>OW240916.1:274992337-275023023 GCA_933207985.1 Pelobates cultripes
AAGAAGAAGGGGGGTAAGAAGAACAGGTGGGGAGTAAGAAGAACAGGTGGGGGAGTAAGAAGAACAGGTGGGGGAGTAAGACGACAAAGGGGGGAAGTATGAAGAACACAGGGAGGAGGGGGGTAAGACGAACACAGGGGGTGTGAGGAGAACACATAGAGGGAGGAGTGAGAAGAGCACAGGGAGGGTGGGTGAGTGTGAGAAGAGACCGCTAGGGAGGGTGGGGGAGAGGAGAGACCACTAAGGTGCAGGGGAGAGCTCTACGGGACAGAAGGGGCAGCTCTATAGGACAGGGGCCAAGACAGGGAGCTCTTTCACACTACGCGCACACACACACACACACACACAATGCATCCCTATACATACACAGAAACACAACATGCTTCCCTACACACAGAGAAACACACAATGCATCCATTACACACACACACACACAATGCAACCTTACACACAAAGACAATGCATCCTTGCACACATACACAGAAACAGACAATGCAAAACTGCATAATACATATGCAAACACACACACTTTTCTTACATACACACAGAAACACAATGCATCTCTTACACTCAATGCACACACATACAGACACACACCTTGCATCCGTTATGCATACAAACCCAGATCCACACAATGCATCCCTTACACACAACCAGAAACACATAATACATCCCTTATACACAAATACACACTGCTTCCACTACACACAAACACACTACATCACCTGCACAAACTGGTAACCCCATACACTACATACCATAAGCACACATATTAGATCCTCTACAATAACACATAACACATCCCCTACACACTCCACTCCCTGTGAGCGAACTCATTGGTGGGTGGAACTTATGAGTGGGCCTTATGGGCATACTCACCGTCAGGCCCTGGGGCCTAGACCTTGAGCTGTGTAAGGGGCCCCCAAAAAATTGAGCTGCTTCCAATTCTTCCAGAACATTGAATTTTGTGACCACAGTTGCAAACAGCCTCCAGAGATCCTGTTCTACACCAGACCAGTGGAGCCAAACTGCAGCCCATCATCATCCTCATCTGCTTGTAAGTAGGCAATCTAGTATATTATTAGTGATATTAATCTATAATGTACCTCACATTAAAGGGACACTATAGCTTAATGAAGTGGTTCTGGTGTCTATAGCTGGTCCCTGCAGGCTTTTTAATGTAAACACACACTGTGTGCAGCACTGGCGTTAGTTCATATGGGTGGGCATTGTGATGTCACATGGGGCAGCAAATTTTTATTTTGTCTAGGGCGGCAAAAATCCTTGCACCGGCTCTGATCCTGTGCAGGTGCACCAGTCTACTGGTGACCCACAGGAGGGGAGTGCACTGATTGCACTGCACTCTCCTCCTGTCCAGCCCCATCTTTACCGCAGTGCAAGTGCCCTCTGCCCCTAATTTACAGTGGCTCACACTCACAACAAGCAGTGCCTGGAGCCGTGAAGGAGCGGGTATGGCAAAGAGCTACTGATTAGCATAACATCAATATCCGCTATAAAACCAGGAAAAGGTGGGCATGGATGGTGAACTGATTTGGTGGTGCAATGGGCCACTTGACTGGTTTTGCCCCCCAGGCCTAAGGCTGCCAGCCCTCCCCTGACCTGACACACATGCAAATACCCACTGACCGCATATAGATACACACACACACAATGAGAACATACAGATACACACAGTGTACATATAGATACACTGACACACATAGACACACAAACAGATACACAACCTGATACACAGATACAACCAATGACTTCATATAGATACACCAACACACACTGACACACATGTAGATACACAGATACAAACACTGACACACTACACACACTGGCTATATACAGATACAGACACATATATACACACTGACACAAACACACGGACAACATACAGATACACATACTGACACAGAGACACACACAGACAGCCATACTGAAATACACAGACATACTGAACCACACAGACACTGATAGACTCACACACACACAGACACACTGACACACAGACAGACAGACATACTGAAACACACATATATACAGATAGACATATTGGCACATACACACAGACAGACATACTGGCACACACACACAGTGACATACTGACACACAGACAGACATTCTGGCACACATACACACAGACAGACAGACATACTGAAACACACAGACATACACACATACATACATATTGACACACACATATAGCCAGACATGCTGACACATATACATACATACTGACACACACACACTCAAACACTCATGCAAAATGTGATAACTATATTCAGTTTCTTACTTTTTCCTGGAGGCTGGCTTCCCTGGGGTCCAGTGGGCTGGCTGGGGTGGATGGGAGTTTCTTATTTTTTCCTGGAGGCTGGCTTCCCTGGGGTCCAGTGGGCTGGCTGGGGTGGATGGGAGTTAAGCTCTCGCTCTCTCCGGGCCTGGCCCCCTCTGGAACAGCTGGTCCTCCTTCCTCAATAAATAACAATTTATTTTGCGGGCAGAGGGCAAACGGGCCAGCTGCCTTGTGCCTCCCCAGCAGTGACAGGGCCCGGGGCAGCTGCCCCTTTTGCCCCGCGTTAAAGAGGGCCCTACATATCATGAAACGCAGAGAGTTGAGTCTTCTGCAGAATTTTGCAACTATATCTTCTAGAAACAGTTAAAGTTTACAAAATCCCTACACTCCAACCTAAATGTAACTGCAATACTTGTTAAACTTGAATTGAGCAGTGTTGTCCTTGTTTAAACTGTTCCAGGACATATCGGGTAACAGTAGAACGCCTCGTGTATTCATTGTATAAACATTTAATAACAAATAAAAATGCTGCCTTTTTACTATTTATTTTTGGAAAAAAAGAAAACTACAGCTGGTATCTATTTTAGCCATAATCACAAAGCATTCTGTACAGCTTGCATTTTATGAATTGCATACTTATCATTGAAAAAATGCTCAGTCATGCCGAGTGTCTAAACCATCTGTGCTTTCTGTAAGAACAGATATAACAAAAAAATTTATGTAATCACACTAGAAAAAAAAAGCACAATGTTACAGGGCCCACAGATCACTATCTATTGTTTTGACTAGTTACCCATGTTCTAATATCAGAATAGAGATTAGCAGAATATTTCCTTAGGGTTAGGATTAGTGGTGGGGTTAGGGTTAGATTTAGGGGTAAGAGTAGAGTAGTATTAGAGTTAGTGTTAAGGCCAGTTTTAGCTGTAATGTTAGAGTTAGGTGAAAGGAAAACGATAGTGTCAGGAATACAAAAGTGTATTCCTGACATTATAGTTCTTAAAGAACACTTTAGCCCCCTGGCATCCCTTACCTATGGTTAAAAAGGGGATTTTAATCATCTTTTTCCAGTGGTTCGCGACTGACTTTGCCCCGACTCTACCCCATTTGGTTGAGATCATCAAACTTGATAATCTCAACCAATCCAATGCTTTCTCATAGGAAAGCATTGTGAGGCTATGTGCAAGCGCGGCAAAATACCGCACTGCACCAATCAGCTTCTCCTCATAGAGATGGATTGAATCAATGCATCTGTATGTGGTGCATTCAGCATCTCCATGCAGAGCATAAAGACGCTGTCAATGCTGCATGTCTGAGTGACTGCTACTAGAGATGTCCCTCGGCAGTAATGTAAATATTGCCTTTTCTCTGAACAAGGAGTGCTGATAAAAGAAGCTATACCTTTTTCTTTAGTTGAAATGGATGTGTAAAAATTATTATATGCAATATTGTGAAAAAATGCATTTGTTGAATTTCTTCAATGGTAAACATTTTATTCACACTTAATGTTTGTATATATGTATGCAGGATATTAAATGAAAGTCCTTTTGGTCCTTTAACCCATAAGGACACGACATGTGTGACATGTCATGATTCCCTTTTATTCCAGAAGTTTGGTCTTTAACCCCTTAAGGACCAAACTTCTGGAATAAAAGGGAATCATGACATGTCACACATGTCATGTGTCCTTAAGGGGTTAAGGGCTTAAACAATTCGTATATAATATGTAGGGGGGCACTTAAATAGAAAAGCTTAAATTATGGTAGAGCAAATACGTATGTAAATTCAAGGTTTTGTTTTGGTTCTGAACTTGCACAATTGCCTCTGTCCTGAAATTGTAGCAAAGCTCTGGTTCTGACAAGAACTTTTTGCCACTGGATCCGTGGTAACTAGAACTCAGGAACAAGGTGCTGTGAAGTGAATAGCTCTCCACCTCCTCAGTAACTGGACAACACACACTTCTGGGAGTACAACTGACTTTATTGAGCCACACTCGGCTTTTTATGCACAGACCCCCAGCATGGGTATCCATTCAACATTACACAAATCCCTCCCAGGCATCCCTATGTCTGGGAGATAATTGAGTCAAAAACTGGTAACTCAATTATCTCTCAGTTACAGGGAACCATGCATAAAATATTTTTAAAAACACCCTGAAATTACAGTCAAACTACACAGGAACTTCTCAAGTCTTATATCCCCAAATAGCTCAGATCTGAGCGCCCAAGTTGTACAATAGTGCTCAAATTCATTTGGTAGAACGAAATCGCCATTCGGGTAAAGTTCTGACCAGTCGGCCACGAGGTGATAGCCCAAAACAGTTCCGGAGAAAAAAAGGCAATGGCTAGTCAACTTTTGAGAGTTTGAGAGTAGTTTCATTCTCCTGAACGGTGTTCTCCTAACTTGTCTGGGAGCAGAACGGGCAGCTGTACAGTTTTTCCCAGAGTTTGCGGTATCGCGTAGCCCAAAAAAGTTCCACACATTCGACGACCATGTACTGCTGCCTGCATTCGGGAGACAAAATTAGCTTAAGTGCTTTCCCTGGGTGAATGACGGCCACCCAGAGAAAGCACTTATCTAATAACGCTTTTGAAGTTAAAAAGCCAGGGGGTGGTCAGTGTTCAGGGGGTATAAAAGGGGAACACTCATCTTTATTCAGAATACAAACAAGGGTGGTACGGACAACCGAACAGAAAGGGAGCAAGTCTGGTTACATTAGTTAAAGTTGTTTTGGTGTGTCTCTTTTACCCTTTATTGATAGAATGGAAAAGGTAATAAGATAATTCTGGGGATAGATACACTGTAGTTAAATAATTAAAGTTAAATCATTCATCCTTTGCAGAAATATTTAGATAATATAACTTATTAAAATGTGTACAGTCTACGGTAAACTACTTTGTTGATTTACAAGCATGATACAGAATAAGCAAAAATCAAATAATGTTTTCAAGTACAAGATTTGACCTATTGTGTTTTGAGCAGATAAATAGCAGATTCTCATTTTAGAAGTTCCTGTTTGAAAAACACATCTGTCAAATGTTTATCTTCCTACCTACTTCATGTCATTATTACTACAAAACAACAGATAGAAGATATTCTTTATATTAAGTTGATTTGTCATGTCGTGTGATACGATCACGGTGAACATATTAAACCGAGATTCTTTCCATCCTGTAAATAAGTGACCTTAAACCTTTCTTATGAGATGTACGCACCTCTAGATTGAATCTTTAGAATCTATGCCATGTGCCTGGAACATAATCTGAACTTCAAGAAACAAGTTAAATGCCTTCGCTGTCAGTTCTCCACATTTCATGTTTTAGATAATTCCCAAAGATTAAAGATAAAAAGGCTTCATAAAATGTTTTTCTTTTTCATTGTATATTGGTTTCATTGATATGTAATTCCATTCTGTAGTCTTTTATAACTAAACATATCTGAATGCTTTGACACACACATATTTTTCATCTACAATTAGTTGTCACAATGGCTGAGAAATGGAGCCACCAGTCTAAGATACCACAGTATATCAGCTCAGGGCTTCCATGAATACTGATAGTACAAAAAGGTAAACATCACTAAATATCAAAGGAAGTTGCCAATATCACAACAATAAACAAATAGTGCAAAAATATTTTCTTCAACAAAAATTCTTCTTTACCTTAACTGCTTCAAGCTTCAGAATCTCAAAACACTTAAAAAGGTTAGCTTTAAATCATCATGAATATTGGAGAAATTTCAAATGACAAGACCAGGGCTACCATCAGGGGGTGACAACCATGACGGGCCCGGGCCCCACGTGTAGCGGCAGAACTGCCTCCAGTGCAGTTGCACCGGGGCCCACATGCTGTTGGGGCCTAATGGGTGTCCCACACACTTAGGGCCACCCGATGGGCCCAATATCTTCAGGGGCCCGGTCAGCGCTGCAGCTGTGCAATAGCGCGACCGGGCCCCTTGAAAAAAATCGCAGCCGCAAAGCGGCAAAGTACTGCTGGGAGGAAGTGGCCGTCACTTCCTCCCAGCTCCCTCCCCTCCACGCCGCGTGGGAGGGAAGAAAGCAAGGCCGTGGGAGCCACGCAGACTCCCATCAGCCACAGCCTTCCATCTGCAAAAAAAAGGTAATCAAAATTAGCTGTATTTGTGTATGTTAGTATGTATGTATGTGTGTATGTCAGTATGTATGTGTGTGTATGTATGTGTGTATGTCAGTATGTATCTATGTGTGTCAGTATGTATGTATGTTAGCATGTGTGTCAGTATGTCAGTATGTATGTTGGTATGTGTGTATGTCAGTATGTATGTATGTCAGTATGTATGTGTGTAAGTATGTCAGTATGTATGTGTATGTATGTGTCTGTATGCATGTGTGTCTGTATGTCAGCATGTATGTGTGCATCTATGTCAGTATGTATGTGTGTCAGTATGTATGTATGTCAGTATGTATGTGTGTATGTATGTGTCAGTATGTATGCCTGTGTGTGTAAGTCAGTATGTGTATGTATGCATGTCTGTTTGTGTGTATGTATCTGTATGTATTTCAATATGTATGTATATGTCTGTGTCTGTCTGTTTATATACGTATGTATGTCAGTATGTGTGTGTGTATTTATTTCCTTATGCGTGTGTGTGCAGTGTGCATAGGAATTCGTTCATATTGTTTATTGTCCGGCCCCCCAAAAGTGTCTGAGGGACCGTGAACTGGCCCCTTGTTTAAAAAGTTTGAGGACCCCTATCATTTTGTATGTATGTCATTATGAATGTATGTCTGTATGTATGTCAGTATGAATGTATGTCTGCATGTCATTATGAACGTATGTCTGTGTGTATGGCTGTCAGTATGCATGAATGTATAACCAGAATGAATTTAGTGTAGTCTGGATGTAGTATCCAGACTGTACTCTTCAAATGAGTGGCGCGCTAAAAGTGTACACTTACCCTAAAATAGGGTTAAGACCTCAATTGTGTATGGGTACATGTACAGGAAACAAGAAAATAAAACACAATATAGTGTAAATCCACAGATGATAATGTGTTGAGATGAGATTTTAAATGGTTAAACTCACATGAATTGGAGCCTCAAAAAGACAGGCTCGAATCGTATGCGCGTTAGTGTCTTATGGGGACACTGAACCCTCTTCTCTGGAGTGGTTTCCTCAGGGAAAAGAACAAGAAAGGAGACTTCCTAGTATACTATGTTTAGACTGTAGAAAAAAATCGCAGTAGTTATGGTAGTGCTCACCTTTTTCTGAGCCAATGAGAACCTGGCTCTGGGTGACAGGTCTGGGTGCCTCTGGAGGGGGGAACCTGCCCTTCTTTAGCAGCAGAGAGAAGTGGGAAGTCAATAGGACGTGGTATTAAAAAATCTAATTTATTTTAACTTTAAATATAAAATCAAAAAAGTAAAACAGATAAAATCAAAATGTCCAATAACTGATATAAGCTATAAGTGTCCCAGTATATGAATCTGTACAATTTGCATACTTTGTTAATTCCTCGTTCAATTTGTATACTATGTATGAATGTATGTATGTATGTCTGTCAGTATGTCTGTATACATGCATGTATGCCAGTATGAATGTATGTCTGTGTATGTATGTATGTATGTATGTGTGTATGGATGTCAGTGTCTGTATGTCTAACTGTATAATGTATGTCTGTCAGTATGTCCGTATGTATGTATATATGTATGTATGCCAGTATGTATGAATACAGGTCTGTGAGTGTGTATGTCGGTGTATGTATGTGTATGTCCTCATGCATGTGTGTCTGTATGTATGTTAGTATGTGTCTATCTGTCACTATGTATGCCTGTGTGTCTGTATATGTGTGTATGTCTCAGTATGTGTGTGTCAGTATGTATGCCTATATGCATGTGTGTCTGTTTCAGTATGTGTGTCTGTTAGTATGTATCTGTGTGTGTATCTGTGTCCTTTTGTATCAGTGTGTATTTTTGTGTCTGTGTGTGTATTCCTGTGGGCGGGATTTGGAGGCGGACCCTGTGGGCGGGATTGGAGGCGTGCCCCAAGGGGCCCAGTCCCTGAGCTGAGTTAGGGGCCCCAAAATTTCTGGTGGCGGCCCTGGACAAGACGATGCATAACTCCTTTATGCTTTGTTTATGATGAACGTTGGGATAACATTGGCCCACTACATGTGAAATAAAATAAGGCAAATGTGGAATAGAACACAGCACGGTTGATTTTATGTGTCCAGATGATGCATACGGAATAAAATGTGTAAAATAAATAAAAAATATTACATGTGGGATGTCTATCTGTCATCATCTGTGTCAGATCTCACAATTGTTATCAGGTCCTGACATCTGGAATCAACATGGCCAAAGTCTCTTTGATCACATATTTTCTGTTCTTATGTGTTGTCGAAGCATAGCTAAACCTTTTGATCATATGTGCCTGCTTTATGCTTTAAGTTGCAGCCAAGCGATTCACTGTTTGCTTATTTGAATTGACAAGTAGCCACTAAGTACGTGTACGTCCACAAAAGAAGGTTTGAAATCTAAAATCAAAGCTGTAAATTAAAAGCTTTTGACTATGGAGTTGCGCTGAAAGTAATGGCAGCAGAGAACCTACTGTATGTAGAGATTACTACTGTGCTGAAATCTTTGCCACTTCTCGGTTACTACACTTGCCTGCAGGGATCTTTAATCAGCAGAAGAGGCATGTTAAAATAAATCACACACAGCCGACTGTGTGATGTGAATTCAAAAGTGTTTGCTGTAGAAAAACTTCTGCAATGTGTGTACTATGGGAAAATAGTTAAATATTAGCTGTCTTTGTACCTTCACGTCATTTGTTTTATCAAAAATTCTGGGCTATGTGTTTGTTTGTCTACTTTTTCCATAATTGTATTATATTTGCTATATCCTCTCGACCTGAAGTATAAACCTTTGCTCTTCTCTAGATCAGCAGCTGCACTATGAAGCATTCTGGAGATCCATTTTTTAACCACATACAAAGGGAACAGGTGCCCAGCATGAGGTTGGAAAAAATATTTGTAAAAGTCAGTAACAATTCAAGAGAGTATTGGAACATTCACAAAGCATTACATTAGAGTGCATTACAGACGTACAGAAACTTTCAGAGTGTTTTGTGTACTTCGATAATAAAAGGCATCATTCCTTTTTTCAAGTCATGAATGCAAGGCAGTCTCAAAAGTTTAGATTTAATGGATTCTGCCTTGAGATAGCTAGCATTCGATGTAGGGCTTCACATAAAATGGTCAGATATAGCAGCATGTGTAAAAAGTAGTTTTATAGAGGATGAAAGGGAATAACAAATAACACTGGTGAAAGGGGGGGGGGAAGAATCTTAAGTGGGCACATTTATAATTAACAATAACAAAGAATATGAAAACTCTGAGAAGGGATCACAGCTTAGAGAAACTCAGTAGCTTACCCTTCATTTAGGCCAACTCCATGGTTTTGCACCCCTCCCTGTCACGGGTGTGCCATTCCAGGGCCGTATTTAACCTTGCACTGCAGAGAATCCCAGGGGGAATGATTTCCCAATTGAATGGGAAAATCTCATAAGAGCAAGCATTAGGCTGCTACAGTAGGACTTGCCAAGAACGGGCAGGCTTATGCAATGTATGATCATATACTGTAACTAAAACCCCATTATTTTTGCCTAGGTTAGGTTGTGATGGAATTTCGGTGTAGTGTAAATTTAGTAGGCCGAGATTTCCACGTGGCATATGTGTATGTTGTATCAGTTAGTTAGTTACACGTAGCTAAGATACTGTCATCAATGTACTGAGCATGTGCAGGAATGCAGGAACTGAAATCACACTCCTTTCCCCTTTGTTTTGGATGAGCCATGTGGTCTGCCCATATAAGGAAATCCAAATCCTGTCCACCGATTGGTTAAGGGTAATTGCGGGTGGAGCTATTAATGGGAGGAGTTATAGTTCTATAAAAAGCATGTACTCCATGTGTTCGCCCCTCAGACCTGTTTTGGAACATTAGTTCATCTGAGACCCGATCGGTATGTTAATAAAGACCTCTTACTTCCTGAAAACCTGCATCCATCTCTCTGTGTCTGGCTTCTGCAAGTTTACTTGGTTACAAGGTGTTTTTTTTTTTGTTTTTTTTTAAACATTACATTCTGAAATGCTTAGAAATTGCCATTTAGTGAATGAGTAAGTGCACTGGATCTTGCATGTTATATATATATATATATAAATATATATATATAAAACAAAGAGTACCTATTACAAAGAGTACCTATTACAAAGAGTACCTATACTATGACAAGGAGAACCTATTCCATTTGTATATCAGACTGATCCCACCCATAAGGTCAGGCCAGAACCAAAATGCCAGCAAGCTCTCTCTGCACGAGATGCACAGTAGTCCTGGATGATCATTTTGGCATTCTTTGGGCTCGTCAGCGAGGTGTAGCTGATACCCCTCTAAGTACGGTGAGCACAGACAGGGTTGACGCTTCCATAAGGCGGCTCAGGCAGCCTGCCTCTGGCTGGGGACTCAGATTTTTCAACTTACCTCACTCTCCCTGCTGCCTGCAGTCAGTGAAGTCGGCCGGCCTCTCCTGATGATGTCAGGAGGAGGGGGCGTGACTTTCTCTGCTCTCCTCCCAGGAACGCTGGGGAATTTGGAAGAAGAGCAGAGGAAGTAACGCCCCCTCCTCCTGACATCATCAGGAAAGGCTGACAGACTCCAGACTACAGATCCTGTCCCACCTCTCCCTGTGCAAAGGTAAGCCTCAGGGAGGGGAGGAAATACACTTTTATGGTTTTTTTTTAATCCCCCTACTCAGCCCCTGTCCCCTTCCTCAGCCCCTGACCCCTACTGAGCCCTGTCCCCTTCCTCAGCCCCTGTCCCCCTTCCTCACCCCTGTGGCCACCTCTATAGCAACTTCCAATCTTCTACAATCTTCCCCATAACATCCCCACTACAGCCCCTCTCCCCCAATTGCATATCATCCACACCACAGCCCCGTTTACAAATTGTAGCAATCAACCTACTTCAGCCCCTCTCGCCCACTACATTTCCTAACCCCCCCCAATTACAGCCCATATTCTCCACTACAGGCCCTAGTCCCCTACTTCAATACCTAACTTCAATTACAGCCACTACAACCCACTACTAGTGCCATTCCCAAGATTAAGCTCTGGACCTGCCCCTGCTCTGGATCTGCCCCTGCTCTGCATGCCTGTGCCTGTATGAATATAAGCCTGTGTATGTATGTCTTCTTATGCCTGTGTCTGTATGACGGTGTCTGAATGTCTCTGTGTGTGTCTATATGTCTGTGTTTGTATGACATTATGACATTGTACCTCTTTGTGTAGATAGTATGGCTGTGTGCCTGTATTTGTTTGATTGTGTGTCTGCACATCTCTGAGTGCCTGTATGGTTGTGTGTTGCTATATATCTATGCCTATATCGCATGGAAAAAGACACAAAATGCGCTGAGGAGAGAGAGCCACAGAAAGGGGCTGAGGGGAAGAAGGAGACACGCAAAAAGAATGTGCCGTTACATAGAGAACCTATACCATTTGCATATCAGACTGATCCCACCCATAAGGTCAGTCCAGAACCAAAATGCCAGCAACCCCGGATGATTATTTTGACCTCGTCAGCAAAGTGATACATGTCTTGGTACAGTGAGCACAGGGTCCACGTCTGGATTACCCTTTTTGCTGAAGGAGAGCCCTCAGAGTTCTCATGTACTCTGTTTTGTTGCAATTTACATGGGGTGTACAGTATGTGTATAAGGGCTTGTGTGTGCATGGGTACAGTGTGTGTATGTATAGCGGTTGTATTACATGCGAATTGGGTATGTATAGGGGGTACACTGTTTGCATAGGGAGTATAGTGGGGCAACACTCTCATTGGCCAGTGCTCAAGAGCAGAGGAAGCACTAAATTTTGTGAGGCTTTAGGAAATCATCAAAAACCATGCCTGATGTCCCCCACCTAAGCCCTATATAGTCCTTCTCACATTCATTCAAACTTATAAGAGAAAACTTCCCTCTACCTCAAATTCATATTGCACTTACCAAATAATCTGCCTCCAAATGCTGCCCCAGTTCATTTTCCAATCCTAGTTACCCCACTGATGCCCCCCTTCCTGTATCCAACCACTTGTGTCCCCTCCCTATTTCCTCCATGCCCTAACTATGTCCCTCTCCTTATATACTCCCACTACATGTCCATCTGCTCATATTCCCTTTTTTCTCCTGTGCCTATCCTCCACATACATGGGCGTCCGCAGGAATTTTTCCAGGGGGGGGCATAATTGTAATGACATCCATGCTTGGTACCTTTTTGACAGTGTCATGAAAGGGAAGGGGCATAGCCATTATCACATAAAGCCAGGGTGAATAGCGTTTTCACAACTATGGTGTCAGGAATATATGTTTGTATTCCTGACACTATAGTGTTCCTTTAAGCAAATTAAAGGACCATTCTGGTCACCATAACAACTTCACCTAAATGAAAATGCTATGATGCCAGGAAGCCCCTGGGTGCTCGCTTTCCTTTAAGGGGTTAAATCGCTCTCAAATGGTTTAACCCCAAAGACTTCCTCCAGCTCCAGGTCGCTCAGTGGTATTTGGCTTCTGAAACAGAGTGTCAGGAAGTGCAGAGGAAGTGCAGATTGACGTCAGGCATGGGAGCTACTGATTGGCTTAGAGTGCCAGCTGACCGCTCTAGCCAATCAGCAACACCCCTACCCAAGCACTCTGTGCTTCCTGACACTCAGTAAATAAAAGTGAACACATTAATACGATATTTTTTACCTTTGGAGATGAGAAGGTCCAGCGTTTCCCTGCCAGGCCCAGGTACCAAAGCCTTATGATGTGGTGTCCAGAATAAAGTGGAGGGTTCACTTCATTTGTCCTTCCTGCTCCAATCTCCTTTTCCTCTCCTTCATTTGACAGTCTTTTTTTTTCTTCTGACACTGTTTTCTATCCTTGGCCCCTTCTGCTCTTTTACCTTTCTGCTACTTTCTGCTTATTTTGCGCCCTTCTGCTCCTTTCTCATTCTGGTCCCTTTCTGCTCCTTGCAGACCCTTTCTGCTCCCTTTTCTACTTTACCTTTGTGCTCCTTGCTGTCCCTTTCTGCTCTTTCTCCTACTTTACCTTTATGCTCCTTCTGATTCTTTCTGCTCCTTTACCTTTGTGCTCCTTGCTGTCCCTTTGTGTTCCTTCCTGCTCCTTGCAGGCCCTTCCTGCTCCTTCTCCTACTTTATGTTTGTGCTCCTTCTGCCCCTTCCAGCTCATTTCTGACCCTTTCTGCTCCTTCTACTTTACCATTGTGTTGCTTTACCTTCCAGCTCCTTGCTGACCCTTCCTGTTCATTTCTAAATATCTATAGGCTGCTGCCCCCCCAAATCTATAGGCTGCTGCCCCCCCAAAAATCTATGGGCTGCTGCCTCCCCAAATCTATGGGCTGCTGCCCCCAAATCTATAGGCTGCTGCCCCCCCCAAATCTATGGGCTGCTGCTGCCCCAAATCTAAAGGCTGCTGCCCCCAAATCTATAGGCTGCTGCTGGGCTGCTGCCCCCAATCTATGGGCTGCTGCCCCCAAATCTAAAGGCTGCTGCTGCCCTCAAATCTATAGGCTGCTGCCCCCCTCCCCAAATCTATGGGCTGCTGCCCCCCTCCCCAAGTCTATGGGCTGCTGCCCCCAAATCTAAAGGCTGCTGCCCCCCCCCCAAAGGCTGCTGCCCTCCCCAAATTATGGGCTGCTGCCCCCAAATCTATAGGCTGCTGCCCCCCTCTCAAACCCTCCCCCCATCCCTCACTTACCTGATCTGTAGGCTGTCTCTGGCTGCATGTGCTGCTCCCCTGCGGTTTCAATCAGCAGAGAGAAGCAGGGATAAGATGCAGCTTCCTATCCCTGTCTCTCTCCATACACAGCGCCACCTACTGGCCTGCGCCGGTATTGCAGTTCATTTTAAATCTCACACAAAATAGCAGAACAAGCTGAAAAATCCAGGGGGGGGCAAGTGCCCCCCCTTGCCCCCCCCTGCGGACGCCCATGTCCACATATGCTTTAAAGGGACACGATAGTCACCAGAACAACTATAGTTTAATATTCCAGAGTCTATAGCCTGTCACTGCAGGCTTTTCAATGTAAACGCTTTTTTTGAAATATCCAAATCAGAGTCTCTCAAGTCCGGTACAGTAGAAAATTCATTAAAAAAATGGGATATTCAGTGTATTTTGTAAAGTGCTTTAGTGCAGAGGAACTCCACCTAGATATGGTGAATCAGGATGGTGTTCACCGCACCTTGGGGTCTCACAGGCTTGTTGGTAGTATATACACTGCTCAAAAGAATAAAGGGAACACAAAAATAACACATCCTAGATCTGAATGAATTAAATATTCTTCTGAAATACTTTGTTCTTTATATAATTGAATGTGCTGACAAAATCACACAAAAATGTAAAAATGGAAATCAAATTTTTCAACCCATGGAGGTCTGGATTTGGAGTCACACTCAACATTAAAGTGGAAAAACACACTACAGGCTGATCCAACTTTGATGTAATGTCCTGAAAACAAGTCAAAATGAGGCTCAGTAGTGTGTGTGGCCTCCACGTGCCTGTGTGACCTCCCTACAACGCCTGTGCATGCTCCTGATGAGGTTGTGGATGGCCTCCTGAGGGATCTCCTCACAGACCTGGACTAAAGCATCTGCCAACTCCTGGACAGTCTGTGGTGCAACGTGATGTTGGTGGATGGAGCGAGACATGATGTCCCAGATGTCCAGTCCATAGCATCAATGCCTTTGTCTTGCAGGAACTGCTGACACACTCCAGCCACATGAGGTCTAGCATTGTCTTGCATTAGGAGAAACCCAGGGCTAACCGCACCAGCATATGGTCTCACAAGGGGTCTGAGGATATCATCTCGGTACCTAATGGCAGTCAGGCTACCTCTGGCGAGCACATGGAGGGCTGTGCGGCTCCCCAAAGAAATGCCACCCCACACCATTACTGAACCACTGCCAAACCGGTCATGCTGGAGGATGTTGCAGGCAGCAGAAAGTTCTCCACGGCGCCTACAGACTCTGTCACGTCTGTCACATGTGCTCAGTGTGAACCTGCTTTCATTTCTGAAGAGCACAGGGCACCAGTGGCGAATTTGCCAATCTTGGTGTTCTCTGGCAAATGCCAAACGTCCTGCACGGTTTTGGGCTGTAAGCACAACCCCCACCTGTGGACGTCGGGCCCTCATACCACCCTCATGGAGTCTGTTTGAGCAGACATATGCACATTTGAGGCCTGCTGGAGGTCATTTTGCAGGGCTCTGGCAGTGCTCCTCTTGTTCCTCCTTGCACAAAGCGGTCCTGCTGCTGGGTTGTTGCTCTCCTACCACCTCCTCCACGTCTCCTGATGTACTGGCCTGTCTCCTGGTAGTGCCTCCATGCTCTGGACACTACGCTGACAGACACAGCAAACCTTCTTGCCACAGCTCACATTGATGTGCCATCCTGGATGAGCTGCACTACCTGAGCCACTTGTGTGGGTTGTAGACTCCGTCTCATGCTACCACTAGAGTGACAGCACCACCAGCATTCAAAAGTTACCAAAACATCAGCCAGGAAGCATAGGAACTGAGAAGTGGTCTGTTGTCACTAACTGCAGAACCACTCCTTTATTGGGGGTGTCTTGCTAATTGCCTATAATTTCCACCTGTTGTCTATCCCATTTGTACAACAGCATGTGAAATTGATTGTCAGTCAGTATTGCTTCCTAAGTGGACAGTTTGATTTCACAGAAGTGTGATTGACTTGGAGTTACATTGTGTTGTTTAAGTGTTCCCTTAATTTTTTTGAGCAGTGTATAAATGACAAGAATAAAAAAATATATATTGCTCACTGTTGTTAATATAAATAAACAAATTAGGAGAGGCACTCACAAACATAAGGTTTGTAAATGCTTCTCCTATATTAACTGTTGTTACTATAAATAAATAAATACAATTAGGAGAGGCACTCACAAAATAAGGTTTTGCTTAATCCACAGCGCTTAGATGGTATTTTCTCCACTATAGGAATATGTGGTCCCAGGCTCCCCAGAAGGTTAATGTGAAGTCGACAGAATTTAGCAAATAAGTACTTTCTTTAATAAACTAGTACATAAGATCTGAAAATAATAAAAGCAATACAAAAGCAGTAAAACAACAAAGCATTTTGCCAGAAATAGGCTTTTTCTGAATGTGCAATAAAGGAAGTATAAACATTAGATGACTCTTTACAGGAAGTGTGTAGGAAGACTGTGTAGGTTACATGCAGTGAGGTTGCATAAACAATGTGATTTAACACCTAAATAGCAGCGCATTGAGCAGTGAGACTGCAAGGGCATGATCTGTACCCCAAAGCTGTTTCATTAAGCTTAAGCTGTAGTAATTCAGAAAAAGTAATTCAGAAAGAGACCTGTGGAGTTTTAATGAACACCTTATTCCTTAGAATTATAGCACAAATTGATTGTTATTGGCAATGCAAGGAAATTTCCCAGCACCTCTTCAGTATCATACATTTCAAAGACTAAATGCTAATGGCTAGGGTTTGAGTTAGGGTTAAAATTACTAATCAGTGTTACATAGTGTGCAGTACAGGAACAAGCAATTTTAGGGCAGCAGCTGGACATGTTTGAGCTGTCCTGAGATTGGTGGGAGTCATAGTCCTAGGGAGCAGCCGCTCTTTGTAGCTGCCATCATTAATTCACCATTCATATTTTTACTGACATCTATTTTTCAAGGGCTATAGAGAGGGAGACAAATTGCAGTAAATTTAAACATTGTCTCTGTATGAACAGCGTAGATAGATAGATAGCATGGATGGTGTATATTATCTTTATACATAACATAAAACTGTAATATATCTGTCAGTGAGTCTGTCTGTCTTACTGGAGGGGACCTGTGGCCCATTGTGACTGCTCACTGTGACATCATGTGATATCACCTTTAATGCTAACAGTTTGCAGTAGTCACTTGACACGGCTTAGACAGTAGACACTGCTTTGCTGCTGTTGTGATTCATTTGCTAAAGATGGCAAATAGAAATATTTTCTCATTTTTTCGACATTTGCGCATTCGGAAAGTAAGTACATGACTTGATTTCTTTAAGGTTCCAATTATCTTTACCATTAACCGGGTGCTGTAACAGTTTAAGTCAAAGGTTGTGGGTAGATCCATAGTTATAATTATTAATAAGCTTATCTAGAGGGGTAGAAGGTATTGTATTGCTATCTCATTGGAGTTAAATCCTTAATTAATTGTTCTTTATTCAGTTTCCTATGAAAGCCTATGGTCTCCCCATTCATTTGTCCTTTCAATTTGCCCTTTAAAGTTACAGCAATTTGCTGTTACTTCCTGGTTTGGTTAGCTCAGTGGAGCTAAACCCAAGAGGCAGCAATTGCCCAGAGCACCTGCAATGCAGAGACTTCTCATCAAGCTGCATTGGGAATTCTGTGATTGGACAGCCACAAAAAGTATGGGCGAGGTTTGTAGGAGGAAGCTTGCAAAGGCTTCAGACAAGAGTACTGCAGGTTTTGCAAGAAATTATATCTACTGTGGTATGTCTAAATAACTAAATAGTGATTTTTAGTTATTCTCTCTTTGAGCAGTAGAGTGTCCCTTTAATTACTTTACCTTAAATTTTGCCATTTAGATTTCAGTTCACTAACATTCACTGTTCATTTCAGCCATAAAAGTTACTCCATAGATTGGAAATCTATATAAAACATTTCCAATACTAGGTACATACAGAGCACATGCAAGTTTTTTTACCAGCTTAGACAAAACAATATGCTCCGCCCATGGTGTGACATCACACTTACCACGTCAACTTATTTTCTGCCAGTGATGTTTTTTTGGCGGAACTTTTATAAACTGTCTCAAATGTAACAGGCTTCAGACAGAAAGCTGAGGTTCATTATGTGTGTGGCATTTTCCTTTAAAGTGACACTCTCAGCACCATAACTACTACCACTCACTGCCACTCATAGGCTGAGACCGTCAACTGACGCTCTCAGCCAATCTCTGCCACCTCCTTAATGCTCGTACAAGTGTTGCTGCATTAGCCATAAAAAAGAGGGAGAGAGGGCGGAGCTTAGCCGCGGAACCAAGCGGTCGCACACACGGAGAGCTCCGGCAAACACGAGACAAAATCAACGAGAAAATAAAGCCAACACAAAACCAAAAGAGCCCACATACCTCCGGAACCCTGCGGGCAGACCGGGAGAGCAAAACAGATACCCGACTGATGCCCTTTACATTCCAGCAGACGGGTCGGAGAGTCCGCCGTAAAGCCAAGGCCTACCAAGACTACAGGGCCCTTGATACGGCACTATACAGCGCAGCACTCTCCTTAACTGCACAGCCAGCACCCACCGACTGGGACACCATGGGGAGAAAATCCCAGCGGACGGCAGCAGGTGCGTGCAAAGACACCCGTGACATTAGCACCATGCTCCAGCGCCCGGCGGGCTCAAAGATGGCGACCACGCCTGACCCAGAGACTATCTCCACATGCTCGGATCAGGCCGAGGGGGATACACCAGACCATCGGTTGCCCCAAGACATACAAGCGGACCCAGATGCGTTAACACCAGCCACCAAACTGGACATTAAAAACCTTCTGCGGGAACTAAAACAAATGACAGCGGCAGACATGGCCATTATGAAAACGGAGGTCCAAGCGGTCACGGACCGTGTGAAAGCCTCAGAGGAAGATATCAACGACATACAACAAGAAATACAAGGCCTTAAAGAAACGGTATCACACCTCAAATCCTCTCACTCAACTCTGCTCAGCAAACTTGAGGCAACTGAAGAGAGGAGCCGCAAATGCAATGTAAAAATCAGGGGAGTCCCCGACGATGTCAGTCAGTCAGAGCTGCTGCATTATCTCAGGCGACTGATGGCCACCATATTGCCACATGCACAGGCCAAAAAACTGGCCGTCACAGAGATGTTTCGCATCCGCAAATCACCACAGGCACCCCCCCAAGCAACCAGGGATGTAATCGTCAGGTGCAATACTCAGGCAGACAGGAACGCCATCTTTGCAGCGCTAAAGGGCAAAACGCCATTGGACTTTGAATCCGCAAGTCTTACCTTTTACCAAGACTTAACACGATCCATACTTCAATGGAGACGAAACCTACGCCCAGTGACCCGTCGCCTCCAAGAAGCCAAAGTAACCTACCGTTGGACAACACCCAAAACCTTGTCCGTGGACCACAACGGCACTACTCTGCATCTCACCTCCACCCAGGAAGCGGACTCCTTCCTCAAGGCGCTGAAGCTCACACCGAGACCAGATCTAACTGACGAGCCCACCAGCTCCCATACATGGGACCCCACCAGAACTGTTCCTTTTGTATCGAGGAGACGGGAAATCCCGATAGCGGACACTTGACGTACATGACTACCACTCAGCCCGCTGATGAAAAATTACCAGAGTTAACCATATTGTTTTTCTATTACCTGTTCATAGTTAACATATATACCAAGGGTTTAGCACCATTTAGGGAACCTAGCAGGGCACACACCCATATAACACTTACTTAAGCTAAACGGCCAACTCACAGGAGATGGCCCACATACCAACACCACAATTGATGGGCACCGCAATCCCCACAACAGCCACCGTTAAGCCGGAGCCTGCTCATATACCAATAGTACCTCTCCACCAACTCCTCCGAGGCCCCCGTCAGCTAGGGGTCAAAGACCACACACACACACATCGTACAACTATCCAGGAGGCACACGAGCCAATTTCATGATAGAGAGACCTAAGATTATGCACGTTACACCTAGCCACAATGCCCTGGACTAGGGATACATTGGCGAGTAGTGTGGTGAGAACCCGTGGCTCCATGGCTTCCGCTAAGACCTACTCACACGAAATAAGCAACCATAGTACACCAAGCAGAGTAGAACATGTTATGGAACACCAAGATAATTACATGCAACTTATCACCTTAGTGGGACTCATGGCGACACATCGCCAGATCAAGCAGGATTGTTGTAGCGGGTAAAACTTACCTTACAGAATCCCTGTGCACTAGGTTACGGGACATGCAGCACCACGTTCACAGTTAACCACCATTTTAGTAAATTGTTCTCTCAATACCATGATATAAACTTAAGCGTAGATAGAGTTGTCACATAGAGATCCAGTCTAGCGTGTTTATTGCCAACTGTTGAAGCCTCATAACCTGTCTTTTTCAGGGTCTGAACAAACTAGTACTGTTTAAAATGCCAGACTTTGCATGAAACCCTTGTAAATACTTATTGTCTTAGATAAACAAAAGGAAAGCTGCTTTCTGAACCTAGGCAATGTAAACCTATACCATCTATCTCCTTACCCAAAAAACAAAACTGTGCGATATCTACTGTCTACCCCTATGTTTACACTGTACATACTGCGCTAGAGGAATGCCTTTGGGGTACCTCCTAAGCAATTGTTATATTTGTACGCACTACAAAAATAAAGAATTTTAAAAAAAAAAAGAGGGAGAGACCGGTACTTGGGACACATATTTAGTGTTAAACCATTCTTAAAACGATTAAACACTAGATAGATGATAGATAGATAGACAGACAGACAGAGAGACAGACAGAGAGACAGACAAATAGATAAATAGCATGATTGGTGTATGTTTTATATATAATATAAAACTGTACTATATCTGTCAGTGTGTCCATCTGTCTTGTTGGAGATACCTGTGGCCTATTGTGACTGCTCACTGTGACATCACGTGACATCATGTGACATCATGTGATATCACCTTTAATGCTAACAGTTTGCAGTAGTCACTTGTCACGGCTTAGACAGTAGACACTGCTTAGCTGTTTTGGTGATTAATTTGCTAAAGATGGAAAATAGAAATATTTTCTCATTTTTTCGACATTTGCGCATTCGAAATGTAAGTAAATGAGTTGCATTCTTTAAGGTTCCAATTGACTTTACCATTAACCGGGTGCTGTAACAGTTTAACTCCAAGGTTGTGGGTGAATCCATAATTATAATTATTAACACGTATCTTTAGAGGGGTAGACGCTATTTTATTCTTATCTTAATAGAGTTAGAACTTTACCTCAGTTTTCTATATTTAAATCCCCATGAAAGCATATGGCCTCCCCATTCCTGTGTCCTTTCAAATTGCTCTTTATAGTTATCGAAATTTGAATTAGAACACTCCGAATTCAATAAGTCAAATATATGGTTTACATACACTAAGGTTGTGGCATATAAACATTATACAATTATTACATAAAATTAACATTATTACAGAAGGTCCTGTTACTTTCTGGTTTGTTTAGCTCAGTGGAGCTAAGCCCAAGAGGTAGCAATTGCTCAGAGGTTTATATATATATATATATATATATATATATATATATATATATACTTCCCCCCCCCCATGACAAAATGCATACATGTTATCATGTAGGGTATATCTACTAAACAGTGAGTTTTATTTATTTTGCATTTGGGCAATAAAGTGTCCCTTTAACTATTTTACCTTAAATGAAACCATGAAAGTTATATATTTAGTGATAAACCATTCGTAAAACGATTTAACACTTAAACATAATACTATTCCATGGACTCGAGGCACTATAACAACATCAATGAGATTTAAGTACACTAATAACTTGTACTTTAGGTTGTTTGTAGTAGTTTTTTTCTATTGTGGTAGAAAGAAGATGTACTGCAAAATTACTAAAAAAAATTCGAGCATTTTTCATGCAATGTGCAATGTGTCTTTGGTTTTCTAATTGTTTTTGCTTTTTCAGGGCACCAGATGCCAAAAATCTGATAATGCTGAGCAGAAAGGAGAGGAACCTCCAGGTACGCTAACACATTGTGTGTGTCTGACTGTAGATCTATGTATCTTGTTAAAACAGTTTTAGCATTTTATAAAAGCTCACTGTATTTTATAACTTCCTGTTTTACCCTCCGCTACTTGTCCTCTATCTCCTCTTCCCTATTTAGGAAACACAATAACCATTCTACTAGCAGGACCTTCCTGCTCGTATAACAACTTTAAGTATAGTTTTCTGTAAACTTTTTTTACCAGAAAGGACACATTAAGATTTCTATAGTTTGATTATTTCCTGCAAAGTTCGTACAAAATATATTGTGAGTTTCTCCTAACCCCCCTACTTCCCTTGTGTGTTTTCCCACACGACTGCCCATACAGTCACCACTCATATGAATACATAAAAAAAAATGCTCTCCCCAAGAAATCTGTAAAAGATTTTGGACGAGGTAGATGATAGCTTTATGTTATAGTTTTACAAAGCTGGAAGAAGGAGCCTTCCTACAACAAACCATTTGAGAGGGCAAAGCCTGTTATGATACATGAAGTGTCTGTTTGAAGAAAAGCGTATGTATTAAAAGATCATATCATCTTTCTTGTATTGTGTAGTATTTCTAATGCTGATTGAACAACATTGTCTGTCAACATTGTGATTTGACTGCTGTCTTTTTATTTAATTATTTATAGAGTGTCTAAAGACTCCAAACTCTCCTAAAAGGGCCAATGGTTCATCAGCAAGTAATAGGTGGTCCTCAGTTGATCTGAACACTCCTAAACATCATATCACGTCAGCTATTAATGGTGGGTCATCGAAAGACGTCCCTAGACATGCAACTCAGCCGGATATTGATAAAATAAGGGTGCAGATCAAACAGGACATAAAGAAAGAACTAAAAATCGCATACGGAGCCAGAAACATTGGAAACATCACATCGAACAGAAAACATCAAGGAAAAGTTAACAAGTTTCTAAAAACATCACGAAAGAAACTAGATGAGCTTTACAAAAGGCTTCAAGAGCGAAATGCACAGATCGTCTTGCAAGATACAGAAGGTACATTTTGAGACTTTGTGTTTCCTTGTAATGCATGTGCTTGTTTATTGTGTATGTATGTATATATATATTTCAAGTATTTCCTGGAGAACATGTATAAATACTATGTCACACATCCAACATGTAAATGTAGCGTACAGATATTTAGAAGGACATTACGAGTAATAACTATTCAATTTTGATTTTACAATTTGGTGGATGTTTTAGAGACTTTAAAAAGCAAGGCAAGTGATGTATGAGATCGTAAACTCAACTATAGAAAAGATCTCTTGTTGAGCATCAGATCACCCACATTATACAGTGTGAAAACTTGCAGAAATAAATAAATATTGCCTGAGGAAGGCTTAGCATTGTTTGTTTTACAAAAATGTAAATGAGTTCAGTGCAAATTCAACTTTTAGCTAATTACAGTGTATTAAATGAATACTCCAGGCACTATAACAATTACAGATATAGGATTTATGGGATTTATGGTGCCATCCAATGGTAAGATGTCAAAAAGTCAAACAGCTTTTGTATAGTGAAGCACCTTAACTGTGTCCCCGGAACCTGCAGAAACATCCACTGCACCTAGTGTTCTAAAGCCAGAAAACATGTCAGATGTCTCTGTAAATTAAAACATGACCATTAAAGGAACATATTAATTGGCTGAAGTAGCTCAGTGGATGCTCTTAGCCAATTAGCCAGGTCCTACATGCCCCTACTTTGTTTTATAAGGCAATGAGAATTTTCTCGCTGGAGTAGACTGAATGCAGGGGATGAGGTCACAGGCGCCCAGCTGTACCCAGGTAAGGCGTCACACGAGAATAGTGTGACAGGGCACTCCAGAAACCATAGCCACAGCAGCAGGCTATAGTGGTTAAGGTCTTTGGAGTGTTCCTTTAAATGTGAACTAAAGACTGAAGACTACACAATTTTTATCACATTGTACAAAATGAATAAATGAACAATTCTGCAAAATAAATAAGAAATGAGAAAAAAGGCACTCACTTTTGAAGCTTTTACAATTCTTGGAAGTTAACAGGATTTGCAGCTTCTACAGTGAGCTATGTCTATATAGGAAATCTTTGGCCCAATCCTGGTGTTTGCATTATTACATGAGGGAGACATTTATTGGGATCTTGTGAAAACATACAGAGTTGCAAAGTGGCTTATAAAATAACCCCATTTATGCCATGTCTGGCTATTATAGCCCCACAGAAAATGTTGTTCAAGGTGTCAGCCTGTGATGTCATCAAGCATGGGATGGTGGACTTTTAGCTGTGATTTTTGTTGTTTTTGTTGATTAACTACTGCTCTTAGTATTTATGTAAACTAGAATAACTTTACTTACACATCTTAATGATACTTACTTTTTATATTTATTAAGTGAAACTGTCTGCCGACATTTCTAAATTCTGTATATTTTTCTTGTTACTAATGTCTGGGATATCCAGAGACCTCCTCTGATGCTCCTAAATGTGACACCGGCTCCCAGACAGATAACGCCAAGCTGACTGCTTTGAAACAACAGCTGGAAATTGAGTTGAAGGTGAAACATGGAGCAGAGACTATGGTCCAAGCATATTCAAATGGGCATTCCAAAGTAAGTTGGTTATATTTAGATTTATCTTAAAGAGACAGAAAATACATTTATATTTTATTTTTTAACTCCAAAGGCATTTAGTCTGTTTTATGCTAATGGTATGCTGATGATATTTTAAGAGAGGTGATCCAAACTAGGTTTCCAAGAGTTTGCCAACACGTCTCTCAACTAAATAGTTGAAGGCACTTGTTTTTCTTGATCAGCTATTGAGTCTTTTTAACATTTCTAATTGCAAAGGATGCAAACAGTTTGTATTTCTCTTTATATCATTCTCTCTTTGTAAAGATTCTAATGCTTACCTTTTTTTCATAATACGTGCCTATAATTTAGTTCGCCTGAAAAGAAGCACTGCAGTGTGCCTAAATCCCTTGCTCCTTTCCCCTAGAGTCAAGAATACAGCTAATGTATTTTGAGCCATAAAGGAGATCGTACTCTAAAAGAGACACAAAGAGAACAAAATGTATAGTCCCTGTGTGTCATGCACGTGGGCTGGTGTAATAATAAAATCATTGTTTAAGGGGTAATTAGAACAAAACATAGTCCATGTCTGTCCTGGGTTGTGTGAGCAGTTAGGGTTTCCTACAGGATGGTAAACTAAGCCTACACGTCTTCATACATCTTACTCAATGATCTATCTGACTATTCTTATTGCTGTTACAGAATGTCAAACATCTTGCTTCTGTCCAGAAAATACTACAAGACAGTGAGAAAAAAATAGACAGTTTACGCATGCTAATTATGGAAGAAAAGTCTATTATTAAAGGTAAATGTTCAGTAATCGCATATGTAGTTTAAAAGAAACATGTTCAGACATTATTTGACTTCTTATAATGGAGTGCTAAGGCACTCTTGGAACCATACCCACTGCAACACGGTTAAAATCTCTTCCAGGAAGGTATGAGAGAGCTGGATGTATCCCTCTGCACTCCAAGATTTTATTAGGAAATCTAGAGCTGCACTTCTTCTTAGAGGTGTGAGCAAAGCTAGTTGTACGTGCAACGTGCAAATACATTTTATATGATTTACAAGGAATACATCTTGGACATCCATATATCAGCTAGTTAGAGTAGTGTGAATGTTGCTCCCTTAGAACTGGGAGGCCAAGGTTTGAATCGTGTCTGTTGGGAAGAAATCCACCTACCTCAATTACTCATTGGTTGTACGTTTGTTTGAGCAAGGACTTCTTCGCCTCTAAATATCCCTTTCTAGAATTGTAAAGCGCTGTAGACTTTTTTTTAATGCTATAGAAACGATAAGAGTAATATCCTGAAAATAATTTTCTTGCATAATGCTTTACCAGATAAATTATTAATAGTCAGTCCATTTAAAAAATAGCTTTATATAAAATAGTGCACTGAGAGATATTAAAACTTACATATAAAGATGGCAATAAAAACCTTAGACAAATCAAACATGCATTCTGCTGGGTGATTTAGGCCATTTAGGTCAAAGCATGGTCAGTAACCTGAATATTGATAGTTGACGAGAAACTAATGAGAGCCACCTTCCTGCCTTCAGTAAGATGCAGAAATCTGAGGGCAGTACGACTATAACCAGGCATGTTCCGCAACTTTCTTTTACATGCACGCTTTACCCATCATAACCGCTCCAGCTTATTTAAGTGGTTATGGTGATACATTACTGTCCCTGCAGTTCTGTTGCAGTGTCACTAGCTGGGTTTCTAAGAGCAACGTGTACGGTCACCTAGAAAACTTGCTGATCAGATAGATGGAAATGATACTTCCTGAGTCTCATGCCAACACATACCAGTTGGATTGGTCGTCAACGCTGAAAGTCCAAATAGTACCTCTGGGTTGACAAGTACAAGGAGCATAATATCTTCATTAAGAGAAAGTCAATGCTTCTGAATATAAAGAACATTCTAAAAACAAGGCAATTCTATGTTTAATGTGCCTTTCATTTAATTAAAAAAAGTCTGATCCTTTAAATGAACAATTCTTACTTGTTCTCTGATGAACTCCTGCAATAGTCTCCTACGAGACAGACAACTTTGAATGTGAGCAGCACTGCGAATACATACGCTCAGAACTGTGGGCATTACATTCCTCTTGTTGGCAGGCATGTCGATGCATGCGCATCAATTCTAACAGCCATCCTGCAGGAAGCGCGCGCATTATTTCAGCTACACGGTATATGGATATTATATTTTATATATATCTGATATACTTAATTTATATATCATGAGTTTATATAAAAGCATTGCAAGAGTATGAATAACAAAGTGATTATTTTAAAAAATTAAGTATCAGAAAGATCTATGATTGGAGATTCTGTTTCTTGTTTTATTGTTTTTGCATTGCTGTGAATATAATTAGAGAATTATTAATCACTGTGTATGATATAAATACTTACATTATGTTATGTCTCAACTTTTACAGAAGAAACATCATTACCAGCTCCGGAGACAGACATTACTTCTGTTGCTCCTTTGGAGTTGGTGACGGACATACAGGAGCCAGAGCCGGCTAGGTATCAACTTTGTATATTTCTCATCAATGTTGTCAGGACCTTAAACCAACACAGTTTACAAAACCATACCTGTAGATTTTTCTATAAGTCTATCGTATGTTTGTCTACTGCTATTTACATGTTTCGTAGCATGTGTATCAGGTTCCTTGTCTTTATAGGACTCCTGTGAATTCTGAACTCTGCCAGGCAGGGTGTGAAAGTGCTTTGGATGTCACACAGGAAGCACAGAATGTAGAATTCTATACAGTTAAAAGACATAGAAATCTGCAATCAGTATTCTTGGGATGTCCTTTAAATAATGGACTGTATATAGCAGAATTATTGTCTAAAATATGAGTATAAATATATGATAATCTATTTTTTTCATCCTTCTCATAGCGATTTTCCAATCACTGATATCAAACCAATTATCCCGCCGGATGTAGAAGTTGACTTAGAGGCATCTCCTGCACCGAGTCGAACATTTCTACACAGTGATCTGAGTCGGTTTTCAGCACATATTGAGATCCCGGATATACTAGCTCAAGTAAATATGTGCTGCCTTTTTTAATTGGGTATTCTTTATCCCTAAACTTAAATGGACACTCCCTGTAGAATAACCATTACAGCTCAGTGCAGTAGTTATAGTGCACATATATAATGTGGATACTAGCTATCTCTTTGGGAGCATTTTGACAAAACACAAGGCTCTCCCTGGCACCCAGAGATGGCCACCTTGGCCACAGTGTTAATGTGGAATTTACATTTCCCCACTAACAATATGGTTGAGGACGGGGAGGTATCAAAGAACTTGGAAAAATTCAACTGGTTTGATAATAAACCAGAGATTGTACCAGTACACTCTAGGCAATAAAACCACTACAGTGAGCTTGAATGGCTATGGTGCTTACAGTTCCCATTTAATAACTATTTTCACACATTTGCTGATTCCTTATGATAAGATAAGGCCGGAACTAATTAAAAGTATTTCAGAATATTGGGCAGACTAGATGGGCCGAATGGTTCTTACCTGCCGTCACATTCCATGTTGC
Organism: Pelobates cultripes; assembly: GCA_933207985.1. NCBI lineage: Eukaryota > Metazoa > Chordata > Amphibia > Anura > Pelobatidae > Pelobates > Pelobates cultripes. The sequence continues at coordinate 275,020,616 of OW240916.1, forward strand.
TATGTTTCTATGTTTCTATATCCAAACAAACCTTCCTTTAGTTTTCACTACCACATGCTTCCTTTTCTTTATTGATCAATATGTTGCCGACTCAATCAGACTAAGCCCTAAACCAATGGTCAGCATTCTAGTGGAGATGATGTCTGATAACCTTTATAAAAGGAAGAGAGGTGTACAGCCTTTATTGAAGTCGCCATGCATAATCTCTGCTCCCTTTTAAAAATAAGAAGAATCATATAAAAATGATAGAAAGGATGAAAATGTATGCACTAATTTGAGTTTTATTATTTGCCCAATGTGTCCCATGTTTGCATTTCTTCATCGTTTGAGTTGAGGACCTCTGGGTTTAATAAAATAAATCAGACAGTCTAATGGTTTATCAAAAGGTAACAGTCAATTCCTATGACTTTTATTGTTATATTCACTTGTCCCTATATTTAACAACTATGTATTTGTGAGATGTAAACAATAAAATTAAATGCAGAATTCCAACCTCTTTATCCTGTAACTGGGTGCATTCATCTTAGCTCCCTGACAATCATTGTTATACGCTCCCCCTTTACACCTGGCATTCAGCATAGAGAGCGCGTACAGAGAGGAGGAGAAATCAAAACTGTTTCCATGTCTATTCTGCATTTGCAATGTATTCTCATGAAAAAGCAGAGCTTTTTATAAAAAAACATATAGGTGATTTTCAGTGTTTTACTCAAGAGGTGCACTTTCCAGAGAAATGACAAAAAATCTTGACTGTTTTTTGTGTATGTTTTTCTTTTCTAGGATTCCGGAGATGGATATGAATGTAGCATTGATGTCAGCTCTATTGGGGCAGTAGAGGAAATGAGTGAACCGAACTGTTCCAGTCTGGATAATAGTGTCCCTGATATTTCAGAAAACCCTGAGGACCTACCCGATAACTACTTATTAGGGCAATTTGGGAAAGTAAGTTTAAGCACAGTTACCCTTTCAAATTCTAAAGATTGAAAAAAGTTAGATATTCTTCCAAATCTTCAATACTAAATCACTTACAAATTCTCTACAAGAATAAAAAAAGGACACAAAGAATAGTACTGATAAAAGTAAACAGTGGGATATGAATATGATTGCATTCACAGAATATTAAAAGTAGTACACATATCTCCAAACCAAGGGTACACTTAATATTTCCCATTCTTCTGAGAAAATTCTTCTTCCTGTACATATGCATAAAAAGATTATGTACATATGCATAAAAAGATTAAAACATTAATAACATTGCACTTACGGGATAAAAGCATAAAAATGCCTCTCACCAAAGGCAGGTATATGTGACAAGTTAAAAACAGCATCCCTACTTGTTTCAACCCTCTGCAGAACCTCCGCAGCTTACAAGAAATCCAATGCAGAGTACAAACATGCAATATCCCAACCAACGTCTTAACTCAACCAGAAGTCCTTTCGATTGGAAAGTCATTTTCGAATATAACATACAGATATAGGAACCAAATAAATGCAAAAAGGGGAATGTACAAGGGGAGAGACAGGATTCGGATGAAAATTACTCAAAATGAATAACATAATAATGAAACCCAATACCAATGAAAGCAAAAACAAATATTAAAAAATTATTAAATTAAATTATCAGCAAAACCAAAATTATGAATTAGACAATATTAAAAAAAGTAAAAATGGGGGGCGGGGCCTAACTTCAGAGCTGTGCAGACGCTCATCTCAGCAGCTCCTGCCGAATTTCACTGCCACACCGGCATACAATCATGATTAAAAGGTCACCACAGGAGAGTGGGCATCGAGGTGAAGAGAACGACACCTCTCAAGCGACTAACAGAGCAAAACTCACTGTGGGGCCTACAAGCATGGCAGACACAGGGGAGACGGCCGCTCCCCAGCTGCAACACCGCGCCGGATATCTGGTGGTGGGCTCTCGTTTCCCCCCCCCCCCCGGACCGGTGGGGATCATCGCGGTCTACCCCAAGGCAACGGGCCTGTACCAGCTCCGCGGAGCCCAAAATCAACTGTCCCTGTGGGCGCTAAAATGGCGGGAATCTACCGCTCCGCTGACCCACCCAACGCATGGCAGGAAACGGAGATGTGGCTGAACAGCATCTTCGCTGATTTCTGGGAAAAACTGGAAGCCCGCATGAGACCCTCAATGTCTGAGGAGCTGCCTCAGCCATCACTACAGTGTGCCCAGCAGGAGGCCAGACGGGGACAAGCTGCAGCGTACTCCCACAGCACCACCACGAAAAGTCAGCTCCAGCGGCGGTCCCTCTCAAGGCCAAGACCTAACAGGGAGCAAAGGTGTGTGGTATTTGACCAAAACTGAAATTCTGGTCTTTCCTTGCTCAAGTGTTGTTACTCCTGTGTCTGTCTCCCTCCAAGTCAACGGTGCTACCATCAGATCCACCACGCAG
>OW240916.1:275025170-275376017 GCA_933207985.1 Pelobates cultripes
CCAGCGCTGGAAAAAGGTAAGTTTTAACCCCTTTCCCCTTCCAGAGCCGGGCGGGAGGGGGACCCTGAGGGTGGGGGCACCCTCAGGGCACTATAGTGCCAGGAAAACAAGTATGTTTTCCTGGCACTATAGTGGTCCTTTAACAATAATAGCAGCTCCATTATGGCAGTAGACAATTTGAGTGAGCCTAATTGTTCCAGTCTGGATAACAGCGTTCCTGAATTTTCTGAGGATATAACATGTGACTCCTCACATCTCGGAATGCAGGACTTCCAGCATTGCTCTGTGCTGGGTGAAGAGCAATTTGGGAAAGTAAGTTTAAGGTGGAATTCCAGCTCTAATATACTCCATTAAACACCCCAAAAATATCACCAGTGGAAAATAGAATAAAAAGGCACAGTTATCCTTTTTACATTCTAAAGATTTAAGAGAGTAAAAAATTACACCAAATTGTCAATATTAAATAAACACGAAAAAACTTTCTACAAAAATACAAAAAAAAAAGGGGCACAGAATAGTACTGATAACAATAAACAGCTTTAGCAGGATGCCAAGTTGACCATTCTACAGTACGCAGAAGTTTGATCAGGAATGGTCTTTGCAGAAGGGTAGCAGCCAGGAAACCACTTTTTTGGAAGGGGGGCAGGGTGAAAAGGGTTGAATAGGCAAAGATTGGGATATATACCCTTCCACAAAGACCATTCCTGATCAAGCTTCTTTTGACTGTAGAATGGTCAACTTGGCATCACGATGAAGCTGCCAGATGCTGAGCCAGGTCCTTGCTGGACTATTTCCGGTCTCTGAAAGAAGAAACTCAGACACTTCTTATCAGACTTTAATTTTTTTCTTCACCTTCCAGTATTTTTATTGTACATGACCGCTCCCAATTCTTGAACTGGAAAAAGGTAAGTTATTACCCCTTTCCCCTTTCCAGAGCCGGGCGGGAGGGGGACCCTGAGGGTGGGGGCACCCTCAGGGCACTATAGTGCCAGGAAAACAAGTATGTTTTCCTGGCACTATAGTGGTCCTTTAACAATAATAGCAGCTCCATTATGGCAGTAGACAATTTGAGTGAGCCTAATTGTTCCAGTCTGGATAACAGCGTTCCTGAATTTTCTGAGGATATAACATGTGACTCCTCACATCTCGGAATGCAGGACTTCCAGCATTGCTCTGTGCTGGGTGAAGAGCAATTTGGGAAAGTAAGTTTAAGGTGGAATTCCAGCTCTAATATACTCCATTAAACACCCCAAAAATATCACCAGTGGAAAATAGAATAAAAAGGCACAGTTATCCTTTTTACATTCTAAAGATTTAAGAGAGTAAAAAATTACACCAAATTGTCAATATTAAATAAACACGAAAAAACTTTCTACAAAAATACAAAAAAAAAGGGGCACAGAATAGTACTGATAACAATAAACAGCTTTAGCAGGATGCCAAGTTGACCATTCTACAGTACGCAGAAGTTTGATCAGGAATGGTCTTTGCAGAAGGGTAGCAGCCAGGAAACCACTTTTTTGGAAGGGGGGCAGGGTGAAAAGGGTTGAATAGGCAAAGATTGGGATATATACCCTTCCACAAAGACCATTCCTGATCAAGCTTCTTTCAACTGTAGAATGGTCAACTTGGCATAACAATGAAGCTGCCAGATGCTGAGCCAGGTCCTTGCTGGACTATTTCCGGTCTCTGAAAGAAGAAACTCAGACACTTCTCATCAGACTTTAATTTTTTTCTTCACCTTCCAGTACTTTTATTGTACATGACCGCTCCCGATTCTTGAAATTTCTTGAAAGAAAAAAACTAGTGAAACTACTAATTTTCTTAAAGAGAAAACTGCAACTCTTACAGGGCTCAGAAAACCTGACTTTAATTGCGTATGGCTTTCTTTTCTAGGATTCCAGAGATAGCTATGGATTAAACAGTGATGGCAGCTCCATTATGGTAGTAGATAGTTTGAGTGAGCCTAATTGCTCCAGTCTGGATAACAGCATTCCTGAATTTTCTGAGGACATACCATGCGACTACTTACATCTCGGAATGCAGGACTTCCAGCATTGCTCTGTCCCGGGAGAAGGGCAATTTGGCAAAGTAAGTTTTAAGTGGAATCCAGCTCTAATATACTCCATTAAACACCCCAAAAATATTACCAGTGGAAAATAGGATAAAAAGGCACAGTAATCCTTTTTACATTCTAAAGATTTAAGAGAGTAAAAGATCCCTCAAAATCGTCAATACTAAATAAACACAAAAAAAATTAACAAAAGTTTCAAAAAAGGACACATAGAATAGTACTGATAACAATAAACAGCTTTACCAGGATGCCAAATATACCATTCTAGAGTCCGAAGAAGTTTCATCAGGAATGGTCTTTGCGGAAGTGTAGCAGCCAAGAAACCAAGAGGAACAGGGTGAAAAGGCTAAGAAATGCAAAGATTAGGATGTATACCCTTGCACAAAGACCATTCCAGATCAAGGTTCTTCAGACTGTAGAATGGTCAAGAAACCACTTTTTCGAAAGGGGAACCGGGTGAAAAGGCTAAGAAATGCAAACATTAGGATGTATACCCATCCTCAAAGTCCATTCCTGATCAAGCTTCTTTCGACTGTAGTATGGTCAACTTGGCATCACGATGAAGCTGTGAGATGCTGAGCCAGGTCCTTGCTGGACTATTTCGGGTCTCTCAAACAAGAAACTCAGACACGTCTCGTTAGATTTTAAAAATGTTTCTTGGCCTTCCAGTACTTTTATTGTCTATGACCTTTCCTGATTCTTGATATTTCTTGAAAGAAAGAGACATATCTTTAGTTTGTGTGCTAGTGAAACTAGTAATTTTCTTAAAGAGAAAACTGCAACTCTTACAGGTCTCATAAAACCTGACTTTTATTGCATATGGCTTTCTTTTCTAGGATTCTAGAGATAGCTATGGATTAAACAGCGATGGCAGCTCCATTAAGGCAGTAGACAGTTTGAGTGAGCCTAATTGTTCCAGTCTGGATAACAGCATTCCTGAATTATCTGAGGACATACCATGTGACTACTTACATCTCGGAATGCAGGACTTCCAGCATTGCTCAGTGCTGGGTGAAAGACAATTTGGGAAAGTAAGTTTAAGGTGGAATTCTAGCTCTAATACACTCCATTAAACATCCCAAAAATATCACTACAGTCTTTCGACTGTAGAATGGTCAACTTGGGATCACGATGAAGCTGCCAGATGGTGAGCCTGGTCCTTGCTGGACTATTTCCGGTCTCTCAAAGAAGAAACTCAGACTTCAATTTTTTTTCTTCACCTTCCAGTACCTTTATTGTCCCTGACTGCTCCCGATTCTTGAAATTTCAACTCTTACAGGTGCCATAACACCTGACTTTTATTGTGTATGGCCTTCTTTTCTAGGATTCCAGAGATAGCTATGGATTTAACAGTGATGGCAGCTCCATTATGGCAGTAGACAGTTTGAGTGAGCCTAATTGTTCCAGTCTGGATAACAGCATTCCTGAATTATCTGAGGACATACCATGTGACTACTTACATCTCGGAATGCAGGACTTCCAGCATTGCTCAGTGCTGGGTGAAAGACAATTTGGGAAAGTAAGTTTAAGGTGGAATTCTAGCTCTAATACACTCCATTAAACATCCCAAAAATATCACTACAGTCTTTCGACTGTAGAATGGTCAACTTGGGATCACGATGAAGCTGCCAGATGGTGAGCCTGGTCCTTGCTGGACTATTTCCGGTCTCTCAAAGAAGAAACTCAGACTTCATTTTTTTTTCTTCACCTTCCAGTACCTTTATTGTCCCTGACCGCTCCCGATTCTTGAAATTTCAACTCTTACAGGTGCCATAACACCTGACTTTTATTGTGTATGGCCTTCTTTTCTAGGATTCCAGAGATAGCTATGGATTTAACAGTGATGGCAGCTCCATTATGGCAGTAGACAGTTTGAGTGAGCCTAATTGTTCCAGTCTGGATAACAGCATTTCTGAATTTTCGGAGGACATACCATGTGACTACTTACATCTCGGAATGCAGGACTTCCAGCATTGCTCTGTGCCGGGTGTAGGGCAATTTGGGAAAGTAAGTTTAAAGTGGAATCCAGCTCTAATATACTCCATTAAACACCCCTAAAATATCACCAGTGGAGAATAGAATAAAAAGGCACAGTTATCCTTTTTACATTCTAAATATTTAAGAGAGTAAAAGATCCCTCGTCAATACTAAATTATTTATAAAACCCGACTTTTATTATGTATGGCTTTCTTTTCTAGGATTCTGGAGATAGCAATAACGGCTCCATTATGACACCAGATGACATGAGTGAGCTTCATTGTTCCAGTCTGGATTATAGTTTCCCTGAAAATTCTGAGGACCTACCATATGACTTCTTACCTGCTGTGTGTATTCCGGATCGGCTTGCTCTCAGAATACAGGACTTTCAGCTTTACTCTGTGCTGGGTAAAGGCCATTTTGGGAAAGTAAGTCTAAGTGGAATTCCAGTTCTAGTACGACATAAAAGTTGTCGTAACACATACAGTACAGCACAATATTTTATTCTTTAATTTCAGGTTCTGCTGGCTGAACATAAGGATACAACCAAGATGTACGCTCTGAAGGTCATAAGAAAAGGAAACATAGAATTACCACATCAGCTCAGCAGGTCAGTGAATGAAGAGTAATTACTATCTTTTGTTTGGGAGGACGACGTCCTGATTCAGTCTTTATTTTTAGTCATTTGCATTTGGTTTTGGAGAGTCGGAGAAAAATTACTTTTATTTTCCTTTCCAGACTTCTGAGTGAGAAAAGTATATTCCAAACAGTCAGCATTAGGCGGCACCCATTTTTGATTAATTTATTTGGATGTTTTCACACTCGAGATCACGCCTATTTTGCCATGGAATACGCAGCAGGGGGCGACCTAATGTCAAACCTAGACAACAACCAAGGTCCATTTACAGAACCTAGAGCCATGTGAGTATAAGCTACATTTTGTCCATAGAGCTAAATCTCCAATCCAATGCTCTGCAGATGATGGCTTCAGCTGGGCTAAACTTTCTATAATGTCTTAACAGATTATTTATTAATCCTGCGATATCACACTGTATTTAAATACTGTGTGTATTTAGTTTTAAAGAGTTACGTTTAAACCCTTAACACCGTTACGGCGTTCTATGCCGCCCCCATTATAATGGGCTTTAAAGCCGTTGCGGGGGCACAGAACGCCATAACGGCTTTCTACCCCAGGAGCTCCACATTACTTAACTTGATCAGCTTCGGGAGGACTGCGTGACAGCCCAGGCTGCCCTCCCCTGGAAAATCAGGCCCCCGGGGGCCATGTGATAGGTCTCAAAGATAAGGCTTGCATTTAATTTTTTTCACATTAACTGGTAGCCCATGAATGAGAATTACCCCCATGATGGCATACCATTTGCAAAAGTAGGCAACCCAAGGTATTGCAAGTGGGGTATGTCCAGTCTTTTTTAGTAGCCAAATAGTCACAAACACTGGCCAAATATTAGTTTTTTGCATTTTTCAAACAAAAACAAATATGAACGCTAACTTTGGCCAGTCACCATTGTATCAGCTTATAAATAACAACCAACCAGCAGCGAGAAAGAAGGAAACATGGATATTAATATACTATTTTGGAGCACAGAGTGACTTAGGATTTATGGAATAATGTTATTTAATAGTACAAACTCTGCATCTTCTAGAAAGCAACTGATTTATTTGTTCTTCCCAGGTTTTATTCCGCATGTGTTGTCCTTGGATTGGAATATCTTCACGAACAAAAGATCATCCACAGGTAAGTTTATAGAAAACAAAAAACATGGAGTGTTGGTTATATTTGTGTTATTTATGGCACATCGTCTGTTTAACTCAGGTTCTTTATCTAGATTAAGTTATTCAATGCAACCATTTAAAAAGTCTAAACTGTGAAACCTATACTAAGGGCCTCTAATGTTATGTAATACAAATAAAACACACATTTTTACATTTTAATCTAGGGACTTGAAGGTTGAAAATATAGTGCTAGACGAAAAGGGATTTGCAAAAATTACAGACTATGGCCTTTCTAAAGAAGGTAAATATCATTTTCTAATATTTTAGATTTAAAAAAAATAAAGGTCATAAAGGTCATAAAGGTCATACTTACCAAGTTCAAAGAAGCAGCCATTTAACATATAAAATGTGTGCTCTATTCCAAAATAGACATAAAGTAACTCTAACAGTAAAAGTAAATGTATTCAATTTTAATTTAAATTGTCCCTGTGCACTTTTAGATTATATGGGCCTCCTTTTAAAATAAAACCTTTTTACTCACCTCTCCACTAGTGCTAGGCTGTCTGTGTCAGATACACAAATGAACATATTACAAACAGCCGTAAACTCATACATATCACATACATATCACACACAGCCAGCACACACCACATACAGATCACACACAGCCATAAACTCCTGCTGTATAAAGGTTTATGGAGAGAATTCAAGCTCCATAATTCAGTACTGAATAGGATTAAACCCCGTCTTTGGCTCAGTTACATCTTGGTCCAGGAACGCTTGCTTTAAAACTTAGAAACTCAGCAAATTCAATGAAAAGATTAGATTCGCTACAGAAGCACATGCCACCAATCATCAGCCATGAACTAATGCCTTAGCATTGTTCAATAAAGATTAAAGTGTCTGCGAATTTCTGGAAGTACTTCTGTTTTTTTGTCAAATTAAATTTGAGTATTCTCCTGACAGCCAAAGCTCAGCCCCAATTCTGCCTCTGCGATAATGTCAATTTTCACTTTTGCATTATTGGTATAAATCCAAATTCAAGAAAAAAATAAGAGGGATGGAACAGCGCTATCCAAACTGATCACAACGGGGAGGGGGCGGCTGCACACCTGAAAGGAAGGGTAACCCTCAAAACTCTTCAAAGGACTGGAAAAACAGGAAACAACAATTACAGGGTGCGCCAAGAACAAAGTAAATAAATAAAATGGATAATAGGAAAAAAAAAATACCAGGAAAACAGGCAAAATAAAGTCTCTAATTCACAGGTATATTCTTCTTAAATTCTCAGGACGTCTTGGGTCAAGTTCTCATCAGCATATATATAATATTTATAACCCCCTCAGCCCTCAGGGGTTGGGTGTATTCTGCTGGTGGTGCACAAGTCCGCTGACCTGTCTTTCCAACTCAAATGTAAATTTGCCCAGTCAACTATGTAACATTGTTTTTATTGTTTTTAGTTTTTCTACTTCCTGTTTATATGTCCTTTGACCTTTGAAACATGCCATGAGACCTCATTTAGGGTCAAAGGTCAAATAAGACACCATTTTCAATTTGATGATTGTTTGGACCTTATATAAACCCACATGTGCCAGGTTAACATTATGTACACTTGACGAAGCCTTTTGTGGCGAAATGCGTTGTGTTTTACTCTAGATAAAAGTATTTTTTCTGACTATTTTAAATACTTTTATATTTATCCTTATTTTTTTACCTGGCATATCCTAAATATCTGAAGCTTTTATACCATCCAAAGAATCCATGGTGGGGATCGTACCACCCAGTCGCTTTACACAGAGCGGTTTGTCTGCTCTGTAAATTGTAAGTACATCTCTTATTTTATCCAGCACTTTTTAAATATAGAGAGCACTATGGGCCTTCTCCTGTGTTTTTATTTCATATAACCTGCACTGAAAATCTTGTGAGAGGAATATCCTACATGTGGGGAGTTTAAATACCACTGTATGCTGTTTTACTCGAGCTGGTTATAGCTCCCACAAATGTGAGTTGGCATTTCTTAATCTCACTGTTGTCTGTAGCCATACTCCTTTACGTTACTGCACCATTGGTCCCCTCTGTATGTTTTTTTTTTCTCTTTCATATATGCTGATGAGAACTTGACCCAAGACGTCCTGAGAATTTAAGAAGAATATACCTGTGAATTAGAGACTTTAGTTTGCCTGTTTCCCTGGTATTTTTTTTTTCTATTATCCATTTTATTTATTTACTTTGTTCTTGGCGCACCCTGTAATTGTTGTTTCCTATAAATCCAAATTCGCGTGAAAATGATATTTGAAGTTACGGCAGCCATTTAACTGAAAGTCATACCCAAAATGTAAATATCTATAACTAAACATCTATCTTCAACTTATATACAATTATATTTTCTCTATTTCTGAGGAATTGGATTTGGAGATAGAACCAACAGCATCTGTGGAACACCTGCATATATGGCTCCAGAAATCGTCATGCACAACACATATACAAGATCTGTGGATTGGTGGAGCCTTGGAGTAGTGATTTATGTAATGCTAACTGGAAATGTAAGAACAATCTGAAGTATTTATTGACAGATTTCTGCTTTGAAAATTTTAAGAGATTTTGTCATGTATTGGTTTTTAACATAACACCATTCTTCATAAACATGCTATATTATTCTGTTTTGTTTTATCACTTCGACTCATGGCCATTCTTTCTGATTATCTAATTTATGTAGAAATTATTTAATCAGTGGCAGAACTAATATACATAGAGCCCCGGTTATAGATTTTTTTGGCTTCCCCCCTTGCATTATGACCTCAGCTCTGGGGAACTCTCCTCCCTCTTCCGACGTCAGCGCTGAATGCGCATGCGCGGCAAGAGCCACGCGCGCATTCAATCAGTCCATAGGAAAGCATTTCTCAATGCTTTCCTATGGACGTCCCGCGTCTACTCTAGCGGCTGTCAATGAGACAGCCACTTGAGGCTGGATTAACCCTAGTGTAAACATAGCAGTTTCTCTGAAACTGCTATGTTTACAACAGGCAGAGTTAACCCTAGATGGACCTGGCACCCAGACCATTTCATGGAGTTGAAGTGGTCTGGGTGCCTATAGTGGTCCTTGAACCTGTTTTACTTTATCCTTTATGTTCCTGTTTAGTTTTATCTAATTGTATCCCTGTTACCTGTTACCTTAAACCTTCACTTCTGTTCCTTTTATTAACTCTAACCTATAAATTCTCTTAGGTTTTCCCGTTACTATATAATCCTGCTTGGGGCTTATTGCTTAATATTCTTACCTGTAACTCCGTTTATAGGTTCTACCTTCTCAGTTTTTCTATATTAATTATTCCATTCTCCCTCTTGCCTTTCTACTCTTATTTCTTGTCAAACCATGTCTAATAAATAAAGTTCCTGAAGTGAACCCCGGCATAAGTCTCCTCTCTGACCTGCTCAGAATCATGACAGTCCCTCTCCCTGGTTTGCCTGATATTGTCTATAATAACAGTGTTCAGTTCTCTTGTACATGTCGTACTTTATACACTCTCACAACACACCTTTAATGCATTCTGATATGCATATTGTGTCATCTGTATTACTAGCGTTACAAAAGCCCTAAACTAATTAGTATTGCTCAGCAGTACACTTCTGCATTTTACAACGTATACGAACTTAAACTGAGTTTTGCTTTTTTAATGTGTTTTTTTTCTTTAGTTCCCCTTCGAAAGCCATGATGTTGAGGTGTTATATGCTAAAATTATCAAATGTAAATTGAAAATCCCAAAGTCTTTGTCTAGCGAAGCCACTTCAATAATAAGTAAGGTAAGTTGACATGCTAATTTAATATATCATACAACCCAAGCTCAAAACATCCTTGACATGCACATAGTCGTCCTTTTGTGCATATGTCCTAAACCATAACCTTTGAACCCCCCAAAAAGACACGGACACCAATTTAAAGTGGATAAAATATCACAGCTTTAATAAAATATATAAATAACAAAATGGGTCATTGCCAAACATTCCCAATTTTCACATAGACACATAATTTACCCCAACTTTAACAGTACTATACCCACTGGCAATGACCCATAACATAATCTAACAATAATCCATATAACAAGATATGAATAACAAAACACGGCCACAACAGGCCTTATACTCCAAGTGATTTAACATTGTAGAGGTATACCGAGATACCCCTACACCCACCAGGATGAGAACCACCTACGGGCTCCAACCTACCAATTAACAAATTCAATCATGTGAATATTGTTACCAAACATCCAAACACCACAGCTACCAAAAACTAACTACCCCCCAATATCTTATCCAGCCCCCGCCGCCGTGACCCAACGGGATAAAGGAAGAACTACCATAACCCAACTTTTAAGGGAGGGAGGGTGGGACAACAACAGGTAAGTATGACTAATTAAAATGGCCCCTAATCTAAAATGTCCGTTATTAATAACTGACTTCAAATGAAGCCCCGCCCCTACAACCCCTAACTAATAAACCCCACTTCTGCATATGCCTGCCACCTAGCTCTGTCAAGGCCCACTACCCTTAGCTACACTGTTCCATGGGCTACATTCACCATTGATGAGTGGGAGTTCAGCCATAGAAATTCTGTACAATGTGTAGAAAAGAATGGATGTTCAGGAGATCTTTTGAAGTGGGAATGTATCAGGGTTTTTTTTGTTGTTGTTGTTTTTTACAATAGTATTCAATTGGCCATGCAAATTTCTCAATTCTATTTTGGCCTAAGATTTGCAAACTGACTTTTTCATTCACTTCACTTGCCCAAACCATTGTATCCATGCCCATGTCAGATACCATATTAATCCTTCCCTCCATGAAACTTGCCCCTTTCACTTTCTGTCCATGTGACTCTCACCATATCAACAACCCAAACTCTTGTTCCACTTTCCTTCCTCTATATCACTGTCCCGTCACTTCTTCGAAATGTTATTGTAACTGTGCCACTTTGCCCACCTACAGGGCTGCCATCAGAAGTTTTGGGGCCTCTAACTCAGCTCTGGGCCCCTAGGGGCCCGCCTCCAAGCCTGCCCACAGGGACCGCCCCCAAATCCCACCTACAGGAATACACACGCACAGATCCACAAAGATACAGACATACATACTGACACACACATACTGAGACATACACACAGGCATACATAGTGACACACAGACAGATACTAACATGCATAAGGACATACAGACACACACTGACAGACATGCATACCGACAGACTGACTGACACACACAGCTCATTTTTCAGCCACCCTCCTGTTACCTTTTCTTTGCAGGAGGGTGGCTGGGGCTGATGGGAGTTGGCATGGCTCTCCCTCTTCAAGGCCTCCACGCTGACTCTCCTCCCGCACCGAGTGAGCTGGGAGGAAGTGACCGGTTGTCACTTACTCCCAGCAGCACTTGCATTGTGGCTGCAATTATTTGTAAAGGGGCCCAGTCGCGCTATTACACGGCTACAGCGCTGACGGGGCCCCTGAAGAAATAGGGCCCATCGGGGTGGCCCTAAGTGCATGGGCCACCCGATGGGCCCCATCAGCGTGCCCCAGTTCCGCCGCAACACGTGGGTGCCGGGCCTGTGACAACCGTCATGGTTGTCACCCCCTGATCACAGCCCTGCTCACCTATGTCCTGTTTTTTCATCTGTATGTATCCATTGATCTCTGTTTATCTTATATTTTCTCTCAGTTCCCATCATACATCACTTTGCTGGCCTCAAACATAAAAGGATAATATCAATAAAGAAATGGGTGGTAACTTACATACATTGTGATTCTCCGGCAATGAATCTGATACTTGGCTTGCTGCTTATGGGGGGAACACTTGCAACTGTGCCCACCCCTCCCCAAATCCACACCTGAATTGCTTTTTTGGATATCATAAAATTAACAGCAAATAGTAACACGAATCATGCCAGCAGTCAGGGCAGGACAATGTCTGGGCACCAGGACAAAGTGACATGGTATCTATTATTAATTGACCTCTGCATGAGTGATTTAGTTATCCGTTACACTACCCAAAAGGAAAATGCATGCAATTCTGATGTTTCACATTAAAATGAACAATTCCTACTTTAAAAAATTCCTTTTACAGTTCCTGACTAAAACAGATGACGCCCGTCTAGGATGCAATGAGAAAGATGCAGAAGAAGTGAAGATCCATCCTTTTTTTGAAGTAAGTACTTTTTTTGTTGTTTTCACTTAAAGTGGCTTAGTCGCTACAAACTTGTGAGCATTTTGAAAAGATAAAATCTTTAAGATGTAAGATACTCGTATTGACTGCACTGAAATTCACATTCAAAAGATAAAATAATAAATGTAGGGAATACTTTGTGTTATGGTCAAGTGGTCAAGTTTGACAAAACTTTAGAAAAGGCCATTGGTGGTCTTTGCAAAATATGGCAGAGCCTCTTTAAAGTAGAATTGTCCTTTAGGAGGGAAGCCAAATCAAGATTATAGGTTAAAAATGTCCTATGAGTTCAAGCATTTACATCCATTCATGGAATCACAATAAAACCATACCCAGCTCTGATTACCCAGAATCCGCAACAGCAGTATGTTCTGACTTTCTGTACAGCAAACTTTACCTTCAGAAACATGTCACCATCACTTACTGGGCCAGGAATAGAGAAAATCTCACCAAATCTAACAGGGATACTGTCACTTTAACAGATTGCCATCCCACCAGCTCACAAACCCTCGCTTGTAAAAGTGACCTGTCAGATTTAATGAATGTATCTTCAAACACATTCCTGGGGTCCGCTGGGCATTGATCCTGGGCTTTCTCATTGGCTGAGAGTTTTATCTGAGGACTCTTAGCCAATGAGCACCTCCATGCACACACTGCGTACATCACACAGATGTAGTGGTTATGGTGATTGGACTATTCCTTTAAGGTAGTCTGAGAATCGGTTTTGAGAATCCCATTGGGATATGTACAAAATGTAAATTTATGGGCATATTGATTGTTATTTTGTATTTTATATTGTTGTTCTACTGTTGTTTATCTTCCTTTCCACATTCCTTTCCAGCATTTAGATTGGGCTGCATTGTTATTACAAAATGTGATACCTCCATTTGTACTAGTCATTAATGGACCCGAAGATGTCAGCAATTTTGATGAAATATTTACCTCAGAAGCGCCTGTTATAACTCCTCCAGATAGACCCAGAATACCATCGTTAATAGAAAAGAAGGCATTTGAGAATTTTTGTTGGCGGGCAGATTGGTGTTAATTTTAAGCTGTGTTATACAATAAAAATTACCGGAGGGACGAATTAACATTAAAATAAAAGTTGAAAATAAAAAGCAAAGTTGTTTTTTTAAATTAAATATAGTTGTCATATAAGCAGACTATAATACACTGTGAACATTCCATTTCTAAAAAGTGAAATCACAGTCTGCCTTTGTTTTGAATATTTTTTATTGTTTTCACAATATAAGTGCATATTGCAAACTGGTTCGTAATAAAGCAAGAGGTTGCCCACGCAGGGGCTTAAGCAGTAATTTATAGCATTCATTAAGGTGAAAGGTCGCCTACGTAGAGGCTTGAATGTTAGCACATAGGAATAAATGCAGATTATCGCCTGCGCAGAGGCGTATTGATCAAAACATATAGGCGTACTTGAACTTTGCAGGGATACACTTATAAGCATTACAGCATAAACTGCATGTACTGAGCTAATGCTACACACCAGGCTGGCTTCACTTGAATGTTAAGCTTCATGGTCATTTACCTTATAACAGCGGTTTGAGTCTTATGCACCTATTTCGCTCCGGCGGTGGCTGAGCATGATCTCACGCAGCTGTACGAGGCAGATACAGCTAGTGTGATATGACGGTCAGGCAGCGTGAGTCGGTTTAATAAATCTTAGGTGGGTGCAGTTTGACCGCGTCTAGCTAGGCCTGAACCTGTGGGACAGCTGCAATCTTTGCATATTACCACTTATTTAAATTATGCCTATCTGGTCAGAAAATAAAGTGTGCAGCTGGATTAATCGTGTATGTAGATAAGATATGCCGCTGTTCCTTGATAAGCTAGTATGGTTGCGAAGGTATACCGCAGTACCCTGGATGCATCAGTTTAGTACTCCACTGATGGGTGTAATTCAACTGTATCTAGTTAGGCCTAAACCTGTGTAACATAGCAAACTAACAAAAGGCAAATAGTAGTGCTGTCTATAACTGTAACGAGAATATACCCCAACACGCAGGATTCGGCTAAACAGAAGACAACACAGAGAAGAAATACGTCTACCGGACCTTAGAATGGCCGGACTCGATGTATATGAGAGGAGGCAGAGTCAGGGACGATCCGAAGTCAAGGACACAGAGAGACAGCGTAAACTAGGACAAGCCGGGGTCTGGTACACAGTAAACAGCAAGCCGACAACCAGAACAGATAAGGATAAAGAGAAAACGTAGTCAGAAACAAAGCCAAAGTCAAAACGGAGAAACACAACTGAACACAACAAGCGCTAAAGGGAACTGATACAGAAACCACGATAGGGCAGGGAGTAAAGGGAGAGGTAAGTATATATAGCTTCTAAACTAATGTGATTGGCTCCTGTCATATCCACACCCCCAAAAGGTAAGTGTATGGGGAGTGTGGCATCACAGGGGCCAATGGGAGCCTTTTAACAATTTAGGCTCCCACTGTCTCTTTAAGAGCGCGCCCGAGACTCGCGGCGCGCTCTTAGATTCAGGCGGGACACGTGACCGCTTCTCGCGGTCACTGCCCGCCTTCCTGCTGAGGCCGTCGGATGAGCCGCGCGCGGCTCGTGCAGCAGCAGGACCGCGCGCGGCTCGAAGAGAGGACCGCGGCCGGCCCCTGGAGAAGGTGAGTAACGCTACAGGGAGCCTTTTAACAATTTAGGCTCCCACAGTCTCTTTAAGAGCGCGCCCGAGACTCGCGGCGCGCTCTTAGATTCAGGCGGGACACGTGACCGCTTCTCGCGGTCACTGCCCGCCTTCCTGCTGAGGCCGTCGGATGAGCCGCGCGCGGCTCGTGCAGCAGCAGGACCGCGCGCGGCTCGAAGAGAGGACCGCGGCCGGCCCCTGGAGAAGGTGAGTAACGCTACAGTACCCCCCCCTGAGGACACGCCCTCCGGGCGGGTAGGGCCAGGCCTGGCAGGAAAACGAGAATGGTAAGAACGCACAAGGCGGGGAGCGTGAACAGCATCAGCTGAAATCCAACTGCGCTCCTCAGGCCCATAACCCTTCCAATGCACCAAGTACTGAAGTCGACCCCTAAGGTAACGAGAGTCAAGAACAGCAGAGACTTCGAATTCCTCATGACCCTCCACAGAGACAGGAGGTGGAGGCGGGGAATGCCGGGTATAGCGGTTGCGTACGTAAGGCTTCAACAACGAGGTGTGAAATACATTAGGAATACACAGATTCCTAGGAAGACCCAAGGCGTATGAAACAGGATTAACCTTATGCAGTACACGATAAGGACCTATGAAACGGGGAGCCAATTTCATAGAAGGCACCCGCAGGCGAATATTCTGCGTGGAAAGCAAAACCCTGTCCCCCACAACATAAGTAGGAGCTACCCTGCGATGCTTGTCAGCCTGAGCCTTCTGGCGAGCAGCGGAATCCACCAAAGAACGCTGAACCTGCTCCCAAGTATTACGCAAACGAGCCAAATGCTCATCCAGAACTGGCATGCCCTGTGAGGAGAATGCAGCCGGAAGAACAACTGGATGCTGGCCATAGACAACGTAAAAAGGGCTTTTGCCGGAAGAATCATGAGTGGCATTGTTCCGAGCAAACTCAGCCCAAGGAAGCAGGTCAGACCAATTGTCCTGATGGTGAGACACAAAACAACGAAGGTACTGCTCCAGAGACTGGTTGGCACGTTCAGCAGCTCCATTAGACTGGGGATGGTAAGCGGAAGAAAATGAGAGAGAAATACCCATTTCTGAGCAAAAGGCTTTCCAGAACCTGGAAATAAATTGGCTACCCCTATCGGACACGATAGATACAGGAATACCATGTAACCGAAATACTTCTCTAGCAAAGACAAGAGCCAGTTCCTTGGATGTGGGCAACTTGCGAAGAGACACAAAGTGAGCCATCTTGGAAAACCGATCTACTATCATCAGGATGACTGTGTTACCATTCGAAGGGGGTAATTCAACAATAAAATCCATGGATAGGTTAGACCAAGGTCTCTCGGGAACTGGTAAGGGATGCAGAAGCCCACAAGGAACTCTACGAGATGTTTTCATACATGCACAAGTAGTACAAGCACTTATATAGTCAGTGACATCCTTGCGTAAGGAACCCCACCAAAAATATCGAGAAACTGCTGACATCATTTTGGTAATACCAGGATGTCCAGCAGTCTTAGTATCATGATATAATGACAGAATCTCCCGTCTCTCTGGAACATCAACAAACAATTTATCAATAGGCCTCTCGCTAGGTGCCATACTTTGTTTCGCCTGTATGGTCTGCAAGAGGGATGAAGAAATAGACAACATAGTAGTGGCTATTATCCTGTCTGGGGAATGACAGGAGTAACATCAACCTCCTGTTTGTCAGTAGTTTCGAACTGTCTGGACAGAGCATCTGCTTTAATGTTGCGATCACCTGGCCTATAGGTGATAATATAATTGAAACGGGACAAAAATAGTGACCATCTAGCCTGCCTAGAAGATAATCTTTTAGCTTCACCAAGGTAGGATAGATTCTTGTGATCTGTAAAAATGAGGATAGGATCCTTAGTTCCTTCTAACAAGTGTCTCCATTCTTTAAGAGCTAAGATAATAGCAAGGAGTTCACGATTACCCACATCATAATTCATTTCAGCTTTGGACATTTGTCTAGAAAAGAAGCCACAAGGATGCAATGGCCTTTCAGGCGATTCTCTTTGGGACAAAACAGCACCTACCCCGATTTCAGAAGCATCAACTTCAAGAATATAAGGCAGTGAGGGGATAGGGTGCTGTAAAATAGGTGCAGAGGCAAATGTAGTTTTAAGAAAGTCGAAAGCCTGAAGTGCCTCGGGAGACCAGACACGAGTATTACCACCCTTTTTTGTCATACGGGTGATAGGTGCTACAATAGAAGAAAAACCCTTAATAAAGCGTCTATAATAGTTAGAGAAACCAAGAAAACGTTGAATTGCTTTCAAGCCCTGTGGTAGAGGCCACTCTATGACAGCAGAAAGCTTCTGGGGATCCATACGAAACCCTTTGGCGGAAATCAAATACCCCAAGAACTGGACTTCGGACTGGTCAAATAAACATTTCTCTAGTTTACAATAAAGACCATTAGTAAGAAGGGTCTTCAGAACCGTTGTGACATGTCTGTGATGAGTGTGTAAATCTGTAGAATATATCAATATGTCGTCCAAGTATACAATTACAAATGTGTGAATAAAGTCTCTTAGGACGTCATTAATAAATTCCTGAAATACTGCTGGGGCATTGCAAAGACCAAATGGCATAACAGTGTACTCGTAATGACCGGACCTAGTGTTGAATGCAGTCTTCCATTCGTGACCTTCCTTTATGCGTATTAAATTGTATGCACCTCTAAGGTCCAATTTGGTGAACACAGTAGCATGTTTCAGCCTGTCAAATAACTATGTAATTAAAGGTATAGGATATGCATTTTTGATAGTGATTTTGTTTAGACCTCTATAGTCAATGCACGGTCTTAAATCACCCTCTTTCTTAGATACGAAGAAAAACCCTGCTCCAGCCGGAGAAGAGGATCTCCTACTGAACCCTTTTTCTAGTGATTCTTTAACATACTCCTCCATGATACGGTTTTCTTGAATAGATAAAGGGTACACCCTGCCCTTAGGAGGTATAGTGCCAGGCAATAATTCGATAGCACAATCATAGGATCTGTGAGGCAGTAAGTTATCAGCTTCCCTTTTATCGAATACAGTTTTGAGAAACAAGTACTGAGGAGGTATAACAGTAGATAAAGGAGGAGTAGTAGGAACATTAATGGTATTTAAAGGGGTAACTTTACTCATACAAGAGTCGTGGCAGGTTTTACCCCATGATTTTAATTGCCCCAATTCCCAGTCAAAAATGGGATTGTGAGAACATAACCATGGGTATCCTAACACGATATGAGAAGAGGGAGAGGTGATAACCTGAAACCGAATGGTCTCAAGGTGTAAAACCCCTGTGTACATGAATAATGGTACAGTTTCATGGGTAACTACTGGAGTATTTAAAGGTCTACCATCTATGGCCTCAATGGCCAAGGGTATCTGCCTCTCTCTGACGGGAATGTTATTTTTCGTAACAAACTCAGAGTCAATGAAGTTCTCAGCAGCCCCGGAATAAACCAAGGCTAGTATGCTTTCAGCTATACAACTCTCTCCCGTATGAAGGGTAACAGGGAGAAGCAAACGGTTAGGAGGCAATTTAGGAGACTTAGATATCACACCCAAGGCCAGTCCCCTATAAGGTCTTAGGTGCGAGAGTTTTCCGGAAGCAAAGGGCATTCCTTTACCATATGATCTCGCCTACCACAGTATAGGCAGAGTCCGTTCCTTCTTCTAAGTAGTTTTTCAGTATCTGAGAGTTTGGCAACCCCTAATTGCATGGGTTCCTCCTCGGATACTTTAACACTCTCAGGTTTATCAACTCTGGGGTTAGTAGGTGTGACTACACGTCTATTCCTGTTCTTGGTATAGAGCCTGTCACGAATTCTATTATCTATATCAATGAGGTAGTCAATAAGGTCCTCTAATGGAATAGGAAGCTCCCTTGCCGCTACCTCATCTAATATAGTGTCAGATAAACCTTCCATGAACGCAGTAGTTAACCCATTATTGGTCCAATCTACCTGTGAAGCAAGGGTACGAAACTAAATAGCATAATCAGCCACAGACCTAGATCCCTGTTTAATTCTCATTAATGCTCTTGCGGCATTCTTTGACCTTTTTGTTGTGTCAAAAGTTCTACGAAAAGCCGTAAGAAAGCTATTGAAATTATGCACCATAGGTCCATTGGCCTCCCAAATAGGATTTGCCCACTCAAGTGCTTTGTCAGTAAGTTGATGCATCAAAAACCCCACTTTAGACCTATCAGTGGGAAAGGAATGAGGATACATCTCAAGGTGGAATTCTATTTGATTAATAAAACCTCTGCATGTCTTGGCTTCCCCTCCATACCTAGGAGGAGGTGTTAAATGGGGCAAAGTATTGGGTGAATTGGATACTTCGGGAGGAGGGGGTGTAGGAGGGTTAGGTGCGGTTGCAGGAATAGTTCTAGACAAGAGCGTCTGGAGAGCCTGTGCTATCTGATCCATACGATGATCCTGTTCTACAAACCTTGCCTCGTGAGAAGCCATTTGCTGAGCCAAATCTGCGGGGTCCATGGCCCTATCGTAATGTAACGAGAATATACCCCAACGCGCAGGATTCGGCTAAACAGAAGACAACACAGAGAAGAAATATGTCTACCGGACCTTAGAATGGCCGGACTCGACGTATATGAGAGGAGGCAGAGTCAGGGACGATCAGAAGTCAAGGACACAGAGAGACAGCGTAAACTAGGACAAGCCGGGGTCTGGTACACAGTAAACAGCAAGCCGACAACCAGAACAGATAAGGATAAAGAGAAAACGTAGTCAGAAACAAAGCCAAAGTCAAAACGGAGAAACACAACTGAACACAACAAGCGCTAAAGGGAACTGATACAGAAACCACGATAGGGCAGGGAGTAAAGGGAGAGGTAAGTATATATAGCTTCTAAACTAATGTGATTGGCTCCTGTCATATCCACACCCCCAAAAGGTAAGTGTATGGGGAGTGTGGCATGACAGGGGCCAATGGGAGCCTTTTAACAATTTAGGCTCCCACTGTCTCTTTAAGAGCGCGCCCGAGACTCGCGGCGCGCTCTTAGATTCAGGCGGGACACGTGACCGCTTCTCGCGGTCACTGCCCGCCTTCCTGCTGAGGCCGTCGGATGAGCCGCGCGCGGCTCGTGCAGCAGCAGGACCGCGGCCGGCCCCTGGAGAAGGTGAGTAACGCTACAATAACGCATTTTCATAGCTGCGTATTGTTGTTTTAAGCACTCATAGCAGATATGATATTTTGGTCAGGCAGTGCTAGGCTGTGTGCGGTCGCAGCTATTGGCGTTGTATCAGCGCCTAGTAAGTTATAGAATATGTATGCAATAAAGATGGGCACATAAAATATAAAAACGATGACAATAAGGGAGTAATGCTGAACTTAGAAGAAGTCTGATGAGGGCCTCACCCGGCACAGCTGCAGTACGTCTCTTAAGTCACCAAGCCTCCAGCTGTCTTCCCCAGACGACTCCCGCCCACTGTCAGAGCCCCCCGTGGCGCTGTGGGCACTCAGGAGCAAAAACTGTCCACTTGACCCCCACACCTTTAGTCCGCGGGCCGTCCACTCCCTGCACCTCCCCATCACCACCCAGGACTCAGTGAAACGCGTGCCCCAATGTCTCTCCCGGTGCCGGCCACATACTTGGGACCGGAGCACACCCCTCCCGGCCACCGGTCCACCGGAAGGATTGTGTAGATATGAACCACCGGGCTCTCAGCATCAGGGACAAGGCTTTCCGGGGACCCCCCCGACCCAGAAGCCAGGGCACTCACTTCTCCAGCGGGCGGGTAGTCAGTGTGGGGGATCCGTCTGGCGTTCAGCAGTGCCGAAGTCCACACGAGCCGTCCTGATCCGCTCCTCCAGGTGAGTATTTCTCATTTTTACTCCATCTCTGGCCGCTCAAAAGTGCATTTTAGCCACTCCTGAAAGAGGAGGCGAGGGTAAGACCCCTCTGCTGAAATCTGCTGCCTCCTTGATCAAGCTTGCCGGTGTCAGCGTCAGCAGAGAGGTAGGCCCGTGGTGAATGCTGGGCCAGTAATGTAAGCGGTGGATGTCCCCCTGCTCCACACCGATCTTCTCCGCTTCTGACTCTATCTCCATCTGCTCAGGTCTTCTGGCGGGCTGTTCTCCAGACAGCCTGTGCCAGTGTAGGTGAACGGTTGAGATCCAGCACGGGGCTCCCGTCGTCCGGAGGGCCATCGCCATGCAGCCGGGATAACCCCCGCCGGCCAAAGGGGGGGAGTGGGGCCACACCGCCGGTAAGCACTCTTCGTGCAGTCTCAGTCTCTCGCTGTGGGCATCCACAATAGGGTACCTCCACTTCATCGGCTCTCATGCTGCTTGCATCCAGGCTCCCAGTCGCGTGGAGGCCGGGGATGTTGGCATCCCCCTTCCCGGATTGCCGTTGGTGGCCCGCGGGTATCCTATGGTAGCTGGGGTTATGCTCTCCACTATGATTGTGAGTATGTCGGCGTTGGGGCGCTCTGCACCCGCTTTTTTGGTCACTTTCATGTGCTCGGGTCTGGAGCTGAATCTCGTGGCTGCCTGTCAGCCCGGCCCCGTCCGCACAGTCTGCCTTTGTAAACGTGATAACAGATTTTTTTTTATTTTTATCACAGATTGACAGGTTGTTGTTTTGGTTTTTTTTGCATACAAAATGATTTGATCTTAGAGAATGGCACTCAATACTACATCTAAACTATCTGTAGCCATTTTATCTAATCTGTCCATAGTATTTATTTGCTGGAATGTACAGATTTGTCAACCCTGAGTAATATGATTCTATTTAGAGATGAGTTTTTATGGAAATGTTATTTCCCTTCTGATCTGTGACACTAATTAAGAATGTCAAGATTCAGCCATCTACAAAAATTGCACACTGGCTTAACTACTGTGATGATGACTCTTGTGGGTATTCCTTATTTGTAATGTAATCAAAAGCTAATATTTGCTTCAAAATGAAAAGTACATGGAGACATATTTGTCCCACTAAAACTCTCACTAAGTTTAACCTCAATACCATTTTTTTTTTTAAAGCATAGTATTTACATTGTGTTTTACATGTGAACTGCACAGCTGGCACATAACTGAATACATTTGAGGAAATAATTACCTACAAAGTCAAAGTGTTATACACTTATACAATCTTAAATTTAAATGTTTAAAATATTGGGGAGAAAGTGAAATAATATCCTTTATCTTACAATGGCAAAGAAGCATGGGTGTGACAGAAATTAATCAATACATTCTGCTTATGAATATTTGTAGGCAATCCAATGGCACTTTTAGGAATGCAGCTTCCTAAAAATGCCACCATAATGTAAACATAATATCTATAGGTAGCCATAATGCATACACATAGACTATATAGTTACACATAGCTTTTGCATTATACAGATGTATTATAGGCGCTTTATAAATACTTCCCTGGTGGTTCATAGGGTAATGGCAGTCCCTCGTGGTTCCGGAGCTCTCTGAGGTAGTCAGAGCAGAGGCACCGGATTTCCCAACCTGCATTCTAACTTTCTCACAAAGTGCTACAACTGGAAGGCCTGTGGCTCCACCATAAGCCCACTAGGCCACCAGGGAATCCACCGACCACCAGGGAATATATTATTGCCCTCTTCCTGCACAGGAGGTAAACAGGAGGAGGAGAAGAAATAACACTCCCTCACCACATACTTTCACTGCCCCCCATACACTGTAACCCCTTCACTCACCCTGCCACAATCCCACAACGTTGCCACTTTAAACACCCTTCACTCTGTCATAATTAATCCCCTCACTCTATCACTCACCCCCATCCTGTCACACACCCTAACTCTGTCACAATCACACTCCCCACAATTCTCACACTTACTGTCACACTCATCACCTCACACTGTCACACCTACCAGCGAAATCCTGTCACACTCACCACTCCTCACCATGTCACACTAACCCTGTATCAAGCAACCATTAACCCTGCCACACTGAGCACGCCTCACCCTGCCACACTCTTTCCCATCCTGTTACACTCACACATACCACAACTCTCACACTCAACCCCTAAATCTGTCACACCTACCCTCAAAACCCTGTTACACTCAACCCCCTAACCCAGCCAAGCTCACCCAACTCACCCTGCCACACTCATGCCCCTCAGCCTGACAAAACTTGATGGCTGTCAAGAATTTCTGTCAGATTGACCAACTTTTATTAGCAAAACATTTTTTTTGCTCGCACAACTGAGACTCGCTATATTTTTGTATTAATCATTCTCTGTTTTTGTACAGACACAGTTATTGAATTTAAGGTCTTTATTATAAGGCAAATAAATATAATTGAAAAAGTCCCAATGCAAAACAGAAGCGGTAAATAAGGCAGAATCTTTAGAAGAAAAAAAATATCCCTTATTTGAAAAGTAAAGACTTTGCCAAAGCACCGGCACTGGATGAATGCTATGAATACTTGATCAAAGCTAGAGCAGGTTTTGCAGGGGTTAACCAAGACTGGGACAGGATTACACGGGTTAACCAGGACTGGAACAGGACTGCAGGGGTTTATTCAAAATGGGTTGCTGAACACATATTGGGTTGTTCTTTGGCAGTAACCCTTAAAATTCTCCGGACATGTATTCTTAAATTGCTATGTGTGTCAAAAAAAAAAAATCACCTTTTTGTTTTTTTAAAGTTGGCATAGATTGGTGGTAAAATGGTGGCTTGAAAAGAGTCAGAATACCCCAGGTTTAATACCTTAGGTTGTCTTCTTTTAAAAAATATATACATGTGAATGGTTATTCAGGGATTCCTGACAGAGATCAGTGCTACAATGTAACTTGTGTTCATTTTGAACAAAAATGGTTTGGAAATAGCAAAGTGCTACTTGTACTTATAGCCCTATAACTTTCCCAAAAAAGCTAAGAACATGTTAACATTTGGCATTTCTAAACTCAGGACAACATTTAGAAACTATTTAACACAAGTGTTTTTTGGCAGTTGTAGATGCGTAACAGATTTTGGGGGTTAAAGTTAGAAAAAGTATGTTTACATTTTTTTCACCATATTTTATAATTTTTTTATAATAAATTTTATGATATGCTGAAAATAATGACATCTTTAGAAAGACAATTTAATGGTGAGAAAAACAGTATATAATATGTGTGGGTACAGTAAATGAGTAAGAGGAAAATTACAGCTAAACACAAACAATGCAGAAATGTAAAAAGAGCCCTGGTCCTTAACGGTAAGAAAATTTAAAAACGGTCTGGTCACTACGGGGTTAAACATAGGCATAAGGCTATCCTAGACTTAAGATAAGGCCAGGGAATAATTAAAAGTATTTCAAAAATTTCCATTTATCAGGCAAATATGCAAAAAGCAACAGGGTCCAGTCAACCCATTTACTGTCGAACAACAAATTCACAACAATGTCAATGAATTAGTGTCAACTATTCTGACTGAGTCTTCATCATACCTAAATACATGTTTTATATTTTTTGTTTTGGGCTGTGGCTGCACATTTAGATGTATTGAATAACATCATCATTTTGTGAAGCTAGCTAAGTTTGATGGGGAATAATTTGTACTGGGAACAAAAGGCAATACATTAATATAAGATATGTTTATATATAGAATAGGCGATTTAAAAACTCCAAATAATCAGTCTTAAAGACGTTTGGGTAGCATAAGGTATAAATGTAATTATTAAAATATTAAAAATGTCATAATATGCATAAGAATGTTACCTTAAGAAGTATTTTAATTAGGAAGTGCCTTTTTCTGAGTTAGGAAGTATAATCTGATCCAAACATGTCATTACCATACAAAACATTAGGTGGCAGCAGTGTACCAGAGAAAATCATATTTCCAGATTCTTGGTGAAGAATGTAGCATTGACTTGCCTCTATGCCAATTAGAGTCTGATTTTAATAAATTAAAGATATTACTACATTTCCAGAATTATAAAAAAATAGCTTTAGACAAATGCTAATATCTGCAGCAGTCTTTTTTACAGGCCTAAGTTACATTATTAATAAAGTCACACATTCTGCAAAATTAGATAGACTGTGCCTGATTTAAATAGATATGAAAGTAAAGGGCAAGACTAATTTTCATACTTTGCATCTAACTTAGATTTATTAATAAAATAGGAAGACAAAATTTTGCTGTCATGCTGTATTATTATTATTTATTCTGCATCCATGATAAATCTAAATTATTGCAGAAATCCAAAATGATTTATATAATTTCATGAAACCAGTGTTACATTCTAATATGGTAGCAGCCGCAGAACGAGCAGAAGCATGGCACCCCCTCCTGCACATTTAACTAGCAGAATTTAAGGTCATTTCCTACTTGGGGCTTATGAAGACAGACTAATCCACTGCTAAAGAGAAGTTATATAAGGCTGCAGGACTTGCTGGAAGGTCCTCTATCCACTACTGGTAATGTTGGGAGCTAGGAAAAATGTCAATCCTATCCTGTTCGTTCTGTAGTTCTCCCCTTCTTATTGATGTCTAGAGATGTTGCCGAAAGGCTGAGCAGCTTATCATATCAACATTTTGGGGCATTAGTTTTGTCCAACATACTTTTTCAGCTCCAACGCTTTCTTAAACCCTCTTCAATTTGGTTTCCTCTTCCATTCTACTGAGACTGCTCAGATTTAAGTCTCATTTATAATTCTCTCCTTATTGGTTTCTCCAGAAACCATACTGCCTCACTAAAATCCGTAATGATTTCTGCTACCAGGCTGATTTTGCCCTTCTTGAACCTCACCCTTCTGGTAATCCTTACATTGGCTTCCTGTATCCTATAGGAGTCAATTCAAAATATTAAACCCTACCTATAAAGCTCTAACCAACTCTAGCCCCTACTACAGATCTTCACTAATTCAAAGGTACATCCCTTCTTGGTCTTTACGCTCTGCCTATGAACTTCTCCTACTGCTAACTTGTGCTTGCAGGGTTTCTCAAGGAACCCATTCCTTTGGAACAGCCTACTTACCAGTGGCGTCACTGGGGGTTGGGGGGTAGATCAGAGGGGGCCATGTGTGTCTGTGTGTGTATGGGTCAGTCTGTATGTAGGGGGTCAGTCTTGGTGTTTGTTCATGGGTCAGTCTGTGTGGGGTTGGTCAGTTTGTGTGGGGTGGGTCAGTCTCGGTGTGTGTGTATGGGTCACTCTGTGTATGTATGGGTTAGTCTGTGTGGGGGAGCAGTCTGTGTGTGTGTATGAGTCAGTCTGTGTGGGGGAGCAGTCTGTGTGTGTGTATGAGTCAATCTGTGTGGGGGGGCAGTGTGTGTGTGTGTGTGTGTGTGTGTCTGTGTGTGTGTGTATGGGTCTGTATGTGTATGGGTCAGTCTGTGTGTGTGTATGAGTCAGTCTGTGTGGGGGGGCAGTGTGTGTGTGTGTATGGGTCTGTATGTGTATGGGTCAGTCTGTGTGTGTGTATGAGTCAGTCTGTGTGGGGGGGCAGTGTGTGTGTGTGTATGGGTCTGTATGTGGCATGGGTCAGTGTGTGTGTGGGTGGTCTCTGTTGGGAGCAGTCTGTGTGTGTGTAGTCAGTCTGTGTGGGAGCAGTCTGTGTGTGTGTATGAGGTCAATCAGTAAGGGGGTGGTGTGTGTGTGTATGGGTCAGTCTGTGTGGGGGAGCAGTCTGTGTGTGTGTATGGGTCAGTCTGTGTGGGGGAGCAGTCTCTGTGTGTGTATGGGTCAGTCTGTGTGGGGGAGCAGTCTATGTGTGTGTATGGGTCAGTCTGTGTGGGGGAGCAGTCTATGTGTGTGTATGGGTCAGTTTGTGTGGGGGAGCAGTCTGTGTGTGTGTGTGTGTGTATGGGTCTGTATGTGTATGGGTCAGTCTGTGTGTGTGTATGAGTCAGTCTGTGTGGGGGAGCAGTCTGTGTGTATGTATGAGTCAATCTGTGTGGGGGGGCAGTGTGTGTGTGTGTATGGGTCTGTATGTGTATGGGTCAGTCTGTGTGTGTGTATGAGTCAGTCTGTGTGGGGGGGGCAGTGTGTGTGTGTGTATGGGTCAGTCAGTTTGGGTTTGTATGGGTCAGTCTGTGTAAGTGCTTGAGCTCCAATAGAGATACCTCTCATCTTGTGATCTCCCCTGTACTCGATGGATAGGCAGCCTTCTCAACCACCACGGATGTGATTGTGCCACCCGTCCCTGCAAGTTAAGATCGTGGAAAGGGGAATATTCTTTTTTTTTTAAAAACAATTATTAAAGTAAAAATTGTAATGCTCTTTCCTATCCCTAATGACTACAGCTCATTGATAAGCACACAATGCAACCCCAATACACATACACTCACAATGCAACCCCAATACACATACACTCACAATGCAGCCCCTAGATGCACACACACACACTTTACAGGCCCTTTCAGCACACACACACACACATTTTCTCACACACTCACAATTGCTATTGTTATTTTAATTTTAATCCACCACAACTGTCATAATTGGATGCATTTATCTGTGCTAATTTTTTAATAAGGAATAATGTGGAACTGCATTCTTTTCACATATATATATATGAATAAGAGTAGATAAAAATCACCTTAAAAATAAAGTGTGACTCCAGGAGCTAGTTGGTGACTGATGGCTAAAAATGTGGTAAAAAACTAATAAGTTTATAGTGAAAATACAATATGTAAGTACTGTGCCTAAGGTGTTGAAAATAGAAATAGAGATAAAATAGAAATAAAGATAAATATAAAAAATAAATAGAAATAAAGATACAAATAGATTAAAAATAAAAATAAATAAAAATAAAGTGCTGTACCTTTAAGTGCTAAAAACGATGTGGTGAAGGAGCAGCAATAAAGGTAGATGAAAAGTGTAGTGGGTGATAAAAAGGAGAAGGGGTGAGTGAAAATACAGGTGTGGAATATAAAATAGATATATATAAATAAAATAATAGATACAGATGTGGATAGAAGTGAACCACAGGCTGATGAAAAAACTCTTTGGACCAAAATGTGCAAAACGGGTATCTCAATCCCCAATGAAATGGGGGGTAGATAATATCTATTTCAAAATAATATATTTAATATTATCAAAGATAAAAGATAATAATATCGAGCTACTGAGCGATACAGTATATAGAACTGCAGGCTCAGATACTTTGTATCATAGATTGTGATGAACTGAAGCAACGTAAACTGGATATGTAATCAAAAAGGGTCCAGTTTATTAAACATTAAAAAATATAAAACTAGTTAAAATATCGATCAAAGACAGTTCATAAGTGCATTACCAGACTCTAGTAAATCAAATGCCAGCAAGGACCTTCGGATTAAACTGTTTCTGGTGAATGCGATCTGTGTCTTGTCTTAGAAATCTTTGCGAAGACAAGACACAGATCGCATTCACCAGCAACAGTTCAACCTTTCAAGCAGGACCTTTGGTGACAGCAGTAACCGGCATCGCCTGTTTTGCACGTCTCCGGGAGTTAGGCTCCTGTTCGGAACGTGCACTCTTGTAAGTGATTGAATTGGAACATGATTGAATTGGAACACTTAGGTCCCTGATAGGCGCCATGGAAAGTATGAACATTGAATTTCACTTGTAGATGGCTGGTTAGATTAAAGAACAATGATCCACCATAAGATATGAATATTGTTGATGCAAACAGTAACTGACAGCAGACAGAAGCACAAAATGTATAAACTATATAATCCTCATTTAAAAGTCAAAGCATCATTATATTATGGTCTTGGAGCGCTGACTCCAAGGGCAGCAAAACTCTGTAATTTGGGTACCCTAGCAATCCAAGATGATACGGTAGAATGCAAAGATAAAACAGGTTGTGCCAGATAACTGTATGAGTATGAAAACACAAAAATGGATGAGCGCTAAGGAAACAACTGGACTGACTTTGGCAGCAAACACTGGGTATAGGGGATACCCTCAAACCCTAAAAAAGAATGCATAAAATACAAGAAAATAGGTTGTGCCAAAAGGTGTAAAACAATAAAATAGTACAATGATAAAAAAAATATATTAAAAAGTCCAAATAGTCACAGTCCAAATATCGCAATCCCAGCTGTTTCTGGATTCCAGATTATTATATTATTTTATTGTTTTACACCTTTTGGCGCAACCTGTTTTCTTGCATTTTAAGCTGTATGAGTATAGCTACATATTATGGCCGCTGTCACGAACGCACCCTACTTCAAGAGTGTGCGTGACGTAGTTGTGGTGGCAAAAGGGTTAACATTCACTATTTGTCTGCACTAGACCCAAAATAATGACAAAATCCCACTCAACCCCACCCACACTTAAGCACAATACTATAAATATTAATATACTATTAACGCTGCCACCACCAAGACAATTTATAAATGGGGTGCCTTGGTCCCCCAGGTACTTAATAATAAAAACCAACCAAATGTAACTTAGCACAATATCTATGTAATTGCAAAATACTAATCAGTCTCTTCAGGTAATGTGATTCTTTACCAGACAAAGGCCGAACTTAATAAAGGAATATTTATTATGAGCAAAAAATAGTCACAGTGCATACAAAAATATAGATGACAATCAAATTATTTACACCAACAACAGATAAACACACCCTTGCCGTGACAGTCCCCAATTTAATATTTTTGGGATAAGCTATTCAAATGATTTTTAATATTTTCGGATAATGATTTTTTCAAAAACTTTTTATATCATGTATAAAAAAAGCTTTTCAGTATGCTAAATAATTTTAAAAGTTTATCCAAAAATTATTTGAAAGGCATATCCAAAAATATTAAATTAGTTGTCTATATTTGGCCTCAGCTAACTCTTATATCATGGAAAGTGGCTAGACCCTGTTTTGTCATTTGGACTTAATGTAATAATAAACTCTAACCTAAAACTGGTACAAAATCTGATTTAAATTCTGTGTTAAGAAACAAATACTTCAGCCAATGCAATGATTGACCAATGGAATGTAGACTATGCATTTCACCCTTTAGTCCATCTCAGAAAAGTTAGCATTTAAACTCAAACTATAATTATTTGTATTGATTTGTTTTGCAAAGTGATTGCAACAGAAAGTTATTGTAACACTTGAATCCAGATTTTCCCTATTATCTTGTCTAGCTCACAACTACATCTCCTGTAAACGTTAACATTACCTAAATGACATGTTGAGCTTCCATCCCACCAAAACCAATAACCCAAGATTAAATTCGAACCAGTGGCGAAACTAATGTATAGAGGGCCCTGGTGCTATACATTTTTGGGATTTCTCTGACGGACCGCCTGGCACCCCAACCGGGTGCCTCCGCCAATTGATACTCCTAATGCTCATCGAGAACTACAGGCATTATGGAAGTCATATTTTGACTGACCGCCCACATGGTCCCATGCCCAAAACAGTTCCAGAGAATCTAGCTGTGCGGTCGGTCTATTTCGGGAATTTGAAATTCAGTCCAAAAAAAACAAACATAGCCGTTCGTGAGTAAAGTCAGTGTATGTCTCTCGTTCAGGAGTTTATTCTTACCAAATGCCGATCAACTCCAGTTCAAATAGCCAAACATCCATGGAAGGTAAATGGTTAGTGGTGTTCGTGCCGTTATGTGTCCGATTTGAGTTCCATGAACTCCACGACCAAACATTGCTCATTGTACTCGAGCCGCTTCGAACCACTTCGACCATTTGAAGCTTCACTTCGAGAGTTTGAAGTGTTCCTGGTATAAGTCCAAAAGGGCACAAACAGTATTTTCAACCAGGGTTTAACACAGGGGCCATAGTCACAGGGTAGGAGGCTGGCAAACAGCCAGTCCAAGAACCAGTTGCGAGGTGACTTTTGCCTCATTGTATAACTCTTACAATGGTACACCAGCTGGAGATCTACCATTTGCCCACCCTTGCATGGTTGTATTTTTAAACAGTGTTTGTGTGTTTGAATGTAAGCATGTTTTGTATGGAGCATATGTGTGCATGCAGGGATGTATTTGTATGTCCCATGATGGTGAAGAGAATATTTGCATAAGCAGTCTGATGTCCTCACAGGTTCAGGTAAGTCTTACGATATATAAAGACAGTAAACACAAAGGTTGTGTGATATTGTACAACCCAAAGCAAAACGAAAAAATTATTCAAAATACACTCACAAGGAAAGAGCTAGCATTTAGCTCTCACATAAAGGCTTGTGGCAATATAATCCTTGCCAAGGATATTAGTTGAAGAAACAGTCCAATCTAAAAGATACAGGGGGGGTCAACTCTTGTTGCGGACGTCTCACATGACATGTATACTAACACAGGGAGGTATTAATAATGTAAACCAGTAGCACGCATGGCAACAGTGGTTGGTCCCCCACATATACTATTTCTCCATGCTTGGGAGAATGAGTTACGCTTCATCCTGATCAGGGAGCTCACCAGGGATGTCACAGGTGACATTCTTTACCTCTGGTCACTTTTCCAGGGCCTGATTATCGGTTGGTCGAACACTTCACCCAGTCTCTTTTGGAAGCCATCTGAGGTTTTCCAACTCATATGAGGAGATTTATTTTATACCAAAGTTATATTGAGTCAGATTCAACAGGTCTGTTCTGTGAGGACAAGGTCGGGGTCCACCTTACGGACGTAGGGCTGGATATGTGTTCCTGGTCAGTTAGATTAGGTTTGGAAACTGCCATGGAGGTATGGAGGAGTCATCAGGTTTGAAGGGTTCATAGCTGTTGACTGTGGCAGTAGAGGGTCTATGAAAACCAGTAAATGTTGAATAGTCATTGTCGGTATGAATACCATAGTAATAAGAGCTTAAATGTTGATACAGTGGTTCACATGGGATGGGTTTCTGGGATCGCCAAGTTTTTTGGTTAACAAATTTCTGGCCTCACTGTCCTAATGTCAGTTGTGGCTCTTGAGCTACGCTAGGACCCAGCTTGGTTCCATATGTTTCAAATAAATGTTATTTAATGCTATTTTCATGTTTTTAATGTATTATCTCACTATATAAATGAAGAATTATGATAATGTTATATTATTAAATAAATATGTTTGTTACAGTGTTTTAATATTAAATGCGGTGGCCTATTTTATAATTTTCCCTTTTTTCTTATTTTATAATTCAGTTGGATTCTGAGGGTACATTTCAGGTTTCACACATGTATCCACACATTGGTTTAATTCTTAGGGCACATGTCATGTATTATTATTATTATTATGTTATTATTTATAAAGCGCCAACAAAGCAGTGCTTTATAGTGGGTGGAAGAACAAATGTGTAGTTGTAACCAGACAAGTTGGACACACAGGAACAGAGGGGTTGAGGGTCCTGCTCAATGAGCTTACATGCTAGAAGGAGTGGGGTAAAGTGACACTAATGGTAAGGATAGTATTAGACTAATGACAGTTGCAAGAGAGGAATCAGTCAGAAGCTATTAACAGTTTAATTGATACGCTTTTATGAAGTAGTGGGTTTTTAATGATTTTTTTAAGGAGTGGAGACTGGGTGAGCATCTAACGGAGGAGGGAAGTGAGTTCCACAGGAATGGTAAAGCCCTCGAGAAGTCTTGAAGGCAAACATCAGAGGTGGGAGTACGGACAGAAGATAGACGTAAGTCTTCAGCAGTGCATAAGGGCTTTGACGGGACATACTTGTGTATTAGAGAGGATAGATAGGTGGGACCAGCATTATGTAGAGATTTGAAAGCAAGAACTGAAATTGTAAATTGAGCCCTATATCTTACAGGAAGCCAATGTAGGGACTGACAGAAGGGTGAGGCGTGGGAGGTGCGGCTTGACAGGAAGATGAGCCTCGCTGACGCATTCATTATGGACTGTAACGGGTGCACGTAAGACCACTGAGAAGCGGATTACGGTAGTTAAGGTGAGAAAGGACAGTGGAATGGACCAGCACCTTAGTCGCATCTGGCATTAAGTAGGGTCGAATGTGTGCAATGTTTTTGAGATGGAAGCAACAGGATTTGGCGATACACTGAACATGAGGCGTGAAGGAAAGGTCGGAGTCAAAGAGAACACCTAGGCAGCGAGCCTGCGTGGTGAAGCTGATGGTAGCACCATTGACTTGGAGGGAGACAGACACAGGAGTAGCAACACTTGAGGGAGGAAAGAGATTTGCTTATTATACGCATATAAATGATATTGGAAGCCAAAGGACCTAATGAGTTTACCAAGGGAGGCAGTATAGATAGAGAACAGTAGGGGACCAAGGACTGAACCTTGGGAGACACCAACAGAGAGGAGTTGGGGAGAAGAAGCAGAGCCAGAGAAAGAAAAACTGAAAGAACGCTGGGAGAGGTAGGAGGAGCACCAGGAGAGAGCAATATATTGTACACCGATATTGTGGAGGATGAGAAGAAGCTGTTGATGATCAATAGTGTCAAAAGTCGCAGACAGGTCAAGGAGAATCAGGATAGAGTAGTGACCACGAGATTTTGCAGCAAGTAGATCGTTGGATACTTTGGTCAGTGCAGTTTCCACAGAGTGCTTCATAACTGTGACATTATCTGGTAGAAAACATCAAATCTTCCATAAGCCAGCAAACTCTGAAAAGGACTCTCTCGATCTCAAAACAAATCAACCATGTAACAGCAATTAATAGTTGTAAAGTATATGTTTTGTATATATTAAAAGTGTAACCTTGCAATGAGATTGCATTGTTTGTGTGTCCCAAGACATACTAGAGTACATTAGAAATCCGAATGTTTTCTAAATCAATAAATACATTTACATCTTGCTGTTCTGAGAAAATTAAAGAATCCTTTGATTAAGACAATATCTCTATGTTCTGTAAAATTGGAAGTGTTTCCAGCTGACCAATTTTGCTATAGGTTAATTACAGAGAAATTGAGATTTTTTAAAACATTGTAAAACTCATTCGTTAGAATGATTGGAATCTCTACTCCATTCAGCTAGTAAATTATTCACCCAAAAGACTCCACTGATACCAGGAATCCGTGAAATGTTTTGGAAAACAAGCAATTAGAACAATTTAGCATACCTGTATTTCTCATAATGATACGCTAAATGTTTTTTGGGTTTTTTTTGCTTTCAAGTCAAGCATGTACTATGTCAAACAGAGACTTGTATTTAGTTTTAAGGAACTATTTTATATTGAAAGGGTCTGCATCCTGATACCTGAAGGGTTAACAGATAACAAAAAAACAAATAATATTCATTTTGTCTAAATTTAAATTACTAAAATGTGAAGTTGTGTGTGCCACAAGGTCATGGTTCATAAGCGCTAGTGTTATCTATAACAAATGTTGTTAATGTAGTTTAATTGGCAATCCCGTGTAAGAAAAAAAGGCTTTAATATTTATTGTCACTCCCCATTAGTTTTAATATTAATATTTAATATTATGTTTTGAGGTGTAGAAAATAAAATTAATGTAAAATCAACACTTATTTAACTTGCGACTGGGCACCTCCATCTTTGCTCCCTGACACACTCACTAACACACACACACACTAACAGACAAACACGCACTCACTAATAGACAGACACACACTGACAGACACACACTCACTAACAGACACACACACTAACAGACACACACACACACTCACTCTAACACACTCACTTTTTTTTTTTAAATTTTCACCCTTTGGGAATGCTGGGCGGTGGGTCGGGCGGCACTGGCGAGGGAGCACTTTCTCCTGACCGCTTTGCTCAGCTCCCTTGCGAGCCGCAGAGTGATGCTGGGAGCCGGAATATAATGTCCTATTCCGGCTCCCGGCATTACTCTTCGGCGCGCGAGGGAGCTGAGCAGAGCACTCAGGGGAAAGTGCTCCCTCCCCAGCGCTCCCCGACCAAACGACCGAATTGTTAATTAGTTGCAAAGCTAACAAGACATTTTCCCTGGGTATTTGGGGGCGGCCCAAGGCAAATGCCTTGTTTGCCTCACGGCTAATACGTCCCTGGTTGTTGTCTTGGGGCCCCAGGCCAGCTCGGGGCCCCAAGCAATTGCCTTGTCACGACGGGCCTGAGGGGAGACTATATTTCAAAGAAGAAAAACTACCACAACAAGAGGACATCGTCTTAAATTAGAGGGGCAACGGTTTAAAAATAATATCAGGAAGTATTACTTTACTGAGAGGGTAGTGGATGCATGGAATAGCCTTCCAGCTGAAGTGGTAGAGGCTAACACAGTGAGGGAGTTTAAGCATGCGTGGGGTAGGCATAAGGCTATCCTAGGCTTAAGATAAGGCCAGGGACTAATGAGAGTATTTAGAAAATTGGGCAGACTAGATGGGCCGAATTGTTCTTATCTGCCGTCACATTCTATGTGTGCTGTGTCAAGGTAAGTATAGAAACCTATGTTATCCAGTTGGAGAAAAAAAAGTTATCAGCGTGTTACTGGACCTTAGAGTGGCCAGGCTTAACACAATGCCTTTAGAAGGTAAAAGTGTTAAGTTCAGGTATTAACAGGCCTGGGAGCGTTTCATTGATAGCCATGCAATCAAAATGCAAGTGGGTATCGGCAAAGCCATGATAATGTCACAAAGTGGGCATCGCTGATGATGTCATAAAAGAAAAAAACACTGCTGTTTAATTATTGTTTTGTGCTAGCTGGAAAGTACTGTTAAAAACAAAATACCTCTGTTTAGTTAGTCTCCTAAAGGAATCTTTTTATTTATTTATTTAGTCTCCTAAATGAGCACTGATGGCCA
This sequence comes from Pelobates cultripes, assembly GCA_933207985.1. Taxonomy (NCBI): domain Eukaryota; kingdom Metazoa; phylum Chordata; class Amphibia; order Anura; family Pelobatidae; genus Pelobates; species Pelobates cultripes. The sequence continues at coordinate 275,060,426 of OW240916.1, forward strand.
ATAACGTGCAGGGTTCTTCTCCAAGTAAGTAACTTTTAAGACAAACAGAGCGGATCCTTCCACACCCTGTTTGCCTTAAAGTAAATTTGGGCTTGTGCACTCGGTGCACGTCGGCATCATTACATGAAGTTGCACGCCTCCATGCAGTGGGCCGGAATTTTACCTGCTTCCAAACCTCACCTCCCCTTTTAGATACGTAGCGCAGTGTTACCGGGCTTGAGGACGGCGCAGTCATTATGCTGGGCGTCAGGCCCCCTTCCACCATAAACACAACACAACTGAAACCGACCTATTCACACAAAACACCGCACCACAATCTGATCACTCTACACATGCAATTCCACAATATTTGTCTTAAAGTCGCACTGCCCTTTCCCCCCACATTAAAAAAGAGTATTACTTGTTTAACTGAAATTCCAACCCATTCAAGACATATACAGAGACCAAGTGCTGCTTTGTCTCTGTATTTCTCCTCATCCTAACTTTCTTAGAATCAGGGCGGAGCTACAGTGTCAATCCCAAAAACTGTCACCAGTGACAGCTGTAGGGATTTGGCTGTGTCTGTGGAGGGTCTCGCGGGATCCTCCCTAGACCTTAATACTGTACTCTCGTGCATGCAAAAGAGGACATGCTGGAGTTAGATGGCCACGCTCACAAGAGACCGTTTAGATGGCCACGCTCACAAGTGCCCCCACCCTCAGTGTCCCCCGCCCGCCGGGCTGGATGCAGAGGAAGGGGTTAAACACTCACCTTTCTTCAGAGCCGGGCTCCCTCGGTGCTGGAGAATCTCCTCCCTCTTCCGTCATCGGCAAAATGCGCATGCGCGGCAAGAGCCGCACGTGCATTCAGCCAGTCTCATAGGAAAGCATTCTCAATGCTTTCCTATGGACGCTGGCGTCTTCTCACTGTGAAAATCACAGTGAGAAGCGCGGAAGCGCCTCTAGCTGCTGTCAATGAGACAGCCACTAGCGGCTGGATTAACCCTAAATTAAACATAGCAGTTTCTCATTGGATACAGGGTTGTAATGAATAGAGACCTAAAACAACAAAACCTACCGAGCATGAGTAGTCCTAGTACCATAAAGTTGCTAGTGTGGTCAATATTGAAGACCAATCGATCAAGCACAAACTTTCAGGTGACCAGCTTTCAGTGCCGTGCTCATGGCAAAATTTACATGCAGATTGCGTGTTTTGACCGAAACTGTTTAGAAGAAATATTGGCTTCTCCCGAAAAAATATAACTGGATGTCATTTCTACAGCTGTTACTGAAATCAATGGTCTTCTTCTTTGTGAAGAATTAATTTCATTCTCGTCTAGCTACAAAAATCTCTCCAAAGGGCTGTTTGACAGTGATGATGAAACATTGAGCTCTGCATGTAAGCCTTCTGTGGAAAAACATTTTGTGCATTTAAGCTGCGGTTTTACTATAGGTTATGTTTTTCGACTAATGAAAACCGTGGCATACAAGTACTTGATTACTCTAAGCACCACACAATGCTCCTGTGAACGATGTTTTTTAAAGTTGAAAATGCTGAAATCAAGACTTAGATCAACACTTACTCACCAAAATCTGGAGGCATTGATGCTTACTGCAATAGAGAAAGATGTAGCTTTGAGAATAAAGAGAGACAAAGAAAAAATCATAGATTGTTTTGGCAAGAAATCTGCTGAACTTCTCTTTTAAACTGCAGAGTGGCCAATGCTAAATACTTTAAAATTGGATGGCACTTATTTTTAACCCCTTAAGGACGGCGGGCGTTCTATGCCGTCCTTAAGGAACCGTCTCTAGAATGCCCAAAGTGTCCTTTCTACTTACCCGGGAGCACAGGGAGTCCCCCTCCGTCCTTTTCGGCCCCCCTGGGCCATGTGATCGCGAGGTCCTTGCGAGGACCTCGCGATCACATGGACGGCATAGCCGTCCAAGGCATTGCCAGCAGGGGGAGTGCCTGTAATGACAGGTACTCCCCCTGCTGTCTGAAAAAAAAATAATAATTAAAGTTTAAAACTGTTTAAAATTACATTATATATACTTAGATCATATATATAATATATATATATTTATTATATATATGATCTAAGTATATATATATACACATATACACACACATAAATACGCATACACTGTCTAAGTGTATTTTAATATTAATATATATATATATATATATAAAATTATAAATATATATTAACATAAAAATACACGTACAATGATATTGATTAAATATATATATAATTTATTTATATATAATATAAAATAAATAAATCTGTAAATACGTTAAAAATTAAATTAAAAAATAATAAAAAATAAATAAAATATATATATATATATATATGTGTGTAAATTCGTTCTAACTGTATTTTAAAATTAATATATATATATATATTGATATCAAAATACATGTAGAACGTAATAATATATATATCTATATACATAAGTATATACGTATATATCACTATATATATACCTATATATAAATAAAAATAATTTTAAAAAATGATATACATATATATATATATATATATATATATATACATATATTTATATACACACATATGTAATAATAATTCTACGTATATATTTATGTAATAATTTTACATAATTAGGTAATTTTATTAATTACAATTAGCAGGACCAGCCTGACAACCCAGGCCAAAAGTCCAGGGAATTTAATTTGCTAGCACTATATTTAACCCTGTAACTTTCCAAGACACCATAAAACCTGTACATGGGGGGGTACTGTTTTACTCGGAATACTTCACTAAACACAAATATTAGTGTTTCAAAATAGTAACATGTATTACAACGACAATATTGCATTTTTCACACCCAAATGGCACTTACACGGACAATATAATTGTTGTGATACGTTTTACGGTTTTGAAACACTAATATTTGTGTTCAGCGAAGTCTCCCGAAGATAACAGAACCCCTCATGTATGGTGTTTTTAAAAGGTAGAGTCTCAAATATAAGGCTTGCGTTTCAGTTTTTTCACATTGAAATTTGCCAGATTGGTTACGTTGCCTTTGAGACCGCACGGTAGCCCACGAATGAGAATTACCCCCATAATTCCATAATGGCATACCATTTGCAAGGTATTGCAAATGGGGTATGTCCAGTCTGACGTTCAAATTAGTTTTTTGCATTTTCAAATATTAACACAAACTTTGGGCAGTGTTTGTGATCAAGTGGCTACTAAAAAAGACTGGGCATACCCCATTTGCAATACCTTGGGTTGTCTACTTTTGCAAATGGTATGCCATCATGGGGGTAATTCTCATTCCTGGGCTTCCATACGGTCTCAAAGGCAACGTAACCAATCTGGTGAATTTCAATGTGAAAAAACTGAAAAATGTAACATGCTATATTTGACCCTGTAACTTCCCAAAACACCATAAAACCTGTACACAGAGGGTACTGTTTTACACGTGAGACATCGCTGAATACAAATATGTGTATTTTATTGCAGTAAAATCAAACAGTATTATGACATTCACAGTTAGAATGTCACGTAGAACTAAACATTTTTTAAAAATTCTTATTTTCTCCCATTTTTTTATATTTTATTCAAATTAAATTAAATTTTTTTGGAATTCTTTATTTTTGAAGTGCATATGCTTATAACAGACTGTTGTGAGGTACCCCAAAGGCATTCCTCCAACGCATAGTAAGTAGTAACATAGAGGTATCGGCATCGTCTAGTACAATTTTTACATTTAAGGATAGTTGCTTAGTAAACAGTATATTTGTAAACAGTATATTTTTTTAAACATGCTAATGGCATGAGTCAAGGTAGGTACATTGCTGGTTATTCAAGCTGAAAATACTCATTGCCAGATCTGGTCAAACATTTGTGTGATAGCATATAAACATACAGTGGTTTCAATGTTATTAGGTTATGCATTCTAGTCAGGCTTTTTGAGTTAGATCTACGGGTGAAATCCGGTTCAGGAAGGTAGTGCTGAGGTTGAGGGGGGCATGTGCTCCTTATTCTGTGCCCGCGGTGGCTCTTGCGTATGTGTGTTAGTTGAAGTGGCAAGGGGTCGTGTGATTCCGCGTTCGGTGGACCCGGCACCGTTCCTCGCCATTCCGAGCTTCGTCTCCGCTTGATTCTGGAGGCCGCCCTGGAGTTCAAGGGGGATTCCATTGCAGGGTGTGCCGGGTGTTCGGGCATATCCACGCAGCCACCTCTCTCATCGCTAGCATGTAAGAAGGTCTCTAAGCTTTTAGCTATGCCCAGAGATAGTTGCGCAGCGAGTCCATAAAATCCACAGTGTTTTCGGGTGGTGCAATGCGTGGGTGCTTACGCCGCAGGCGCGCCACCACCTTGGCTGGGCCTTGTAAGACTTGTTCGGTTGACAATTTCGCTTGTTTCTGTCGTATTTGTGGGGGTAGTCGTCCCCAGCGAGGACCGGGATATCCCCCGCCGGTCCAGGGGGGGGCAGCAGGGCTGTATTGAGCATCTGCTTAGGAGCGTGTCCCGCACCAGGGGATCGGCCGCCTCCCCCGGGCCTCAGGCTCCGGTCTGGTGTAGGCCAAATGGTCGTTTGAGTTTTACCGCAGCACACCGGTGCCGGACTTGTATCATTGTGTTCCTAGTGCTGTTCTGTGTCTGGTCCCACTCACCGATTGCCGCTAATGCCAATAGGTCGGTAGCTGCACACTTTAGTCCGTTGTTGCAGGAGCTCTTAACATTTGTGACCGGCCATCTTAGCTGTCAGGCCCCGCCCCCCATTAAATTATGTTTTATACCTAAATATTTGATGTTAAATGAAAGCCCTGTTTCCCCTGAATAAAATGATATATAATAAGTATGGGTGCACATAATATGAAAGAGGTAAATTACGCTTAACAGACATATAGCGCAAATTCAAGTTTTTGTTTACGTTTTGATCACAACGTGTACATTTGGCTCAGTCCTTAAGGGGTTAATGCACTTGTTTTGTTTGTATTGTATTTATTTTATATGTAATTAGTGTAGTGCTATGGTTTTGTTTGTCTATTTATGATTTATATCGCTCTTGTTTGGTTTGTGCATTTTATGATTCATAGTGCACTTGTTTATAACGTATTGCACTTTAGTTCCTTAGATTCTGTTATTAAATAGTGTTAAAGGATCACTATAGTGTCAGGAAAACAAAGCGGTTTTCCTGACACTATAGTGCCCTGAGGGTTGAAACCCCTTCAGCCACTTACCTTAATCCAGCGCCGGGCTGGTGACCTCCCTGTCCGACGTCACTGGAGCCGAATGCCGTGCGCGCATTCAAAGTGTTCATAGGAAAGCATTTCCTATGGACGCTCTGCGCGATGGAGGCGAAATCCGCCTCCAGCGTCGCAGATGCACTACTATTGGCTGTCCGGAAGACAGCAACTAGAGGGTGGATTAACCCCAAATGTAAACATAGCAGTTTCTCGGAAACTGCTATGTTTACATGTGAAAGGTTAAAACCTGAGGGACCTGGCACCCAGACCATCTTCATTGAGCTGAAGTGTCCCTTTAAAGGCTGAATTTGTAAAAGGTGCTAGAGGTGGGGTTTTGGGTGGGAACAAATGCAGGATAGAGGTGAGGCCATGGGTGGAGTCACCAGGAGCCCTTGCTATATTTATTTTATTGTCCGTTTGCCCCTGTTGACCACACTCAAAAATGTGAATGTAGATGTCTGTTCTAAAAAAGTATAAGATTGAAAATAATTATTTAGTTAACACAGCATTGCTATAGGTTTATACAGCAGGTGTGGGTTTGTAAATTAGATTGTTATAATATTCTGTATGCATCTCTATTTTTAGTCTTACAGTGTGATTTATAGGTATATGGGTTTAAAGTTGGACTTGCAGAAGTGATACAAATTTGGTTTTAGGAGGGGCCTTAGTTAATTTATGTGGGAGGAGACAATGCTGCATTTATATATCAGGTGCATCTAGGCACATAATCCTCAGGCACCCCTACCTGTCTCCTTCCCCTACTCCCCCATACCCCCTCCCCCATTCCATCCCAAAAAATAAAATTGATGCTTTTATTAACTGGATATTTAAGGCATAATTAAACACATCTAAAACCATATATTGGTATTTGATACCTATATATATATATATATATATATATATATATATATATACAGTGGCGTACTAAGGGGGGGCGGTGGGGCGGTCCGCCCCAGGTGCCACTCACTAGGGGGTGCCCGGGGCGAACTTTCACAGGGGCGGCATTTAAGGGACCGGCTGCTTACGAGAATATCCACACTTGTTGTCCATTCAGCAGCAGCATGTCCTCTGTTCTCGCGATCCGCGAGAGCGTTGCCGCAGGTTGCCATAGCAACCCGCAGATCGCGAGAACAGAGGATCCTGCTGCTGCTGGATGGGAAGCAAGCGTGCAGAGTTCTGGACCCTCTTCACTGCCCATTGATGCTGTGCCACCAGGGCCACCTGTCGAGGACGACGGGACGGGCAGGTAAGTGTCAGGGAGGAGTGGGGGGGCAAACCATACACACTGCTCACCTTCCCAGCATTTTTCCACACACTACACACACACTGCATACCCTACACACATACACTACACACATACACTATACACACACTGCATCTGCATACACTATACACTCACTGCGTACACTACACACATACACTATACACATACACTGCACACATACTGCATCTGCATACACTACACACATACACTATACACACACTGCATCTGCAAACACTATACACATACACTATACACACACTGCACCTGCATACACTACACTCATACACTATACACACACTGCATACACTACACACATACACTACACACATACTGCATCTGCATACACTACACACATACACTATACACACACTGCATCTGCATACACTACACACACACTGTACACACACTGCATCTGCATACACTACACACATACACTGTACACACACTGCATCTGCATACACTACACACATACACTGTACACACACTGCATCTGCATACACTACACACATACACTATACACACACTGAATCTGCAAACACTACACACATACACTATACACACTGCATACACTATACACTACCACACACTGCATACTCTATACGCACAATTCATCTGCATACACTACACACATGCACTATATACACACTGCATTCACTATACACACACATATACTATACACACATTGCATACACTATACACACATTGCATCTGCATACACTACACACATACACTATACACACACTGCATCTGCAAACACTACACACATACACTATACACACACTGCATACTCTATACGCACAATTCATCTGCATACACTACACACATGCACTATATACACACTGCATTCACTATACACACACATATACTATACACACATTGCATACACTATACACACATTGCATCTGCATACACTACACACATACACTATACACACACTGCATCTGCAAACACTACACACATACACTATACACACACTGCATACTCTATACGCACAATTCATCTGCATACACTACACACACCTCCGCGCACTGCATTCACAAGCACACACTGCACACTCGCGAGCACTGCATTCCTACTTCACGCAAAACACACTTATACATGTGTATATCTGGTATGTCTGTGTGTCTGTTTGTGTCTGTGTTTTGTTTGATGTGTCTGTGTATCATCAGCATGTGCCTGTGTCTCTGGCAATGATATGTATATGTTTGTATCTGTATGTGTGTCGAGAAATGTATCTGTGTTTCTATGTAACTCATGGAGTCAGCGCACAACCTTGTCTGTGTATCTGTATATTAATGCCAGTGTGTGTATAATAATGTATATACATCAACATTTAAATTCACACTACACGTACAACCCACCATCCATCAACACTACACATAAAAACACACCACCGCTGTTCAACCACACCGAAAAATGCACCTGCATTCAAATGCCAATGCGATGCAAACACACCACTCACACATACTCCCGCCACAAAAACATGCTTACATTAAAATATACAAACCTGCTCAGGTGCTGAAATACATTTAAAAAATGTGTGGTTGTTTTTATTTTAGTTGATAAAGAGGTGGAAGTGCCAGTATCAGAACCGCCCCACCAGCGCATATATATATATATATATATATATATATATATATATATATATATATATATATATATATATATATATATATATATATATATACATATTTCTACTTGTAATGTGTGGTTGAATCTGTGAGTATAGTGAGTGTATGCAACCATAATATTTACTCTTGCCTGAAGCCCTTGGTCTTTTTCCCACCACTCAACACCCTTGATCATTGACCCTTCTACGATTGATCTCTGGTTAACTCCCGATTCCAAGAGTGAAAAAATGCCAAAGCTCTTAACCTGCCTAGGTGGGATCCTAATCCTTGTCTGCATTGTAGAGCCACATTCCAGGAACTTGTTAGGCAAGAGGGGAATTGAGTGCCACAGGCTGCTGAACTTAAGGGACGTTTGTCCAAAATTATGGTAAAGAGCAGAGGTGACGTTTAAAGTAAAAGCATTAAGGATTATTAGTAGCATGCGTTCAGTGCTACCTTAAGGAGGCACAGGCTGTCATCTCAGGGGGCTCAATGTCCAGGTGACGGGTGCTAAGGGGGAGTACAGCGTTAATACATCAGATTGCCATTAGAAGCTTTCATAAATTGCATCCTCTTTCATTTCCTTGCTAGCAAAATAAAGTAGATGATTATGTTTAGCCTCTTCCATTAAGTCTGTATATGGTGTTGGTAAAATTGGCATTAAAGTAACATAAGGCGAAAATGCTTTCTCGAGACCAGTGTAAGAACAATGAGTTCACCATGCAATCCAATCCAGTGTATGTCTATTACTCTGCTATACCATTTTATGAACACATAGGACTGGCTAGTGTGTCACTCAAGCTGACCCACAAATATACAAGATCATTTAAGTAAAATCCTCATGTGATTGGTAATCTGACTATGTGCTTCCTCTGGAGTCTCCTAGATAATATGCATGATTCTGGAATTGGAGTTAAAGTTTTGCAATATATTATAACACAAATCAAATTATTTTATGTAAACCTCTAACACAATTTAAGATTCTGGTAGTTGCTTAAAAAATCTCTACATAATGCTTCTTCAACCCATCTAGCCTCCCTAATACACAAGTAGTATGTCCTGTCTAGGCCCCTGCGCTCTGCCAAAGACCTACGTCTATCCTCTTTCTGTACTTCCACCTCTAATGCTCGTCTTCAAGACTTCTCCTGGGCTGCACCTTTTCTGTGGAACTCCCTTCCCTTCTCCATAAGACTCTCACCCAGTAAACATTCCTTGAAAAAAACATTGAAAACTCACTTCTTCAGGAGAGTGTAACAATTAAACTGTTAGCAGCTTTCCCTCCCCGCACCCTGACTCCTCTCCTGCAACTGTCAAGAATGACCTACCAAGCCCTCAGTGAATACTTTTCTAAGAAACTACTTTTCTACTCCTACTTTTACCCTTTGTGTCACTATACCCAAATCCCTCTAGCATGTAAGCTCATTGAGCAGGGCCCTCAGCTCCTCTATTCCTATGCATCCAACTTGTCTGGTTACAATTATGTGTCTGTTAGTCCACCCATTGTACAGCGCTACAGAATTTGTTGGCATTTATAAATAATAATAATAATGATGTACAGTCTCTTCTCTTGGCAGTGACTGTCAATGAGTGGTAAAGCAATAAAGAGCAGTATTTGGTATGCCTGCAAGATTGCAACTTTGTCTTAATAATTTAGAAGTTTTATATTCACAGTTTTCAGTCTAGTTTGATTGCAATTTTCCTTCTCTGAGCTGATATGGTATACTCTCTCAATGAGTAATGGGTGCTCAGCATCATAGGCCATGGGGAGAGCTTTCAGAATCCAACATCATAATGTAGGAAGGAGTTCCTGAGGCATGATTGTTTCCAATCAAGTGCTAAATGCACAAAATGTGTATGATCGTAGTCTTGGGTTCCTGATGTGGTATTGTTCCCTCTCTTGATCTCCAGTCTATGCATTTATAAAATGAAGGAATAATGGTACTGCAGTTGTATTATCTTGTAGTGTGATACTGTTTATTTGGAGGAAATATGTACACTTGGATGTCTCAGGTACACCCATAAATCTAAGATTATTGCTAAGACTTCTGTTTTACAGATCAACCTTTTTGAGATAATTATGATATTTGGGTAGAAGGAGATTGCAACTGTTCCTGCCTGTCATTAATAATGGTTAAGTTTTTAATAAAGCTGTCTCAGAATATCTAATCTTCCACTAAGTGTTTTTATTAAAATCATATATATATATATATGTGGAAAATTTAATTTCATCCAGTTTATTGTCAAAATTTCAATTTTACTGCTGCCCTTTGTAGATGGTGATGGGGAGTCCAATACCCGGTACTCGGGACCATTCACCCTCTATCACAAATATATTGTAAGTAATTACACACATTTGCCACACACAAATACACACCTGCACACAATGGTATTACTCTACCATCTGTACTGGGGTATCAAGGGTCAGCCTGCAGTATGTGCACAAAGGACAAAATTCTACTGTTTAATATAACGTGGATCTTAGACCGTACCACCCAATTTACCAGAATCCTCAGTAGGGTATTGACCATATCCCTTAATGGCAGCTCCTCACTTATCTAAAACGTCCTCTCTCCAGATATGTGTGCTGGATATTACAAAATATATATCACAAAAGGAAAATATGCATTTCTTGTAACTGATGAAAATATGTTCCCCGTTCCTTTATTACCTCAAATGATCAAAAGAGGTACTGGTACTCTGTAATAGTGAGTGATCTCAGATAAAAAGCCCAAGGGTTTATTAAGAATGAAGCTTTATAGTCAGTGCTAATAAGACATCAGCATTTTTCTTATGAACTCTGCTAGAACTTTAAAAGAATGAGAAATATCATCTGGTAGACATTGTAGCTAATCACTCTTGTTAGCACATTATTATAAACCTGCATTAATGTGGAGCGAGAGAAAAAATGTGCTCAGTGTGTGATCATAAATCAAATATTTGGCATTTAATTTCAACATGCAAAATAAAACAATAGGGACTACAAGTACACCATTAGTTTTTAACTGCTTCAATACCAAGCACATCTTGCATGGCAATTATATTAAACAAAGCCAGAATGTGAATATAAAATAATAATAATAAAGTGGTTTATGGAGACAGATTGTTCTTCTGCAACACTTTATAAAATGAAACTACACAAATCAAATGTTTCATTTATTTGTTACAGAAATATTAGTTGTATAAAAAATGTTGAGATAATATTTGAATCTTGCAATTTACAGACTCCTAAGCAATAAGACAATGTTCTTTTTATTTTTTTATTATTAGCATTTATACAATACCAACATGTTCTCTGTGCTTCATGATTTTAAAATGGGGATATATGAAAAGTAATTTACACGAGAATTATAATAGTGACTAGTTAAGGATTAAAGGATATGATGCCTGTGTCGGAATAACCTAGTAAAAATGGTGTGTGGAAGAACCAAACAGTGGCAGGAGAGACAGTGAGCTGGGCTATGGAGACATGGGTTATCCAAAATACAAACGGTCCAGGCACTCAGGGGTGTAATAAAGCAATTTTAATGAACCTTTGTGTATATTACAAGCAGCAACTTTTCCACATTTTCATGCGTGATAAAGATCTTCTTGCTACTTGTAATATGCACAATGTTTCATTAAAATGCCTTATTATACCGCTGAGTGCCTAGACTTTTTCTACTTTGGATTGTCATAGAGGGGTCTGCAGGCCCTGGTCTGAAATTGTACCTTGTGGTTATAGAAAGTAACCGGCTTCCTATCTTATGGAGGCGAGGGAACTAATGAGCGCAGTGAAACGTCACCCAGGAAGATGGTAAGAGGTGTGTTTTCAGTGAATGGACTGGAGGAGAGGTTGATGGAACTGAATAGTCCAAAGGAACAGGGCAGCCCTTGTAAAATCTTGTAGGCGAGAGTTTGCAGTTACGCTATGGAGAAGTTGTCAGGAGAAGGTCACTTGCAGAGGAAATGGAACTAAAAGTGGTAGAGAGGAAATGTAGTGAGTAGTAGAGTTGGGAAGGACTTTGTAGGTTATTGTTAGCAGTTTGAATTGGATCATGAAGGGTTTAGAAAGCCAATGAAATGTTTGATCGCTATTCTAACACTTCACTCCTTTGCCATTCAGGAAGATAGATCTAGCTGCAGGATAAATTACAGACTGAAGAGGGACAATGCAGATATTTGGAAGGTCAATGAGCAGTGAGTTGCAATAGTAATGTAGGGAATTGTATGCATGAATAAGTGCCTTCTTGAGTTAGAAAAGGGCAAACGCAGGCCATATTTTTAAGATGGGAGTTACAGTATTTAGAGACAAACTGGGTGTAAGTAGAAAAGATACGACCTGAGCTGAAAGTAACAACAAGGCAGTGAGTTTGAGGGGTTGGGGTGATAGGTGTCCCAGGGAAATTGAGGAAGAATTACTATTTGGAGGGGTGGAGGAGAAGATGAGGAGTTCAGTTTTAGAAAATTGGAAGACATCCAGTGAGAAATGGAAGAGGTGCAGTTTGTGACACGCTCCAGGTATCAGCAGCATATAGATTGTAAAAAAGCCAAATAAGTTAATACATCTACTAAGTGAGGCAATGTAAATTAAGAATAAAAGATGACCAGGAACAGTGCCTTGGAGAACTTTAAGTAAGACAGATAGTGAGGAGGAGGTGGCACCAAATAAAGACACTAAGTGAGCATTCAGAAAGGATGGTACAGTGTCACAGTTTAAAGTTTTGGAGGGTTTGTAGAACAGTGGTCAACAGTATCAAATGCCGTATGTTGAAGAGCATTAAGAGAGAGTAGATTTAGAGTAGAGAGTAAACTTTTAGATTTGGTAGTTATTAAATTGTTAATCACATTGGTAAGGGACAGATTGAAGAAGATCAAGGAGGGAGTTAGTATTGAGAAAGTGAGTTAGACAGGTAAATACAAGATACTCAACAAGCTTAGAAGTGAAGGGGAGCTGTGATATGGATTGGTGGTTTGAAGGAAAGGTAGGGTCAAGAGCTGCTTCTTTTAGGATGGGTTTAACAATTACACGTTTGAGGGAAGAGGGTCGATGGCAGTAAACAAAAAAAGGTAATAACATGCATTGGGATAGGACATAGGGAAAAGATTTTACATGGAGGAGAGCATTTGGTGGGTGAAAGGATAATAGACGTTTAGAGACATCTTGCTCAGAGACAGGGGGAAAGGAGGTAAAAGTGGAAGAAGGTACAGAATGGGTAATGGATGGTACAAGGAAAGAATGGAGATTGCGTAAAGGGGGTAACAAAAAATACATAAAGAAAAACAAATACATTTTAAGTATTTGTAAATAACATGATGATATTTTGGAGACTTCAGTTTTCTAAAAAAAAAAAATGCAACCAGATACAACAATACAAAGAATTGCATGATTCTCTTGCAGCCTGCACAGAACTCCTGTAGTGTGGTCAGTGTACTCAGGCCCTCAATCCCTTCACTTCCCAAGTTGGTTGCTATTTTCAGACTCTCTGCAGAAATGAAGAAGAACATAATGGAGCCTTGATGTTGATGTAGTCTTGGTCTGATCGTAGCTAATTAGTGTGATAATGGCGTTTGATGGATTTGACACAAACACCATTGTCACACTCCACAGCTCCGGTAGCAGTCATAGCAGGACGAGAGAATACTTCTACTCAATATATCAACTATTTACCTGAAATATAGAGAACCAAATATAAGACGCTATTTAATCAATCAATAAATAAACTATGGAATTTACAACCACATGAAAAATATTCACTTTAAGCACATTATGATAACTTTACTTACAGTGATCATATATACATAAAGGGCAAGTTTACAAAAACAAAAATAACAATTGTCTTAAATTAAAATTTTTGAATAAACTTTTAAAATAAAAAATTCAAAATATTAAAATATCAAAAAGTATATCAAAATATCCAAATGTTACAAAATTTACTTTTTCCCCAAAATTAAATCGTTTAAAAAGTTTATGCACAAATAATAATTTTGCAAAAGCTCATCATACAATATTACGTCTAGGAATATGTTCTGTTTTAAAATAATGGAACAAATAATATATAACATGCAACATGCTCTAGATGTTATAATTACCCAACTTAATGGCATCGATTTTATTGACTTTAGAAGGATGAAAAAATAAATTAGGTCCAGTCACTCAGGATTGTTTCTGAAAGGCAGGTTTATGGGAACAAAAAGTGCAACATTTCGGCCTACACAGAGGCCTTTATGATAAAGGCCTCTGTGTAGGCTGAAACGTTGCACTTTTTGTTCCAATAAACCTATCTTTCTGCAGCAATGCTGAGGGACTGGACCTAATTTATTTTATCTACTAAACTGGGTTTAGCCAACCCTGGCCTTGATAAGCACCTGGATTCCTAAGTGTGAGTGCTGTATCCTCCGTTTGTGAATTACTTTAGAAGGATGAAAAGCTGATGTGACTTTGATGAATTTAAAACATGTTACTTTAAGATATACAAACGTGCTTCTTTAACCACTGAGCTATCTTACATACATTAAATGGATGTGATTTGTTGTAAGATATTTGTGCACCAGTTGCCGTACCACTAAATAGAATCTTGGTATATAATGTTCTGTTCGAATAACAACGACAATTATCCAAATAAAAATCCTCACTGATAAAGCACTTTTTTTTTTAAAACCACAGTAACACCAAGCATTGCAATGTGGCCAAAACGTTTCCAATCTGTGGATAGGTGTAAAATATTGACAAACAGGACTGGGATGAGTTAAAAGGGTACATTACAAGAGCTGTAACAACACGGATAATACTAAAACTGATGTAAGCCAGCAACATTTGCTAGAACAGTATTTAGCTTGGGTAATTTCTAAGGAGTATGCTTATTCAATATGTTAATGAAAACCTTAATATGATAGACTCCATTAAAATAATGTTTATCAGAGATGTGCATTACAATCCCATTTAATGTGCAAAATGTTTCATGTTTAGATCAACAGAATGTAATTAACTTTTTTTTTTAATTACCTAGTTGTATATTAACTCATGTGTATTAAATCACATTTACATTATTTTATCCTATAGAAACCTTTTAACACAAAGATGTACATTTTGATATAAATTGGGTCTCCAAACCTCCACTATTTGCCAAATTATTTTCTAATCCAAGCTAGATTGCATTATAAGTGATACATTTAATTCTATTTTGCCGATAACCCAAAATGGACCCAACATTATAACTGCACTCCTACAATTGTTCTCTGAATTAAATGCTTCAATATTTGTCATTTGAAATGAGCACCTACTGATATACCACACATGCATCAAATTACTAAAGTAAGGGGTTTAATGCAAATCTCAGTGGTAGTTTGTGTGAAGCTATCTTTATGGATGCTCAATAAATATGGAAATCTACATGGCTTTGCAAGCCTTCGCATATTTATATTGTGATTTGTATCTTGAGAGCAGAACTCTATATTTTTATATGTATAATAAATATTTTGTTTTGGGGGAGATTTCCTATTTTAAGATAGCTTTCTTTTTTTATGTAATGCTTTTAAATTGTCAGTGTATTGTCATCTACCAGGTCTACGGGAGTCTATCATATATACGTAATACCAGCACCGTTCACTGCTTCTGAGTTACCTTTCTTGAAACATTCCCAACTTTTTAAACAATTGTTGTAGATGTCCAATAAATTAAATATTAATGCTATTTTAATAATTTATACTATAGAGCAGTGGTGAAACTGTATAAAAACCTCAATTAAAATGACTATCAAGATTGCGTATTAATTCTTGTGATCTAGTTTGAGAAGCCTCATCTCTTCCAATGCTAATCAGTGAGCAAGATGTGAATTATCATGAAGGTATTACAATTAACTTATTGTAAAGCAATGGAGACCTCGGAGATAGACAACCTTTCAGAAGAGTTCCATCGCGCAATATGGACTACGAGAACACCTACAAGAGTCCAGATCACATATTCCTGCTAATAGCATGATCATTCCCCTTAAAGAACACATGACTTAATATTTAATATCCTCAATTTACATATTAAATAATACTGTAAATACCATTAAGACCGTAAACAAAATGATTGTTAATATAAACATTATCCAAAAATCCAACGCACAATAATCACAAATATAAATTATTGCAATTAGAGATGCTTAATTACTGAATTATGGTGAAAAAACAAAACTCTAATAAAGGGCATTGTGCCAAGAATTTCATTGGTTTCATCTATTTCCCATGATTAAGGAAACAAAGAATTACATAATTATATAGAAAATAAGCCCAGTTTGTCCAATATATCTTCATAGTCATTACTTGTGATTACAAGGGTCCCCTGTACATCTGGTCAGTTCTTCTAGCTAATAGCAATACACAATATCTAATGAAATGTACTGGTTTTTTTTCTTATTCCTCATAAAGTTTGTGAAATGATACAGTAATTAACTAGAATATGGACAAGCCATAATTATCTGTAGTGATATTGCTAAGATAAGTCATCCTAATTATATGAAAGCAATCATTATACAACCATCCATCATCAATACTCTAACACAGCAGTCATATGAAGGTTTGTGACAGCTATATATAAGCTTGATGTGTATTGAAAAGGTTTTAAATCTCTATCAGTATTACATTTCCTCCAAGGATCTGATACTTGTTTTAAAAATTGAAAGAATATTTTGTTCATAGTAAATCATTTTTTATTGATAAATATATATATATAATCAATTGCTTTTTAATAAGCCTTTTTGTAATAAAGTATTTTCTAAAAAAAACCATATACATTAATCCTTCGGATTCATGCAGCAAACCTTCTGTTGAAGAGCAATTCAGATCATTAGAACTATATTCTTCAATGTTGACTTAGAAAATATGATGCATGCTATTTTGAAATGTGGAAATAATTCTACATAAACCTGCTGAAAAGATATAGTATTGATTTTACTTATGAAATATGTGAAATATATTTTACTCGTTTATGTGGATTTGAACATAAATCTGCAGTCAACATGTTCACCAGTTTTCTAGATAAAGCCTTTTGCTCACTCTTACGTGGATTTGATTTTAAAAGTGTGTGTGTGAATATATCTGATTTTGTTTACAAAGATGTCATTTTCCATAGCTCAATGTAATTTGTTTATTTGCATTATTTTGTCATAATCTGATGTTGGATTTCATTTGTTTTTGTTTTTTCTGTAGTTTTTGTCTTTCATATAAAGATGTATTGCTTGTAAAGTTTTTAAATCCTTGAAAGATAGCGGGCAGTAAAACGATAATTCATGCAGTGCTGCAGCCCATACTCTTGGGGCTACACCAGAACATAAGTGCCCCAGACTGCTGCTTGGGAGTATAACTTCCACCAATCTATGCCATATATCAATATGTTGAGTTTATCAGGGCTATTTACCAACAGGAGAATTCAACGTGAAATTCAGAATTTAGGCCAAAGTATATGTTTTAAATACTGTAAATGAGCTCACGGGGTTCTTCCTGAAGGTCACATACTGAGCTGCAATTTAAAAATAATCATGATTACATGTATATGGAAAATATAGTTACAAATTTGAACATAAAAAAAAAAAACAATAAACATAGCTACACTAACATGAAAAATTGTGAATTAAAATTTGCACCGAAAATATCTATTGCATGAAATGTGTTAGAAAATGTTTCAGATCAGTTGAATTACAAAAATTGCTTTATTTTTCATATATATTTATGTAGTTATAGCACTTAGCTTGCAACTTTGATGGTAAATGATTACTACATTTCCTAATAGTAAACTCAAAACAAGTACAAAATGTAATCTTATAACGTATATGTTTTGTGTATAACTTTATCAATACATAACGTGTATTCTTGGTCTGCTTACAAAACAAACGTATGGTATGTTACATTGCATTGCATTGCGGAATAGATACACATCTATATTCCCCTATATCCAAACACTGTATTTCATCTACAATTTACTTTTATATAATTTTCTACAATTCTATTCTGATGCATTTTAATTGGATTTTAAAAATAGCAGGTATTTATTTGTGTAAAGTAACTTAGCTCTTTCAATACCAAGTGAAAAAAATATTAGCATTATTTGAAACAAGGGATGCATGGGTAGAATATAGATATATAATAAGACAGCTATTTTGTTTTAGGGATTGCTGTACAGTCAAACATAAAAAAATAATTTTTCAAATTTACACCATTTTCACAAACCATTTATTCATTCATCTTTTTATAGAAATATAGGAAAAATGAAAAGGTTTTAACAGCATAACTCTTGTTTTGCAATATTTCGCTTAAGGTCTGAAAATGAATTTATAGCAAAAAATACATGTTTTTTTCTCACATACAGTAGATTACGTATATACATAAAATGGTCATGTACCCTGCTAGTAGGCATTTGTAATGAGTCGGAAAAAAATAGATTTAAAAAAAGGATATCTGTATTTAAGCATAATGCCCACATACAGTAAGTAAATTAAATTTAAGTATTTCTAAAATAAAGGTATTTAAAATGTTTTATAGCTATCTCTAAAAACGCGAATTTTACGCTAAGAGGCATTTGACAGAACACATTCACCCCCCCCCCTCCCCCCGACTGTAGGAATGGTATGATCCTTGAAGTTTCCTTTACTGTTCGGAAGAAAGGTGTTACTGTCATGTCTGCATATTTGCAGACATTAAATGGGTGGAGTACGTTCTTGGAGAAATAATTAGCTTCTTTTCATGCTAGTAATTGTTCCTAGAGAATAAATGTAGGCAATTGATGCTTTATGCAAAGCAAATTAAAGTAAAAATCATGTATGCTTGTTTTAGTAGAACGAGTTATAGTGGCATTGATTTTTTTTTTTTTTTTTGCTTCTTCCATAGACATTGCTGTTCAGTCAAACATAACTGCTCCTGTTTTTACAGGCTTTGAATTTTCCAGTGGGTGGAGGTCTTGGTCTGGGTCACTGATTCCTTGAACCTGGGTTCTATCATCAATTCATACCACTTTTAAATTACCTTTTCCTCTGGTTCTCCTTTTTTGGCTTGTCCCCACTCACATTTTGTTTCCTCTACCTTTTCACCTCCATTTCATTTTTATTTATTTCCATTATCACCCACAATTGCCTCAAGTTAGACACCTTGGGGGGATTTTTGTCTTTCGTTTTCCCAAAAATTATGATCATTGCCATGTTTGTTGCAATAAGTTTCCAACAAACCAGTAATCTCTAAAATGGTTGACGAGCTACTCAGAGTTTATCAAATAACCCTATCTGATATTTTTTGTTTTAATTATTGAGGAGGGTCAGGCAACTTTCGTAAACCCAGATGTTGTGGACTACGTCTCCCCTGATGCTTTGCCAGCATTATGGCTGTAATAGCATTATTGAAACAGTAGTCCGCAACATCTGGATTGTCAAATATTTTTATATAATTTTTTTTTTTTTTAAAGCATGAATTGTGAGAAATTCAATATGAATTTAAGATTTTAGGCTTGAAATTTCAAATTCACTTTGAATTCCCAGTAACACAAAACAGGCTGTATTATTTATCAAAGTGAGAATTGTCTGAAATTCAGAATTAATTCAAAGTGAATTTCAAACGTAAGGCCAAAGAAGTCAGAATGGAAGCATAGTTAAATTAGAGAATTTTTTCTTTAACTACTTTGACCTTAACTCTGGAATTCACTTTGAATTCATGATAATCCTCACTTTGGTAAATAATACAGTCTGTTTTGGCCCAGTGCATGAGGATAATTCCTTGAATATAGGAAAAATTAGAAGATGACTGAAAATTCTGGTCAAGGTATCAGAACAGGAAAACTAGGTGAGTTGGATATTTTCCTAATTCAGCTATCTTGGTCATACCAGAGCAATTCCCATGCCAACCGTCTACTATTCCTTAATAATAAGTACAATGTAAGATGTTTGAATTCGTAATATAGACATAACAAAAAAATGATATAAGACAATTTTAACATTTCACATATTAAAGAGCAAATCCGTTTTACAATACTCTGTACTTAGCTGGAACAAAATAATGTATGTATAATACATTTTATCTAGTTAATGTCATCTTTGTCATTTTTGTTCTTACCTTTTTTTTAAAGTTGATTTTTCTTTCTGGTTTGGCTTCATGTTGCAGAATGATTGTTTATAATAGCATTATAAAAAAAAACTGCTAGCATAAACAGCTGAATAATAGTCTGGTTTTGTATCTTGTCAAGTTAATGGACTTGCTTGTGATTAATGTCGAGATGTGCATCTAAGCAGTGCTTGGGGCTTTAGTCGCACAGGAAATATTCCAACTCCCTTTATGTAAATCTGAACTTTTGAGTAAACAATCCTGTCTTTCTGATAAGTCACGTTACAATACTGATTAACAGACAGAGTTCTGCACACACTTAGATTGAGCCATCTCTTATCAAATCATTTTTTATTTTTTTTTATCTCTTTCAAAAATATGTGCGCACTGCTCAATTTCTAGACAACATAGTCTGGGGAGAAATCTGCTGGGTTTACATAAATCTGTAAATGCATTTTTTTAGAACGTTCTCATTATTGGACCAAATATGTGAAAGTAGTTGGAATATTTAATGGCATGATCTCTGGAGCTCACCCAGAGTGACTATTGAGTACTTGGTCACCTCTCTTACTAAGGCCCTTCTTTCCTGATTGCTCAGTATGGCTGGGTGAACAGCTGTAGGAAGAGTCCTTGTTGTTCTGAATTTATTTCATTTAAGAATTATGGAAGCTATTGTACCCTTAAAAGTCTTTTTATTTAGGGGGGCGTGGCCAACTGAGCGACTGCACGGACGGCTCTAAGCGAAGCTTCGTGCTCGATAACAGAAAAGAGACCATTTGGCCAGAAATACAGGCTTACCGACTACCACATCTCACCCCCCCACCAGCAGACACAATGGGGCGGAAGAATAAGAGAGCCCAGCACCCGGAGACACCTCGTTTTCAAGATATACGGCTCTCCTTTGACAGACCCGTGCCGAGGCTGCAAACAAAGATGGTGCCGGAGGCGAGCAAGGGCCAGGACCAGGAGACGTCGGAGGACTCCCATGAGGAGGATTAACTCCCCACGCCACAATCAGGCGGAGAATCCGACGCACCTGAGTCAGATGAGGACTCAGCCCCAGCCACAAAAGGGGACATAAAGAGGCTCCTGCTGGACCTCAGAAAGGTATGGAGGGAGGACCTCCAGAAGGTGCAGACAGAGGTGGGGGTAGTCCATACCAAGGTCCGGGCTATAGAAGCAAATGAGACACATAGGAATAATTTGATGCAAGAGACTAAGGCACAGATGGAAGGCTTGGCATGACAAGTGCGGCAGTTACATCGCACAGTGACAACGTTAGAAATGCGTCACAGACGCAGAAACATACGCCTCAGGGGGATTCCAGAGACGATAGGCACAGAGAACCTACTACAATATACACAGACCCTCATAGACTCAATGGGAATCAAGGGGGGGGTCAACCCCACCACTGATCACTTCGGTGTTCAGAGTCAGGAAATCCCCAGCGGCGCCAGAGGGAACCTCCAGAGACGTAATAGCAGTGACACGCGACGTGACAGTCAAGAACACAATCATGACACTCTCCAGAACACAAGGAAACATAACATACAGAGGGAGCACAGTGGCAATCTACAGCGACATTCCGTTCCCAGTGCTGATGGAGAAACGCAAACTGACCCCTGTGGCAAAGAAACTACGAGACCTCTCAATAAAATACCGCTGGGGGCAGAGGGATCCCTAGAAGTGACAGCTGGTGACAAGGCGTAAACACTGACGTCGGCAGATGACCCCAAGGAGCTGTACAGATGCCTGGAACTGCGTCCCCAGCCTCAAATAGAGACTCCCGCTAAACAGCACCAAACAGGCAAAAAAGAGGCGAACACTTACAAAGCTCAGAGACTGGCCAAACCTTCAGAGGGGGCTACATCCTGGAGCTGAGACACAACCTACCTCCACACCGCTGCTACTGAGCGAAACCCTACCCAACCCACACGCCCAGAGATCAACATACAAGTATAACAGGCAAAGACAGGATAGCCGAATGAGCCTCCAGAAAGGAATAGCGGCGACCACCAGCCACAACAGAGCAATCCGACACTGCTCCTCTCCAAATACCCCCAGAGAGAAGCAATCAGAGACGTAAAAATCACCTACCATTGTAGATATATATTGTGATACTGTAGTGTTTTTCCTTTTTTCTGTACGCAGAATACCATATATAAAATGACAAGTTATGTCTCACTTATAAAAATTCAATAAAATATAAATTGAAAAGTCTTTTTATTTTATTTTTTTGTAAATTAAAGTTTTGTTGTCATTTGTCAGCGAACATTTCATATCTTTTTAGTTTGCGGTAAAGAGGTAGGACTCGCAGGTCCAGGGCATGTAAAGATAATCAAGCAAATAGTTTAAAAAGATAATCGTTACCATAAACATCATGAAAGTTGCATAACAACATATAATGCAAAACAGAACAAAGCAACATATGTTCAAATAACGTGGGAAGTATCTAGGTGTCCTATGGAGTCTTGTATAAGTGTGCGCTTATCGGGGTTCATTTTAACTTATGGTAGCGGTGTGGCTCCCGTTCCCATTCCCACTACCGTAGGCGCGTCCTCTGGTGTAACAGTACACTAGATGGCTTCTGTGAGTTCCCATGTGGATCTTAATTCTAGCCCATCTCTCCCGCCCCGTGTGTGGTGCTTCAGGTTAGAGCGGTGAACCAGGGTGTGGGAGTGGCGGTCACCAGCCACCCGAGGTTCCCATCTAATTCTGGGTCTGCCCCTGAGTGTCAACCTCCTCATCCCCCATGTCGTTCACCTGTCGTCTATATGTCAGCAAGTCTTGGAAGTCTGGGCAGTAGACTTCTACTAACCAGTGTGTCTATATGTCTAAGTACATTTGTGAGTGGCCCTGTGCTGTAAACGTCAAGTTTTCCAGTCCCAATAGTTCCTCCATTTTCTCAAACGAGGTTGTTAACAGAGGGGGGTGTCTGTCTTCCAATACAAGGGCAGGATGTGTTTTGCTGTGTTCAGTATCCGTATAGTTAAGGATTTATTATATTTGGCTGTCGGGGTTGTAGAGCAGTGTAAGAGGTATGCAGTTGGCTTGAAGGGCGGGGGTTGTCTGAGAACTTTTGTACCACCCTACTGATCGCTTGTCGGTAGGGGACCACCTTTGGGCATTCCCACCATATGTCCAGAAATGTGCCTGCCCTAGTGTGGCATCATTTAGGTCTGGGGTCATTTTCTGCAAGATTTGTGGTGTTCTATACCACAGGGTCAAAACTTTGTATGCTGTATCTTGGGTTTTACTTGCCAGTGCGAAGTGGTGTGTAAGGTCGCATATTTTGACCCATTATTGTTCTGTATAAGTGTGACCTGTCGTTGTGTCCCATTTACCCATGTAGGGAGGTGGTGGTTGTTCCAATTGTGTAGGAGAAACGTGTATAGGTGGGAGATGGCGTGTAAGAGTGGGTCCGGGTCTGTCCCCAGGTATTCAAATGAGGTAAAAGCCCTGTTGAGGTCGGGTTTCTGTGGGATGCTGTTCAGGAACTGCCGGATTTGCTTGAATTTCATTTATTTCATTTTATGATAGTCTTTATTAAAAGAGTTTCAGAAACCTATATAGAGAACCGTGCAGAAATACACAGAGGAATCTTCAATGCAGCCAATTTTTTTGTAGTCTTCCCCAGACACAATATTGTGTCTGCACTCTGCAGCTGATTCCTTTGACCTCCTGACTTGGTTTTTGCTCTGTGTGTAAAGCTGAAAGACGTTATCTAGACAGGTGTGTGCCATTCCAAAATATGTCCATCTATTGTATGTATCACAGGTAGACTCCATTCAAAGTGTAGAAACCTCTAAAAAGGATCCAAAAAGGATCTAAGATAAATTTCAAGACTCATAGAAAAGATGTTGAAGACTTTTGTCAATGTGATATTTCCTTTTTTCTGGCTTCCACTATGTCATTATGGGGTATTGAGTGTACCTTGATGTGAAGAAAAAAATATTACTTGAACTATTGTAGCACAAAGCTGAAACATAAGAATGTAAAAAAAAAATGAAGTGGTCAGAACACTTTCTGAAATGTGAAAAAATAGGAAGTTAAATTTCTAGAGCTTGTGATGTAGGTAATAAAGGCAACTGGAACATCCCAAACCAGAATCTTATCCGGTCAGAGAAACAATGTGTACAGATAAAGGAAGCAGTGCCTAGGGGGATCCTCAGTGATATTCTGATATGAAATGAGACAAGCAAACAGAGGGAGACTTTATGGTGTAGTAGGTTGGGAGTTATAGTGAAGATCAAAAGAAGAAATACACTTACAATATGTAGAGCTACCAGTGACTTCTACTTATATGCACCTGGGTGATAAAATCCACACCTAAGGATGTTGGTCCTGTGATTATATAATATAAACAGAATGAATACAAATATAGTATATGTAAGGATTTACAGGTGTGTACAGTATTGTGTGTAAACATATACACTCCCATTTATTGGAGCCTGAACATAGCGCCCTACAGATAGTGTGAAGTAGTACAATCCCCTCTCTTGGATACAGTCATAGGAAAAAGAAAGCACACTCTCTTTGAATTTTATGGTTTTACATATGAGGACATCATAACAATCATCTGTTGCTTAGCAGGTCTTCAAATTACGTAAATACAACCTTAGATGAACAACATCACATAACATATTCCATCGTGTCACGATTTATTAAACAAAAATAAAGCCAAAATGTAGAAGCCATGTGTGGAAAAACTAAGCACACACTTACTGCTTCCATAGGAATTAAGAGGCTAAGTGGCAGACAGGTGCTGATAATCAAATGCACCTGATTAATTGTCATCAGCAAGTGTGATCACCTCTAGAAAAGTCAAAGTTTTATCAGTTTGCTGGTCTGGAGCATTCAGGTGTGTGTTAACACAATGCCAGGGAGAAAATACATCAGCAATGATCTTAGAGAAGCGATTGATGCTGCCCTTCAAACTGGGAAGGGTTATGAGGCCATTTCCAAACAATTTCAAGTCCATTATTGTATAGTGAGAAAGATTATTCAAAAGTGGAAAACATTCAAGACAGTTACCAGTCTTCCCAGGAGTAGCTATCCGAGCAAATTCACCCCAAGGTCAGACCGTGCAATGCTCAGAGAAATTGCAAAATACCCAAGAGTTACATCTCAGACTCTAGAGGCCTCAGTTAGCCTGTTAAATGTTAAAGGTCATAACAATTAGAAAAAGACTGAACAAGTATGTTTTGTTTGGAAGAGCTGCCATGGGAGAGCCACTTCTCTCTAGAAAGATCATGGCAGCACGGTTTAGGTTTGCAAAGTTGAATCTGAACAAACCACAAGATTCCTGGAACAATGTCATTTGGACATACAAAACCAAAGTGCAGAGAGACACATTTAACAAAAGCCAAGCACAGCATATCAGCACAAACACCTCATACAAACCGTCAGGCATTGTGGTTGAGGGATGATGATTTGGGATTGTTTTGCATCCACAAGACTTGGGAGCCTAGCAGTCATTGAGCCAACCATGAACTCTTCTGTATACCAATGTATTCTAGAGTGAAATGTGAGGCCATCTGTCCAACAGCTAAATCTTGGGTTCTGCTACATGACAATGATCCCAAACACACCAGCAAATCTACAACATAATGGCTGAAAAAGAAAAGAATCAAAGTGTTGCAATGGCCTAGTTAAAATCCAGACCTCGACCCAATTAAATGCTGTGGTTGGACCTTGAGAGAATTGTGCATAAACAAATGTCAGCAAATCTCAATGAAGCAACATTGTAAAGAAGAGTGGGCCAAAATTCCTCCACAACGATGTGAGAGACTGATGTCATTCAGAAAGAGATTACTTTACGTTATTGCTGCTAAAGGTGGTTCTGCAAGTTATTGAATTCTAAGGTGTACTTCGTTTTTCACAAATGGTTTCACCATTTTGACTTTCTTTTTGCTAAATAAATCATGGCACAGTGTAATATGTCATGTGTTGATGCTCATATGAGGTTGTATTTACCTAATTTTAAGACCTGCTAATGCTGATTGTCATTATGTCCTGATGTGTAAAACCATTCAAAGAGGGTGTACTTCATTTTTCCCATGACTGAATGTGCTGTAGAAATAGTCCTCACCATTGCAGAGTGTGGATAAAATATGGCGCACACTGTAACATTTTAGTTAGATAAAATATATGAAAATCTACTCACAAATCTAAAGCTGGCCCCCGGATAAGTATCAGGCGTGGCAGGAAAGGGGGAATGGAACGAACGTAGAAGGCGAGGGAACCCAACTGTGCTCCTCAGGACCATACCCCTCCCAATGGACCAATTACTGGAGGAGTTCTAAGAAGATGGGAATCAAGCACAGCAGCCACCTCACATGCCTCCTGGCCTTCAAGAGATAAAGGAGGAGGAGGAGGAGAATCAGGCTTGGTGAACCAGTTACAAAGAAGTGGTTTCAACAAGGAGGTGTGGAAAACATTGGACACACACATGTTCCTAAGAAGATCCAAGGCATAAGAAACAGGAATAAATGTGCGCAAGACGCGGAAAGGACCTATATATCGGGGACCCAACTTCATAGAAGGAACTCAGAGATGGATATTATGAGTAGAAAGACAAGCTCTGTCCCCTACAGCTATAGGAGGGAGCTGCTCTACGATACCTATCAGCCTGTACCTTTTGATGAGCAGGAGATGTCTTTGTGCATATAGGGCTACCAAAAGTTCTGTAAAACTGTTATTAATGTTTTAGAGATACCAGGATGCCTGACTGTCTTAGTATCATAGAGTGACATAATGTCTTCTCTTTCAGCGAGAGCATTATATATTTTATCAACAGGTTTTTCCTTGTGCCTTATTTTGTTTGGTTTGTATAATTTGTAGAATAGAAGAAGAATTAGAGAGAAGAGTAGTAGCGATTATTCTGTCAGGAGGTATGACAGGAGTGAGATCGAATTCTTGTTTATCAGTGGTCTCAAACTCCCTAGACAGAGCATCTGCTTTGGTGTTGTGGTTATCAGGTGTACAGGTGATGATATAATCGAAGCATGATAAAAACAAAGACCACCTAGCCTGTCTAGAAGACAAGCTCTTAGCTTCGCTTAAATAAGAAAGGTTCCTATGATCCCTTAAAATGATAACAGCATCCTTAGAACCCTCCAGGAAATGGCTCCACTCTTTAAGTGCTACGATGATGACACAGAGTTCCCTGTTGCCAATATCATAGTTCCTTTCAGCCTTAGACATTTGCTTAGAATAAAACAGGGGACTCACTTTGGGACAGAACTGCGCCCACTTCCACCTCTGAGGCATCAACCTTCAGTAAAAAAGGCAAGGAGGTTTTAGGGTGCTGAAGAATAGGAGCAGAAGCAAATGTGGTCTTAAGAAAATGAAAGGCATCAAATGCTTCTGGGATCCAGACATGTGTATTACCATTCTTTTTAGTCAACCTGGTAATGGGTGCAATAATAGAGGAACAATCTTATATGAAACATATGTAATGTAATGTGACATGCAACCGGCTTCTGCAGAGCTGCAAAATCCTTGGGGTGTTCCCACCTGCCATGCATAATCTGTCTGGTATTCTTCTTTATTTGTTTATTTGTGTGAATAGTCTATTTACTTTTACTCTGGGTAGCATTCGAATGATGATAGGTTCAGTAAAGTTTAAAATTATGTTTGTTAAATGCCGGAGCATGGCATTTCAATTCATTTTTAATTTGCTGTGTTAATCTTCTCTGTTTTATTTTAGCAGGTAGAAAATCCTATAGTAAGGCATATCATTTGTAAATTTGTAAAATGGTAGCAAAGAATATAAACGTGTTATCAGCATAAATCAGCATCTGTTTTCTGGAATCATTGTTTTATGCTTTGCACGTGCTGGAATATATTTCTGTTAAAGGTTTAAAAATATTTCACAAGTTTAAGAAACACAAAGAGATACAAATTTAAATAGAGACAATGTGAATGTTAATCACTAAAAATAGGGGGAAGTGGCTAAACAGCACAATATAGCCATGAAGAAGTGAAATACTTTGGTGGTAAAATGGAATCCAAATGCCTACATACTTACGGTACAAGCTAGGTTGAGACCATGCCAATGACCTGACGAATGTAAGAGACAGCGGATGTGAGGGAGCTCTGCTGTTTGGCAAATAGGAAGAGGTCACATGGAAAGTTACAACTGATAAACAAATTTGCAGGGCACAGAGACACCAAGATTGTAATAGAATGCTATACCTTTGACTTTGGGTAACAGATAAGTCACCCTTTGTGAGTTTATTCTGAATGCATACACCAGTTACAGTGTTTATGCCATATCATTCCTTATGCTATACTTTTTTTTTTAATAAATGTTAAGATTTTTATGTGAAAAATAAAATGTTTGTACATTTTCAAGGGTCATTCAACCATATTTTTTAAATATATTTTTTCTTCTTGCTCATACTTTTCATGATTATCTAATTTCTACGCAATCCTCAATTTCTAACTTTAATCCATTATCGTTTGTTCACATCATCTCACAAACTAGTTATCATATTTAATTCCTCCTTCAATTTTGACAAAAAAACATGACTTTCAGTAATCTACTTGCCTTTTCCTGATATTTATTCCCACCACTGTTTCCCCTCTCTCCTCCTCTCTCCTAATCTCTCTTAGAGATCATTCAAGTGAATCAAACCCCAGCCTTTCCTAAAAGATCACTGGATTATCTCTATGTTGCAGTTGCCCAGGGATAGGCAACCTTCGGCACTCCAGATGTTGTGGACTGCATCCCCCATAATGCTCTTACACCCATAATGCTGACAAAGCATCATGGGAGGTGTAGTCCAAAACATCTGGAGTGCCGAAGGTTGCCTATGCCTGGGCTAGACTATTCTGGTGGCCTTCCCTACGTAAACATATTAAGGACTACGTTCAAGGCTTTGACATCTGCACATAGGATAAGTCCTCTCATCAGTTACTTACTAGACTCCTGCAACCCTTACCCATACCTGAATCAGGGGAAACATTGCACGAGGCTGAGAGCACATCAGAGAGGTTGTAGGGTTGCCAGGTAACCATGGCAACCCCCTTCGTCATGCAGGCATCCTTAAAAGCCATCCAAAAAGCATACCCTTTTATATTTAAGTTCTGCTAAATCTTAATCAGGGGACATCCCCTGCTGTTTTTTTTGTGGTAACACCCACCCCATGTAATTTGGCTCCTTATTGTTCTACAGTATTTTAGTACACCATATATATTTCCCTTCTTCTCATTAGATTGTGCCCTGTCGTGGTTCTTGATACCCGAGTGTGCTTTCCTATATTAATTGTGACTTCCTGTTCCTGACCCGACTGTTTGACCTATCTGATTTTCTGTACTCCCTGACCTTGACGTGCCTTATTATTTTGTGCACCTCTGGAATCCCTGACCGTGTCTTGTTTTCTTCACTATGCTATTTCGCCTTACATTAACATTACATTATTTCGCCTTAATTACATTAAGTCTGTCGATTCTAAGGTCCAGGAACATGTATACTCTGCTTTACTATTCTGGTTAGGAGTTCTTACTGTTGCCCTATTCTCTGTGTGATTGGGTTATTTATGCTGACACAGACACGTTACCAGCACTTCCTGCAATGGTAGAATCTGTCTCTCTCTGTCAACAGGGCAGTTATTTCTAGTATGCAAAACAACCTCCTAAACAGAGGCTACACTGAACTGATGGGGCCAAATCTCTCAGCTTGCAGACACTCTGTAGGCCTCCTATTGAATTGTTAATGGAGGTAAGCTTTCCTAAGTGTAGGTTGAGTTCTGAGGTCACAAAACAGTTATAAGTTAGAAAAGACTTTACAGAATAGGTTCAGAAATGTTTAGATTAATTTGGAGAGTGATTTCATGTTGTGAAAGTTATTGTGACGTTTCACTATGAATTTTGCTTGCTGAAGAACGATTAGAATTGGGACAGTCCTGACCCAGTCATATGCAATACTGCTGATACAGTTTTCAACAGATAAAATAATAATCTATTCTGGCTTTATTTTGAGACCTAGACTGCTATGTGAAGGTCAAACCAGCTTCCCAAATGCTTTGAGCATAGGATTGTCCACAAGTTCATTGGACTATAACCCAACTTTTTTATCCATTGTTCCTTAAACAAACTATTTAAATAGAGGAGGCAAGCACAGATAACAGGGGATCAGAGATACCTGTGTGCAATGCACCTTACCCTTACAGCTCACAGATAACGGGTTTTGCAAAATATTTCTAACCGATAAAAGCTGAAATCAAATTACACCATCAGCTACATTTTAATAGATGACATATTATTCTAGTTTGAGGTTCTGCAAAAGGAAAGAATATGTTGTTTCCTGGTTTGATGTTCTAAGATGATTCTCCAAAATCTTTTTACGTTGTGTGTCGGCATTCATTAGCTTGTCCTGGTTACTTATCGACCAGTCAGTATCTCCTATGAGAAAATAATATCAGTACTTCTTTTAAAAAGGCATAGTCCTCAATCATGACCAGAAGCAAGCTTGTATTACTCACAGTACGTTGTCACACTGTTCTCACTTTCAGCAATCTGTCCAATTTAGAGTATGAAGAAAAAAGCATGGACCTGCATGTTCTCCACACTTTTTGAAGTGCATAGAGATGTGGCACAGACTTTATATACAATTTGCAATTCGTAATAAAGTCCTTATAGTTTTTGTTTGTTAACTAATTTTTTGTTTAAATCTACACTCAACATGTCCCTGCCAAATCCATGGAGACATTTGTTTGTAAGTTTTACATCTAAATTGCATGAACTTTGCTTACAGCATTAATGTGCCATTGCTGCTATGCATTGCAAGACACGGTTGCTTGGGCTCAATTCTATTTATTGCAAACAAAGCAGAAAAGAGCAAGATTGTATAGTGTAGAACATAGATATTGACCATGACCATTTACCAAGTGTGCACAACACATCATATTTGGCTTTGTACCCAAAGAAAATGAATCAGAATTTTAGTTAAACATACCATTTTACAAACGTTAAAAAATACAGTTTTACTGTAGCACTAACCTGGGTTGCATAAATACAAACATTATTGTTTTTTTCAAAAACATAACATCCTAACCCAAACTCATGGAAAACTGCCCATGGAGATCTAAACGGGGGACTAGGAGTTCACTCTGGCCCTGTATTAGGGTGTCGTTGGGTACACAGCCTACTCTAAAGATTTACTGCTAGTAGTTTAGTTTTCGGAAGTTGTGTGGTGTATAATGGCACTTCAATAAATTATCAAATCACTTGGTTTGGTCCTGGTTGATGGAATGAAACAAAACAGAGATAAAGAGATTCCTCGTTACTGTGTCCAGAGGGTCACCTGGAACACATGAATGAACAAAAGGGCAAAGTTCTGAAAGAACCTTCTTTAGAACTTGCTGAAACTAACATTTACCCTGCCAGAGTCAGAGGTTTCCAAAGTTTCCTCGAAGATAGACCAGTTACATCACCAGTGGCGTCAAGGGGCTGACCTGGGCTAGAGCCCAGTCTGGGCCACCAAAAAGCCTAGTACAGTGAATGTGTGGCTAACAGTAATAAACAGCAAAATGCCTCCCCCTTACAACGTAAAGCAGCTAGGCCATTTTGATCAGCACAACATGAAATATCTATTCTTTTTCAAAGGCTCGTCATTTGTTCCAACCAACGAGCTAGATGCCTTACAGCAGGAGATTAAACAGTATAAATTTAAATGAAGCTTGAACCTCACAAACTTTTAAAGACAAGGAGATCAAGGACAGACAGACATCATTTAAAATACAAGTTTGTTTGACCCTCCTGCTACCAATACCTCATTAAAAACCTTTGCAAGGAACCTATAGATGGACTGCACTAACTTCAGAACTCACCCAATTCCTCTTCTTTAACAATCTCTTCCATTCTGCTGCAGAAAATTTTCCAACATTGAGACATAATGTTCAGAATTCACTGTTACGGTCACGCCTACCTCCTAAAAAAAGTACAGGCCTAATACTCAGAATTGTAATATGGCACGCCACACCATTAGTTTAGGGGGTTATTTTGAGCCCAGTAATGGAAATTTTGCTTATTCACAGCTCCACTGAGATGAAAATGTGCTTTGTCACTACTGAAGAAAGCTGATGCAGGAGG
The DNA here is from genome assembly GCA_933207985.1 of Pelobates cultripes. Classification (NCBI taxonomy): domain Eukaryota; kingdom Metazoa; phylum Chordata; class Amphibia; order Anura; family Pelobatidae; genus Pelobates; species Pelobates cultripes. The sequence goes on from OW240916.1 coordinate 275,092,643, forward strand.
GATCTATGCAAGCATTTGCTCACACAGGTTTCTGCGGTTGGTGTAATCTGCTACACTCAGTTCCTGGCACTATAGGGTCTTTAGGTCCCCCCACCCTCAGGGCCCCCCTTCCACTGGGCTGAAGAGGTTAAAACCCCTTCAGCCACTTACTTTTCTCGAGCACCGGGCTCCCTGACCCGGCGCTGGTGACCTCTCCCCCCCCTGCCGACGTCAGCCCCTGCGAGCATTCAAACTGCCCTTGGAAAGCATTACTCAATGCTTTCCTATGGATGGCCAGCGTCTTCTCACTGTCATTTTCACAGTGAGAATCGCGGAAGCGCCTCTAGCAGCTGTCAGTGAGACAGCCACTAGAAGCTGGATTAACCCTAGTGTAAACATAGCAGTTTCTCTGAAACTGCTATGTTTTCAGCTGCAAGGTTAAAACTAGAGGGACCTGGCATCCAGACCCCTTCATTGAGCTGAAGTGGTCTGGGTGCCTATAGTGGTCCTTTAATTTCCACTGAAACTGCTATAAAGGCTAACCGTCCCGACTACTCTTGGACCCGTTTCTCATGAGCTTTCATGTACTATTAATTAAAAAATGAGGGGACCAAATGAAGGAGGTGGGTGGGGGCTATTAGTATAATAACCTGGGTGATATAATATCTCCACCAGCCGTAGGGTGAATAGTGAGGGGCTATTAATTTAATAACTAATTGGAAAAGTGATGAGCCCCTATATATGGTTGGGGGCATTAATTGTGACAAAGGGGTGGACATGCCATTGTCCACCCACCCCCAATTAATGGCCATTTCCCCCCTTGATTGGCAAGGGGTCACTAAGCCTCTAGCCACCCCAACTATAAAGTCTACGTACCCACCTAATAATAGTGATAGGTGGGCCAATACATCTAATATGTCTAAAATAAAATGTTATACTTATTTTTTTTCTGAAGTCTTCCTACAAAATAAAATCCACAATAAATGAAATAACTATTAAAAAAGACCTGATACGCAAAACACGCAGGGAATTGCATAAATATAATCCATATAGTTAGAGACACTGAGACATTTAGTAGAACACCATGCCCATGGGCTATAGTCTGATATTTTTAGTACTTTAATAGTAAAAGGTTACTTCAAGCATTATAACCACTAAAGACCGAAATGTAGGTGACAAGTTCTTGGACATAATGTAAAGACATATATAAACTTACCTGACGATGGCACACAAATATGGATAGGACTGCTGCACACACAATAACTTTGCATGACATGTGCACCATCCAAAAATTAGTGCCACCATTGTACGTGCCAAGAGTTATGTGACACCTTCACTTCATTTGGGGGCTGGATGGCTACATGCATAAATGCCATTTTTGTATTCTCTACTGCAATGCCAATGGTTTAGACATTAAAATAAAGGTAGTGTATACAAAAAAGTGCTCTGTGCTTATATCAAGGTGCTTAAACAAATAACGGAAATGTAATTCTTAGAAAGCAGCTACCACACAATAGTGGAGCTCCCTCCTTATCCACCAATATATATCAGGAAAAAGGTAGGTGTATTGGGGTGGAATCCACCACGAATCCCTTAAAGGACCACTACAGAATCAGGAAAACAAACTCGTTTTCTTGGCACTATATAATCTTTATGTCCCCCCCCCCCTACCCTCATGGCCCACCTCCCACTGGGCTGAAGGGGTTATAACACCTTCAGCCACTTACTTTAATCCAGCACCGAGCTTAATTGGCGCTAGTGACCTCTCCTCCCCCTTTGACGTCAGCTCCCAAGTGGAGCCGATTGCGCGGCCAAAGCCGCACGCGCGCGAAAAACGCCCATAGGAGAGCATTTCTCAATGCTTTCCTATGGACATTCTGCATGCTCAATGCGATTTTTGCATTGAGCGTTGCAGAGGCGCCTTCAGAGTTTCTCTGAAACTGCTATGTTTACAGCTGCAGGGTTAAAACCTGGGGGACCTGGCACCCAGACTACTTTTTATTGAGCTGAAGTGGTCTGGGTGACTATAATGGTCCTTTAGGTGGAGCGCTAGTGTTCACACACTTACCCTTCTACTTAGCAAGTTGTCATTTGTATCACTCCTTCCACATAGACATTGAGGTCCAACAAATGAATACTGGTTTTACTTAATTCACTAGTTAAAATAATTCCCCTCCAAAAAATGAATACTGGTGTGACCATAGTACACCAAAGTGAATGTGGTGCGAGCCAGTCCTTTTATGGCTCTATTTTTGTGAGTGTGTCTAATTTTTTTACATACACCGTATAACTGTGGTTACCATTAGCTTTTTTCAGTTTTTCCCCTATGTTTGTTGAAATTGTCAAGTTGTTTTCATATTAGAGGGGAAAGTGTCTAAACACTAGCGCTCCACTTAAGGGATTGGTGGTGGATTTCACCTACCTTTTTTCTGAATAAAATAAAGGTCAAAAGAGAAATAGAATAGAATAAAACAAAAATAAAAGCCAATATAAAAATATATAATAGTCTATGTGACGCACATTTTTTTTTTATTCAGAAATTAAATTCAAAGCTGCCAGATATAAAAGATTATTCCTCAAACCTGTAAACCAATTGTTCAAATGTGTCTACAATAGAGAAATAGGAACTGCACTCATCCAGAGGAGCCAAATACTTGTGTCCAGAAACCAAAGTAGAGGCCAGCAATACCCCTAAACCCTAAGCAGTCCAAAGAGAAGTTGGGGCACACCAGGGCTCATAAGGCGGCAAATTTATTGGGAAAACGTGTACAGAACAACGTTTCGACCCAGCACTGGGTCTTTGTCACGCTTGAACTACTTAAGATAAAGGTTTTCAGTATAATGAAATATATAACCTTTCACCTGTGCAGGTAGTGACAAATTGGCTAACACAACGTAGGGATGAAATTTTATTCTCTAAAAAGTGACACCAAATCAGATGTACTTTGAAGGACAGATCTCAAGATCAAGTCATAACCAGTTGTATAGTGACTTATCACTAGTAGATTAATATAGATCTCAGTACAAGAACCCTCAGTTTAAACTTACATTTACACTGTTCCAGTGATAATATTTCTAGTCTTTTCAGAGTATTAAAAAGTCAGTTATTCCATCCAAGTGCACTGGTCAGGTATTGATCTGCTGTCTGCTGGTTACTGATTAACATTTGTACATAGTTTAAAGTTCTTTCATTTTATTTAGAAACGGCTTCACTTTCAGGACACGTCCTCTGATAATCTAATAGTGATAGCAAATGCCACGAAATGGAAGTACACGTTCTGATCCGACAACCGCAAATTGAAGATGATCGGTCATTATTCTGTAATTTACATTTTAATCAAATTTCTTTATTTTATTTTATTTTTTATTTCTCCTACAGTCAAAATGCTATTCTTATTTTTCTGTTTAAAAAAATCAATAAAAAAAAAATCTAATAGAATGAATTGAAAACAGTTATCAGATAAGGTGAAACATTTCCATAATCTTATGAGATTTCTGTCTTGTGTTGTTATTTAGTCACTGCACAGATGACAAGGGCTATGAAATAGATTCAATCTGATAAAAAATTCATAACGTAAAAAAGAAATATTCAGATTTGTTTTTCTTCCATGAGTCATGATTCCTGCAAAAAAAAGGGTAAAACTAATTGAAAACACAAAACTCTTTTGTCCTTTTGCGTAAGGTTAATGGGACAATGCTGAACACCTGCTTTCAGAGTTCCAAAAGCAACTAGGCACCAGTTGACGCCTGTACACTGAAGCCAAAAACATGATTTAATTTGTTTAAATACACAAAAATTACCTGCACAAATGTGCAGTTCCTATTAAGAGGTACAAGTATATATAATTATTATTTTAATTAATGAGTGCATTCTATTTTATGGGTGAACACTATCCTATGCAATTTGATTGGCTGCCCCTACTGAGAAAGGGGTGGGGCTTCCCTAAGAGAGGTTCCGTCTACATGGTATGCATGCACTGCAGGTTCATAGCCAACCACTCTGAAGAGCCTCTTTCAGAGCTGCCCTTGCAACCGAAGTGTTCTTATATGAGCTGAATTCCCTGGGTGCATTTTGCATTACGTGAGCATGTCTATTGATGCACAAATATAATAAACTGATGTGGCACACTTAACCAGATATAATTATTAATATAAAACACCTATTAACCAGTTCTAAATGTGTTGTGGGTGCTATATGGCTCCATGTGGGTTCTGTACAGGTTTTCTGTGTTGCAAGCTAAATGGGTGGCGTGCGGTAGGCAGTGCTACTGTCATGTGGTTGCTGCAGCTACTATAGATGGTATAGGGAATAATGATTTATTGTAGGTAAGTGATTTAAGTTTGGGTGCCAATTGATAGGTGATGCCAGGCTTCTTAAATATTTTTTTCTCCTTGAATTAAGCTAAAATTGTGAAGCCCGGGATTGAAATGCTAATTAATATTGTGTACCAGGTCTATATATGATTACTAAAAGGTAATCCGTTAGAACACTAAACGAGTATCAATTGGTGGAAATAATATCTATGTTACTATATCCAAAATCAGTATTGGAATGTAGGTGATCAGGTTCATTATTTCAGATGTTGTGTGTTCTCCAGGAACATCCAGACTTTACCAGATGAGTCCAAAAACTAGACAAACATAACAGTTTTTTTATTGGCCCACTGTTGGTTTGTACAGGAGCAGGTCTAAAGGATCAGTCCTATGAGTTTTTGGATTTCAGTGTATTTTGTGACATAACATTTTATCTCCATTTTAGAGTGTTACTATTTAATGGCATGATGTTGTGTGAGTGTTATTGAAAGCTGTATAAGTACATTTGTGGTACATTAAATCTCTCCATGGTTTGGATGCACAAAATCTCCGGCTGCTGTATGCTGATGGTGCTGATGATAAGTGTTGGAAAAGTAGATATATATATATATATATATATATATATATATATATATATATATATAAACCTTGCTATTTCTTGTGTTCAGCTGAATAGACACAATGATCTAATAGTTTTTTGCCTGCATCAAAGTTAAAGATCTCACTGGTATCTTCCGTCAGAGAAAACATGTCTTCTGTAGCTGCAATGGGTGGAATAGAAGCCTTGTGAAGATGTGGTTTTGTTGAGAAGACAATCGGCAAGATTATAACAAATAGTATGAAATGGTGCAATCGTTGGTGTGTGGTTTTGCCACTACTGTCATTACACAAAAATGTGTTGGTACCATTTAGTTTTAGACACAGAGTGTGCTGCTAACACTGATGGAAGGCCATGTTGATAAAGCAGAGGATGACATCCCAGGACTGAAAAGGCTGGTTTATAACTTTAGCCCTGAAACAGGAACTTTCTTCCACACTGGTGCGGTCATCTAATCACTGGTTGGCCTTAGTATTGGGAGAAACGTTTGTGTATTATTGGATGTACCTGTGTTGACAAAGCTAACCCTTCTATCGCATTGCCCTCATCGGCAGAGCCATGACAACACTTTAACGTAGCATGCAGTCATTGTTGAATTCTGCGTATCATAATGATAGCATACTTATTCTGCTATACCACCATAGCACAATTCTCATGGACTACATTTTAAAATGGAAAGGTGTATCCAAAATAACCAAAAAGTCTAGCTTTCATACATAGTGGCAGAATTACACATGTGCAGTTAGAAGATCTCTTCTCCTTTTAACATCATGACAGGGGGAGAAAAGAGGAAGTCTGATCAGTGTAAATCATGGAGAGCAGGCTCTGGTATCGGGTTTTCTACCCAAATAGAGTGACAACATTTTTGTCATGGAATGTGACCTTTCTCAAGCCTTTTCACATTGGCACCGCTGACCCATACTACATGGCCTATACACAGATCCATACTCCTAGACACACAGATACACACTAGCTCTTAAACAACTCACTGATACACACATAGGCACTCCAGGGAACTACCCCTAAAATAGGACAGTCGAACAGTGTCAAATGAGGGAGGGTCCTTCTGACAGGACTTTCTTTTGATGATCCAGCATTGCATTATTATATTCGCACACAATGTAGAGCTCTGTGCTCTAGATACTGAGTTCTGTGAGCAGAAAGTGCTTGCTCCCACAGAATTCTGTTCAGCCTCACGACATTACTGGGATAGCAACCAAACAACTCAGTTACCAGGCAGTCTAGTTAGACACAATCCATCCACCTGACAGTAGTTACCAGATGTTGCCAGATTGTTAATTGGCAGTCAGCCTGGTAATTAAGGTGACTACAGCTTCTCTTTACCCCTGAGGCTCCAATAAACCTGTTAGGCGGCTGCAAATATCCTACCATCTTGTAGTTTGAGGCTCCTGTTGTAGATCAACATTATGCTCGTTCTAAACGATATCATGCAAGTAACAGATCCTTCAAACTACAGAGCACAGAAAGGTATGCTCCTGGATTCCTGGCATGGTGACCCTAAAATAAATCTGTCAGGATGTTCTTCTGCAATAAGTTTGTGCTGATAATTTGACTTTGAACTTACACTTTCATTGAGCAAGCATCACAAAGCTCAAACAGTAAATGGGCAGACGAGGTGTGTCAGGGGTATTTTTCTTTTAGTTGCCATCAGATTTCTTGCTCAAATACAGTTAATGATAACACATTATAGTATTTTCCTAGTAATGTAGTCACCAACGTAGATTCCACATGGAAATTTCCAGAAGATTTACATGAAATATCGTTTATAACAGGAAGCCTCAGCTATTCCAGTTGTAGACTTATTTATGTATTTATTTCTGCCCTGCATATTATAGCCATTCTGTGGTGATATGCTGCCGACTCTGTCTGAGGCCTATACACAAACATAGATGCACTTGCATATTACACACTTTAATGACCACTTTACTACGTATATCGATCTGGTCGTTTACCGGTGTGAAGTGTGTGTGTGTATAATATATAAATAAAAAATTTATATTCTCATCCATCCTGGGTGGTATGTTTATTCCTCATTCTTGAATCCTCTACCAGAGGCCTGGGAGTCTGAGGGTTCTGCGCAGTATCTTAGCTGTTCCTAGAACTGCATTCTTCTGGACAGCGATCTGGTACCAAAAAGAACAACATTTTCCTCTTGAATTCTTTATGGTTTGAATTAAATATGGTACTGAAAACATTGTTTTGATATTTTGACCCCAGGTTAATAGAAAAGTATCAAAAAGGTCCTGCAGACATTTGACCGAAAATTAACACTGCAACTTTATCATCGCAGCTCATCCCAAGGGTCCTATATTGGATAAATACCTAGAAAATGGTTGGAATATTGTAGTAAGCAAAATACATCTCTGTGGTTCTAGAACCAAGAGGATGCTTACTTTGTGACAAGGAACTCATTTTCAGATATCAAGAATAGACGTGTTTGATGGATGTCTGTTTTGAACCTACAAAACCCCAGCTAGATGTTTAAAAATTGTATCAATGATCCGGCTATAGCAGTTTGATGGGAAAACCTTGGTACAGGCAATCAGAGGTCAGTCTACCTTGTATTCCACATGCTGAACTCATCCAGAAACATGTGATCAATTGAGTCTTAAGTTAGAGTTTCTGAATTAAAGGTATGGCTCTCACTTGCTGAAACATTTCAGCTCCACACAAGTCGAATTCTGGCTCCATTGAGGGAGACTCTGTGCCTGGCTGGAGACTTATAGAGACAAACCATTGCAAAACCATTTGTTCCCTTACTGGGAGATCGCACCAAACTACTCTTCACATCATAATCACTAAAAAAAACCTGGAGAAAACCTTTAAACTAAATTGCCAAAAAGAGGTCTAGGGTAAAAGTGGATTGTGGCTGATGTTTCTGTTTGTGGTAAAGTTGTTTATTAAATGAGAAACAGGTAAATTTCAATATGGCATAATTTTTATGTCATTGCTTAAAAGAAATATTCAAGTGTTTTTCTCCATGGGATAAATCAATTTTTCTTTCCTTTATAGTTTCCTGCATACCATGTGCAGCAATATCAGAATTCTGTTTAGCAAGTGCCAATAGGAAGACAGTAAGTTACAAAACCCAAAGACCCATTTGACCTGTGTCTGTTAAGGTGCGACCAATATATCAGTATTAACCCTCCAGAACCGGTCCCAAATCCCTTTTTGGAAGAGTTTTGCCATCAAAAGGTGACAGATGAGTTCAAGTTAAGGAAAACTATGAGGTCATCGCTGCCCTAGATCAGGAGAAGGCAATATTTGGCCCTCCAGATACTGTTGTCTACATCTCCTATAACGCTCTTAAAGCCATAATGCTGAGAAAGCAAAGAAGATGTAGTCCACAACATCTGGAGTGCCGAAGGTTGCCTACCCCTGCTCTAGATCAATATGAAGCGGAATTTTAACTGTGATAAAAGGGTTTTACTCAAAGATAGCGCAACATTTGAGCTATAATAAATACAAATTTCTCTCACCTAACAACCAAAAAGTTGGCAGGAGAATCTCTCTCAATGGTAGTAACATTTCCAGTCATCCAGGAAGTGAAGGACAAATTGGCTACAAAGTGTTAGTTCCTTTTATCTTGTGTAACGTGGTGCCGTTTTTCCACCTTCAAGTGGATTTAAACTAAAGATTTAGCTTACTTCTGAAAGTGTGTATTTGTATATTATTGTTCAGTCAAATGATTGGTCTAAAGATGTAATAAAGTCAAAGTATTTTAATCGTTTTCTTTTTGCCAACAAAAACTATACATTTCTAAGTTTCATTTTTAAAACCATAAAATCTGAAAAATTTGAGGATTCTTTTTAATGGTTTTATTTTAAAGATCCTAAAACCAAGGGCTTATTATAAACACCTTGCGTTTCACATAATGAGGAATAGCACTGAAATTCGAGAGTAGTTTGCATTCCTAACTCATTAACTGAACTTTATGTTTTCTCCAAACTCTTTTCTTGCATTAAGTTATGGGTTTTATGGTAGTTCTTTCTAGGTACAGACATCTTAATGATTAACAACTACTGCAAGGCTCACTATAGAGGTTTATAATGAGGACAGAGAAGGCAAATAGCCTTTTATTATGTTGTTCCAGGACCACAGTAAAAGATAAAAATACAGTGTAGTTTCCATTTTACAAGACCAAAATTATTTTATTTTAAAAATGGACACTTTTTTTTACACGTTTCGTCTCATTGGATTGGTTATAGTGTCTATGGTCCTCTGGCACTGCCCCTGTATTCAGTGTTACACCATTTTTGAGCAGTTTAACGCTGAATAAGGGTGGATGGCTGTATACTGACCGTCCCTACTGGAATACCTCTGCTAAGGCAGAGATTACACTTCCTTGTATTCCACAGCTATTCATACCAGCAATGGGAGCTGTGTTATAGGATGAAAGGGGTCAGCTGACATTGCTGCTCTGGCTAATGTTTCATCATTAGCTCTCCTAGCAAAGAGAGGATAGGCTACTGGGTTCAGTCTTACCGTATCATAGCATGTTAACATTAAAAACAGTTTAACAGTGAGTGGATGGACGGCTCCAGGGGTCAGACACTATAACCACTGTAATCAATGAGATGAAGCACTTACAGTGCCTAAAAGTATATAAATAAATAAAAGATAACTGAAATTAAACGGAATATAATCAAATAAACTCACAATGGGCTGCTTCACAACATAATGATGAGCGACTGATAAAAAGAAGACAAATAAAATAAGAATGTGTGTGTGAGCTCCAAAAAAAAAAGTGATAAAACACATTACATTACTACATTATACATTTAATTTGCATAACACAGTAAATAAATCAGTAAATGTCTACTGACAATTATCTCTCAAAGATAAATAAATGAGAGAGAATCAGTTCAAAAGTTAATATTCAATCCAATAAATAATTGCACCCTATATAAACTTAATAGAATAAGATCAGCAATTAAGTTAATCACGGTAAATAATGCATAAAACTGTCTAAACTATTGTAAAAATAGGCAAAAATGCATTGATTAATCTATAAAAAGTGTACTAAAAGATATGGATACATAACGCAATACACATCAATCACTGATAACTAAATATCGGTCTAATTGTAGCCGATATAGATCAGCAAAATACACAAGTCTGGATACAATAATTTCAGTACAAACTCCAGCAAGGGGGCCCTCCTTCTGGAGCAAACTTCAAAAAATCTATAGGATATTCAAGTAGATCCACAAAACTAAAATGCAAACAAACTGATGTAGGAGCTGATGATAAAATCAGTATAGAGGGGATCACCAACCTGGGGGAGATTTGGAGCTCATAAACCCATCTGGTAAAATGGAGATGGCTAAGGGTGCATTAGGGGAATACCCAAGTCCGTCTAAAACACTGAGTCCCCCAACGACTTACCCTGTTCGCCTGCCAGTTGCCGGAGGAGGGGAGCACACCGAAAAAACCCGCCAGGTGATGAATCCCATTCTCGGTATCAATGAGTGTAGCCAATGCCATAATCCACTTCCAGGGTAATGTGCTGAAAAACGGGTGTAGTTAAAAAAGGCAAGACCCGATCGTCTAAGCGTTTCGTCTCTAACAGACTTTTTCAAGACTGATAAATATCGGGTGCTTTCTGGGAGCGTTACAAATTAAGATGTCAATATGATTCTCTCTCTCATTTATTTATCTTTGAGAGATAATTTTCAGTAGACATTTAATGATTTACTGTATTATGCAAATGAAATTTAGTGTTTTATAACTTTTCCATAATTGGTACGTGTCTAGGGTCATTTTGGACCGCTCTCACACACCCTTATTTTATTTGACTTCTTTCTTACAGTGCCTACACTGTTCCTTTAAGTAAACTAATTTTAGTTTACAGATTATTGTGAGTGTTATTGCTTATGAAGCTGTATATTTAAACATGCAAACCCAACAAATTGTGAATCAATGAACAATTACCAAGTTTAAACTAGAACTACAGTGTACCTTTAACGGTTACGGTGCAGTGCTGCCCAAATGGATATGTCCAGTAATTCTAATATTTCAGCTACCTGATGTTCCTGCAACATTACAACAAATTAGAGTTGATATTATCTAACAGGGCATTTACACAGGTTTGTTTATTACAGACTACGTAGGCTTAATAGAACAAGATAGGGTGATTCTGCTAGTGAGAGCAAAAAAGGCACCACATAGTGCTTAACTGTGTGAGTTAACGGATTATCATCTCATTGTGGGGACACTTTTGTAAATGTTATCAGGTGGTGATTGTCACTATATATTTATATATGTAGGCTTAAAGGACCACTATAGTGCCAGGAAAACATACTCGTTTTCCTGGCACTATAGTGCCCTGAGGGTGCCCCGACCCTCAGGGACCACCTCCCGCCCGGCTCTGGGGAGAGGAGAAGGTTAAAACTTACCTTTTTTCCAGCGCCGGGCGGGGAGCTCTCCTCCGCCTCCTATCCTCCCTTTTGGCTGAATGCGCATGCGCGACAAGAGCTGCGCGCGCATTCAGCCAGTCTCGTAGGAAAGCATTTACAATGCTTTCCTATGGACGCTTGCGTGTTCTCACTGTGATTTTCAGGCTGGATTAACCCTATTATAAACATAGCAGTTTCTCTGAAACTGCTATGTTTATTAAAAAAAAGGGTTAATCCTAGAGGGACCTGGCACCCAGACCACTTCATTAAGCTGAAGTGGTCTGGGTGCCTAGAGTGGTCCTTTAATGTACGTGACATGGGTATTGTGAGGGAATAGATCTTGATTCCAATGTTCAGCATAATTAAATTAAGGCCTACATCTGATGCTCTTTATATGTAATGAACTTTTTCTCTGTAAAATGCTGTATACGTGTCAGCATAAGTTGCGTTCTCTGTGTATTCTAGCCCCCACCAGAGCACTTATTTTGATAAACTGTACATTGTGTGACTGTTAGCTAATTTTATCTGCGACCTTCCTATTTTATGAAATATGTAACCACATATTGTTTTGTAAACTAATTTTATATCTTATGAAATATGTAGCTACATTAATGATATCATTTGACTTTCCTATCTTTAACTACATTATATTTTTTTAAACCTTCAAGCTAAGCTGCAACCATATTGTTTATAAATACACCCTACTTTGAATAAACGAACGGAAGTAATTCTGGACTCACAACCATTTGTGACATGTGTTAATTGCTTCTCCAGGTGTCTGATATAATTTGGGTTCCCTGAATATAAGTATTGGATCCTTTGTCCATGTCAGTTTATGAAGGGTTAATATTGTCCCATTCAGAATACCCAAATTTAATTGCAAATCCATTTTACGGCTTTATAAAGTTTTGCAATATGGCCTCATCATTGCTTATAATTTACAAAAAACAGGTGATATATATATACAAATTATAATATATATTTATACATGAGAAAATAATCTGAGTGGCCTAATTGAAGTCTATGCTGTATTGTGAAACAGGCCAAGTCAAGCACTTGTACACCATATATGTATCACTACAGCATTTATATTTTATATAGAATATTAAGTCAGTTCATGTAACCATGGAGATTGCCGCGAGCAGCAGTGTAAGTGATCTCCAAAGAATTATTTAACCAGACATAAAAACTGTATACCATACCAACAAAAAAAACAACCTCAACATTCTGATTTGTACAGATTTTACAATTATTTTATTAAATATTCAGCAATATGCATCATTTCATAACACCATTTTTTTTTTCACATGGATCTCTTTCCAAAAGGAAAGCAACTAGATTAACCATTCTCAGAGAGTTTATTAAAGCCATTTATAAAGCTAGTATGACTGTTAAAACAAGCATTGTACATAAGTAGTAAATTCTCATATGCTATACAGTTATAAGGTACTGAGCCTTTGTCAGATACACAATTCATGTCAGAGAGAAGATCGGCTTATAATAAATAGGTATGAAACAGTACAGAATTTGAAAAAGCACTTCTGTTCTGTTTAAAGGCATCAACTTTAGTTTGGAATGTTTGAAACCTTGTAACATTGAAGGAATGGTCTCTGCGACCACAGATAATAAAACGGAAAGAGTTTATTTGTGGATGAATCATAAAATACATAAACAGTCCTTCTATGGGTTTACACACATCTCCTTCAATTTGGCTAGTGAAATAATTGAAGTGATACCAGTGTACCTACAAGCAGAATAAATTTAAGAAAACTAAGCTAACAAGACTATTGGGGGATAAACATGCTTGAAAGGTAAAATGTAACTACTGAAGATGAACAAAACAACAACAAACTTTGTTCAACAGGCTGTTGGGTCCGAATGCCTCGATAATAATGGTGACTAATCACTGACTTGTTGGGTTCACAGCAAATTGAACAGAGGTTGGCACATACAGATAGGTATGGTCTGGTACTCTAGCTCGTTGACCATTCTGGGATGGAGGGAAACATACACAGAATATCGGGGACCAGAGTTAGTTGATTATTGTAAATAATCTTATTTATAAAAAGTATTTAAAAATAAAAAGTCCAGTGGCAACCTAGGACCTCAGATCCGCAGTGTACAGGTGCACTTCGCAAGTACAAATTTTAATGTCCTACTGTCAAACAGGTATATTTATAGCATTGACCAAACAATCCCTGCTAATTTTAAATGCAACCCTAATATCAACAAAATAATTACACTATACAGTGATAAAATGATTCTGAAGAGTATCTAATACAATTGTTTTTGTGGCCGATCAATTAAGAAAATATTAAAATCTCAAAGGAGCTTTTGTTTGGAACCCTCTAAACCCATATCAAATACCCATTTTGGCAGTATGTGCTTCTAAATCAACATTAAGGATTATATTAAAATGGCGAATTGTTCCTGCATACAAAATCTTTGGCTATATTGATAAGATCTCTGCAAACATACTTTATGAGGCACAAGGCAGGGTACATTCAATGGACATTATGCACCTTGCTGAGTTAGTATTATGCATGCAGCTCTATATCTGAAATATTAATAATCACAGCCCCATTTTCCATACACTGCTGGAGAAAGAAATATTGACAGGGTTACTCACTAAAATGAGAATTTCTTGGAACTGACAGGAACCCTTTTCCAGGTTAACTATTTTGCCCTTAAACTTTAAAATCACTTTGGGTTACCAGCAATTCTCCCTCTATTGAAAAACCATGTTAGAGTTAGTGTAGCTCAGGGGTAGAAAATAAGTAACTATTCTGCTATTGGCAAATTACATCTTGAATGCAATCAACTGGGAACAAAATATATGCAGTTACATTTAGAGAGTTATTTGAGGGATCTTCCTGGAACGTTTAGATGATAATTTGATACTTCAATTAAATATGACATTTGGCAACAGCACCTCCTACTGGTTGATAACAAATGTACATCATAAGTGCATGTTGGGATAAAAAGAAATACATTAAACTTAGTTCCGTCAGCCAGTAAGACACTGAAACTATTTATTTTAGGCTATCTACTACAGTGCTGTAAAGACCAATCATAAGTGCTGTGAAGAGAATGCGACAATTGACAATTAACATGTCTGACATATTTGCAATGCATTGTTCAAATGTATCGCTTTCAATGGATCATGGAAAATGTGACCAGATTTTCTATGTTTTTGCCACTATACATTCAATATAGTTAATTATCGTCCTTCACTTTAGCTTAGGTTGAGGTTTGAACAACTTTGGAGTGGATTATTATACAAAAAAATTCAAAGGAAAGTGTCAAAAATTTCCTGGTCTTAAAATGTTTAGCTTTTATTTTCTCTTTAGTGTAAAAAAAAAATAAAAAAAATTTAAAAGCGGAGATATTACATTAAAATCAAGAATCACATTTGATTTTCCATTTGCCCTCTAAAAAAATATTTTGTAAATATACAAAATGGTCAACAAAAATCAATACATTTCTTTTAAACCTTAACTAAAAAAAACAAAAAAAGACTAAACTCCAATTTATGTGCAAAAAATAATAATTACAGATTTACCTAAAATGCAGTCATAAAACTGACCAACAGTTTATTAACTGTGCTTACTACAAGATAAGTGTCTTATAACTTTATTTTAAATGTTTTCTTAAATGCTGTTTTTATATTTAGACGTTTATTGTGACACCTTATTATGTAACTATTTTTGATGCATTGTATAATTTCTTTTCTCTTGATTAAAAAAATAAAAAAAAAATAAAACAAAAGATAGACTATGTAAGGACTTTAGATACGTAGCAACTACAGCTCATTGACTTAGTAGTTTTGGTGCAATTAATCTTTAGGTGCCACCCCCAGTTTTAGTCAAAATGTAGAACAGCTTGTGAACTTCCAAAGGTGGAAAGCAATGATAGAGTGCAAGTGCGAGGCTAAGCCTTCCAAGTGCCTATCATTGCCACCCAAATATGGAACAGTTGCAGAAATTCAAGTTCTCATTAGCTGATTGGCAAGTGAGGGGCATCACTGCATGATCCATGGAAGAACACGAATCTCTTGTTGTTAATGACCATGAATAGTTATCACATATGGAAGCTTGGTCTTTAACACGGAGATATCTAATTAAGTAGAACTAAAGATGATGAAATGTACCACCAGGAGTCACAATGTTTGACATTTGGCATTGTGTACACACACTGGCTTCTACAGTATTTGTTGCAAGGCAGTACGGCGAGATTCTCCTTTCTCTACAGCCACACTACAAAATAATACAATATTATCCATACAATAACTGGTTACATGGCCTTTCTGTTTCCACATCACTTGGCACGCAACAAAGATAACCTTTATGGTGGAGGTGTAGAACCCATTCAAGCATTGGGTCTCCCACCATTTAGTTACGCAACTTGCAACATTTATTTAGGTTCAATTTTATTTCACAATGAATATGTTAACATTTAACCTTCTGAAAACATTTTTAAAAAATCATGAAAAGGTGATTTATAAAAACATAGCAATAAGACAAACCCACACAATCTGCGTGACTGTAGATTAAGGTAATGGCAGGAATGTACGACAAGCAAATTGGCAAATATTTAATTTGTCCATTTGGCTAGCCTTATAAAAACTACATATTTAGGAGAAAAACCCTGGTACAAATAAAAAAAAATTATCACAAGGGTGACAATTTTTTGAACGCCACCTATTCTTAGAATACTTGGCAAAAAATATATTGTTTTAGCAGTTTTTAGGGAGAGAAGTGTCTGCAATACACTGTGAATCAAAATATATTGATTTTTTTTTTTTTAAACATTTGCTACAAATTTGGCCATAACACGGATTATCAAACATACCAATATGGAATTGTACAAGAGGGAAACTTTTTGTTTGTTTTTTAAATAAACTAAGCTCACACCTTAGAACACCAAATACAGCTGCTCACGGAAAATACTAAGTTCTTAGATACATTCATCTAGCAATGCCCTAATTTCAGGCAAAATTATTCCACCACACAATGGTGAAGGTTAGCATAGTTTCCAGGAAATTATTCCTAACCCAACGTAAACACAGAGACAGTGTTCAGGTTAATATTTAATTGGATATTTGGTAAAAAATATATGTAACACATTTGCTATGGTATATTCAGTTCTGAACAAAAACAAATGTTTGCAGTGTTTCGGCAATAATCTGAATTTGCTCTACAATTTTGGTGCAGGCAAGTCTTGCGCACTAGATGATCAGTATATTTAATGGCTGGGTGACATCAAAGGGACCATACTGTCAAAAATAAATCCCAGGTTGCCAGTTCAGCACATTGGGGTTAAATAAGTCAGTTTATTTTATTTTAATTGTGGGAGTATATTTATGGAACACCAAGTCTGCCTACGATGTCATATCCATTTGGTGTGAACCTGATCGCTCCAATGTCAGGTATTACCATATAAAATCAAAATATATTGACAGCTGCCTGTAGCTTACAACTTCTGGGGAATTCCTCTGCTAGCAGGTGAAGCACCTGAATAGAGTATCCATTTAGTCAAAATTTGGCAAACTTCTAGGTTACTCTACAATAAGTTAATGTTCTAAACATGAAAGCTCAATGTGACTTGAGTTCTTGCTAAAGTGATATCTAAAAATCTAAATCTAGCCGTAGCCAACAAATCCCCCAAGAGTTGGAAGAGTGCAGACTATTCATAATCAGAATGTAACCCACGAGAATTGTATTCAGTACAACTAAATTGTTTATAAAACTCTGCTATTTTGGTTTAGATTTGAGAAATTGAATGTCAAAAAATGTTCTGAGAGTAAACAACTTAACACTATACTCCGTAAATATTTCTACAACTGTAATTCGGACACAAAAGGGAACTCCCGTAGAAGATAAGATCAACTTTTGTTATGGAATACTGGAAGAGTCAGTTTTCATATGATTTTGTTAAAAGTCCACTGCATTGTTTTTGAACAGAAAATTATTTGAGTGGAAAATGCTTAGGACAAATAATAATAATAAAAAAAATTTAAAATATTCTACAGTATCAGAAATCGTTAACATTCTACATTTCAGTGAAAGTACGAAATCACAAGAAAGACAGTCAGGCACTACAGAATAAGCATGCACCAGGTCATTTACAACAAGAAATATATGTTACTGTGTTCATTAAACAAACTTTTTTGTTGTTGTTGTGATAAGCAAACCATGAAATATATATATATATATAAAAAAAAAAAAAGAGAGAGACAAATGTTGGAAGGGAGGCTCAGCTATACATTCCATTTGTATTTTTACAGCAGCAGCCAAGTTTAAAAGATAAAGGAATATATGTTTGAAAGAACATGACATAATGGCTTTGTAGACAAACTCCCAGCATGCCCTGCTAACCAGCAACGAGCACAGCATTCTGAGAATTTCAATCCGCAGTAGCTACAGTGCCAAAAGAGTCCAGCAGTCTGGCATGAGTGTTAACAGAAAATAGAAATATAAACTAAAGAAAATGGCTACTGTATAACCTCAGCGTGTTAGATAAAGTGCCTTCTGATTGGGTGCAGTTAATATCAAAGCGTACAAATTAAAAGACAACAAAGAAATGGTTTAAATCTGGCAGATCCCGGCATTACATGGTTCCCTTTATAAATATGAGAGAGGAAGGAAGAATTTCTATACAGAAAACGGATTGCAACATCCATATCTTCAGTCGGAAAATGGCACTTCAGATAATTCCTATATTACACATAAACATTACTAATATCGATCTTCACAAGTAAATAGATTTATTTTTTCCCGACATGCTATATTAGCAATCATTTTATGACTTTTAAGTAGTCTTGATTGATTACATTAAAAAAAATGAATGATTTTTCACTCCATTTGACTGTCTACAACCAAAAAATATTAGTCTGCAACAAAGTAAAAAAAAAAAAAAAAAAACAGAAACAAAAAAATCTTTGTGTGTGGCACTTAAAAAGTTGAACCACCTGATGTTATTAACAAGAGTAAAATGCCGTTCAACAGGTTGTGAATCAAGATTGCTTGTCCAAGCCGAAACGGCTTTGGTATAAAAGGTCGGGCATTAAATTAAGAAAAAAGTTGGCTCGGAGGTTTGGTGTATGCAGCTTTAATAGAAGCAAAATAAAATTTAAGAATAGGTTGAAATCAATTAAAAAGTAAACATGGGTTTTAATACTATACCTGTGATGTGATTAGTTCCATTTCATTAGTATTACAAAGGATGTAAAATATGTATTAAATATACGAGTGCCGGAGAGACAGATCAATGCATTGCAAAGTAGATCCCACAACATGCACTCAGAGGGGAAAAGGGGTATTTTGCCTAATGAGGCAAACATAAATATAGAAAGTCCACCTGAAATGTCATTTATGTATAGGTTTAACAGCTTACGATTGCTGTATAGATCACATAGGTACCATCCACAGTCTTAACTGAAGAAACTGCACTGCAGAACCAACGTCCGGGATTAGGAACCAGAGGACAGACCCGAATTGGCACAGTTTGCACTGATTTCTCCTGCATTGCTTTTAACAGTAAAACTGTATCATATTTGCCAGCAATTTTACCATCTTACAAGTGTCTATTTCCATTTTCATCCAGAGTCAGAACAAGTTTTGCAGTAAATCTCAATAGCAAAATGATCTGACTTTTCTACGTAAACGGACACAAAGTATCAATGCCACAGACTGTCACCTTTGTCCCTTGGGGCTAAATAAATAAATATATCTGTATCTATCTAGATATACAAGCATGTAGATTGACAAAGATATATGTATTTGTTTTGAAAATTGTCCCTCTTATCACTGGTAATGTCCACTTAAGAAGTTTCCATAAGCATGGTGCTTGATATAAATCAGATTTCCTCCTTAATCGACACCTTCGAATCCCTGAGCATTCTCTACCGCCATGAGAAGCTTCTCGCGCAAATCTTCAAAAGAGTCATATGGAGGTAAGTCTAGACGGTTAAAGCTGGAAAAATAATTAGAAAAACAGCATGTAATATAATATATATATATTTTTTTTTTTTTTAAATAAAGGGCATAATAAATAACCAATTCAGAAAACAAAGTCTATAGTTGGACACATGAAGTAGCACACTCTACTACCACTCCAGGGAGCTACTAAGTGGGTGCTACTGACTCTATATTAATCATAGAATCCACAATACTGACACAGTAGCACAACAATTCATTTTCACAAACTAACCTTTCTTCCATCATCACAGACAGGGCAATGTCTCAACTATATAGGCCTTCATCAAGCACCTACATGGTTGGACTGTTGCCCGGTCTCTCTGCGATGATGGAATAGAACTCAGTCCATGAAAAGATTTGCTGGTATTGTTGAGTCAATATGGTGGATTGTATTATTAATTGCAAGATTTAACAGACTCTAATATTCCTGCTGTGTCGCCACTACTCTGTGATTTATTCTATTATCTGACATTTTTATATTCAAGATCTGGGCCCAAGACATTGGATTTAGTTAAGAGAGTGCTTTTAAAAAGGATTTACCCAAAACATACTTAGAGAATATCCTAGTAGGTTTATACTGTTCTGCAATGTGTCACCTAATTACAGAAAAATAAGGGAAATCCCTGAGCCATTAAGATCTACTTCTTGCGACTCCTACTACTGGTCATCCTACTTATTTGGGCCTTCCACCCAATATGGAGCTTTATGTCTTGTTGTCCCTTTGTACAATATAAAATTGTAGTTTGTTTGGACAAGAATTTGGTGTAGCCATCTCTAGCCTTTTTCAGTTGTCTCTCAGTTGTCTCTATTATGGTTTAATTTCAAAATACAAATTTCTTAACAAGTTATGTTGTCCTAAAAAAAAAAAAAGTAGCAAACTAACAGCATCCTCTCAGGCATGTGTCTACTAAAGAACTGTAGAATACAGCATATTCAGCAGGCACATTACATAGTTGCATGGGTGAGTAAAGGATAGCTGGTGTCAACAAGTAACACAGCTCTCTTAGGAATTGTTTTATGTTAATTGGTTTAATTACACAAACGCAGGCTTCATCACATATTTATGCATCCTTTATATTAACAAAGGGAAATGGGAAAAGGCAAGTGGTTGGAACATGAGTGAGTGAAGGTAGGGGAGAGGAACAATTAAGGGGAGAATTAAGTAAAATACATAGGTGGGAAGAAATTGGAATGAGAAAAATACTGGCACTACAGACAAGCACACACAATAACATTCACACAGGTAATACTGGTGTAAAAAGACATGTAACGCAGAAGGTTTTACTTACCAAGTGTGAGCTCTGGGCAGCTTATCTGGGCTTCCCCACTGCTCTATTGTAAACAGTTGAGGACCATTTGAACCTAAAGGAAGGGACAAGATAACATCCATAATTTTGTATATTAGATCGTCAAAATAAAACCTGGATATACATATAGTACATCATTAAACATTCAAATATAGATTTTAAGCTTCATCAATATAGGAAAAACATAATTTAGAACAAAAATCTTAAAAAAAGCTAATAAGTATGCAAATCATTTACACACATAGGGGTTACAAAGTGTTGGGTTCTGAAGAGTTGTGAAAGATTTAAAAGGGGTGGAGTGACAATACAAATGTGCCTGCCCTGTTATTAGTATTACAGACCACGTTTCATAACACAAAACCCATTAGTACATAACCCCAATCTTTTATTTGACATGCAGCCTTCACTGTTATTTTACATTTTTACTTAATAACAAAAAAATAAAAATGTGTCAAATCTTGTATTGCCTTTAAATTAGGAGAAGGCCAGTTGCTGGGCATAGATAACAAATGTTATCAGGATGAAACAGACAGACTGAAAATCAGAGAAATGGATCCTTACAACATGTGCTTTAAGTACAGGGAGTGACATCACTTCCTTAAAATGGAGATAAAATTGCGAAGCTGTTCTATTTGGTCATCTCCAGCTTTTTACACAAAAAAACAAAACAAAAAACCCCCCACCAAAATCACAACAAACTAAAAGAAATAGAATGAGTGTGGAAAATATACTCACCATACAGTTCAGCAAATCCATTCATAGGCACACGTGATGTCCCAGTTACAAACTGGAGCAATCGGATACGTTTTTCAGCGTCCATGAGGAGCACAGCCTAAAAAGGTATTAAATACAGACTAAGCGGGGATAATGCTTAAAGAAACCCAAGTTAGATGGAAAAAAAATATAAAACATAATTCAAATGTCTGTTATAAAAAGCTGAATTTATACACTATATCAACTGTTTAACTAAACTGATACATAACTATATAGATTTATATTTTAATATAAACACTGATTTTTATACAGCATTTATTGAATACTAGGACTGATCTAGATACCTTTCATTTTGATTAGATTGCATTTTGGACTTATTGGAGAAATAAACCAAGAATATGTCTTTTTCTTTCTTTTACACGTGTGGTGAGAGATTAAGGGATGTCTACTTTAATGTCACTATAATAAAGCTTAATAAATGTTCTCAAACAGATGTGATGTGGTATTAGCAAAAATATATCAGAAAGCATAGAAGTAACTCCACAATGTGCTTTCCAGTAATCTAGCATTCTTACAGAGGGATTCACTTGTATCCTCTTGTTCAGCATCTGTGATTGTATTTTTATTATACCGTCTGTAGTAAATAAATAAATAAGTCCTCTTGGTTTTGACACCAACACTGTTTGACCAGGTTCTATATGTGTTTAGAACTAGGCTGCAAGCAGGCCATTTTATAATGAATATCTTATTCTTCGTGTTGGATAAAATGTTGATAACTAATAATGACTCGCTATATAATCAGCTAAATTAAAACTGGCACCCCCAGCATTCTCCCCTCCCCACGCCCCCCCCACAGTTTTGCCACAGGGTATATGCATGCATTTACCTTCCAGTACCACTGGATGACTGGATGATTTGCACAATATCCATTTTTATACAGTGTGTGCTGTCTCCAGTCATTGACATCCACGTCTCCTAGACCACACATCAGTAGCTATGGAAAAAGAAAAACAAAAAAGAAAATTATCTTAACACACACACATATCTATATATATCTAGATGTGATGAATTTTGAAACATATTCACATACCTTGTAATTTAACATGCTTGGCAATGTGTGTAGACATTTTTTGTGCTTTCATTTTCATGCTAATATAACCCTAAAACCAACACTCAGTATACGTAGCTCCAAACACTAATTACCTTAATGGGGATTAGTTATTAAACCAGGAAATGTACACATACCAAGTGAGAGATATTACAAACATAAACGCTATGTTTTGCTCTCACTCTAGCTTCGATGGATATGGTGAATTAATAAACAATCTTCTTGTTAATTCTAGTCTATCATGTAAACAGCTTGAAGTGAAGCCTGGCCACAGGAAATTATTAGAAAACCCATCTCTGAAATTCCGTTTCCAATTTACAGCACAAAATATTTTTTTCACACCATTTAAACAGGTCTGCAAAGTGTATATTTGTAGCACCTTACACATTCGCTGACATTGCACAAAATTATTCAAACATATTGCAGGAAGGTTTTCAGAGAGGGGGAAGTCAAACACTTATCTATTGGTTTGCAAGTAACAACTCCCAGAAAACGTGAGAGAGACAGTCTCTGTGGGTTTGCCAAAGGATTAAGGGATCAAGTGTATATAAGTGTTTAATAAAGTATATGATTTATTTTTTATTTTTCAATGTAGACGATGCTTTGTGACTAAAGCTTAGAAGAACATTTCATAGCTGCAGACTTGCAACTCCATAGCATTGATATATTGTTGAAATGGAATATGGGCAATATTTTGTCAAAAAAAATGTTTTACTCATGTCAAAATAAAGTTAGACAGTAGAATTGTGGGTAGCTGGGCATCTTGGGTAGCCAGATGTGAAGGGTTTTGTTTCTATGCAAATGTCCAACTGGCATAATATAGTGCCCTAAACATGTTGCCTTATAATAGCAGGAAGAGGTTTAAAATGAGCAAATTTGCATAAATCATGTACATACCTCAAGTTCATTTTCATCAAATATTTTAATAAGATCAATAGGAATGAGTTCAGTAAAACCCTAGAATAAAAGAAAAGAAATTTAGTAAGGATGGGACCAATGCTTGATGTCTTGAATATAACAAATGCATTTTAGGAAGTGACTAGACACTGACTGGTACCAATGTTGTACATAACAAAAACATGGTTTGAAGACAGAAACATCTTTGTGTGGTTCTGAAAAAATGGATTTTCACACTCAGATTGTTAGTGCAATGAAACATATGCAGGTGAGCAGAAATAGCATGTGTACTAAGATTTTATGGACATATTACGGTAAGTTAATTTAGGAATAGTGTGCTAGCTTAATATAACACAAGTTACGATCTCAATATGACGTTGACCAACCAGGAATGACTGCTTTACCGTTTGTGATTCAATTTCATAGTCACTGGAATGATTCATTAATAGAAAACTATATAAAAATATCAAGACAGACCATAACCTTGAATGCCTTGTAACACAGATTTAGCTTCATTCGACAAACAGAGGGGACTAGAATTGTGAAGTCACATACGTGATTTCCTGACCAGTCAGTTTGAAGATGATGAACATTATCAAACTATACAATGTCCTTGTCTACTGCCTCTAATAAACAAAGAAATAATAAGAACTTGGAGCACACATACTTCTAAGAATGCATTCATTTGTTTCTGCACCCGATTCACAAATCTCCACTGGATAACGAGGCTGTGGAAGAAATACATAGAAATTCAATGAACTTGTCTGTCACAGAAGTGGCTGGTTGTACTTCTGCTCCTATTACAGCATTAAAAGACACACACAAATTAGAACCACAGGATTTGGGTAATATATCAATATGCATAAAGTGGCAACACACTCCGCAGCACTATACAAATAACCTTCACTAAGTACATTGTACATATAAAACTACATTCAACCCACTGCATTTCCTACAATCCCCAACCATTTCAGGCGTAGTAACTAATTGAGCGTGTACATTCAGGATGAGGTTTTAGCATAATAAACTAGATCAAACACTTAAATTTGCAGATCTCATCAGAATCAAGTATCATGTAGTCCTAAACCGGGAAACAATGTAGACATACTCTATGTATTCCCTTTTGTTGTCATTCGTCACAACCATTTCTGACCCATTTGGCTTCAGATCCACCTGGTAAGTCTGAAAAACAAAATAATACGTAGGTTATTTCTGTTAACCATTTTTCGGAGATACTGTCCTAGAAGGTGGCATTTAAAAAATTAATAACATCCTAGATTTGATATAGAACATGAGGAGGTTCTTCAGTGTGGACCTGGTGGTGCTGAGAGAAAAAAAAAATCACTGCTATAACAACCCGAATACAGGTGGCAAAGGACACCTCAGCCATAGCCCAAAGAGAGATGGGCGCTGCCGAACAACAAGCGCTACTTCAGGCCTTTCAGCAGACACTGACATATCGCTTGGATGGCCTGGATGACTACAGGAGACACAAAAATCTCAATGTCAGGGCATAGCTTAGTCCACGGGAGATCGCAAGATACTGCCGCTCGCTAGCATCTATCCTGCCCCAGCGACAAGCAAAAGCCACATACATTGAAAGCTGTTATCGCCTAGGGGTGTAATGATTCACTTCCAATCGCTCAAATATAAGAAAAAGGAGATGGAAGCATTGCAGACACAGACACCCCTGCAACTCCATTCATTAAGCCTCACATTCCAACAGGATCTCTGCAGGTCAACACTGGACTTGCACCTATCATTCCAACCGGTAATGAACAGGCTTCGGGCGGTGTATATTATATATCGCTGGGGGCCAGCTCACACTCTTTCAGCCACTAAAGATGGGAATACCTACAAACTCCCCTCAATGACTGACATGACCCTTCTTGCAGTCCTTGGGGCAACCACCAGTGCCTGGCACCGCTGCAGAGCCCCCGCCGACATGGGACGTCTCAGCGATAGACCTTTTTGTCCCTCGTCAACTCACGGATGCGGGATGATGAAAACCTACAGTAAGGGCTAGGACTGCTCATTCCTCAGGTCTTTTTCTTTAGTAAGTTTATATTTTTATTTCTCCATCTTGGTCTCCCTGTGGACTTGATTATAGCCTTACTACAAGTTTTTTTTAAATTGTTTTTAATTGCACTTCTAGGCTGCATAGTCAGCTTAGAACAGTTTATATTTGGGCAAGCAATGTAGCTAGCTTTACTGCCCCTCAGCTCAGGGTAACAGGGCATTACCTACAGCATGCCTTAGTTTTAACTTTTACTAATTATGTTAAAGGGAACAAGTTCTTAGTATGCTTCATTTCTCGAATACTTAAAGGACCACTATAGGCACCCAGACCACTTCAGCTTAATGAATTGGTCTGGGTGCCAGGTCCAGCTAGGGTTAACCCTTTTTCTATAAACATAGCAGTTTCAGAGAAATGGCTATGTTTATAATAGGGTTAATCCAACCTCTAGTGGTTGTCTCATTGACAGCCGCTAGAGGGCTTCCGCGCTTCTCACTGTGATTTTCACAGGGAGAAGACGCCAGTGTCCATAGGAAAGCATTGTGAATCTCTGTGCACGACTTGTCATACCAATGTCTTTTCTTTCATTGTTATTGTTCTTTTATTGTTTCTGTACAATTGTGTATGCCCACAAAAATAAAGAATTAAAAAAATTAAAAAAACCAAAAAGCATAGTCAGATTTTGAAAGAAAAGTAATAATGCTGAAAAAAAACAAAAATAAAAAAAAATATCAGCTCTTGCTGCTTTCTTTTGCTAAATTGACGGCAGGTACATGTGCAAGAGTCACTTCAAGACAGACTTGCCATTTGACACAGTTACAGGAAAGCAGCCTTTTGCATCTGGGAGATGACTTTTTTTTGGAAAAACCTCCACTTTATCTCAGGTCTGGTAACAGATTCCCATTTGTTTGAATCCTTCCTATTACGCTGACATCTTTGGAGCAAAAACTTCAAATACACTGTCTGCAATCTTAATGGCTTGCTTGGACGATCGAATGAAGGGATGGAAAAAATATTACATTTTAACTTAACTTACCTGGCCAAAATTTTCTTCATCTATACAAAACATGAGGTCCAGCTCAGTCGGGTCATTTTCTAAGATCCATTTTAAAGAATTATAGTATTCGCTATCCTGTCAAAATACAAAAAAGAGCAGTGCATTACATACAACATTTTATCCTGCAGGATAATAGGACATTTAAATTACGACTATAAAATCCAAATACTTGTTAAAGATAATCTCAGACATGGTAAAGCAATTTTTAAGTGCACCTTATGTGTACGTAGGATATGGTGGCACACTGTAGGTAAAAACATTTGACTGACACATTGCATTAAACAAATCACTAGTAAATGCAAAGGTTACACACTATACTTCTCTAGTAATACTGGCATTCCGCAACAAATACTGTGCATCATTGGAGCTCACAGTTACCCAGACAGTGACTGCATGCACTGTTCTAGTGTTTTTTGTTTTACAACTATATCATTGGATGTCCGCATTTATCTATAATCTCCATGCATGGTTCTTGGAATGAGTGGGGCAGGTCCATGCTAAGGAATTTAAGAATGCCTGGGTGAATTCTGTGTCTACAACATTGAGCTAGAACCGTTATAGACACATATTGACAGTTGAATGGCAATGCTTTTAAATGAAAATTTTAATTTACAGTGTCTACCTTTAGACAAGAATATTGCCTCTATCACCTTTGACAGACATAATATGTAGGAGGATTAGGCTGCCACTATTGAGCCAAAATGCCATAATCTGTTTGATGTGATAAAACTGAACCGGTGAACAGTCAGTAAAGTGAAGTAGATTGTGATTATTTATTATATCATCTAAATACTGCATCACCAAATTGTGACAGGCAGCATTTTTATGAAAAACAAATCT
Source organism: Pelobates cultripes (assembly GCA_933207985.1). Classification (NCBI taxonomy): domain Eukaryota; kingdom Metazoa; phylum Chordata; class Amphibia; order Anura; family Pelobatidae; genus Pelobates; species Pelobates cultripes. The sequence goes on from OW240916.1 coordinate 275,119,872, forward strand.
TTTATTTATTAATATATAACTTTAACAGTGACATATTCCTTGCTGTGACAGTTATATGCGAATTGGCATGTCATGAACAGCGGATGGCACCTGTGCGACTGATCTTAATTTTCAATAGTGTTCTCCGATAGGATGGAGATACAAAAAAAACAACATAATACAAAACCCAATACACCACAGCGACAATTTTAAGAACAAGCCGGGATCTTGACGTATAATGTAGGTTTTCAACTTACATGTGTCTCCTGAATGTGACATTCCACTTTCTGCACTCTAATGTTGAATAAATACCTCTTATTAACTTTCTGCAGGCACAGAATCCTCCTAGATTTAATCGATAACTTGATCCAATCTCGCAAAAAACATCAAGTTGTAATGACATGCCCATAATAGGCACTTGATGTTTATTTAATACAGAAATTGTGCTTTACCAACACCTGCTCAATGATGACATTGCTTGTGTATGCAATGCAATATATCAGTATTACTTAATCAATGTAAGACTTGTACCATAAAACTGAAGATCAATACAAACAAACCTAATTAGAAATATCCCAAAGATCTATATATCCTCCCAGGTGGCACGCATAGGGTGACATTTTCTTTAAAAAAAATATATATATATTTTGATTCCAGTTTTTAGCTTGGTGTTCCCATTTTCTAGAAGCTTTGACCATCTTATGTGTATGAGTTTTACAGAATTCAACAGCAATAATACCTGCTGTAATAAGCGGTATGTGTATCCTAGGGCTATACAATAGGAAAAAAACTAAGAAATCAATGTGTAGTGTGTAGGAGCTCTCAGCAGTAACAGCACAGAAGGTATTATTTTCAAACGTAGCACTTTTAATAAAAAAAGTTTACTTTTACTTAATAAATTCTGCTACATCAAACTATATGACTACAAAACTACACATTTACTACACCGAAATGTAAATACAACATATGTCTTGGCCTTCCCATCTACTTACAATTTAATGCAAAAATATATTATCCTGGGGGTTCATTTTCTAAAGAGCACATGGACAAACCAGGGATATCGATCAAGTCTGTAATCTACCGCAGCTTGAGGCTGTGCTCTAAAACCAATTCACACAGGTAGAAAAGTGGATAGCTCTTAAACTCTTCCTTAAAACTGACAAAAGTGTACCTAAATTATGTAAACTACAAAATCAACAAGTATGTATCAGAACAAATTCAAATAGCACACTGGCCACAGTCTGTTCTTTCATATATCTAGGTATGCTGCTAGACTCCAATCTATCCTTTGGCCTTGACATTGAAAAAAATATATTCAAAACTTTACCCAAAACGAGGTGCCCTGTAAGAAACAAATCCTGTCTAAGCCCTACAGTAAGGAAACAGATAATGCAACAAATGCATTATGCCGTAATGCCGATCATTGATCATAGGGATGAAGTGTATGCACCTGCATGCAAACCCACCTTCATAAACTTAATACGTTATACAATTCGTTCTGTAGAATGTAATTACGTTACCCAGCACTGTGACATGTTAAAAGAGCTAAACTGGCTATCGCTGGAATCCCGACGCACTCTTCATCTTTCCAGCCTTGTGCATAAGAGCATTTCTGGGAAGCTCCCACCCTACCTGAGTAGAATGCTCTCCCCAGCTGTCCCCACCTCCTATAACCTCCGATCCAGTACCAGCATGATATTTAGCATACAGCAATACAAAAATAAAGTGGCTCGATCCTCAATTTCCTACAGAGCACCGCAATTATGGAAAAACTTCAGGGACACAGTCAAATCTGTATTCAATCTAAAATCTTTTAAGAGATCTATGGCAATATACCTCAGCACAGAATGCACCTGTCATGGTTGAATATATTTATTACCTACTATGTGCCAATATATCCTAATGTAACAATGCAATGTTTTGTGGACCCAGGACATACATGAAAATGAGAAAAATCTCAATGTATCCATCCTGGTAAAATATTTTATAAATACATAAATGTTCCTGTTAACTTCATATATTCTCATTTCACTTACGTACCACTGACTCCATGTCTTTCAATGTGATTTGTTTCCCCAACATCATCTTATAAAAAGGTCTAATGAAGAAACCTAAAGCAATACACATTTGTTAGAATTAAAGAATGTAATATACATAAAGAGATATAGGTTCTAAAAATACTGTAACTGTTGAAATATATTCTGGAAAAAACAAAAATGGAATTTGTAAAAGTACAAGTTGTTCTAAAAATTACCTCGTTTCTGAAGAATATTAAAAAGAAAATTTTAGAAAAAAATGCACAGAATAAATATTAATTATTATTCTTTCAGGGATCCAAAGGGTACATTGTTTAAAAATAAATAAATCAGCTTGCAGTGTGCAAATTAATGATGATTCATATTTACATATTTTCCAGAATACTCAATCTAATGCTAAGTGTCATGGAAACCTTAATCTGATAATTGCGCAACCAATGCCATAAACAATACATTAATATGTTGCACTCAGATGAGGAACAGAGAGCGAGAGATACTTGTTCAGCAAAGAGGTTGCAAATAATGAATAAGAAGAATGACTATATACAAGATGGATATACTAATAGACGTCCTTTTACGACCAGATAAAAGGATTACGTCTAGCGTTGTTGTTGAGCTACATCAAACTGATTGCATTATTAACCCCTTAAGGACCAGACTGTTTTTGCGATGTTGTACATTTGCGACCAGGCATATTTTTACACTTTTGTGGTGCTTGTGTTTAGCTGTAATTTTCCGCTCTCTCATTTACTGTTCCCATACAAATTATATATTGTTTTTTTAAGGACAAAGGGGGCTTTCCTTACATACCATTATTTATATAATCTCATGTAATTTAATTTAAAAAAAATAAAAATATCTGATGAAAAATTTAAAAAAATACAGTTTTTTTACTTTTACTTGAAAAATCTTTTACTCATCTACAAAAGCGAATGAAAAAAACTGCTAAATAGATTCAAAATTTTGTCCTGAGTTTAAAAATACCCAGCGTTTACATGCTTTTTTGCAAGTTATAGGGCTATAGGTACAAGTAGGATATTGCGGTTTCAAAACATACATATTTAAAATGTATCAATAGTGACATTGTAACACTATTATCTGTCATAAATCTCTGAACAACACCTCACATGTACATATTTTTTTTAAAGTAGACAACCCAGGGTATTCAATATGGGGTATGTCCAGTCTTTTTTAGTAGCCACTTAGTCGAAAACACTGGCCAAAGTAAGCATTCATATTTGTTTGTGTGTGAAAAAAGTAAAAAAAACTAAATTGAACGCTAATTTTGGCCAGTGTTTGTGACTAAGTGGTTACTAAAAAGACTGGACATACCCCATTTTCAATACCTTGGGTTGTCTTCTTTTGCAAATGGTATGCCATCATGGGGGTAATTCTCATTCCTGAGCTACCATACGCTTTCAAAGGCAACGTAACCAACCTGGCCATTCTCAATGTAAAAATATTTGACCCATATATTTGACCCTGTAACTTTCAAAAATGCTATAAAACCTGTACATTGGGGGTACTGTTTTACTCGGGAGACTTCGCTATACACAAATATTAGTGTTTCAAAACTGGAAAACGTATCACAACAATAACATCAGTAAAAGTGCTGTTTGTGTGTGAAAAATGCAAAAAAACATCACTTTCACTGACAATATCATCGCTGTGATATGTTTTACTTTTTTGAATCACTAATATTTGTGTTCAGCGAAGTCTCCCAAGAAAAACAGTACCCCCCCTGTACGGGTTTTATGATGTCGTAGAACGTTACAGGGTAAAATACAGCGCTAGCAAATTAAATTCTCTGGACTTTCGGCCTGGGTTGGCAGGCAGGTCCCTCAAATTGCAATCAATAAAATTACTTAATTATGTGAAAATATTACATAAATACACACGTAGAATTTAAATATATATGCATATTTATATATTTGAAGTCTACGTGTATATTTATATAATTATGTATATGGACATATGTATATTTCATATTATTTCTATTTATTTATATGTACATATATATATATATATATATATATATATATATATATATATATATATATATATATATATATATATATATACAAATTCATTCTAAGTGTATTTTGATATATATATATATATATATATATATTAATATCAAAACACAGTTAGAATAAAATTTCATATAGATATATCATTTTTTTTTAAATTTCTGTCTGGGCTGCAGGCAGTCTCCCCACACCGGGAGCAACACCGATCGCCGGGGGAACGACGGTGATCAGGTAAATAACTAAGACCGTTAGGACGCTTCAGGACCGTCAGCGGTCGGCAATGGGAAAATGCCAATGACTGTCCTGAACCGTCCATGGTCCTTAAGGGATTAAATAAGACACCGCACACTGCTGGATAGAATCAAGGAGAATGTAAACAGACCTCTTTCATATAGATCAGGGGTTCCCAATTAATTTTTCCTGTGCAACCCTCTAACATAGTGTATCAACATGTATCGACGTCATATTCCAGCTCCGGCATCACTGCTGTGCGCCAAGGGAGCTGAGCAGGGAGATCACTGCCCACTGCTCCCTCGCCGCCTGCGACCATTTGTTTTTTTTTATACATTTTGGCAGAACCCAAGTTGTGTTCTCTGGGGTTCTGCGAAACACCAATTGGGAAACGCTGATATAGATTAATGAAGTGTGCCAGGAAGATGCTAAACACTTAGAGCAGTGTTGGGGATGATGATACATAATAACATTGTGAGTGGGATGGTGAAACTGTGTTGAGAATTTCGAACAAAATCACATTTACATTGGACTTGGAAAAGTATATTCCACAAATAGATGTATGGATTCTGGGTTATGACCTTTCTTGACCTCAACAAGAGTCATTACATTAGTATTTAACACACCTTTTTTAAGAGAACTGGATTAATAGAGTTATTTAATTTCCCATGTGCAGGTTTGCATATTACATCTCATTTTTTAAGCCAGTTCCTTGATCAGTGTCAGTGTGGTGACGTGAATATCTACAAATTATCTTGTAGGACGCCAGACCCCTTTCATAAAACAAGGTCATTATTTGGTGTAATGACTAAAGATGGTCTTTTCTGGAACATCTTTGAAATACTTACCGTCTAGTAATTTCCCATGGAACACTGCAAGGCCTGCAATGCGGCCAATAAACGTGAAGTAGGAAAGGTGGTCTTCATTGCAGAGACCTGAATTGGGGTTTATCTGAAGGGTATAATTGTCTCTGTGGAAAAAAAGAAAATGGGTGTAGGAAGGAATAGCTTTCAGACTTCTAAATACAATAAAATTGAATGCATATAATGTTTTACTAAACTACTGATTGCCATCCAAGTTTTTTTTTTTTTAAACCTTTACGGAATGCTTAGCGATTTGCATGGTTAGCCATCACTCCCTGTAATACATATACTTTTAAAGTTTGTATTCAAACATTTATTTGTACTTATCTTGTTTAAAGGCATACTATAGTCATCAAGACAACTTTACCCTAACGAAGGAGTTTGTGTATAGATCATGCCTCTGCAGTCTCATTGCTCAATTATCTGCCATTTAGGAGTTAAATCATTTTGTTTATGCAGACCTAGGCACACCTCCCTGCATGTGACTTACACGGCGTTCTAAACACTTTCCTGTAAGGAGTCATCTAATGCTTACACTTCCCTTATTGCAAATTTTGTTTAATTTAAAATGTATTGTTTCCTGCTCTGTTAATAGATTGATAGACCCTGCTGGAGCCTCCTGTGTGTGACTAAAGTTCAATTTACATCAGGAGACAAAATATGACAAAGTAAGTTACATTTGATTAAAAATAAAACCATTATTTTATGCAGGCTGTCAGTCACAGCCAGGGGAGGTGTGGGTAGGGCTGCACAAACGGAAACAGAAATGATTAAACTCCTAAATGGCAGAGAATTGAGCAGGTAAACTTCAGAGGAATGATCTATACATCAAACTGCTTCATTAAGCTAAAATAGTTTTGGTGACAATAGTATCCCTTTAAATAAACTGCCTGCAAATTTGAAACTGGGGCTTCTAGGGACTTTGCAAAAAGATGTAACCTTTTAAAATGTGCAAGTCTTATGCTTTTAGGACCTTCCATACAAATGCACTTGTAAACAATGTGTTTTGAAGTGTTTTGTGAAATCAATTTATTTCATTTGTTTTTTTTTTTATATAACACATTTTAAACTTTAATCTTTCAGATTTTTACTGCCCTTTTAAAATGCCAATATCTTGTATCCCTTTCAAAATTGTATTACATCAGCCAAGCATTACCAGACTACTTTCATATGGAATATCTGTCCAATCTAAAGATTACCAGAGATGTCCAAACTATCTGCAGAGGAAGCTTTCTCAACAATGTCCCAGGTTTGGTTCTACTAATTATAACATATTTATCTTTTTGAATCTATTGAGAAAGGTCCAATCAGGACAAAAGTATTTAAGATTTACTTTTAACCAGCCTTTCATTAATACATCTGATTCATTAAACACTGCAAAAAGAACATACAGAGACAAATAATTTACTTTATACTACATTATTTTTATCATTGATACAATATGATCAAATACATTGGGCATAGCACCTATGCAAATATTTATTGTAGATCTAAGATAATTCTTAAATGTTATGTTATATCATATATATTGATAGATATTAGTGATCTAAACGGTGAACTTACGTTGCGGAGTATTCGAAGAGGCCGTAATAAGGATTAAACATTTCTTTGGACAAAAGGAAGAACCATTCTCTGGCCACTCCACCGTAATCGAGCCCTTTCTCAGACTCAAATTCAATCCACAGCCTTGCCTTAAGGACATCAGGCCTTTTTACAGACATAATCCTCCGGTACGATTCTTCAAAAATGCTGTTTCGATGAAGTTTCATTTCAAACCGGTTGGGTATGTCCGCCTTAAGAAAGAATTAAAGAACATTCTTATTGATTAGTGTTAACTAAGTGTAGATAAAAAAATATCATGCAACACAATGGTAATAATTGTACCATTTAATTTGGTTAATTAAACACCAGAGGTTTCCACGCCAGGTTTTAAACACAGTTTAGAGTAGGAACAATAACTAACACATTTCCCCTCTTGCTCCTAATCATTCATTCAACATATTTAACCTAATTTAAAAATAAACACTAAGTTAAGAAAACTGCGTTCAAAAGCCATTAAACTAATTAAATAATTAACCTTCAGTGATTTTCAAAATATGTGCAAAGTTAAAAAGCTATTCTATAAAATATACATACGGTAATCCACTTCATTTTTATTTAATGGTTTATGTTGGATACAAAGACTTCACATTTTCCTTTCTACATTTACTTACTATTTTCTCATATCAACAGCAGTGACATTTGTTAGGTTTCTAATTAGGATTGTTTTTTATATCCTAATGACAAACCGAGAATGCTTGGCAGGATAATTATGTTAATTATTTTGCACAGACAACATTCGATGACATTTATCAATTTCAAAGACAGTCAACAAAAGAACACAAATTATCTCAAACTTATTGCTTGGGGAGCTGAAGTAACATTCCAGACAGAATTATCTGTAAGAAGCAGAACTGCAATTGGGGTTACGTTTAACACATTTACCTGTAACGTAGTCAGAATTTACCGGTTATGTAGTGTTTTCGTTAGCAGTCAGATACGTTGGGCCCTGTGGACATCGTTAAAACTAAAACCCTATACAGAGGTATTCACCAGTAGGCAATGTTTTGGAAAATGGCCAGGAAATTGAGCATTTAAAGCCGCAATAGACCAGCTACAAAAGTAGCAAATTTGGCCCAATATTTGCAATTCACAGGTCAATTTATAATGCCATTTTAATTAATAACCCTGTGTCATCTCTGACCCAGCTACCTGAGTGATGTAAGATTGCAATTTGCCCACAGGACATCTTCATGTTAGGGCAGTTATTCTGAAGATATGCTCACGTAAAGCATCAATTCTAACATTGAGGTAGATCATTTCTACTGCTAATGCTTTAGTATTGTGTCAATAACTATTGCACGTATTGATGCACAGAGGAGGAGTTCTATTTAATTGAGCATTAAGTCATGAAGTTGTCCTAAGTCAGAAGACATCTTGCATGTTCACTGCAAGAATCTGAATTTCAACCCTCCTAGAAATCAAAAAGCAAATCACTGACAAAGATGATGACTGGATAGAATTTCTTTAAATTGAATTTGGTAGGGAATTTTTCAGGTCAATGAGAAGAACGGCTCCAATATGGTTATTGTGGAGGTTTATGAACTAATGAATGTAATATTGCTCCAATTCTTAGACAGAAAGGTCTGTGTATTAAAACCCTTGAAGTAATCACAATGGAACCCAACAGAATCAAGACTAGCACTTGACTACATAGACTTTATAGCATGCCCATACTTATAAATGGTATTTATAAAGATTAAGTATAGGGCAACGTTCTAGAGGTTCTCAAATAGCTAAGCACACTGCGTGAGTTGTGACCCTCAGAGAGCTTCTTCATCAAATGTAAAGTTTATATCTGTTGCCAATAAACACAGGAAGGTTTAAATTTAATTAAGGCCAGAAGAGAGCATAGCGAAAGCATCAATGTCAATGTGGCCTAAGGCAAAACCGTACACAAGGGACCCTGAATATAATAAATGCCAAGTTATGAACAACTTATAATGTTTACATTTATCAAAACAGAAAAGAAATGCTAAACTGTACAGAGCTTGTGTTAACTTTTTATTAGACTATGACAATCTATTTTTCTTCATTCTCCAATCCCACTGTGACAGATTGGGCACAAAATGGCTCCTTGGAAAGGAGCGTCATGTAGTTTCTCTCTTTTTCAAAATAACTAAATGAGCAATCTAAGCACCAGGACCGTGGCATCCTGCAGCTATTATGTTGCCAGCAAGCAGTGATTATGTTGCCGTCCAATATTTCTATGTCAAATATAACTTCTCAATAAGTAATATATCAAGCAAGGGAACCCTTGGTTCTTGTAAAATTTACATAATCACTGGCAATTGGTTTGCTCTGGTACTAGGGGATGGTGCCAGGGCATGCTTAGAGTGCCCCTTTAAATATAGCTACAGCGAACAACCCACCCACCACAGGCAGAATTGATATTGTATATAGTGATCAAAATTAAAGTGCTCATTCATTCTGAACTACATATTAAAAATACACTTGTCGGGCATGCGTTTAAAGCATATGTTAAGCGCCCAGAGTGCCAGGACTGGATTAGAAATATCATCCCTCTAGTTTCTACAGAAAATGCATCAAACAAATTTAGAGATAGCTTTGTTTTACTCTTAAATGCGATCTAAGAATAAACGTATTTTTTGATAAATTATTTTAGCGAAAAAATTATCTCCAGAATTCATAAAAAAAGCTTCTGAAAGGTATTAAGACAGTAGTTTGGTGTTTAACGGTTGATGAGGTAATAGCTAACTGTTATTACTCTTTAGTGACTTTATCTCTCATCAATTCCACCTCTTCGCACCCAATATGATAAAAAAAATAAATCATGAAGAGAGGTGAAGACAATGATCAGTAATCTAAGGTTAACTACTTAACAATAAGTTGGAACAAACATTGATTCAAAATCTACGTTACTTACGGGTTTCTTCAATTTCTTCCTAAAGTAGTCATATTTCTGCTTGAATTCTCTTGAGTATGGAACGGCCTGAAAAACAATTAGATCTATTTTAAAATGTAGCTCATAGATAGTTACAAGGCAATATCATTACACGCAAATCCCTCTACTGATTGTATCTAGTCCTATAGACGTCACTGTGCTTTGATGGAGAGGAGGGTTACAAACTTGCTTATACTAAAACAAAATGAGAGTATTTAGAATAAACAGGAACATTCCATTTGTGATAGTGAATAAAATATGATAAGCAAAGCTTATCAGAAGGATAACATCACATCAAGTGTTCAGTCTTATTTGAATGTAATTGGCTAATAATACTCTGTCCTTTATTTTCTGATAGTTTGTGAAGCCCTTATAATAAAACTGATGTCTGAACAGAATGGCAATAGTCATGTATGCATTATTGATTAGTATTTTATTTCATCCTTCCAGTATGCACAGTCTACTAGGATTCAAAACATTATATTAGTTTAGATGTGTGATGTGTTTAAATTGCAGGTGATTCTCAAATATTCATTCCATTTCAGCGTTTCTACCTTTAAGAATGGTGCAAAACATACATCATATTAATGGTTTCATTCGACTCCAAAATTTACATAAATTCGCCTGCTTCCTAGCAACATACATTGCTCTCGTGACTGATTAAATATGGATCTTCGAGGCATTCAAATCATATTCCTAACCAACCATACGAAAGGTTTAAAAGATAATTAGAACACGAAGCATGAAAAGATTGGAGAATGGGTTATGGTTTTACAAACAGTCCCTGGATCTATTCTGTGTACTAAAAGGTTATGAATTCTCCCTTTCATGCAGAAAAACCTATTGAAATGGTAAAATCACTGGAGAATCAACAATGACTCATTTATTGAATATTACTGTGAATATTACTGAAGATTGGAAGAAAACAGTCGGTTTATTAACCCGTTAACGATGTTGGAGCATACTACAAAGTCCTACATAAAGTGGGCTTTAATGCATTTAGAGCGGCATAAAACACTAATGTCTACTTAGAGATTGTGGTATAAGCAGGATTAAATCCCTGATCACACCACTAATGGATACCTGTGGCACTAAAACCCATTCCGAATATCAGAATTGATATTAGCAGTGGATTACCTCAGGGTTAGGGTTTGCAGTAGTGTTAGGTTAGGGTTAGGATAAGGAAAGGGCTAATGCTGGTTGTGGGTTAATGCTGTTTCATGGTTAAGCATTGTGTAGGGTTGAAGTTAAGGGTACGATTAATGTAGGCATACAATTAGTGTCAGCATTGGCTAAGGGTTATGGTTGATATAGCATTAGTGTGGGGGTTTGGAATAGAATTATTGTTAACTATCACAAATTAATTTATATCCTAAACATATTAGGTATTTGACAATCAGAACTTATATATTAATCTATTTTGAGTTCTTTTTAATTAGTTGCACTGATGTGTAAAAATTATTACTATCAAAAATGTGAAAAAAATATTCCCCCCATTTAAAGTAAAATATTTACTTGGAATGTGTTAGGTATACATATAGGACAGGCTTCCCCAAACTCGGGCCCTCCAGATGTTGCTGAACTACAACTCCCATGATAATCAGCCTATTTCATTCATAAAATCATGGGAGTTGTAGTTCAGCAACATCTGGAGGGCCCGAGTTTGGGGAAGCCTAAAATAGGATGTTAAATAAATGCCCTTTCGGTCCTTTAAACAATTATATATAATATGTATGGGGGCACACGAAGAGAAACCCTTACATTATCGTGGAACAAACCTAAAGCTAAAATTCAAGGTTTTGTTTTGGTTCAGAATGTTGACACATGCCTCTGCCCTTAAGAGGTCAATGTAACAATAAATTGCTAAATACAGCCACTGGTGAGATTCTTGATCACAAAGTGGAATAACCCATATCACTATTCCACTGATTAGAACACCTCTGTTTAAAAAGGGACATTCTCGTATCATGGACTGCTTGAGGTGCATGAGGCAGGGCCCTAGCAGGGCCGACGCATCCATGAGGCGGCACATGCGTCCGCCTTAGTGCGCACCGGCCTAGTGGGCTCTAGATTAGAGTTGCCGGCAGGAAGGAAGCACACAGTTCTCCCTCCTACCAGTCACCCCATGTATAATGGTCGAGTGGAGATGGGGGACACTAAAAGACAGGAAAGGGGGGGTGAGGTGGGAGAGAAACACTAAGGGACAGTGGAGAGAACGGAAAAGGAACACTAAGGAGGATGGGGGGCCCTAAATGAGAGGGAAGGGAAAAGAACAATAAAGGGGATGGGGGCACTAAAAGACAGGTAAGGGGGAGAAAAACACTAAGGAACAGGGGAGGGAGGGGAGAGGAGCACTAAGGGACAAGGGGAGAGGAACACTAAGGGACTGGGAAGAGGACCCCTAATGGAAAGGGAGGGGAGAGGACCACTAATGGACAGGAAGGGGAAGGAAAAACTAAGGGACAGGAAGGGGAAGGAAAAATGAAGGGACAGGGAGGTGACTAAGGGACATTGAGGGAAGGGGAGAGGAACACTAAAGGGGACACACAATTGGGAACAATAGGGGATAAAATACACTAAAGGGGGGAAGACATTTAAAAAATGGGATAAGAAACAAAAGGTGGGTTAACAGGCACACAGGTGTCAAAATCATCTGTCTGTGTACCCAAAAATCTGTGCACCGGCCATTGGCCCCAGGAACGTGATGTTTTGTTTGGGCAGTCGCCTAACTTGCCTAATTATAGAGCTGCTGCGGTTCTGTATAACCTTTGATATTGTCCTCAGCCCAGACCAAAAAATACGTCCGCAAAACATGCCCTCAATTCAATAATTTTGGATAAGCTTTTCAAATGATCTGAATCTGTTAGAAAAACCTTTTAGATTATTATAGGCTGATACGTTGTCTTCTATTCATAGCTGAGATCTGTTAGGAGGGTTTGGGTGGCATATATTTTACCACCGCAATGTAATCTCCAGTACCAGGCAATCCTGGGCACCACTTGGGAATTGGGGGACTGTGTATGCGATTAAAAGTCCTGTCAACGTAAACGGTTTAGAATAGATTTGGAAAATATATTTTTTGCTTCATGTTCAATTATTCCAAAAAAATAAATCTCTTAGAAATGTATCATTATAAAAAACATTTGAGTGGGTAGACTTTAGATTCAGTACATAAAGTATCTTTACAAGCAGATAAAAGTCATTTTAACAGTAATAATTACAGTGACACAGTTTAACAGGTTTGTTGCTTGTTTTGTTTTTATTGGCAGGTCAACCTTACAAGCTGGCAGAAAAGAAAACAATTCATACGCCAGAGTTTGTTACAAATATTGACTACGGATGTGATCTGTAAAATACCTTTTTAGTGTCACAGCGGACAGCGGTGCAATGCCCTATTCTATTGTGAGGCACTGAAAATGATATAAACATCAAATAATGATGAGATCTGTATTTTCCTATGGGTTATGATTTTTTTATTTATTTTTTTATTTTATTTTTTTATATTTAAATCAGAGGGGGAGAAGGGTTGTATTCAAGCTTCCAAACCACAGCTAGCAGTCCAACACTAGCATCTCTCTGTAAGCTCTCACCAACCACTGGCATATCTCTGCAAGCTCCTAGGGCTACTGCTGTTACCTCACTGCAAGCTTCCAGGCTAAAAGCAGCATCTCGCTCCAAGCTCTTGGACGGCTGCTAGCATCTGTCAGCAAGCTACCAGTTGACTAATGGTATCTCTCTGCAAGCCACACAAGACCGCTGGGATCTATCTGCAAACCTCTAGACCCCTGCTAGCATCTCTCTGCACGGCTAATATTAACAGCTCCTTTGAAAGCTCACACTACTGCATCTCTCTGCAAGGATATAGCTGTATATCTCAACGTTTTCTTTACAAAATAAGCCACACATACTTTATATCATATATAAATGTACCGGGGCTCAAAATATCCACTTGCCACTAGCCCTTGGCGAAGAGAAGGTTTTTCACAGATCACCAGGCTTGCTTCAGTGGCAAGTAAGTTTTGAAGCTTGGGTAGTAGCATATAACTCGTATTTTTAAGCCCTGATTTTATATATATAATTATTTTTTTCATGCGAACACAATCGGCTGAAATTCCGTACACTGGGTAAGTCTGTTGACAAAAAAGTACATAAATATTAGAAATGCTAGATGTATTTTTGTTGGTTGTAACTTTTGTGATTCCATGGAATGATAGGGGGTTAACTGGCAATGACTTCCCACCTGCTAGTGAGAACAATAGCATTTGCTACATTAAAACCTTGGTACATATACTTACAGGGCCAGTTATGGCTGGGTTCTGTAACCGGGGGTCCTCCCACTGGGTTAGTTTACTGTCTGAAATAAAAGTGCACACAAATATATATATATTACAAAGCAATGCCATCAACATTTAGTTTTTCAACATTAAAGACTAGAACATACAGAACCACGCAAACTAGCTCTCTCCAACAAAATTAGGGTCACCACATTTCCTTTAACCAACACAGAGAGACAGGTTTTCAAGTGTTTTTCATGCCAAAATACATCTAGCGGACAATGGGGGTCCAGCCAATTAAACATTTGTAAATGAGAAATGCTGACTTTTGAATTACAAGGCAATTACTGAGAAATAAAGTCCACTCTTAAACAACAAAGGGAGATGCAGGGGTGGGGGCGAGCCAATTGTAACTCCAAATATATATATCCACTTTATCTTTAAATAATTTAAAGAGGTGGATCTATTACACTGTAAATGAAGGGTGTCCATAAGGTAAATTCACAGCTGTTTCAGAACTACAAGTTCCATGATGATGTCCCCTTCTAAAGGCTGAAGAAGACTCTTGGGATTTAACTTTTGGATACTAATGAAAAGGAATGCATTATTTTTACCATGGCGAATGGGCAAACGTGTTAATATGACCCATATAACCGAGATGACTATTATAAAAGGTCTGAATGTGTAGCTTTCAAGAATTATTACTCCATATGCATCTTGTTTCCAAAGACCTGCATTCACTTTGTTTGCCCTCTCATGTTCCAGAGCTGAGATCACTAAATACTAGTCTTCATACAGAACAGATTCTTAGATTATTTTTTTTGTATTTATTTATTTTTGAAGACTTTGCAATGCCAGGCCTTTTTTTTGTGCCAACTTTCAATGCTACATATGGTCAAAATGGGAGTCTTAATAACAAGTCTATATTTTTGAAAGCAGAATTTCATTTGATTTTCAGTGTTTTTAGTAGCCTGTTATGTAATCTACTTTAGTTAGTACAAGTTTGTGTGGACATAATGATTTACTGGAGGGACCTTTTATTTTTACATAGCAGTTGGCAAGTTGTACTTCCGCTACCCTTTAATTTTAATAATGCCTGTATACACAAACAGGCTTTAAGCACAAATATATTTTATTTCAGGCCTGAGGAATGTCTCACTCAAACACCATCGGATCTGGACGTTAGACACATCCTATGGATATAAGAGATGGTCCTTATCAGTTTTGGGACTTGTGGTGACTCTAATAAAACCCTTGATACTTCAAAGTGTGGAGATTTTACAGACATCTTACTTAACATACAAAACAATCCATCCATCCACCCACAGTTAGCTATTCTGTTTTAAAGGTGCAGCATTCATTAAAACATGTGCATGATTAATCTTAAAACGGGAAAACCATGCCTTTATTTGAGTAAAAGAAAAACACATTATGAATTGCTTAATTATATCTATTTGGGATTAGAATGGAAGATGTGACAACACCATCAAATTAACAGGTCAAGAATTTAATTAAGTTTGAAGAAGTATATATGACAGTCTCATATCTGCCTTTTCATTTCACATTAAAATATGTGACAATTCACAATTATTATTTTTTTGCCTTTTGGGACATAAAAACATTATTTTATTTTATTAACACTCACTGCTACTCAGAATAATATGCCTTGAATGTGGTTCTATGTTTTTATAAAATAACAGCTGGTATTTCTTTTTGCTAAATTCGCAAAAACTCTCTTTCTAGCATGCTTGAGGGCCTTTGTAATGGTCTCGTTAAGATTGGAATACTGGAAATGTATCAAGAAACCTGACAGCTGACAAAACCATTTCTCACTTCAGTCTGGACCATTGCGTTAACTATGTCTCTTGACTGATGATGTATGAACATCCTCCAAGAAGCTTAAGTTGTTGGGATTTTTTTCTGAGCAATTCTAGCACTTCACAAATTGTACTTTTGTGTACATGCTACTAGCTGGTCAGGTCAATATAAATTATATAATGCTTATTAAAATTTCACTATATTGAAACAGAAAATCAGAAGAACTGATGAATTAAATGGCAAATACTAATGGATTGTAGAAGGCCTTTCTACTGGCCACATCCAATGAAACTTATAGTTCAAATTAAAGTTTAGAAACACTGAAGATAAAACGGTCTAATTAAAATTGTGCGTTAAGTCTCTTTTTAAGTATTTCCACAAATGGAGTACATTTGTGCAGTGGTGGGAGTTAGGTCAACAGAGTTGAACCATCATAGCTTAAAGTTCAGCCAAATGTTGTTAAGTGGACTATTAAACGGGAATCTGCTTTGTAATTAACTGTAACAACTATTGGCAAACTTTGTAGTAATTATATCATAAACAAAGGAAGTAGTATAGGACCAATGGCTTGTTCTACTTGTGCAAGTCTTACAAAGTCAAATACAATGTTCTATACTGACACCTGTTTATAAATAGATTTATTGTGTTTTAATCACGACATAATTAGTCACGTTTTGACTTTGAGTTTATCTTGCTTAACAGATCAGTAGCAAATCAATAGAAATATGTTCCACTTTGTTGGCTTTTTTAGCATCCTTGTCAAAAGTAAATTATAATCCAGATGTGGACTCACACCTCACTCACTAATTCTATAGAAAAGATGAGTCTTTCACTCATATGTCTTATGGAGTGGATACGTTCCTCTCATTAGAGATCTGTACTGACCTTATGGGTGGTACCAGCCCAATATGCTAACACAAGGTCTTTTTATAATGGCACCAGCAAGTTAAACATGATAGATATGTTCCAGATAAGGTATCATTTCCCAGAGAGATACATTGATCAATGGTTGTCCATTGTATGTTTCTCCTTTATAGGTGGAACTTCTCTATAATTTGATTTCCCTAGCTGGAATTCAGAAAGAGTACCAAATGATTAATTGGAAGGAAACAGTTGATTTGAGTAGATTTTTTTTTTATTATTGTTCTCTTAATTGTTTATCACAACACAGAAAGGGTTGTATTAATGTGTAGATCTAAATGAAACATGCTTTGAGCAGAAAATAAAGTCAGAGTTGCTATATAACCACTTCACACATTTCCATGTAGTAGGATATAATTTACTTGCCATATTCTAAAGCACTGTCAACTACCGGAATGGCAACCATTACATTTTCACCTTTTATTTTTTATTTTTTTTTAACGTTTATTAAGTTTAGTACATTTAATGAAATTTATTTTTATGATGTGTATTGATTTTGTTGGTCTTTTTTTTTTTTTTTTTTACAAAATCTAATGGTTTTATCTGGCTGAGAAGCCATGTTGAGTCAGTCTCAAATTACCTTGCCTGCTGCTCTTATTGCTCTACGTCAGGGGTTCCCAAACCCAGTCCTCAATTACCCCCTACCAGTCCAGGATTTAGGGATTACCCTGTTGTGTCTAAAGTGGGTTTTTTTCTTCCAAAAAACAGCTGGGTTGGGAACCACTGCTATATGTGAAACTGCAGTAGCTGGTCATAAGTAGAGTCTGACCCAACATGGCTAAATAAGCTAGATTAAAAAAATATGACACTTTCTCCCCCCCACCCCCCCAAAAAAACAAAAAACAAAATCATCATTTAAAAAAAATATCAGTTTTCATTAAATGGAATAAAAAAATTTTTTTTAAAAGTGAAAGTCTGATGAAGGTTGTCCTTTAGGCGGGCGGTCCTATGGCCACTACTGCCCCTATGTCCAAAAGCATCTGGGAACCACACTCACTGCATTGTCTTTCCATGTTCCTCTAGTATGTTAAAGGGCATGTTGCAGCATTCATATAGTGACCATAGCTTTCCCTGATCTATTGGTTGCAAAATGCATAGTACATTCTCCAGTCTAATGTGGAGGTTAGAGGGGGGGGGGGCGACACAGGGAAACTATTGTAATGTGTTTTCTTGCTGACGTAAGGTAATAAGCATATTATCCATGCAATACCTTATCACTGCAGATTTCCCATCATGACATGCACAGAACCCATGCAATGTTCTATCTAGATATCTGGAGAAATGGCGTAAAACCTTTAGAAGAGTAACCGGATGAAGCCCTCTGATCTTAATCTTTGGATGGCAACCAGTCAACTAAAAAGGCTAGTGGGATGAACCATGTCAAGATGCAATTAAAAGAACCCATAGAATTTTAAGGTAGGCTGGGAAACCTTGCAATAGTTTCTGGCTCATGGGTTGCTAGTTGAAACAAAGCTCACAGAATTTATTGCTTGTGACTATAACAACTTTCTGAACTTATTTTCCATTGCTCCAGTGTGCTTAAAACTGCCAATGCAATTATTTTATTAATAAAAAAATTGCATTTAGAATATGTAAGCTAAATTATTTTAAATAAAAAGATAAAAAAAAATAAAAAAAATATTAATGTTTCAAGTCAACACAAAGTTTCAAAGTTCAATCCAAAACATTATTTTGTGTGCATGTACAGTACCGTAGGGAGGTACTAAGTGTCCAGCACCAGTGTCTCCACACATCAATACTTGATTTCCTAAATAAAGAATAAGATCACGCTGCTTTCATAACACTTTTGTGAGAAATGAGCTACCTTCGATTGGCTAATGTATATTAGAATGAGTTCTGCTTCACTTACTGTGATCAATATAAAAGGTTCTCCCATCCAAATGGATTCTCTCCTCCCAACCAGGCTGCAAAAAAAATATTTATTAGAATGCACTCCAAGTACGCAAACTAGTAATAGACATTCTTACGTGGGCTGGACACGCATCTACTTCTAGAACATGTAACATTTCAGATTAGTAAAAATACTGGTATGCTAGGGGCTGGGACCTAGATACCAGGAAAGTAGCTTTATTTATTTTTCCATTATTTTTTTTATTGTGAAAAGACCTAAAAAAATTTTGACAAAAAACCAAAGGGGAAGATGGAATACCATAAATAGTACAATGATGGTTAAGGAACGCAAAATGCCCATTTAAGATCAAATCAAATCCAAATATTTATTACTCTTTGAGAGGACATTGAATTTCATAAAACTGCTTGGAACAAAACATTTTAGACTAAAACAAACATTAAATATCCCGATCAATAGTGTTTGACCATAGGATGTTTATGAACCCTTTATCTTAATCGACGAAAAAATTAAAAATTAAAAAATACATCTAATAAGGTATTATTTTAAAGTCATTGCAGTAAATGAGAACATGCCTGTGGCTTAATCCTCCAGTTAGAACATTTGGCTAATGAAGGTCTATGAAAAAAAAGGATTCATATTTAATAAGCTCAATGAAACTTGCATGTTGGTGGAACTAAATATCATATATTACTGTACAATTGCCAGCTCCCGGTCAGCATAAACGAATACATAACAAAAAAAGACAGCTGTGTTTCTGCACTACAATAACACGGTGTATAAGATTGTATCTAGGAGTAGGGACTCACAGGTAAAGGACCCAAGTCGTTCGGATTTAAAGAGGCTTTATGCCTCATATGTACTGGGAATTTCAGCCGTGGATCTTCCTACAAAGAAAACAAGAATATATTAACATGAAAAGATTAAAAAGTGTACAGATTTAATAGTTATAGTTTTAAAAATGCAAACATATCCTTAATAGACAATTGGAGCTCACATCTAAAAAGTGTCATCAGGGGTTGAAAGGCTGTACTCCGTTAATGGGGCTGCTTGAGCAATGGGGTAGAAGCCAGCCGGAATGAGGGACGGGGAACTCTCAGAGAAGCAGTATCATCATAGGCCTTCTCTGGCATTCTTACGGTTACCAAAGGAGAGCCTGTCCTACTGTCCACTCTCTGGTTCCTGTGATTGTATAACTGTGTCTGTGGTGTCATAACCTCCCTCAGTCAAACTAACAAGGTGTTTACATTAGACCATCAGCTTTGGAAACGGACCTTTGCTGGACAGGACTGCCTACCTCCTGGTACTCCAACGTATAGCCAGTGTCAGTTTGCCTTGATTTATTATATAAATATATGTGATAAAATATACATGGAAGCTATTAATCACTTGATGCATTGATGCACTTAGAGAGAGATCTTGTGAGTAAAACTTTTAAAACATCATCCTCCAACAAGCATTAAAAGAGATGAAAATAATACACAACCTGGGTTAGTCTTATTGTTAGAGAGGGGAAAAAACATGCAACATTATACATTAAACTGTAATTGTGGCGAATGAACAAAAGGAACTACAAACTGTAAGTAAAATATTTCTCATTCCATTTTTTTCCGGATTTGCACTTTTGTTGCAAACTGTGCAATGCCCTTGGTAGATTCATTATCAATCCAAGTACAAACAAACCACATTGCCAGTAATGCAGTTTTTCTTTGAAAGGCTTATGTGTCCTGAGATATTATTGACCCTCTGCATCACATAACCCATGTGAGTTCTTAAAGCTCTGCCTTTTTATATGGTGGTTAATGATGTGAACAGATTTAGAGAGTTATGTTTAAGCAAATACATATTATAAATAGCCGTATGCTTACCCATGCTATAACACATTAATTGACTGCTCATTTAATAGGACGTTTCACATTGCTAACAAAAGAAATGGAAAGGAAACAAGATAGTTTTGTAACACCACAAATATGGCTGCCGGTTCAGGAGTATTTTGGGAAACTACTATCCAAAGCAATGTGACAGGAGAGGAGAATGACAAATAACAGCTAAACATTGGTAGCACACTGCATGAAAAACACCAGGCCTCCCCTTCTTCACCTTAAATATACAAGAAATCCTAGGAGACGTTTCTTGCAAATTAATTGCAGCTTGAGTTGCATATTGATAATATATCACTGCTGCTTACTAATAACCTCAGACATAATGTGCTAAACTACCTACATAGAATACCTACTCTCCTCCAATACTTTCATTGTGCTTACACAGAGTTCATTACAGATTTAGTGTCATTTAAGGTAAAACATGTTTGGGCAAACTGCAGGCTCACATAATAGTATTAAACCTCACATTCAGCTTAGCATGGTTTGTACAGCAGCCAGTCAACTACATCAGGGCCATAAATCACTGGGAAAATGGGGAGGATTAAGACTCGAGAAATGAAGAGGGTCATTCTATTTATATAACTCCAACATATGCTGCAGTGCAGTACAATGGGTAAAATAAAGTAACTGGGGGAAAATGTGAAAGGTTTGTGATAAAAAAAGAAAAAAAAGAAGAATTGAGAGGGCCCTGCTCGAATGTATTCCAGTCTAAAGGAACAGATGTATTATTGCAGAGATATAAGTGCTATGTATCTCATACATATAAGTGCAATGTATCTATTTATAAAGAAAGGTATGATGTTTATACAAATTACATGCCATATAGTAGTATGAAAGGAAGTGTAACAGGGATGATGGTAATGGAACCCAAAGAAAGCTAATAGATTGACAAGAAAATGGAAGGGATCGCATAATAGAACACTGTGGTACTTCATCAGGGAGGCAGTAAGATTGGGCTGAACTAGAGACAGAACGAAGAGACAATGAAAGAGTGATGCGACAAGTAAGAACAGAACCAATAAAAGCATCTTAGAGACTAAATTAAAAAGAGTGTGGAAAATGAGAGTATGGTCTACCATTTGCAAGAGGAATTCATATAAAGTAACGCTCATTGGATTTAGCAGCAAAGCACGGAAACCAGACTGAAGTGGATCAACTATAAAACTGAAATAAAGTTATCAAGTCAGTAGACCAGGCATAAGTATGCTATTTTTGAAGCATGAGGGCTACTGAAGATTTTTTTTCCCTTCAGAATGGAAGCAAATGATGCACATTTGAAAGGAGTAGGATATGTGACAGAGGAAATTGGGTAATGGAATATTTTAGATGGAACTAGAGTAAATGACATTCAGGGCCAGTGCTACCATACAACGGCACAAGCAGCTGCCTTAAAGCTCACTGGTGCAAATGTCCTGGTGACTGGCAGGAAGGAAGTGAACTGTGCTCCTCTCCTGCAGTCTTCCACTTGCTGCATTCCGCGGACTGTGTGGAGGGGGCAGGGATATGAACATGTCATATCCCTGCTCCCAGTGTAGCACACAGCGCTGATGGCGTCTGCAATGGCAGTGTGTGTATCTGTATGTCAGCGTGTATGTGTGTGTCTCGGTGTGTCAGCGTAGGTCTGTGTGTGTCTCGGTGTGTCAGCGTAGGTCTGTGTGTCTATCTGTATGTTGTAAGCGTATGTATCTTTGTTTCTATCTGTATGTGTATCAGTTTCTATATATGTATGTGTTTCTGTGTGTATGTGTATCACAGTGTGTGCAGCAGTGTATGTGGATATGTGCATACATCTCAGCAGTCAAACACCAACACTACACACAAATACATGCAATCAAATGTCAACACTACATGCAAACATACCCCTGCATTCAAATATCAACACTACATACAAACACACCTATGTATTAACCCCTTAAGGAGCGAGCCAAATGTACACTTTGTGAACAAAACAAAATGTAAACAAAACCTGGCATTTGCGCTACATGTCTGTCCAGCCGTAATTCACCTCTTCCATATTAAATGCACCCACCCTTATTATATATCATTTTATTCAGGGGAAACAGGGCTTTCATTTAATATCAAATATTTAGCTATAAAACATAATTTAATATGAAAAAAATGGGAGAAAATAGGAATTTTTAAAAAAATTTTTAGTTCTACATGACATTTTAACTGTCAATGTCATAATACTGTTTGCTTTTACTGCAATAAAATACACATATTTGTATTCAGCAAAGTCACACGTGTAAAACAGTACCCCCTATGTACAGGTTTTATGGCGTTTTGGGAAGTTACAGGGTCAAATATAGCACGTTACATTTGAAATTGAAATTCGCCAGATTGGTTACGTTGCCTTTGGGACTTTATAGTAGCCCAGGAATGAAATTTACACCCATAATGGCATACCATTTGCAATAGTAGACAACCCAAGGTATTGCAAATGGGGTATGTCCAGTCTTTTTTAGTAGCCATTTGGTCACAAACACTGGCCAAAGTTAGCGTTAGTATTTGTTGTGTGTGAAAAATGCAAAAAATGCCAATTTTGGCCAGTGTTTGTGACTAAGTGGCTACTAAAAAAGACTGGACATACCCCGTTTGAAATACCTTGGGTTGTCTACTATTGCAAATGGTATGCCATCATAGGGGTAATTTTCATTCTTGGGCTACCATAGGGTCTCAAAGGCAACGTACCCAATCTGGCGAATTTTAATGTGAAAAAATGAAACACAAGCCTTATATTTGACGCTGTAACTTTTGAAAACACCATAAAACCTGTACATGAGGGGTACTGTTGTACTCAGGAGACTTCGCTGAACACAAATATTTGTGTTTCAAAACAGTAAAAAGTATCGCAGCAATAATATCGTCCGTGTAAGTGCTGTTTGTGAGTGAAAAATGCAAAAAAACGTCACTTTTACTGGCGATATCATCGTTGTAATACATTTTACTGTTTTGAAACACTAAATATTTTTATTTATATATATAGGTATATATATAGTGATATATACGTATATATTTATGTATATAGATATATATATTATTTCGTTCTACGTGTATTTTGATATAATATCACAATACAGTTAGAATGAAATAACACATCTACATATTTTTTTTTTTTTTTTTTAAACGTATTTACATATTTAATTTTTATATATATATATATATATATATATATATAACAATAATTATATATATATATATATATATATATATATATATATATCAGTATCAGTCTACGTGTAATTTGGTATTAATATATATATATATATATTAATAGTAAAATACACCTAGACAGTGTGTGTATGTGTGTGTATGTATATATATTTATATACACTTAGATCATATATATAACATATATATATGATCTAAGTATATATATATATATATATATATATATATATATATATATTTTTTTTTTACACTTATTAATTTTATTTTTATTTCCAGCCAGCAGGGGGACCACCTGTAATTACAGGAAGCCCCCCTGCTGGCAATGCAGGAGGCAGCTATCCCGGCCATGTGATTGTGAGGTCCTTGCAAGGACCTCACTCTCACATGGCCGGGGGGGACCGGAGGAGGAGGATCTGCCGCGGGGGGGGGGCTCCCTGGGAGTAAGTAAGGAAAGCCGGAGGGCGCACTATTACGCCCGGCGTCGTTTAGAGCCGCCTAAAATAGGGCGCAATAGTACGCCCTCTGGTCTTAAGGGGTTAAACACCAAAATGATACATAAACACACCCCTGCATTCAAAAAACAACACAACACATAAATGCATGCTTCCATTCAAACACCAGCACTACATACAAACACGACCCTATATTAACACAAACATACTTCATACAAATACATGCTTGCATTCAAACACACCAACACTGCTCAGTGCTAAATAAAACCCTGCAAGCATGGGAATTTGGTATAGTCCCAGCTGCCAAAGCATTGTTGGAGTTGCATAACAGATGGGGATCTACCTTTTAGCTACCCTGGTGATGATGGGGGGGAAAGGGGGCAAAATAATTCCTGCACCAGGGTCCTCACTACTTTAGTTCTGCCATTGGCACCCAGTGATGGGGCTGCAGGGCTGGGCTGCTGAATTGGATCCACAGATCAGAGCCAGACAGCATGCTTCGCAGGGACCTGATTACATGGGCCTGAGATGTAAATATTTGCTTATAGTTGCATGTATGACTGCATGTGTCTGTATGACTGTCTATGCATGTCTGTGTCTGTATATCTCTGCATGACTATCTGCGTATGACTATCTGTATGACAGTCTGTCTGTCTGTGTTTGTTTGTATGACAGTGTACCTGTATGTGTAGATTGTATGACTTTGTGCCTGTATGTCTGTGTGTTCGAATGTATGTCTTTTATAACTGCATGTCTTTTTATCTTTGTGACTATGTGCCTGAATAACTATGCCTGTGTGCTGGTATGATTGTGTGTCTATATGGTTGTGTCTTTGTGAATTTATGTATTTTTGCTGGGGGAAAAGCAAGAGACAGAAAGGGGCTAGGGAGAAGGAAGAAATACAGAAAGGGGCTGGTGGGTACGTAAGAAATATACAAGAGGGGTTGTAAGAGACACACTAAGGGTTTGTGTAAGACACAAATGGGCAAGATATTCAAGAGAGGGGATATGAAACGCTAAGAGACTGGAGGAAAGATGTCACAGATCCGGAAGAAAGAAATGTAGGTTGCAATATGTGAAGTTGGTTTAATAAATACTTAATATGAACCTAAAACAAAAAAATAATATGCAATGCTCTGTTCTACTGTCCATGGGAAAATGGTGAAATTAGTCTAAAGGCTTAAAATTAAAAAGTCCTTTCAAATTGTTTCTGTTTGATGCATTGCCTTTTGAAGTATTTAAAGGTCCCAGTCTCCTGCAGCACAGCGGGATGCCTAACAAATTTGTGACTTGGTTTCCAAATGTTTGGAGTTTTTGAAAGCCTAGGTCAGAACACATTATAAAATCAGTTAGGGCAATAAACACACTGAATGAGCAGACTATAGGCCCTATGATATCATACTTTTCACTGCTAGTTGCATGTGATGTAAATAATCCTGGGGATAAAAGAAACTACATGAATATACTTCTTGTGTGTGTCTTTGTGCTCTATTGACAACTTAACTCTAATAACGTTTCTTTGATTTGCAGTACAAAAGGCACTAGCTGACCCTTCATTTCCCATTTAACAAAAGTATACCAAGCATTGCATCAGGCATATAATTAAATCGATACAAAGTAGCACATTTCTCTTGTAGAGAATCAGATGCTGAGTGTCTCATGTTATTGCTTACCCAAGTGGTAGTTTTGGTATTATGGTCAATAAAGAATGGTCTGCCATTTGGTGCAATTCTCATCTCCCAGCCTGGCGGTAGGAAGCTCTGTGCTCCTTTGTGTTGTGGTTTTGGAGAATTGTAAGGAGATGGCTGCGGTGACTGTGGATTGGACAGAGTGTCTTTCACTGCTCTGCGTGCTGGGAAATCTTTTGCACCCTGCGCAGTTAAACACAATGCAGACGTAACAGATATTAATATCAATTAGTAATGTAAGCCACCTACATGCAAAACAAAATAGCAATGAACAAAATGAGCGCATAAATAAAAAAAAATATATATAATATTGCCAGTTAGGGTTGTGCAAACCACGTGTTACACATGCCAATGCATATGGACAATTCCAGCTTCTACCACCTGTTAATGTAGTTATTAAATAGTAACCAATAAAGTCATTTGAAATGAAAAACAGAAATACTCTACCATGTGGACAAAGCTATAGCATTCAGCTGTTCAATACAGTGGTTAGTAGAACACACATTTGGATCATTGTGCCATTACACTGCTAAGCAGGAATGTGCATGTTAACAAAGAAACTCAATGTTTAATAAGCCAGTATCTTTCTAGAGGAAGCAGGAGACTTGGTCTTGCCGAGCCAGTAAAATGCTGTTAAAACAATAGAATCCATGTTTATTGAATCAAAAACACAAGGTAGCAACATTTTGACCCTACTTAGGATCATCAACAAGCCATAGGGTAAAAACATTGCTGTACTGTAGTTTGACCCAATGAATATGGAATGAAGATGATTCTGTTGAGATATGAGATATGGTTGGCCATTTTGTTCTTTGATGCAAACAAAGAATGTTGACAGACAAAACTGCACAAAATCGTACCCTTAATTACACTTTGTTGGTTCCTGGTAACAAATTACAAGTTAATAACTAAAGGAATGCTCATTTTTAAAAATGAAAAACAATTCAGAAATAGTGTTTCCATTTTTAAACATAATAATACATCTTTTAACACTTTGTGTAGCAGTTTTGAAGATATAGAGCTTCCATTTTTGAAGTTTCTGCAAAATATACACCATTTACACCAAAAAACAGAGGTAGTAGTTGTCCACATGACAGCAATACTATTCTATAGCCAACAGAGCTGGCAAAACGGCAAACGCACCAGAATTTCACAGTGTGAAATGGGAGCTCTCCATTAGTAGTTGTTATTATTTATAAAGTACCAACAAATTATGTAGCACAGTACAATAGGCTTAAACAATGGATTCCACTGATGAGTAAACTAGTGGTCTCACAGCTGGCAAAAACACTATACAAATACACGTTTCAACTTTTTCAAACATTAAGTAATCAAATTAAATTTTAAATTAGAGTTTGCAATTTTCATTAGTTACACCAGAAAAAAAAAGGACATTCCATGTTCATATAAAGTTTAAAATATAATGGATGTCAAAAAAAATAAAAATGAATAAATCACCCAATTTGTAAGATACACAGCAAGTGAATTAAATTACAACCTCTATGCATAAAGACAAATATTTGAAAAAATACTATAAAATGAATAAATAAAAATGAGTTAGAAGAAGAAAATATTCAGATAAAGGTTACAGTACACATAAGTAAAACAAAACAAAAAAACAACAAACAAAACACCAAAACACAAATATAACACCAAGTGGAAAGAAAAAAGAAAACAAGTTTTCATATTAAAAAGCAAGAGAGAGAAATGGAAAAGATGGCTGCAAGTTCAGGAACCACTGCCAAAGTTAGATGACTTGTGAGATTGAGGCGGCTTTAGAAGCAGAAGAAAGATCCTTGTTAGATGAGGTATGTTCTCACCTCTAGTGGTGCAGATAAAGTGACAGTGGGGGAACTGAGACTACGCGGTCGCCTGATTTGAGGCTCAGCCAGATGATTGCTACTGTTTGAAGTGGATCCCACTGCACCATCTTCCGCATGCTAGTTTAGAGGCAAAAACAAGTTAGCATCCTGGCGCTAAGAATGGGTAAAGACAACATACAGGTTAGGTCACTGCTTCTCAAATCTGAAGGGCCACCAACAGTGTAGGATTTAGAGAGCATCCACTAGTGCTCAGTGAGAACATCAATAAAACCTGTTGACGGTCCTTGAGAATAAGCTTAGAGAAGAATGAAGCTATAAGTACACAGGAGACAGTGAACTCAGTATTTACATATATTTGATTGTAGCCAGTATGTGTGATACTTTCTACAATGTTCTTGTGTCATCATTAGTGATACTTCTATAGATGTAATGGGAGGAGAAAGAAGTTAATGGTGAATATGGGATCAGATTAATATATGGGTAATTTCAAAAATCTACGATACTGTCTTCTTATATCACCACCTTCCATTTGTAACATATATGTGCCTACGGCTGGAATTCTTGAATATTCAGCTTTCCCTACCTCTTTTGTAAACTATTGCATTCCTGAACAAAGTACCTCCTAATCATAATGTCAAAACGCTCTCTTACTACTTTACTGCTGTTTTTGTTTCACCATAATTTGGTATTTTTTTTGTCATTAATTTCAGGGCAATGCCTGCTTATTTCTGACATTTTAGATCTAATCTTATTAAACATTGACCAGTAGGGAAAACCTTCTATGGCCTTTCTGTGCACAGTATGCAACAACATTCTAGAATAAAAAAACATTTGTTTTATAGCAAGGATGGCTCTGCTTATTGTATTTCAAAACTGTATTTCATAAAATACTCAGCAGCACTGAACATAAGAGGGCACGATTCATTTTACTGAAAAACGCGCTAAAGGCGAGACTAAAATTTTTTTTAAAAGGCTTCCATTGAATGGCACAGCAGTTCGCTTGGCCTCAAAACTTGATCTTCATACCTGCACAATAGGCCTGGTCCATGTTGTGGTGCGATTGTTATGATTGACATAATATGTACGTCCTTTGGCGTCTTTTCTTTCTTCCCAGCCAGACGGTAAACCGGGGGTAGTGTGTACATAGGCCACAGATGGCTGTTTGTATGGAAAAACTATTATCATACTGTGAAAGGGAACATTACTTTGAATAACACAACAGAGTGCAAAACTATAAAATATATATTCCTAACACACGGCTGTCAGCGGACTAGCATCAAAGGTTTCTGGATAATGGATCAGGCTTCTGAAGCAGGACTCACCATTTTCGAGCCCTGCAAGAGATATTTGCTTAATATGAAAAGAACCCTAGGACACGAGATCATAGCAGGGTTTACTCCCAGATCAAATAATAAGCCAAACTACAAAAACCTGTAAAAAGTACTC
The DNA here is from genome assembly GCA_933207985.1 of Pelobates cultripes. Lineage (NCBI taxonomy): Eukaryota > Metazoa > Chordata > Amphibia > Anura > Pelobatidae > Pelobates > Pelobates cultripes. The sequence goes on from OW240916.1 coordinate 275,148,861, forward strand.
TAATAGAGATGTTTCCAAACAGATCGTAAATGATCGGTAATTATCAGGATATACATTAATATGGGGATTAACAGCTAAAGATGACAAGAATGACTGCCTTACTGGTACTAGACTAACATTTTTAAACTATGGCATGATTTAGAACACATTTTCAAATGAGTGTTCTGCAGTAATACTATTTTTGTGCTTTATAAAAAGGTTTCCATTTAATTATTTTTTAAAGTCACATTCAGATGTCACAGAGTATGTTGTGCTAAATGAACATGAGGATTGTGTGGTTAATTCAATAGACCGTGTACTATAGTGAATTAAAAACTGAACAAAAGAAATTACAGGAGAATGTTGTGCATAATATCAACTACAGCAGTATATGGTAGTTATGGTACGTATAGTGTTCATTTAAGCCATAGGGATGGAGATCTTACTATGGGTGGTGTTTTGTGTGTGTGTTTTTTTTTAAATCAGCATTTTTTTGTCTAAACTTTGCAATTTAAATTACTTTTTTTGTCTACATTTTTTGAATTTGAAATTTTAATTGTAGTGTTAAAGCCCATACCACTATCAGCAAGCAGCTCTTTATTCATTTTTTCTAATTTTGCAAATTAGAGTTTTGTTCATTCATCTGTGCTCCATCTATGTTCTTTGGATGAGTGTTATTCACACATAATAGTCATTGTGACAAATGCATTTTTTAAGCTTGGCTAAAACATGCACAAAATTGATTTGTGAATTATATGTTTGCAAGTTTTGGAGCTTATTCACTTAACCCCTTAAGGACCAAACTTCTGGAATAAAAGGGAATCATGAGATGTCACATGTCATGTGTCTTTAAGGGGTTAATCATGAGTGAACCTCAGGGATGATAATTGTCAGGTACAAAGTAAAAGTATACCACGCATGGCTGCTTCAAGAGTACTAATTTACAGCACACTGTTACAGTGTTTTGAAATCCGCATTTAAGACCTAAAATTCAGAGGATTTAGTAAATAAAAGTTTAATTTGCTGACGTATGCACAATTTTCCTGGCATACAAAGGGAGTTAATATATTAATATTAGTGTGGGTTTATGGGTTTTTTAAAGAAGATTTTTTTGTGTCTGTTTAATCTAGCACTGACCCATAAAGGTATTAACTGGTAGTACTTTTAAATAGAAGGTAATTTTTGGTCCAGCAATCAAATTATGGAATTAAAGAAAAAAACAAAACACAACACCTGTTATTGTCAGTTATAAAACTACTGTGCATTAAATTACTGTACTTTCATGTAAGATTAAAGATTAAAATTGTCACTGAAGTTTATGACATAACTCAGAAAAATAAGGATGCATTATAAAACACAATAAAAGCTTTAAAGAACCACTCTAGGCACCCAGACCACTTCAGCTTAATGAAGTGGTCTGGGTGCCAGGTCCAGCTAGGGTTAACCCATTTTTTTTTTTATAAACATAGAAGTTTCAGAGAAACTGCTATGTTTATAAATAGGTTAATCCAGCCTCTAAATCCTCTAGCGGCTGTCTCATTGACAGCCGCTAAAGGCGTTTGCGTGCTTCTCACTGTGCTTCTCACTCCGCAGCACTCCTCCTTCCCAACCTCATTAATTATGCTGAATTTCCACTTCCTCATTATTAACGTCAAATTATTCCCACCTGGAAAGCGGTGGTTGGCTGAGCGTGCTAGTTTGAAACCTCATAAACCTACACTGAGCTACAGGGGTTGTACTGTTTACAGTATCGCTTTATAGGTAATGTAGACAGCCTTGATAAAACTATAGTATCAACGTGATCAATAAGCAAAGAGTATAGGCTTGCTTGGACAATCCCGTAGAAATAAATGTGTTCAGTAATAATCTGATGCAAAATGTAATGTCTTTCAGACAAAACTGGTAATGACAGCTGGTAGAAAAGACAGGAAAAGAAAATATGACAATCAATTGAAATACAGCTAGTATCAAACAGTTGGAAGTTGTTTAACCCGCCTATGAAGAATTACTTCAGTTATGAAATAAAGCAATACATAATACAGATTAAAGAACAGCGGACACATTAAAATACAGTTCTTCAGCTTAATGAAGTGGTCTGGGTGCCAGGTCCAGCTAGGGTTAACCCATTTTTTTTTTTATAAACATAGAAGTTTCAGAGAAACTGCTATGTTTATAAATAGGTTAATCAAGCCTCTAAATCCTCTAGCGGCTGTCTCATTGACAGCCGCTAAAGGCGTTTGCGTGCTTCTCACTGTGAAAATCACAGTGAGAAGACGCCAGCGTCCATAGGAAAGCATTATGAATGCTTTCCTATGAGACTGGCTGAATGAGCGCGCAGCTCCTGCCGCGCATGCGCATTCAGCCGAAGAGGAGAAGAGGCGGAGAGGAGGAGGAGAGCTCCCCGCCCGGCGCTGGAGAAAGGTAAGATTTAAACCCCTTCCTCTCCCCAGAGCCCGGCGGGAGGGGGTCCCTGAGGGTGGGGGCACCTTCAGGGCACTATAGTTCCAGGAAAACGAGTATGTTTTCCTGGCACTATAGTGGTCCTTTAATTTTTGCATTTTGCTTAAACGTGCTCTCTCAAGCAGTGGCTTGGGGCATATTAGTGTGCTTTGGCAAACTGGCTGAACGTCACCTGAAAACATACCTCCCAATATTTCAAGCAGACAAAAGGGACACTTTCATTTTAGGGGTTTAAATGGGACAGAGGTGAGGCTGTTCTAAATAAAATGTAAAATAAATTGGGTGTCTTACTATTAACAATGTATACAACTAAAATGTAAAAATTGAACAAGAACAATGTATCTTATTTACACAGAATGATTTCTTGTAATGTAAAGACTCATTACTGTGGATATTATTGCTGTGGAGCTCTGTTACACACCAACAATACGGATCTCATGGAAAAGAGGGACATTCAGGTATAAAATAGGGACACAGAGATTTGGGCCCAATATAGAGACATTCCCTCCTAAACAGGGACAGTTGGGAGGTATGTTTGAAAGTGTGCCACAAACACATTAAAGTTCAGAGCTGAAATTCAGCTAAATTATAAATGAATAATCAGTAGGCTGGTCTGATCTGCAGTAACATAACCACCACAGCTCAATATAGTAGTTATGATGCCAACATTCTGGTCCCCAGATTTTCCCAAACATCGGAGCTCTCCGCAGCACTCCTCCTTCCCAACCTCATTAATTATGCTGAATTTCCACTTCCTCATTATTAACGTCAAATTATTCCCACCTGGAAAGCGGTGGTTGGCTGAGCGTGCTAGTTTGAAACCTCATAAGCCTACACTGAGCTACAGGGGTTGTACTGTTTACAGTATCGCTTTATAGGTAATGTAGACAGCCTTGATAAAACTATAGTATCAACGTGATCAATAAGCAAAGAGTATAGGCTTGCTTGGACAATCCCGTAGAAATAAATGTGTTCAGTAATAATCTGATGCAAAATGTAATGTCTTTCAGACAAAACTGGTAATGACAGCTTGTAGAAAAGACAGGAAAAGAAAATATGACAATCAATTGAAATACAGCTAGTATCAAACAGTTGGAAGTTGTTTAACCCGCCTATGAAGAATTACTTCAGTTATGAAATAAAGCAATACATAATACAGATTAAAGAACAGCGGACACATTAAAATACAGTTCTACATTTTATAAGGCTACTTAAAATCACCTGTCTCCGCAAAACCGATATGGGGATTCAGTTACAGCACATGGCTATACTGTGTAAAGCCCACCATTACTTCACAGTACCCCAATATCGGTGGGTCCTACACTAATTCCATCGTGGGAGACCAAATAAACTAGTGCTAAATTAACTTTTTGTACTTTAATTTGTTGTAAGAGGATTGTGAATATATATAATGCAAAATGTATGTGATATTAGGTACTGCGAAGTAATGGTGGGCTTAACACAATATGGCCAAGTCATGGAACTGAATCTCCATGTTTGTTTGCTTTGACAGATGATTTTAAGCATCACTATAAAATGTAAGACTGTATTTTTATGTGCGCTGTCCCTTAGTCTGTATTATGAATACATTTTGGTCTCTACGGCAGCATCATTCCTGTCAAATGCATGTCCTGTGTGTGTCCCCAATTCCCTTTTTTGTCTTTACTATAAAAAAAAGCTGTCTTTCCACGGAGGTGTTAAACACATTGTCTTCTTAGTGAAACCGTGTTTTAGTAACAGATTGACAGCCATATCCTGTACTAGAAGTACAAACTGATTTCTGCAGAGGCAGTGCAAGTACACTATCAGCCATCACACCAGTTTGTGCAGCACATTCTGTAATACAAACTGTATGGAGTCAGTTTAAGCAAATGAAACCTCTACCCCGTCTGAAGATTGAATCAGTAACATTTTAACATGACAGGTGAATAACACTATGCTGTACATGGTGTGCTAGGCTGACAAGGGCTAATTTATTACATGTGAAATCATTTGGAATTGTGACAGGCTGAACTACTGAAACTATAAATTATTAGCACCGAAGAGGGATCAGTTCCCATTTGCTGAGAACAAAAATCTCATGTTTGCTGTATAAATATCTCTCTGTACAACAGGTTGAAAACATTGTGAGGGACCTTAACCTCTCTCCATTATATTTATATTAAAAAAATAAAAACGTAAATTTAAAATTTGATAAACTATTTGCTCACAAACTGCAAAATAAAAACCGTAAATAAAAAAACTAACATTGTTACGAGCATTAAACAGATTATCTTTTTTTTCCCCTTAACTTTTATGTGTTTTGTGTTGATTTTTGCTGTCTATTTTTCAAGATCAATAATTTCATTATGCAGAGGACTTTTTGTCGATGTTTCTGTAGAGGATTCAACCCTGAACTTTGTTTAGTTAACACAAAGTGAAAAGACTTGCGGATTCCCAGCATCAAGGTAGGATTTGACATGCTTGACCATACCTACTATTGGGGCCATTCATATTAAATATACACGTAAGACTTTGTTAAAAAGAAGACAGACCAGGATGAAAAGAATATCATACGTAAAACACTGCAGTCATTAGACAGCTGGACACCTACTGTCCACAATGCAAAACAGTTACTCTCAATGCAAGTGATGTCTTGATCACCTGCGAAAAGTTGTGTGAAAAAAAATGTTCAAGGAGACTACTCATGTTCCAGCACTAAATAGAACTTTGATTTATGCTAGTTAAGTTCTAGTGGACCTCTAGCCAGTTGTAATATTACCGTTGAATCTTCGCCACCTGTGACAGTAGATGAGCGAGCTCTTCTAGTTGGGGTGCTTGGCTGTTGAATGATAATTGGACCATTAAAAATGAAAAATGCTAATTTGTGATAGGATTGAATCAAGTCAGGTTTACCATAGAGGTTATGATTAGTTCAGAAAAAAAAAGAAGACTAAAGAATAATTGATCATTTAAATCAAAGATGTATTTCTTGCGTCAATTGATTCGCTTATTGGATGTTAATTTCTAAGTATAACAGTTGTGTGTAAAGTACAATGCAAGTCCATAGATATTAATGTATCAAACCATAAATGCATGTTTCTAACACTACATCTTAAGATTTTCAATTAAATGTACTGGAGAGACATTTTAGCAACTATGATGAGAATTATAGTTGGTACATGACTATAACATGGTTCAGGTCTTCTCCTGATATAAAATCAATGTATTAAAATTTTGTGGCTGAGGAAAAACATTACAAAACACCTGCTAAACATATATTTTATGTATGTTCACATACTTCCTGACAGTCAAAAAAGGGTCAGGAATTGCCAACCAAGATTCTATATTGTACCCCAAGAAGGAACCGTGTCCTTTAAAGTTCCATAATGGGTTCTAAAGTGGAAGCCAAAGTGCCCTACTCCATGGAGTTTTGCCAAAAGAGCTATTACCATTGAAGGTTGTGAATTAAAAGGTATCAATGATCTTGTACTGGTATACACAACATTGAATCATCCTCAATAATTCATCCAGTGATTGGAAAAATAAACACACTACAATGTTAGATGAAAATCCAAAACCCACCACAATAAGATACTGTTAACATTTTGTTGACTTTTTCCTGTTTGAAAGCACAATATTGAATAGCAAAGTTCCCATTATGGGCAACATAGCATACTATTTACTTAACAAATGAAAATATACACAAAGATGAACATCTGATTTTAAGATTTACACACATTCTCTCTGCTTAAGCAAAGTAAAAACCTTGGTGTCTCCAAAATCAATTTCAACAGGAAAAAGCGCAACTCAGAAGGAAGAAGACAACGTAAAGAATATAAATAGAAACAAGTGATTTACCATTGATAAATGAGCCTGCTCAGCAACGCCATCTGTAACACTGCAAGACCTTAATCTCGAAGAAGGTTCTCTCTGCTGGAATGACATACATTTTTGAAATATTTTAAACTGTTGTAATGGTAACATTTGTCAACATCCAATAATCACACAGAGTGCTATCTTATGCTTCACATGGTTTATTCTTACAAAAAAAAAAAATGAAAAAAATAGAAATTAAATAACAATAAAAAAAAATTCAACACATCCGAGGTACACTATGGCGAAAAGAAACGTTACCTTTCGTCTCTCCCAAGCTGTTTGCTGCAGTGAAGAAAAAATTGTGTGCGTCTGGTTAGTATAGCTCTTAGTTTTTTGTTTTTAATGACGCTGTGGCTCAATCAACAGAACCGCTTGCGTCCGTTTGGTCACTGGCTGCCATTATTACACGGCAAAAAGAAATAAGTACACTCAAAATTTTAGATTTAAAGATTCCCATAAAGCTATTTTAATGTTATTATTTCCTTGCTTATTACACCAATTGAAAGGCCAATCATATATTTTATATACTGCATTATATATTCTATTGGAAAGAAAATAAGACTTCAGCAGTCGGCATAAATTGTGTCATGGTAGGTTATTTCAGCCATCCAAAAAGGGTAGACAACTAGACTATTGGTGATCCACTGGAACAGGGCACCAAGATTGGAATCTTTTGTCTAAGTGCACCTGCGTTAATTGTGCTTTGTTATATATTCTATTATATAGAATACATTTAAAACTGTTCGTATGAGTGAAAAACTGGAACACAACACTGTCTATAGAAGCGGAGCCTCAAAGGTTTACAAATCAGCTAAATATGTTTGTCTTCGAAGCTTGTACTGATGTAGCTCAGCCAGCTAATCAAGATTCATATAATCTGTATTCACTTATCTTCACATTTTACATATGGTAAACACACTACACATATAGACTTACAAAAATATAAACCCTTTATTGATCAACATAGATGAATAGCAGCTGTGTGTGGGAACCAAAGAAAATCTGGGGAGAATAACCTTTCATTACACTTACGTGCCTCCTTAGAAAGTATATGTTAAACCATTCTGTTTTAAGTATCCACCTTCCAGCCCCCCTACCCACCTCACAGCCTCCATATATTCCCCCTTCCCACCATACAGCCCCCCTACCCACTCACAATCCCCCTACCCACCACATTAGAAAGGTAAATAAATACACACACATTTTATTTATATAGTTTATATATTACTCAAACATCTAGGGTGGCAACACATAGCCGTACATATTACATGTGACAATACATGGCGCAGTGATTTATGGGGCTGGCATAGATTTTTTTTCCAGGGCTGCTTTGTATCCCCAGTCTGGCCCTGTTGACTGTTCTTGAATAACCAACCTGATAATGCATTAGGCATATAAACAGGGTACCTATCTGTACAGGCAACATTTCAGTGCTTTGTAGCAAATTATATAAACATACCAACGTATATATGTCATTGTGCTGCATTGTGTTTCATACAACATAACAAAATGCTAGTTATTTGTGCTTAATTTGATGCATCTCGGCTTACATAGGGCACTATACACAACCACTTTGTAGTTTAAATTTAATTTTAAGTGAGATAAAAATATGGTAAAAGTAAGGGTATATGGGGGCCTGTGACATTGCTTGTTACCCCCAGACATAGAGCTAACTCCACTTTAAATGATATACTGTGGTAATGATTGCAAGTACAAGATGTGTTGTAAGGAGGTCCCCCAGGTCAATGACACACGTAAAGTCAATATAGTGAAGGGGTCAAAGAGGCTGCTGCAGCCAGGTTTAAAAACAGCAAAAGTGTATTAAAAGTAATGTGTTATCCCTCTGGCATACACTCAGTTAGGGGAAAGGAACACTGCATTAAAGGGACACTGTAGGCACCCAGACCACTTCAGCTAATTGAAGTAGTCTGGGTGCTGTGACCCTTTTGCACTTAGTGATTCAATGTAAAACACTGCAGTTCCAGAGAAACTGCAATGTTTACATTTCAGCTCTAAGTCTGCCCTCAGTAGCTGTTTACCAGACCGTCACTGGGGGCGCTTCCGGAATCCAAACGGACTTTTGGTCCATTTTATGACGCTTGACCTACTCACGGACCTTGAATAATGCTTTCCTATGGGGAGGTCTAATGCGCGCTCGCGCATTATCGTGCATGCGCATTAGGTCTCCCCCGCCGGCTGAAGTCGGCGGGAGCCTGTCCCAGCGCCGAAGGACATCGGCACTGGATTATGGTAACTGGCTGAAAGTGTTTTAAGGGGGTGCGAGGGAGGGGGGGAACCTATTAAACCTATAGTGCCAGGAAAACTATAGCATCTCTTTAAGTCATTTTTCCAACAGCGTGTTTTCAGCACTCCTCTAGGAGATTTCTAGGCATTGCCCAAGCAATTATCTGCATATAAAAAAAACAAAAAAAAAAAACAAGTTGAATTATTATGCACTTAAAGGACCACTATAGTGCTAGGAAAACAAATTCATTTTCCTGGCACTATAGTGCCCTGAGGGTGCCCCCACCCTCTTGCGGCTGTCAATGAGACAGCCACTACAGGCTGGATTAACCCATAGGTAAACATAGCAGAAAGGGTTAATCCTAGATGGACCAGGCACTCAGACCACTGGTCTGGGTGCCTATAGTGGTCCCTTAACACTACTACTAAATGCAGATTATTCATGTTATATTTGTATCTTTGTTGCAAAAATGTTTTTACTTACAACAAGTGAACTGAACTGTTCTCCATTAGATTCCGAGTTGATCTGCAACCTTCTATTCAGCTCCTCTGACAGTTCTAGAGCGCTTGCCCGAGAGACTGGAGATGCAGGCGGTGGCAGCGACTGGTTCAGTGTGTCACTACTCAAGCTCATTTCCTCAGAAATGGTCTCCCAGGGCTGACAAAAGGAAACAAAATTCAATAAGAACAAAAGCAGCAAAAATGCTTAATACAGAATATGGCTTTCCTGACTGCATCACCTTCCAGGGAAAAACTGGGATCAAACTTGTACTCAAACCAGGCCATCCCAAGCTCCACAACTGAGCAAAAAAATGACAGAGCTACTTGCAACTTGTTTTACATTAGTTGCAATTATCAGAACAAAATCCACAATCAGGGTCAGTGTTCTATGTACAACTTCCAAAATGCCTCCAAACCTCCTCACCTCCTCCCGATTACACAAATTTTATTTATTTATTTTACTTTTCTCTCCTTCCCTTTAACCCCCATAGTAAGACCTTACAATTATGTTTTTGGTTATTCTACTTCATCAGGTATTGGGCTCATTATGTAGTTAATTTTATTCTGAAAACTGCTCGGTCTCACCTTTCACGCACATTGCTTTCAAATTTATTGCTTACCCATGTGAGCATGTGTAATGGGAATACCTTGTACCGTTGTAATTATCTTAAGAATTTTACATTAAAATATTTATGCTATCAAAACAAAAAATTACATTTAAAAAAAAATAAAAATAAGAAAAGTTGTGTAAAATATATTTCCACTATGATTTGCTTTGAATTACTTCACACATTTCACATGTCAATCATTGTGTAAGTTACTGCTCCCACATATCTTACTATCTGCTGATATTTATCTCTCAAAATATTTAGAAAAGAAAAAAAAATGAAAACATAGAAAACAAGCAAAAAAAGTGTAGCTTTTGTTCTGTTCTCACATCTGAAAAACTCTGCTCATGTGTGCTATTAGAGAGAATGTTGGTCTGTAACATATTGAACTAATCCCACAAAGTGAACTAAATCAGTGACTTTCGAGATTCCCTTCTTTTATGCAAGAAGCACTTTCCCCATAATACTAGCAGATCTACAGAAAAGGCTTATAGCACTGCCACGCTAAGCATTGTGGGACTGAGAGCAAAGCATTTTAGGCACAATTTGATGCCCAAATACCTATTTAAACAGAGTAAGTGTCACAATTACATACAGTATCTCACAAAAGTGAGTACACCCCTCACATTTTTGTAAACATTTTATTTTTCATGTTACAACACTGAAGAAATAACACACTGCTATAATGTAAAGTAGTAAGTGTACAGCCTGTATAACAGCATAAATTTGCTGTCTCCTCAAAATACCAACACATAGCACAGCCATTAATGTCTAAACCGTTGGCAACAAAAGTGAGTACACTCCTAAGTGGAAATGTCCAAATTGGGCCCAAAGTGTCAATATTTTGTGTGGCCACCATTATTTTCCAGCACTGCCTTAACCCTCAAGGGCATGGAGTTCATCAGAGCTTCACTCCTCCATGATGACATCATGGAGCTTGTGGATATTATAGACCTTACTCTCCTCCACCTTCCATTTGAGGATGCCCCACAGATGCTCAATAGGGTTTAGGTCTGAAGACATGCTTGGCCAGTCCATCACCTTTACCTTCAGCTTCTTTAGCAAGGCAGTGATCGTTGTGGAGGTGTGTTTGGGGTCGTTATCATGTTGGAATACTGCTCTGCAGGCCAGTCTCCGAAGGGAGGGGATCATGCTCTGCTTCAGTATGTCACAGTACATGTTGGCATTCATGGTTCCCTCAGTGAACTGTAGCTCCCCAGTGACTGTAGGTAAGACACACTTGTCTTTGTACTTCTCACCTGGTTAACGCCACATACGCTTGACCCCATCTGAACCAAATAAGTTTATCTTGGTCTCATGAGACCACAGGACATGGTTCCAGTAATCCATGTCCTTAGTCTGCTTGCATTCAGTAAACTGTTTGCGGACTTTCTTGTGCATCATCTTTAGAAGAGGCTTCCTTCTAGGACGACAGCCATGCAGACCAATTTGATGCAGTGTGCAGCATATGGTCTGAGCACTGACAGGCAGATCCCCCACCCTTTCAACCCCTGCAGCAATGCTGGAAGCACTCATACGTGTATTTACCAAAGACAACCTCTGAATATGATGCTGAGCACGTGCACTCAGCTTCTTTGGTCGACCATGGCAAGGCCTGTTCTGAGTGGAACCTGTCCTGGTCTTGCCCACCGTGCTGCAGCTCAGTTTCAGGATCTTGGCAATCTTCTTATAGCCTAGGCCATCTTTATGTAGAGCAACAATTCTGCTTTTCAGATCCTCAAAGAGCTCTTTGCCACGTTGAACTTCCAGTGACCAGTATGAGAGAGTGTGAGAGCGATAACACTAAATTTAACACACCTACTCCCCATTCACACCTGAGACCTTGTAACACTAACGAGTCACATGACACCGGGGAGGGAAAATGGCTTATTGGGCCCAATTTGGACATCTCCACTTAGGGGTGTATTCACTTTTGTTGTCAACGGTTTAGACATTAATAGCTGTGTGTTGAGTTATTTTGAGGGGACAACAAGTTTACACTGTTATACAGGCATACTTTACATTGTAGCAGAGTGTCATTTCTTCAGTGTTGTCACATGAAATGATATAATAAAATATTTACAAAAATGTGAGGCGTGTACTCACTTTTGTGAGATACTGCATATACTGTTGACATCATCATACAATAAAATTAAATCAAAATGTGACCTAGCAATTTTGCTATTATGAATGCTCTGTTCACATTCATCGTTATTGTGTTCTAATTACTAACACGTCATTTTCACTTGACACAGGAGCACATAAAAATCAATCCATTGCTGAGGTTTTATATCTATCAATCGTGGATGAAGTACAAAATATTGATTTTGAATTCATTGTTCGTATTAAAACATAATTAGTTTAATCCTCAAAGCCAGAACACTGTTTGGGGGATGCTATTAGCCGTGGATGCAAGTACTGTACTGTGCTTTTCTCAATCCAAGATCGTGATAAACCACAGGGGATCCGGGATGCAGCAAACTCTGACAACCCCAGTTAAATTAGACCCTTTGTACAGTGAAAATCAATTCCACTCAAAGTAATTAGAAGAGTCACAAAATCCAGGAAAAATAAAAAATAAGAACCCTAAAAAGCATAAACTAAAAAACTGATCTTTCATTTTAATTATATTTTATTTTCCGCAAAGATGCTACTGGGATTGAATTACCAGTGAAACAATGTAAAGAGCAGCACTTCTTTCTATCCTTTCATTTAGGTTAATGGAGAGTTATTATCTGATGGGGCGAAGTCACGGCAAGACGTGGATTATTAATAGAACCACAGTCACTTTGAGAGATTCATCTTAATTTGCATGTGTACAAGCATTAGTTGAAATATCTATATCAGCATCTTAATGCATCTACCAGATTTCTAGGGAAGGATAATACATCACTGGATTTAGCCTTCATTGACAGTGAATAGATATATTATACATAAATACATGAATAATGCAGGGCTTAGAGTTTCAATTCCTGTGCTACTAGCCAGGCCTTAAAAGTTATTTGCCAACACTAGCAGGGTCCATGGCACACTCATCAATGGTGAATTTCCACTCGCCAACGGCCAGTGAACATTTTGAGCCCTGAGACAGATAAATAGATCGATATATTTATGAATTATGTGACATTTGAGGCAAAACCTACATTAACTGAATAACTCACTTCCCATCGCTCCTTTGTCTGACCCCCAGTACTTCTGGGCCCTATATGTTATGGAGCTGTAGGAACCTACCTAGTAAGATTTATAACGTACGTAAACTTAATTTATCTATGGGGTTTTTTCCAGTCATTACTGTGGCCAAATTTAGTCTGACGTATGCCCTTCTGAAAAGCAAAGATTGACAAAATTGTTTGTACAATCAAGTACTTTTGGGTACTAGATGTTTCATACTAATAAATTCTAAAAGTACCATTTTTTTCTTAATTTCCTGCACAAGACAACAATGTGTTTAGCGCAATAATTCTCGATATTTTCCATTTTATTAAACCCCCACAACCTCTGTAGGAAGACTGTTCTATGTATCTGAAATACTTTCTTTAAATAATAATTTCCACATTTTTTCTCCCTCCAAGTGGATACCCTTTCTACCGAAAATGTAGTCTTCTTATACTGGAAGTGTCTTGGTGCTAATAGCAGCAGGGCCTAAGGTACATTCTGTCTTATGTGAATGGTGAATGCTCTATAGAACAAGAGATTTACTAGCATGAAATAAGAAAAGTGAACAATCAGCTTTTCTGCTTATCTCAAAATATGTCTGCATTCTATCAAGGCAAGCGGTAAGAAATTTTTGAATGCTGAAGGCATACATATTTAGCAAGCTTATACCCTAGTAGTATCCCAATGCTACAAAATAACCTTTAACTGATATTGCAAGCTGTAAACAAGAACTTTGCCAGAATCAAAAAAATCTTAATGGGTTTCCTCTGTGCCGGACTGGTATTCAACCCACTGAGTATCATAAGCGACAAATGCCAGGTCTTTTAAAAACTCTTTCAAAGTACCAGGGAATGCATAGCAAGAAAAATCCTACATTGACACTGAAATGCTCCAGATAACATTGACATCATTGCAATTGGCCTTTAACATGTGCAGGATATAAAAATATTGGCCATATGACAATATAATTGACATTAACATTGTTTAACATTTGGATCCTTAGAGTAATACCAAAAACATTACAGATGATGCCCTCTTTACTTTCACAATGCTGCCCAGAGTTTATTGCTCCCTCCACTAGGAATATGTTCTGATATCAGGATGTAGGACAGGAGAAACGTCTTATCAAACTATGATCTAGGATCGACAACGTCAACATCTCCTGCTTCTGTCAGCTTTGACAATATACCTAGCCGCCAAATTGAAGGAGTACACCACAAAGGCAGAATGATCCAGTGCTCGAAATGACAGAACTACAAATATCAATACATATATATGTGCATATAGATAATTTCAAAACTCTTACTGCGGTAATATATGCTACCACAGCTGGAAAACTTTTCAAGGTAACTAGAACGCTTTGCGCAACACAGCATTTTGTTAAATCATTATTCCTCTCATTTCCACCCTCCGACTTCAACTTGGGCAGACTTCTTTTATCATTTCTCTAACTCTCTGAAGTTTTCGTTCATTAACTTTACACCAAGGTGTATATATTTAGGCTTCGGGCCTTTTGTGACTTTTTATTTTAACTAACAAAGTCTAACACTGTTTGATGCGAGGTTACACAGCTAGTGTTAAAAGAAAAACACTAGTAAACATTTATGGATGTAGTATTGTTATGGTTTCCACTAACTATGCAATATTCACATAATATGGTAATATTTAGTTAAGCAACTATCTCTAAAATTTTGCTACTACCAACCCACCATCCCATGAACCAGCTCTTCACTTTTCTTTTATAGCAATGCTGTGCAACATAATATGCAGAGACCCTTCAATCAAAACTGAACTGCCATGCGGTATTGTACCAATCTCCATTAAAAAAAAAAAAAAAAATGATGATGATATACAATTGTAACAGTTATCAGGGATGTCATACAGTCTCATTTTGGTCATTATTCATTTTTAGTGAGATGAGGTTTTCCAAAATGGCTCAGCCCTCCTCATATACTGCTCCTTAATTATTATGGACAAAAAAAAAGCCTGCGCATTAAAGGAACATTCCAATCACCATAACAACTACAGCCCACTTTAGTGGTTATGGTGCCATGGCTCTCTCTCAGGGTAAGTAGTTAAATGGTTTCAGAACAGAATGACAACTTTCGTAGGATCTGCTGGTTGCCTGCTGGCACCTCAACTGGAGCCGGAAGCTTCTGCAAGGAGCGTCCGCTAGCTTTACTGAGCAATATCTGACATGCAATGACATGCAGAGCCAACGCCTCCCTGCACTACCAGGGTTAACTCAGTTTTGACTGCAGTTTGACTTCCTAGCCTGGGAGGGCTCTAGTGGTTATGGTGTATGAAGTGTTTCTTTAATTCTTCCTGCAAAATTCCATCTATCTCAAAAACCATCACTCTACCTTAATTTCCCTCAGCAATCATTTCTCAACACTTGCTACTACCAACCCACCATCCCATCTACCCGGTCTCTACATTCCTTTCATAATATGTTTCTTCAGTGGTCTCTAATATTAACTATTTAACTACCTCACAAGCTACACAGTATTTGCACGTCTTCAGATATCAGAACATTAACCCCCTACAATCTATTGTCACAAGTACCCATTGTCACTTCTAGATTGTGAGCTTACAATTCATCTTGTAAGCAGTGTGCTGTAATTGCTTAATTATATGCTCAAAAGTTCCCTGTTATTTTCAGTAGAGGAATATGCTGAACAATATTAATAATTCTAATAAAAATGAAATGTTACATGGTTATGATGTAATACGCTTTGCAGCGAAGCACAAACAAATGTTCTAAAGAAATTCAATTGTGATCTATGTGCATACAAAAGGCCTACAAGGAGAGAAGGAATATTTTGAAAAGGTTGTACGATTTTTGACCTCGGTTTAAGAATTCAATACTGTTGGAAAAACTTCCCAAATGTTTTACCTACAAAAATTCCCATAGATTTCAACGGTGACTACTGTAAATAAATAAACCGGGAAAGTTTTTGTGACAGTATGAAATCATTTGGAAATCTTATTAAATCAAGGCTTGTGCCCCTTAGTAGTAAGCATGTGCCATTAAATAACAAGTACTGGTTATCAGGAATAGAGACAAACTCTACAAGCGAACAACAATAGATCTTGCAGTCTCAGTCGCTTATGAAAACAGTTTTACTTTAAGCACTGTAATACAAATCTACCAACCTCCGGAGCATCTCCACTATCGATGTGTTCTGGTTCAAGATCTTCACTGATGTGTCTCCTTGATCGGAATACTCTATGGGCTTCTTGCTGGATGTGTCTTATGTTGCTATCTGATTCCGCTGTAACATCTCTGTATAATATGTTTAAAGCAAAGCATTAAGAATTGGAAGGAAAAAAAAACACTCCGCACATAACTATACAATTAGATATTTTGGCAATTTGGTATATCAGGGATAAACAAGCACCAATTTTGAAAGGAAACGCTGCACAGTAACCCTTTAAGCCTGGTGATTCTGATTTAATTATTTTTATTCTAAAGAGAAGGTTGGTTAGAAAAAGTCACAGATCATATGTGGTAAACTGTGTCCATTCAGAAATGCAGGTGAAGCATCACAAAGCGGTGATAGTAACCCCAAAACAGTAGTGAAAACATAAATTTTACAGACCATATATGAACGAATGCTTTAAAAGTAACACCCTAAAGGTCCACTAGTCATAGTCGTAGTCACATATGGAATCTCTTGACCAAGTTCCCAGATGTGAACACCTTATAGTGGTATGGGTAAGACCAGAATCTTCTATGATATACTAATTTAGAATTGTAATAATTACCTACAGTCTACCGAGCAGGAATAACATATAAAATGAATATGTTCCTATTTCATAGATAAATTCCTTGTATTGGCTTCCAATTTTGATATCTTGAGTGCCCAATGCTGATCTAACACTAATCATCATCTACAACTATAAGTGCAGTGGGTGACAACTTTTACTCTTAATCGATGTATGCTGTCTCAGTTACATGTGTATAAGCAAAATCATATATATCACAATGTGACACATTCACACAGAATGACAAGGCTTGTTATCAGAAGGATATGAAAAGGAATGTGTGTGAAGGATGAGGTTTCATCTTTGTGTTTACTTGCTTTGATTAAATATTTAAGAGACCTTAAACTATAGGTCAAAATGTGATTTGTTGGAAGCATAAACTATAATCTGCACTCTACAGAGACATTCATAGCAATAAGTCAAATGTAGCCTTTCACCATGGATCATTTCCCAATGGTAAAAAGAGACTAGATTAAAATTCCACTGAACACTTATGAAATTAAACTTCAAGTCTGTAAGTAATTTTAACCCAATCCCCACACAAATCAAAAACAAAACTGCACTTGTGATGGTGGGGTTTTAAAATATGAATACAGTCAGCAATTATTTAATAAACATTCATAGAACAAATGAAAAAAAAAAAAGCCTATATTAAAAATAACCAGCATGTTATAAAACAATTCTAAGGGAATGTATGCAATCCGGTTATTCAAACAAAACTAATGTTAGTGTTATTTTGGCCCCAGCTCTTGCATGACATAATTGCCTGAATAGATTTGATACATGTGACTACACAGGACACAATAGCTACTTTATAGCATTGTAATATAGAATATCATGTAATTCTACAAAATTACAGCAGAGAATTATTGTACAAACAATAGCTCTAACATGTTTCTAATCTTCCATACTGTTTAATTATATATTGTATGCAACATAATTTACCTAGAGAAAGGCAGACAGGTTAAAAACCAAAAATAAAATACACACAATAATTTTTTTTTTGCTTAAAGGAACACTATAGTCACCAGCTTATTGTATTTGTTCTGGTGAGTAGAATCATTACCTTCAGGCATTTTGCAGTAAACACAGTCTTTTTAGAGAAAATACAGTTTACATTACAGCATAGGGATAAATCAACTGGCCACTCCACCAATGGCTAGTAGAGGTGCTTCCAGGGGCAGTGTTGCACAGTGAGGAGATGATGATTCGCCAGGGTGCGGAGCCAAACGCCACCTTGGCTGAGATAATCAGAATTGACAACCTCAGCCAATCCAATATTTACCTATGGGGAAATATTGTGATTGGCTGAGATGATCAGTTCTGATGATGTCAGCCAAGTAGGCAGATCAGGGGCAGAGCCCACACCAGCAGGCTGGAATAAAGGTTATAGTTTACTATATATAGGATGGCAAAGCTTCTCTGTTTTTAACACTATAGGTTCAGGAATACATGTTTATGTTCCTGACCCTATAGTGTTCCTTTATGTGAGATAGCTCAGTTAATTAATGTCCCAACTGTAAACACAGTTAAAACTTTTAAACTGTAGAATTATAGGTTTTACTCATTATGTCCATTGATAAATAAAGTTCCATTGAGTTGGCAAATCATATTTATATCTCAAAATACTTGAACATGAGAGAAAAGCTAAATCTAATATACAGTATAATATACTGTAAAACAGCACTGTCCATATCAATGCAATTCAAAAACAGCTCAAAGAAAAAAAAAAAAAAAAAAGTGTGACAATAAAAGCACCTGGATATTTAAAACCAATAAACAATTTAATTGAAGGAAAAAAAAAAAAAGCACACTAAGATTTATACATACACATATATGCATGTATTATATTAGACACATTTAATTTAAACTCCACATTTAAACTCTACGGCGAGACCAATAAAATCTTTACTGCATTTATACAATGTATATATTCTATATATTACAGAATAGCAGGTGCATTTTTATAGAATGGGTAATTGCAGAAATAATGGACACATTCACCAGTGAGCACTGTATTGATTTTATCTAACAGTCCTGCTATGAGAAACGTGCCCTGGACACGTTGAGCCATTAACTTTCTATACAGAATGCCACTAGGCCAGCTATGCGAATAAAATGCAGGCATATATATTACTTGCCAATAAGCAAAGGGATAGAATTCTTGTAATGAAACTTACATGAGACTTGGTCGGTGCCACTGAGTGGTCCTGTTGTTGTGGTTGACATAATATGTCCGTCCCAAGTTGTCAACTTTCTCTTCCCATCCTGGTGGCATAGGGGGGGCTGGCAACTCTTGCTGATGTGGAGAGGTAGAATCATTTGAGTCTGGTGCATCCCATGCTTGCTGTACAAAGAAAAAAGAATAGTGTCTTTGCACAAAGTATTAAAATCCCAACAGCTAGATCCTTTGATCTCTAGCCAAACTTAACCGAAAGGTAAGAAAAAATATCAACAACTAGATCGCCAACAATCAATCCAAAAAAAAAAAAATTGATTCTCAAAATCTACTGCAGGTAATTCCTTCAGATATATATATTTTTTAAAAAAAACCACAAAAAAAAACGTACATTTCAGAGTTAATCCAAGAGAAACTGCAGGCTGAGCATGATGACATTTTCAACTCATAGCAATTGAAATGTGAGCTGGACGTGCTGGGAGTTGTAACAGACACTAGCTGGGCTGTCAGAATTAATCATTCATTGACCAACTAGAAGACCACAGTTATGTGCCACCCGGATCTGGTACATGATTGGTCTGCATAATATGGTGTTAGCATTTTAGATGCAGGGTCTCTTAAAACAACTAACCTTTATGTATCACTAGTTTGTACAAAATAGCACATTTGTTTCTGTCCTTCCTTTGACTAGTGACATCTTCACTTTTAACTAACCCTGCAAAGTGTTTTCCTGTTCACTTATCTATGTTTGCACTCAAACATTAACGGAGCTACACCCTCTTGGACTTAAATCTACAAGCAATGGCTCATTTAAAAGTGTTTACCATTGCAAAACTTAACACATATCATCACTCTTTGGAAAAATACAACAATTACCCCATTTAATTGGTCTGTTTCATTAACATAGGAGAAAAAAAAAAAAAAAAAAGATAACAGTTTTGCCTGTCCTTCACTTTAATATCACCCTGCTTTTACCCCAACTACCCATGAAAAAAAAAAATACAATTATACTTTAACTTGTTCCACTTACAGTAGAGAGAGTTGAGCATGTGTGAAGCGGAAGAGAGACACACACACACACAAACCAGAAAGAGCTCTGCACAGCCTGTACGGTCACTTTCATGCCCGGTGCTGGTCCATGGCCATCAGTATACATACAGTTAGTGATCAGCCTGCCCTCTCTATCTTCCAAATACAAACTTTCTTTATTTACATATTATGTTCGAAAAAATACTGACATTTCATTTCCAATTAGGAACTGATCACTAACCGTATGTAAAAATGTACACGCACACACACACACGCACGCACACACACGCACTCTCTCTATTATGTAAGTAATGGAAATGATATGCCCACATAAAAGACCACTGCAGAGAATTTCTAACCAGAGAGGCTCGATACAAAGTTGCTGTTGGATGTTTAGATGGCTGGCAGAGACCACTATACTGCTCTACCCACTCTTATCCCACCTTGCAATGTCACAGAAAAAAGGAAACTGTGGGCACACACGGGACATGCAATTACTTTTTTTCCTGTGTTTTTTTGGAAACCAGACCATATTGTTTTTGGGTCAAGCACCCCACCCATCCACAATAGGTGCCCCTTTTATGGAGGTGACCACAAGAAAGCATTAGTTGAGGAGAGTCTCTGGAGGCAATTTAAGCAGCAAGTATTGCAGGTACCATGTTTGTCTCCCATGTTTAAATTAATGAAGGACCGACCGTTATTGAGGTACTGTGATGTAGTGGTGGGCTTAACACAATATGGCCATATAATTCAAATGAATACCCATTTTTACTTGCTTAAGTAGCATTGCAAAATTTGTGTGTTTATTTTGCAGTGTGCACTGTTCCTTAATCTGTGTCGTTTAATGTGGGAAAGTATATGTTTAAACGTAAAAAAAAAAAAATACACTTAACAGCACCAACCCTTAGGAAACAATTATAAAGATAGTGAATTAAAGAAACAAAAAGTAGTTAACTTATATCCAGTGTCATTTTGCCGTCACCTTGTCAGCCACTCCTCGTCAGCTAAGATCATCCTAAAGCTTCTCTATGAGAAGCACTGCGGGCCTACAGCACATGCACAGCAACCAAGCCCATCAAATGCTTCTCATGGAAAAGACTGACTCAAATACTTCTTTGTTAGAAGTATTCAAAACATTTGGCGATGCTGAACATGAATTCTTCCACTTAACGGAAGTTTGTGCCTCTTTCGGCTGTGTGATTGATGGGAAAGTGGAACAAGACCCTAAACAAAAAAAAAGGGTCTTTCCTGCTGAAAGCCAAACAGTTGAGAGGCCTGCTAGAGGTAACTTGGCTAAAAAATAAATAAAAAAATAAAATTAAACACCACAATTTTTCACAAAAAAATACTAAATTATTTTACTGCATACAATGTCCTTTTAACAGAATGCTCAGTCAAGAAAAACAGTAGATAGATTTAGAATAAAGGTCTTCTCATACAATACACAGATACGCAAAATAGCTTTAAAAACTGCAGTTAGATGGGTTCATTTAGGTAATGAAATACTGAAAACACCGGAGACTGGCAAGGTGTGGGAGCTACAGTGGAACATGGCTGGAGAGCTGAAGGTAAATCCATACTTTTGACCTCAATATACTAAAAAATAACAGACTTACCTCTGCCTCCTCTCTTTGTTCTCTGGTTTCTTCCTCCTGCCCATCGTTTTTCGGCAAGTAGGCCATTTTCAGCCTCAAGAAACCTTTAACTCGAGATTTGTGGCTGCAAATCAAAGTGCAGAGCTTTAGTGGTCACATTTCATTGTTGAAATAGAAATAGCATTCAATCACATTCCAGTTTACGCACACAACAAAACGTTAATCTGTTTAAACACCATCCAATGCCAAATTTATACCGAGCACACAATGAGTTAACCCCTTAAGGACACATGACGGAAATATTCCGTCATGATTCCCTTTTATTCCAGAAGTTGTGTCCTTAAGGGGTTAAATACAATTTGCCTGTATACAAAAACATTTTACGTGGCTTCCTGTTTGCTAATACACACCTTCTAGGTCGGAGTAAAAAATCTTTGAACGTGTACGGCCTCTCCATGTTGGGATCCTCTGTCTGTTAACAAGAAAAGTTAATTTTTAACAGTTGGTCTCTTTTACAGGATCAAACTATGTACAAAATGTAAACAATGCAAGAAAGCTTTTCAATGGAGTTTAAACACTTAAAAAAAACGCACAAAACGTTTTAAGAGAATTAAAAAAAAAATATCTATATACTTTCAGGGTTATTTACTGTGTGTGAACTAGTGGGAATTTTAACTGAACTCAAAGTGAATTTAACATTTTACAACAAGTTGCTAAACTGGAAAAAGTCTCCAAGCCAGCAATATTTTCAGTTTGGTTATGTTTGCCTAAAATTTGAAAGCCACACTTTTTGTGAATAACCGTGTAAAATGGGCTAAAGGTTATTGAAGGTGAATCAGTCCCAGATACCTTGACATGGGCTGCTTATAAAGGGTGGTTTGCATTGGACACTCTGATTAGCTAGGTTTGCTCTCTAAAGTTGCATTTTGCATTCTATATAAAACTTGAACCACAAGCAAAAAACAAAACAAAAAACACACACACACATATATATTTTATTTATTTATTTTGTCAAAGGAACATGCATTCTCCGTTCTGAGATTTTTACATTACACATATTATCTACATATACATTTCTCAGAATATGCTGGTTTCACCATAACTGAAACAGATTTTGCTAGTCATAAGCAGTATTTGTATGTTTTGTTCGTTCTATTTATTGATTTTGTCAGCTAGAACTGGTTGAGTCACTGCAATATGTGTATTTGCATTCCACTGGACAGTTCCACATTGAATATCTGATCATTTATATGGTAAGTGTATATGTATAATCCAAAATGTACATGTTTTTAGCAAACTAACTCTATATTCTGGGAGAAGAGGGCAAACTTGGGGGGAAAAAGCAAATAAAAAAAAATAACTGAAATAAATGTTTAAATTGAAGGGAAAATAGGCTCAGCATTGAAGGAATTAATCAGAGGGTTCTCCTATGCTTCTTAATAACAAACGGTACAAGAAGCTCCCTTGTCTCAATACCACCAACAGTCCCAGACGTCAGGGGGAAAGTCCTGATATTTGGGCTCCTGCCTGACTTTCTCAGATTTATTTTCTGGTGTCTCAAATTTGATGAAAAAAAAGCAATTTCCCAAAATCTCAGTGCGCCTCAGTGCTGGCCTGGCCCACTGGAGTGTTTCTTAGAAGACTGTAGTATTCTGACCAACCAGGCTAGCCATCTGTTTGTGGGTGTCTGCAGGGGCAGATAAGACATTGTTGATGGAGTCACATGACGCAAAGACAATACCCTTCAGGGAATGCCCCTCCTGCTTTGCAGCTCAAACTACAGCAGGATGTAGGGATGTATGTGGTCACACCAAGTGACTTCTAATGCTTCCATCTGTAAAACCCATTTACTGTTTGCAAGGTGTGCGCAGGACCGGCCACAAAGAGATCTGTGAATTTTGTGCACAAACAATGCCATTAGTTTGAACTTGTTACTCTCCTTCGGGCAGAAGATGCCAACCATCCCCTGTACAGTGATAAACAGGGCCCCAAGTGATTGTTACCTAAATAATACATTAAACATAATACATTGATAACTTGTATATTTGCATTGTTTTAGCTACTCTTCCATGTGAAGTTCTTATTGTAAAGTTTACTTGTTGCATATATTTCTATGATGTATATTTATGTTTGCTCTTTTAACTGTAATCTTGATGTTTAACCCTTTTCTTCATCATCTAAAAGAAAAAAAAAACCTCTCCTTCCCTCCCTTCCCCTCTGCCACCATCATGGCTGTAAAAGCAGTATGGGGAATGTTATCCACAACATCTGGAGTGCCAAAGGATGCTTTACCATTCTCTGGTCTATAAGTGATATAAGATCATGACAATACAAGTATTCTAAAATTTCTGTCTATTGGGAAAAATTACACTCTGTGAGCATTTCCAGAGGTGGGTCGATTCAACTGATCCCATCCCATAAATGTAGCCCATGGAACAGCGCAACTAAGGGGAGTGGGCCTTGACAGAGCTAGGAGGCAGGCATATGTAGAGGTGGGGTCTAGTGGTCAGGTGGCCATAGGGGTGTGGCTTCAGCTGGAATACAGTTATTAATAATGGACATTTTAGATTAGGGGCCATTTTAATTAGCCATACTT
The DNA here is from genome assembly GCA_933207985.1 of Pelobates cultripes. Lineage (NCBI taxonomy): Eukaryota > Metazoa > Chordata > Amphibia > Anura > Pelobatidae > Pelobates > Pelobates cultripes. Next base: position 275,172,834 of record OW240916.1, read on the forward strand.
ACCTGTTGTTGTCCCACTCTCCCTCCCTTAATTTTTGGGTTATGGTGTTCTTCGTTTATCCCGTTGGGTCACGGCGGCGGGGGCTGGATAAGATATTGGGGGGTAGGTAGTTTTTGGTAGCTGTGATGTTTGGTAACAATATTCACATGGTTGAATTTGTTAATTGGTAGGTTGGAGCCCATAGGTGGTTCTCACCCTGGTGGTGTAGGGTTGTCTCAGTATGCCCCTACAATGTTAAATCTGTGGGTGTAGGGGTGTCTCGGTATGCCCTTACAATGTTAAATCTGTGGGTGTAGGGGTGTCTCGGTATGCCCTTACAATGTTAAATCTGTGGGCGTAGGGGTGTCTCGGTATGCCCCTACAATGTTAAATCTGTGGGTGTAGGGGTGTCTCGGTATGCCCTTACAATGTTAAATCTGTGGGTGTAGGGGTGTCTCGGTATGCCCTTACAATGTTAAATCTGTGGGTGTAGGGGTGTCTCGGTATGCCCCTACAATGTTAAATCTGTGGGTGTAGGGGTGTCTCGGTATGCCCCTACAATGTTAAATCTGTGGGTGTAGGGGTGTCTCGGTATGCCCCTACAATGTTAAATCTGTGGGTGTAGGGGTGTCTCGGTATGCCCCTACAATGTTAAATCACTTGTTGTATAAGGCCTGTTGTGGCCATGTTGGTTATGTTATTCATGCCTGGTTATATGGATTATTGTTAGATTATGTTATGGGTCATTGCCAGTGGGTATAGTACTGTTAAAGTTGGGGTGAATTATGTGTCTATTTGAAAATTGGGAATGTTTGGCAATAACCCAATTTGTTATTTATATATTTAATTATATTTATAATTTATTAAAGCCATGACAATTTTATCCACTTTAAAATTGGTGTCCGTGTCTTTTTTTTTTTTGGGGGGGGGGTGGAATCCAAGTTTATGGTTAGGACATATGCACAAAGGACGACTATGCGCATGTCAAGTTGCCCAACACAGAAAAGTCTCCCAAAAGATGCAGATATACATCACATATCTTTAGAAAGCTGTGTTCATCCTCACTCGTGTTTGTTTTACACATTTTAATATGATCAGATATTTAAGGGCCCTTGTTAATATGCCAAGAAATGCGGTAATGTGGAATTCAGTTGCAATATATATTTATTTTATGCATATTCTCAGGCCAATACTTTCAAGCTAAGAAAGAAAAAACAGTGAAGAGTCACTTTAGTTGAAGGATTACGTTTAGTGCGAATTGATTATAATAAAATTATGCCTGTACATACTGCACAACTGGCAGCCGATTTCATTTGGAATTTTCTGTGAGTGCAGACAGATGCTTGTTTCTTGAGAGCTGCCATTAAATAAATGTATCTGCATGCCGAAGGGCAAACAACACATTGCACTGCTTTGACATTGAGGGCAATGGCCAGTAACATATTTCATAACTCAAATTAATTCTACACGGTAAATATCAATAATAAAAATAATGTTTTTACAGACAAAGTGACTGTTGCAAAGTCCACTTTTCTAAAGCAGTGACCATAAAAGATGCACAAAGCAAATTGTAGGGATATTTTGACTTGGAAAACTGGCCGTGGGGGCTCTCTACTGTACAAACAACAGCTGCCACATCAAACGTATTTATAAACAGAGCACAACCATGAAAAATTTAATTAGATGAAATTCAGCTTTAAAGCTTTGTTCTTATGTAAAATAATTATGGTTTGTACGAAACGTATAGCTGCCAAGCATGATGCGTTTTTCTTTTCCCCCCAAGAGAATGGCTTGTCATATTATTATTCCATGTAGTCATTTTTTGTAAACCAATTGTTCTACATGGTCATCATTTGTGATTGGAATTGCAGGGCAGCGACAGCCGCATTGCCTGCCCTTGGTGTAAATCTTAGCAGTGAATGAGTTAAATTCTAAATGCTCAGTAAACAATGCTCAGTTTTTAAGCATGGTCCTGCTGATTCTTCCTGCAAACGAAACAATGTATAAAAGAAAAAAAAAAAAAAAAACTATTGGGCAACCTACTGGTAGGTGATTCAGAGGTACGTCAACTTGACCCAAGAAGTCATCTCTGGTCTGTAAACAAAAGCAGACAAAAATTACAAAGACGTTCAAAGGTTACAATCGTTCTACTGCAACGTAATGGTAAAATGTGTTTCGTTACTTCAATAGAACACAATTCATACAATATCAACCTCCTATTCAATTATGGATACTTAATTCCAAACCAAGAGTTAGTGGCTTATTAACGTAACACAGAATTGTAGTGAATTAAAAACAAAAAATTGCCAAATTTTGGCAAATAGACTTGAAAACATTCTCCAAATAAGCAGCGGTCTATTTTATCCTCAATTTTGCAATTCTGATTTCAATGCAATACAATTTGGGGTTTAATTAATAAACCCCAGAATTCCAGCTGCTTGTCTTGATAGATAAGTGCTTGGCATAATAAATAGGCTCTCACAGATCAGCAAGTCCAGGGGTGCCTAGAAGGTAGATCTACAACTCCCATGATGCTATGCATGTCTTTGGAATGCCTTTAGAGTAGCAAAGCATCATGGAAGCTGTAGTTTTAAAACATGTGGGGATCTACCAATACAAATGTTCTAAGTTAGAAATAATGAAAACTGGAACTTAGTCTTGTGGTAAGGCACATTACATCCTATTACAATTAATTCTAGAAATAAACATCTGCCAGTACATTAATATGGTACCTCTCTGACTTGTTTAGCTATTCATTGTAAAAAGCCAAACATTTCCAGGCAAAACTGAACCTATTCTAAAAATAAAAGGTGGATTTGGAACAAACATAAAAAAAATTGAATTGGTCTATAAAGTTAATTGGTCCATAAAGTGATTGCTTCAGATTTTGCACATTGTTGTTTCTGCGACAAAGCTACAAACAAATGACATGTTCCAGCTGATTGTAGCTTGTTTGTAGCTTTGTCGCAGAAACAACAATGTGCAAAATCTGAAGCAATCACTTTATGGACCAATTAACTTTATAGACCAATTTTTGAATTCTGCTCCAGAATAGCTTGGCATACATAAACTATATAGCTCTACTGTGTCACTCTCAAAGTGACAAGACAAGTCATGGTTTGGAACGAGAAACCCTTGTTCTTTTTTTTTTTTTAAACTACACTTTTGAGACCAAAACAGCTTCATTAAAGGACCACTATAGTGCCAGGAAAACAAACTTGTTTTCCTAGCTCCATAGAGTCTTTGGGTCCCCCCACCCTCAGGGTCCCCCTCCCGCCGAGCTGAAAGGGGAGGAAGGGGTTAAGTTCTTACCTTTCTCCTCCCTCTTCGACGTCCTCCGCTGAATGCGCATGCGCGGCAAGAGCCGCGCGCGCAGTCAGTCCATAGGAAAGCATTTCTCAATACTTTCCTATGGATGCTGGTGTCTTCTCACTATGAATATCACAGTGAGAAGCGCGGAAGCGCCTCTAGCGGCTGTCAATGAGACAGCCACTAGAGGCTGGATTAACCTGCTATGTTTACAGCAGGCAGGGTTAACCCTAGATGGACCTGGCACCCAGACCACTTCATTAAGCTGTAGTGGTCTGGGTGCCTATAGTGGTCCTTTAAGCTAAAGTTGTTTTGATGCCTATAGTGTCCCTTTAATTACTGTATTTTATTATGCACAACTTGCTCAGATGATTGCAAGCTTGTGTGCGTGTGCTGATTGAGGATTTCATATTGTCCTAGTGGAGTTGTATGACAAACAACTGAAAATGTGCCTTTCCGTCCAATTTGCAAAACTGCAAATGTTAACTGGTGTTAGGTATCAGTGAAGGCAGACATGACTAGCATGCAAACATTGAAGACATGGAAATGGACCACAAAACATTCTATAGCTGCAAACAGACGGACCAATATTGAGGCCTTAAGTGAACATTATAGTGTTACGAATATCAAAATGTATTTCTAAAGCTATAGTGAACCCTTACTTAAGTAGATGTGTGTGTGTGTGTGTCCCACCCCTTTCTCCCTTGCTTCGTCTGCTCTGCTTCCTAGGTTGAGAAAATCAAGGATAGGGGACAACTGGGGCTACTGCGCATGCACAGCAAACTATAGCGCTGCACTAATCAAACATTGCTCTAGGAGTCTTACACGGTTTTCATAGGGAAAACGGCTCTAGTGGCTCTCAGTATGAAAGCTACTAGATGTATGTTTAACTTTGCAAAGAAACACTGCAGTTTCTACAAAACTGAAATGTTACAAGACCACTGCACCCAAACCACTTAATTAAGATGAAGTGGTCTGGGTGTATTTAGTGGTCCTTTAAGAAGGAGGAACTCAGGGATTTTTGTGCCAGTGATGTGCTATTTTAGTTACACTTCAGAGGTTTGCTAAATAAGTAGTAGAAATTTACTGTGCAGAAAACAAGGTTATTTTATGATCACTGGTCGGTTTGTAGTACCAATAAGCTATATCACCATATTACGGTTTGAAAATGTTTGGCTTACTGGCAAGCGAGATTAAAATGAATCTGACCCTCACCCTTGGCAAAACAGTCCAAGGAGAAACTGGGGATATGGATGAAAGTGTGTAGATTGCACCAAGCTGCTAGAGAAACCAGAAATGTATTCTTGTACTTAGATGGCCTCCAGTAAAATATTAGCTGTACTGTACAAATAGAGTGTGGCTGATAATATTTAGATCATGAACATAACCGACATATACAGTTTACACTTTAAAGACTGTCACATTTATATTCTGCAAGATCCAAGACGCTTTGGGCAAGCGTATAATCAGTGCATAAGTAGAAAGTCAGAAAAGAGATAAGAAAACCGCTTTGCGTTTGTACAAACTTTATTAAAACGATTAATGATTCAGTTACCCTTTAATGGGAGGATTTTAAAATACTGACATGCACTATAATGATCGTTATTATGAGACTGGGCTATCTTTTTAGCACGCATTCTACAAAGCTGCACATTTTAATGATGCGGGACCGTGTGCATGTTTTTGGTTACAACAACTATTTTCTTCTTCTTTATGTATCTGTTATCACAATGTATAGTATTGTAAAACGACTATTAAAGCAGCACAAACAACAGGTTTCATGCAGCTGTAACACAAGCATTGTTTATTATACACATCGCTTCTATCTAGACACTCTTAATTTCTTTTACTGGCTACAGAACTCTGTTTAAACCTTACTGGACTACCAACAACTCACTGGGTCTACATTGTAACAAACAAACTCACTAGTTTAGCAGAATAACACTGGGAGATATGTAGTAGGGAAGGAGACAACAGAGTTCTAGTGAAAAACAAAAATATGTAATTAATGCAGGGAGTCTAAAAGAATGATATATTTTATATACAGTAGTCGTGTATAATATATAATCCGATTGTGGTGAGACCAAACACTATAGAACCCACACAGTACATATACAAAAATTACTGTTGTGAATCATCTGCATATGCAAGATTGACGTTTGTAAAGTCTCTTGGGCATAGAAACTTGAGAACACGTTTGCCCAGTTATCCCAGAGTTCCCAGCTCTATGCAAATGAGCCCAATGCATCATGTTTCAGAATTTGTAAGCGTCATACATACACACACACACACACACACACGTACCAAAGTTGTAATATACTATGTTTTATTCAAATATAAAAACAAAAGTTAAAATCTTGAGAAGAATCCTACAAAGAAGATTGAAAAAGACAATGAGAATGAAAGGTGAATTTAGGATATGTTCAATGCTTATTACTAAAGGAATGAAGAGTGATTAAGAATAGTTTTCAATACCGAACCCACCCCCTGTATAATATACACTGCACGGTCTAATAAGAGCAAGGGAGATTTGTTTTGGTAACAGCTGTAAGCAGCCGTTACACAACTCACTTTGGAAGGCAAGTGTTTTCATCTGTAACTAAAATAAAAGCGTGCTCGGATCAGTTTATTATTTGGGTACCTGGGATTTCTATGGTATGAAGTGTCACAGATCCTGCTTAAATAGAGCCGTAAAGCTGCATCTTTGCCACTCACTGACCTGTCAGAGTAAGGACTTCTGTAACGAGCATGTCATTAGCAAATAATCTCTGTATAGTAACATCAGACTGTAGCCCTGACTGTTCTTTCCGATAGACCTATCTTTGATAATTTAGTTCTTTAATATTATTGTTAGTTATACAAGTTTGATGGCTTACAAATCTGAGAACAAATTTAGTGTTCATCTCGCCTTTATTTCACGCTTCACAAATAAGTACAAATACATCACACAAAGAAGTTATGTACTAAACCAGAAATTGTTGAGAATTGTCAAAGGAATATCAAAGTTAAGTCCAGAATAGCAATTTAAGAAGAAAAACAGAGGGGATAAAAAGCAGAACAGGAAAATATCTCTACTTTGGCCCAAAATATAACATTGCCTGGTCAATTCTTCATAATCAAAGTTTTTAAAAGAAGTCTAACAGAGCATTATTTTTTTTAATTGCTTTAATGTAAACATCATTTTTGTGACAGGTTGTATGACTGATGTTTTCCAATTAGTGCCTTAGTGCTGTGATAAGAGGTCACAAAATAAAAAGTGATGATCACCAGATCCTGTGGGGCTATTTATTATATGCATCTTAGTAAACATAGCAAAATAAAAGAATTGGCCAACACGTCCCATAAATTTACTGTCTTTACACATACCTCTATATAGTAAAAGTGTGGACACTTAGCATAGTGATGGCTTACCATTGGTAAAATGTTGGCTGAGCATTGTTGTAAAGGTAGTCTACAATAGATGCAGAGGAAATGGTTAGCCACCGATTACAACAGCAATCAGATTTAATTAGCCAACGTAACCACGCCTGCCAGGGTTGATGACCGTTTATTGGAGCAAATCTCCAACAAATGAAAAAATAAATAAATTAAAAAAAACAAAGCAGCGCACACTTTAAAAGTTGAATAACACACAAATGCTTTTCGTGTTGTAAAGTTCGTTCGCTGCAACAGTGCGCTGTGTATTCTATAACCAACAGATCGCACATTTTATTTTAGAGCGTGTTTATGTATTACTATCGCATTGAGAGCAAAGAGTTGCTTGTTCAACATTTATAATGTTTCCAACATAGTATATGTTTGTACAGGAGCTGAATAAATGTACTTTGTAATATGAGGAAATAACATTTTACAAAAAAGGGAAGCGTGCTGCGCAGGTTAAAGTAAAGTACAGGAATCCAGGAATGTATGGGATGAACACCCGGCTATCCCGAGGAAGGAGCCAAATCAGTCAGAGATTTCATTACTGGCAGGCTAGATAGGCCAATTGAGTCTTATCTGCCATCACAACCTATGTTTCTAAGTTACTGTTAATTCCGAGCCATGGGGACATAGTAATGAACAGCAGATTCCTTTTGGAACCAGCTGGATTCACTTTGCTGACGGATTACATGTATTAGTCAGGCACGGATACCACAGACCATATGTGCTATGAGAAAATAAGAGAAAGGTCACAAGACATCACATTGGCAGGAATATATGGGCCTTAAAATGTTAAATATGCCATTTAAATTCAAATTTGAACTGTGTAGGATGTGTTCTAAAGCATGATGTTGCTCCTTTAACCTTTGTCCTTTCTGTATCCCAAAACATTAAAGGGACACTATAGTCCAGCTAAGGTGCTGGTCCATGCCGCTGTTCTTTCTCATCTTAACTACTGCAATCCCCTTTTCAATGTTCTTGTGTGTTGCCAGATTGCACCGCTGTAACCTATAACAAATGCGGCGGCGAGGCTCATTTTCCTGTCCGCCCGCACCTCCCAACTCCCACCTCTGTCAGTCCCTACATTGGCTTCCAGTTAGATATAGAACTCAATTTAAGATTCTGGTGCTTGCTTACAAGTCCCTATGCTGCTCCAACCTACCTATCCTCCCTAATACACAAATATGTCCCGTCAAGGCCCCTGCGCTCTGCCAAGTACCTACGCCTATCCTCTTTCCATACTCCCACATCTGATCCTCGCCTACAAGACTTCTCCAGGGCTGCACCATTTCTGTGGAACTCCCTTCCCTTCTCCGTAAGAATTTCACCCAGTCTCCACTCCTTCAAAAAATCTTTGAAATCACAGTTCTTCAAGAAAGCATATAATTTATACTGTTAGCAGGTTTTCATTCACTCCCCTCCCCCTGCCCCCCATGACTCTTCTCCTGCAACTGTCAAAAATAACCTACTAAGTTCTCAGTGATAACTTTTCTAGCAACCTATTTTCTTACCCCTACTTATACCCATTATATGTAAGCTCATTAAGCAGGGCCCTCAACCCCTCTGTTCCTGTGCATCCATTTGCCTGGTTAGTCCACCCATTGTACAGCGCTACAGAATATGCTGGCGCTATATAAATTAAATAATAGTAATAAAATAATAAAAAAACAACAACAACAAAAAAAACACTAGTATCCTCTTTTCCCCACCAATACCTGTAGAGATGAAGGGTTGAAGAGTCCCACATTGGGGGCATCAGCCCTCAAAGTATCCTCCTAGCAATGCCAAAGCATGAAGAACTGATGAATTAAGTGCTATTGACCCCAGCAGCTATACTGGTATCCGTGAGAGAAAAAATAAATAAATCACAGAGTTCTATAATCTTTTCAGTATGCCCATACCAATAACCTGGAACATGGACCCTCTCTCACACGCCATCAAAACACATAATGTATGCGCCAATTTGCTAAAATGTAAGAAAGACAGCCCGAGGTGTTACAGAACGGCCACCCAGAAACCTGAAAGACTTAATATGAGTCAGCAGTCCATTTTAATATTCTGTCGCACACCAGGATACCCATTTAATAATTTAACAGGCAAGCTAAACAAATGCAATCAGCTTACGAACGATGTTGCTGGGAAATTAATCTGCAATAATCACAGTCAGCTTCAGCCTAGAACTTACACAACACCATTTTCCTTTACAAAGAACATGGAAAGAATAAGTATTTTAAAACGTCAAATTATACATTATAAAACACTGTGATGTGCTAATTTATAGGATACCAAATCTACAAAACCAACTAGCCAACTTCCATACACAATGCAAAAGGATGATTGAAATATTAAAGCACACATAAAGAACGGCATTTATCACATTTCCCAGGCTAAATGAACTCTCTGAATGCCTGGTAGTGATTTATAAATTCAAGTGCAATAAAAATGGTAAAAAAGACTCAATTACCTACAAATATTATTATCAAGTCTAGACCAGACAAGAGATTAATATTACTGTCACCTAATCAAGCATTGTTACATTTTTCTGAGATACAATTGAAAGCAACAACCAATGTATGAGATAGAAGGGCTTGTAACATCTTGGAACTTTAGTTTCTAAACCCTTTAAATTCATGCTCAGTAAGAGTAATTGGGGAAAGGATGAAAGACGGCCAAGGGTGTAGGAGCAGCAATCAATCATAACCTAGGAACTGTTGATTTGTGCCGATTAATTCACAGCATTCTGTCCACGGAAAATGAAATGCATTGTTAGAACAGCACAATGATGCAGTATGCCCATTATACCCAATGGGGAAAAAAAATAAATCAAACATGGTATAGGTGGCTTTAAAATAATGGCAGGTTAATATTAAATATCTCGAAGATACAAATACTGGTTTGAACTCAAGGGGTTTTAATTTTAGTACTTCCTCCACTTTAAAGTAAATAAAACAAGGGAAGCCGTCAATACAAGGTGCGGGGAATCAGTAGATGTCATCTTTACATTTATCTTTGCTAGTGTAACTAAAATTAATATACATATATATATTATTTTTATTTAAATCACAAAAATAAAGTATAGTAGCCATACCAGCTTTCTCTGCAGATCATTGGAATAATCATAATAATAATAATAATAATAAATAAAAGACATTTCTAGCCATACATATAGTCTAAACATATTTGAGTTACATTATAATCATTTTCTCCAACATTAACTTCTGTGCTAAAAATAAAATAAAAAAATTATTAAGTAAATGGAGTGAAACGTAATTCTCCTCTCACTGAAGGTAACTGAGCAAATAATGCAGAAAATGAGACTTTATTACAAAGTTTCAGAGAAATTCAAATAGCCAACCCTTTACTCCACGTACAATGGCCACATTTACCAAACCCAATAAAACAATGTGTAATAAAATAATTTAAATGATCTATATAGAATTCTACTGAGAGATGTGGCAGACTAACCACATATTGGACAATCACAGAAAGGAGTCTGAAGCCTAATGCAGCAGCCGATACAGACACTGCATGATCTAAATAGGTCTAATATGATCAGTGAAGTGATCTGTCAACGTAGACCGAGCTAGCTAGTATAACATTAGATTTACCTGAGCCAGGTGTAGGAGAAATCCTGTAACTGGTGTTTGGGGCAAAAGTATGACTAACAGCCGACCCACAGTTGGAAGAAGCACAATAATCACAGCTTCCACAATATTCTTAGACTTAAAAGTACTCAAAAGAGTGACTATCCATAATAAGTTATTAGGTAAATCCTATTTCGATGATTCCGACACGTCATATTTGATCTTTTAGAACGTACACTTTACGACCTTGGAATAAAACCGTTCAAAATAAGAAATGAGGATGGGAAACAAAAAACAATATCAAATTGTAGTACACTAGATCAATTGACATTAACCTTAAATAGTTTGCTCAATATTTTATTTTGTAAGAAAACTTTTGATTTAAACAAAATGTGTCAAAAGCAGCAATTTCAGGGTTAACCAGAGAATCCGCTATGCCTTCACGTGGGGCGTGAAATGACCTGTTTATTTCCTTACGATAGGGTATAGGATATGCAGCTGGTCACTGATGTCAGACCAAGTCAAAGTTATTCCTGGCCACATGCCTTTCAGATAAAGTGCCAAGTGAGACAGTCTTATTGGAAGGCAAAAACATGGGTCAGCCTACTTATTATGCACAGCTAGTGTTACACTCATTGTTTGGGCAATTAATCTGTATGTGCACATTTACATTTTACAGTTTAATCCCCTATATGTAAATTCCAGTAGCCACCACTTATTATATTGAGAGACATTTGATTGAAAGAGAGGCCTAAAGAGAAGATTAGGGATCTGCATATCTTTATTTCTTGATCTTTCTTAAATGTTGCAAGACCACAGAGATTGATAGACAAGATATATAATATTCACTAATGTAGACATTTACACATAACATTACAAATGAGAATACTATTACCACCACTAGAGGGCAGTCCAACTATGACTCCAACTTTTCTGAGATTTAAAGGAGAACTGACATTATTATTATTTTATTATTTATACAGCGCCAGATTCCGTAGCGCTGTACAATGGGTTGACTAACAGACATGTTATTGTAACCAGACAACTAGACGTACAGGAACAGAGGGGGTGGAGGGCCCTGCTCAATGAGCTTACATTGTATTATATTATACATCATTGAATAATAGAACATTGAAAATCACTAATAACTAGTGGTAACTTTTTTCATAAAATGCTCCATTTTATATTAAATTTACATTAATTGTTTAGAAATGACATAATATCATTCTCCAGAAAAGGCAAAGTCAGAGCTTTAAAATTGATCGAAAGAAAAGATAGACAGCCATTTGCAGGATTAAAGGACCACTATAGGCACCCAGACCACTTCAGCTTAATGAAGTGGTCTGGGTGCCAGGTCCACCTAGGGTTAACCATGCCTGCTGTAAACCTAGCAGTTTCATAGAAACTGCTATGCTTATATTAGGGTTAATCCAGCCTATAGTGGCTGTCTCATTGACAGCCGCTAGAGGCGCTTCCGCGCTTCTCACTGTGATTTTCACAGTGAGAAGACGCCAGCGTCCATAGGAAAGCATAGAGAATGCTTTCCTATGGACTGACTGAATACGCGCGCGGCTCTTGCCGTGCATGCACATTCAGCCGATGACGACCGAAGGAGGAGGGAGCCCGGCGCTGGAGAAAGGTGGGTGTTTAACCCCCTTAATCCCCCTTCAGCCCGGCGGGAGTGGGACCCTGAGGGTAGGGGCACCCTCAGGGCACTATAGTGCCAGGAAAAAAGAGTTTGTTTTCCTGGCACTATAGTGGTCCTTTAAAAGGTGCCGATTTCTACATTTAATTATAATTTATACATCTCACAGATACATCTTTGTCAAATAGAAGGATAGGTAAACAATTTCAAAAGTAGCACTATGCAAAACTGCATCATTTCTTCACACCACAGAATAAAAGATTTTCTTAATTTGTATCATCTTCACTTATGGTAGCTTATAAACTCATACTGATTCAATGACTGGATCCCTTTTCCCAGTTATGACCTCAGCAGTGTCCACTCTGTGCTCATTGCAAGTTCATGTAAACAAAAAACAGCAAAGTTGTATTATATAACCTGCAGGTTCGGTTTGTTTTAAGTGATGATGGATTGTTTTTCAAAATTAAGAACTCACTGAAAAAGTGACTCATACATAGGGATCATGTTTTCACCACCGAGATGAATGGCCACAGGTATATTATACTCTGTCACTTCTGGGTCTACACCTTCAATCCACTGAAATCTGAAGTCTATGTTTATTTTTTTAGTATGGGTATTTATTATGCAAGGCACACAAGAAGTTAATCAATTGATTATCTACCATGGAGGAAGACTAGTCCAACATCCACCTTAAACTAATGTCTGGGTCAAACACAGCTGTTCTCGTCTCCTCATCATTAAACACCTCTGGAGACACTTTGTCTCCCCCCCTTATACAGGACTTTTCACTAAGGCTTAAATGTATGAATACTGAGTCAGTTTGTTCCATTCCCTATCCCCATGTAGCTCTAATGGTAAACTAGTATAACACCACAACTCAGTTGGAGCTTATTAGAGCCAACTGATCACTGTACACAGAGTAAACCTTTTACATCAGTACACTCAACGCATTGCCAGATAGTCTAATACCCATCTCTGATCACACATGGGCTTTTAAACTTGCTTGATCCATATGTGCACTAATAATATCACAATCATGTCCAAATATTTGCATGTAATAAAAACTTACTTGGGTTTCAAATCCCTACAGACAAGGAAGACTGAATTCACCATAATGACCATGCGCTGATTTTTGCTCACGTGTGGTAGATGTAGGTTAGGTTTTTCTATAGGTTACATACATTTCATACCATCTCTCCTCCACATTAGACCTGAGTTGTCTCTCCCTTTTATACTATATGGCTAAGTCCAACTAAGGTCACACCCCTGTTAGAGCTTCAATTGATGCCTCCTGTACATGCATATGTATTTAAATAGGCAAGTAACTTTGACTCAGATGCATGTTCTTTAGTTTATGTTATTTGTTAATAGCATTTTATGGATCATATTCCAGTCCAATACTAATAAGAGTTAGTTATTTTCCTTCCAGTTCTCCACCCCACTATGTTCCTTCCCTCCGTGGAGGACCCAACCAATTAGACTGTATTCCTCAATTGAAACTTCTACTTTTATGAAGTGAGACAATGGCTCAAGACTTCTCCCTATGGAACCTCATCTTCTCTAGATCAAGCTCATAGCTGTGGTATGATTGGAAGCAGACCTAAAAATTAAAATTCTGTCTTGCCACATAGAAACATGTGATCACACAAATACATGGCTCCTCCAAGTGCTTAACCCAGTGGGAACCAGTAGAAAGCTTTTGATGAGATTGCACCTAGTCCCTCAATAGCTAGCACGCATACATAAATGCACTCTTGCAACTTGTTTTATGTGCAAGACGACATTAGATACATCTTCCATATCTCCTGGTCATGTCCTCTGCTTCACTCCTTTCTGAAAGATGTGATCTAGTTAATGCCCATTATCTCCCCCCCACACCCCTCACCTCCTATAAGGGAGTCAGCTACGGACAGATTATAAGTCCCAATTAAATAAGAAGAAATGTCCCATAGACCTTATCTTAATTCCAAGCAGTCTTCGAAAAGTGGGCCTGAAGGTCTCAAGGACCACTGTCCCTCACAGCTCTGGGGTCTCTTACTCTCCTCCTCCTTCAACTATTGAACTCCGTATATACTTGGTGGTCTTTTTAAGGATTTTAATTAAGCTAAAATCATTTTACATTAGCATATATAGAGTTTGGAATCTATATTGCCACATCGACTGCACTGTTCTGTACATATTGCTTTTTTCGGATGTTTCCCTTGAAATGTTACTATAAAAAAAATAAACATGATGGCAATGGAATGGAAAAACGTAACTATAGACATGATCTTGCAAAACTTTAACCTGGGAAAGAGTTACCGTAACTCTGCCAACTGAACCAAACTGCCAACTGAACCAATGTAGATAAAATAAGATTCTACATACAATGTACTCCATAGAGAAAAACAAAACGTAACACTTCAGAATAATAATGTGCTTTATAGTTATATAGTAGTCCTGCATCTCCTGAAACTCAACAAACTGGGTCCATTAGTGGAACTGGGTCCATTAAGTGGATACAAATTATTATAAAAACAAAGTTATATTGACATACAGTTGACATATTAAGTTAGCACTTTTGACATTCACCTGATGTACAAGTCTCGCCAATCCCTGCTGCGCATTCTGCATGCCAAGTGTAAAAGGCTTCGGTTGAAATCCACCATAACTGCAAACTCTCTTTTTTATCACCATGTTTCCAGGACAGTGTGTAAACCAATGTCTAACTGTCCGTTCCAGAATTTGAACTGGCAGTTTCTTACAAAACGAATACAATTAATTTATTACAAAAGCCGCCCCAATGCAAATTAATACATTCTTAGTATGTAATAAATCATGGTGCAACTGCTATGTTAAGTAATGATAGACTGGTTATTTGTCAGTGAACTCCCAGTCAATTTCCGTGTCGTGTCTGGCACATGTATTCGTTGCTCCTATCCCAACCAGCAGCATGAAGATGATGAAATCCTGGAATGCCATGCTACGTACTTAGAATAATAATTCCAGTAAAAGTACAAGCAGCAAAGCTTAAAGACATCGGCATCAGCACATGACAAATGTTAACATCCTGGTAAAGGTGAGTCCGAAGCTTGCTTCCCAGAAATGCAATAAGCAAAGTATGGCAAGCCACAGTTCATTGAAAGTGTGTCCGTAAATGCCAGTAATTATCAGAGATAAGTCCATTAAATGAATGCCAAGTAAGCCTAATGCGACAGTGAAATGATCTAAAAATTTTTACATAAGGATTGCAAATATATGTACTAGGGCAAAAAATGGTCATTGGAATCCATCCATAGCCGGAGTGCAATAATAAAAACAAAAATAGAAGTTCCCAGAGTACTCTTGCTTGTATGAAAAACTTTATTATGCAACACAAGTTGGCAGCTTATATAAGACTAAGTAGGGAGCAGCTTGAATAAAAATGCCTTTGCATTTTAACTCTCTTGAAGTAAAGCGTTGCCCTGAATGTGGGCAACTATTCAATTTTACAAGGAAGGGAATTAGATATAGGACCAGAGGATTGGTGACTTGGTTGTAGGGTTTTTTTTTAGGGCAGCAGAGGAATTAAAAGTGGCTCTGTCACCTTCTGAGGTCTTTGCATATTTTGCAACGACCCAATATTGTGACTGCTCTAGTGTGTGGGCAGAGAGCGTAGCGAATGGTAGTGTTTACCTGAATCTGCCTTTTGTGGCCAGTGCTATCTTCTTCTGCAAGGTCCTTTTCAGCTCACAGAGCTTCAGCTGCTAGGGGGGCAAAGTCAGCACTGTACTCTCACGTATGTACAAGAGCAAGTCTGCAGGCTCCTCCATAAACAAAGTCTTTTACTCCTCAACTGAGGGCTTAAGAAAGCTTGATAATGGTAACTCCTCCTTTTGTCAAGCTTAGGAAAAATAAATAAGATAGTAGTCCCTACTTTGTCTTATGATATGTTTTGACCAGGATGAAATTTAAGTGAAAACATTTATCTTTATCAAACACTTAATTTTTAGGTTGACAGAGCCAATTTATACACAGCATATCTTAGAATATTTATTGTAGAATGCAATTACCACCCCCTCCCCTAAAGTGAGAATAAGGCAGTTTTAGTGGCATAAACCACTAAACATTAATGCAAATCCATGGTTGACTTGATGTGCTACATGATGTTAAAATGACTGTCCTGAAGGAAAGTTTCAGATAAGGGTTGGGGTTTCTCAGCCAACTGAGAACTTTTCAGTAAACAAGCTAAGCAATGTACAAAAAAGACGTGTTTAAGTTTATTATAATGAACACGGACGTTTCATTATATTTTAAAAGTACTGTGAAGAAACAGCGTTAAATGCTCAACAACAACCACCAATTTTGACCATGGTCTACAGGGAGAACGCACAAGGGGCAGGTTAAAAAAAAAAAAAAAAAAAGGAAGATGGACCCTTAAATTTTATCAAAGGGTACAATGTATGCCGCTGAAGGGCACAAATCAGACATTTAGGGACAATTTGCTGCTTAATCATTAACTCCAAAGGAGCATTCGCCACCAACATTCTGAAGTGCCCATGCTTTGGAAGAATAGAATGTATACATACAGAAAATGGTGTTATGATTGTATTCACATCTACTGCAAGTCTCACGTATAAAACGGTCTGTCTTTCTCTGCTAGACACTCAAAAACATTTTTATTTTATTCTTAACAATTTCTAGGTGTTTATTGTACCAATGTATTTAGTTTCAATGCGTTCTTTAGCCGCACAATCACCTACACATTATTTTGGGAGATGGTTGCCATGGTGATTTCTATTTTTTTTTTCTTATTCTTCAGTTATAAAGGGACATAGTGTGCTGTTTCTCACATTGATTACTGATAGTCTATTATAAACATATAATTTGCTAAAAAAAGAAAAAAACAAACATCAGTATATATTCACAAAAGGATTTATCTGCGGTAAACTCCCCAGTAAACAAAAAAATTCCGGAATTCCTAACTCTGTGCTAAAGAAAGTTAAAGGTAAATTACCATGAAAGGATTTTTGATAACCTAACAGGTATACATTTACATTTTTAAATGTTTCGGTCTAAACATAGGTATACATATAAAACTATATCTATCTAGAGGAGAAATTTACCCAGGTAGATATTACAGCAAATGTTTTAAACACAATGCATTTCTGATTACCCTATTTGTGCCCCCAGCCCCTGTCAGCCCCCCGTCCCGCAGGGTATATATTAAAGTGACACTCCAGAACCCTAAAGCTCTTTCGCTTACTTAAAAACTTTTTGTGCAAATAGTGTGTCCTATTTCTTACATTTTGCAAAAAGTGCAGATTTTAATAGAAACTGACACTTTTATAAATTAACCTTGTAACACCCACTTAGTTCTCAAGCAGACAACAGGTCCTGTTACTTCCTGGTTTGGAAAGCTCAGTAGCGTTAAACTCAAAAGGCCCAATTGTTCAAGAGCACCTGCCTTGCTAAGACCTCTCATTAAGCTCCATTGGGATGCCTGTTATTTGACAGCCACAGAAAGCCTGGGCAGGGTAGGTTTTGAAGGTTTTTCAAGTTTTTATTTTTTTAGATATAACCCCAATGTAAAAAATATAATTAAAAACATGCATCCTGTCATTTGGGGTATATATCTACTAAACAGTGATTTTTATTTATTTTACATTTGGGAAGTGGAGTATCCCTTTAAAGGAACACTATAGCTACCAAAACAGCTTTAGCTTAATGAAGCTGTTTTTGTGGATAGATCATGCCCCTGCAGTCTTATTACTCAATTCACTGCAATTTAGGAGTCAAATCACTTTAGTTTCTGTTTGTGCTACCCTAGCCACACCTCCTGTGGCTGTGACTGACACAGCCTGCATGAAAACAAAATGATTTCATTTTCAATCAGATGTAACTTACTTTAAAATGTTCTATCTCCTGTTCTGAACATTGAACTTTAATTACTGTACATACTGGAGACTTCTGCAGGATCTAGCAAGCTGTTAACAGACCAGGATAAAAGAAATTCTAAAATGTATGTGTATATAATATTAGATAACTTTACAGGAAGTGTTTATGAAGTCTATGTGCATCACCTGCAGAGAGGTGTGACTAGGGCTGCATAAACAAAGTGATTTAACTTCTAAATTACAGATCTGAGCAGTGAGGCTGAAGGAGCATAATCTATGCACCAAAACTGCATAATTAGGCAAAAGTTGTTTTGGTAACTCGTGTCCCTTTACGTTGGAGGACAGGAAACAAACATTATGTCTGTTTCTCCCCTTCTTTCTATTTTGACTGTCATATGCAAAGGTTAGTGCTTATAACAATGATTGACAATGATTGACAAGGAGTTAAAAAGGAGGTGTGAGGATCTAGGATGGAACCGTGTGGATTTAAATGTTTTTTGATCTCATAAACATATAGTTATCATATACAAGGGATAAGGGAACATTACAAAAAAAAATGATCTTAGGAAGTAGTGTCTTTAAAGATGGCCTCCCTTTAAAAAACAAAAAACAAAAAAAAAAAACAGAATTTGTTTTGTTTTACATTATATATTCATATTTATTTTCAGTTTTATGAAATTTAATTCACGAAGAAGACAGCAGCTTTAGGGTGATAGAGGCAAAAACTCAGTGAGTAGTTGCACATGTCAATCAAACGTAATCCTCAAAATTAGACCACCGCACATACTAGAAACATATACTGGCAACATACTGTTAGGACAGTGCTTGTCTAGATGTGAAGGCAACTTTAGCAACAAATCTGTTCTCAATTTTCAGTCAATTAATAGGAGTCCAGAGTTTTGCCATTATGGATTTGCCAGTGCCATAGAGAGTCATGCAGCTATTTGTTTCAATGATGGAGTTAACCTGACCATCAAGAGTAAAAAAAAAAAAAAAAGTAATCTTATGTTCAAGGATATCTTGATCAGCCCACTAATCTGTTGAAACATTTTTTTTTGGGGTGGTCAGATACCATCAATGAAGGGTCTTACACCCTTGTTCTTTTAGTTTCTGTTTGGTATTTGCTTCCTACATACCTTGCCATTCCTCATAGTGTACCTTTTCCACAATGATTTGCTGCCATGAAGCCTGTGTTAAAGTTGTGTTCGTATCCAGAGTGCCCCATTAACTTATTTGCATAGTGGGACACACTGATGATAAAAACATGTTAGCACAACTTAAAACGAGAAGATACATTTGTCAAAGACGATTGAGGATAGGTAATATGGTGCCATTTTGTGATAAACTTTGGAGATACTCATGACAAACTGCACCTATGTCTTCACTAAATAGCATCTCATGCAATCCAACACTGAATGAAAGTAGACATTTAAAGTGGCCTCATACCTACAAGAAGACATGTATTTTCAAAAAAATAAAACTTAGCCTCAGTGGAAACTACTGCCAGTGTGGCTGCACCAAGGGCCGTATGTTCAGGGGGCCCATCGGGTGGTCCATGCATTTAGGGCCACATGATGGGATTTGCTGAACAGGTGTCTGGTCGAGCGCTACGGCCCTTTAACAACGTGACTGGGTCCCTGTAGTATTGGATGCCGGTAGGAATTGAGTGAAGGTCTTTTCCACCCATATATCCTCACGATAGGAAGAAAGAAGGCACAGGAGGAGAGTGAGACGCAAGAAGAGAGAGCTGCTCCAGCCAGCCCCACACTCCCATCAGCCTCAGACACCAGCAGGGTCCAAGGAACAACACATAAAAGGTATATTAACAGGAGTGTGGCTTAAAATATAAACATTATCACATGTATGTGTATATGTATCTACGTGTCAGTGGGTGTACCTATGTGTTTCTCAGCGAGTGTATATGTATATAAGTAGCAGTACATATGTATATGTGCATAAGTACGAGCAAACGCCAACACTACATGCAAACAAACTTGTGCATTCAAACTTAAACATACATAGAAGTACAATGACAATCCTACATAAAAATACAATCCTACATGCAAAAACATATTCCATACAAAAACATGATTGCAGTCAAACGCATAAACACTGCTCACAAATACAACGCTGCAAGAATGGGCTAATACAAGGCTCAACAAATCCCTGACGCCTTGAAATTTTGCCCTGGCGCCTGGGGTTTGTCAGCCCTTTAGGCAAGGTGATTGCCCGCAGGAGCATTGATAGAAACATAGAATGTGACGGCAGATAAGAACCAGTCGGCCCATCTAGTCTGCCCAATTTTCTAAATACTTTCATTAGTCCCTAGCCTTATCTTATATGCCTATCGCACGCATGCTTAAACTCCTTTACTGTGTTAACCTCTACCACTTCAGCTGGAGGGCTATTCCATGCATCCACTACCCTTTAAGTCATCAGAAATAATCACCCCTAAATCCCTTTCCTCATATGTTGAGGTTAGGACTCTATCAAATATTCTGTACTCTGCCCTTGGGTTTTTACGTCCAAGATGCATTATCTTGCACTTATCCACATTAAATGTCAGTTGCCACAATTCTGACCATTTTTCTAGTTTATCTAAATCATTTGCCATTTGGCTTATCCCTCCTGGAACATCAACCCTGTTACATATCTTAGTATCATCAGCAAAAAGACATACCTTACCATCAAGACCTTCTGCAATATCACTAATAAAAATATTTAAAGAGAATGGGTCCAAGTACAGATCCCTGAGGTACCCCACTGGTGACAAGTCCAAGCTTTGAATATATTCCACTAACTACAATTCTCTGTTGCCTGTCACTCAGCCACTGCCTTACCCATTCAACAATATTTGAATCCAAACTTAAAGATTGCAGTTTATTGATAAGCCTTCTACGTGCAACAGTGTCAAAAGGCTTACTGAAATCTAGGTAAGCAATGTCTACTGCACCACCCTGATCTATAATTTTAGTTACCCAATCAAAAAAAATCAATAAGATTAGTTTGACATGATCTCCCTGAAGTAAACCCATGTTGTCTCTGATCTTGAAATCCATGTGTTTTTAGATGTTCATCAATCCTATCCTTTAACATGGTTCCCATCACTTTACCCACTACTGAAGTAAGGCTTATTGGCCTATAGTTGCCCGACTCCTCCCTATTACCTTTCTTGTAAATGGGCACAACATTCGCTAACTTCCAATCTTCTGGGACTATTCCTGTTAACAATGATTGGTTAAATAAATCTGTTAATGATTTTGCTAGTACACCACTAAGCTCTTTTAATAGTTTTGGGTGTATTCCATCACATCCCATTGACTTATTTGTCTTTACTTTTGACAGTTGAAATAGAACCTCTTCCTCTGTAAATTCATGTGTAATAAATGACTCATTTATCCTTTTTCTCAACTGAGGTCCCTTTCCTTCATTTTCATCTGTAAATACAGAACAAAAATATTCATTGAGGCAGTCAGCTAGACCTTTATCCTCTTCTACATACCTTCCTTCTTTTGTTTTTAATCTAACTAATCCTTGTTTTACTTTTCTTTTCTCATTTATGTATCTAAAAAATGTTTTATCCCCCTTTTTTACTGACTGTGCTATTTTCTCTTCTGTGTGTGATTTGGAAGCTCTTATAACTTGCTTAGCCTCTGTCTAATCTTATAGATCATTTTGTCTTCCTCACTCTGGGTTTTTTTATAATTCCTAAATGCTAACTTTTTGTTTTTAACTATTTTGGCCACATCTGCGGAATACCACAGTGGTTTCTTGAATTTTTTGCTTTTACTGACAAGCCTAATGCAATTTTCTGTTGCCTTCAATAGTGCAACTTTTAAATAATCCCATTTCTCTTGGACTCCATTTAAATTGCTCCAGTCTGATAATGACTCCTCTACCCATATTCTAATTTTAGAAAAGTCTGTTTTTCTAAAGTCTAAAACTTTTGTTTTTGTGTGGTGTGACTCAGTCACTGTTCTTATATTAAACCACACTGACTGATGATCACTGGATCCTAAACTTTCACCTACAGTAATATCTGATACCAAATCTCCATTTGTTAACACTAAATCTAGTATGGCCTCTTTACGAGTTGGCTCCTCAACAACTTGTTTTAGAGACAATCCCAGTAGGGAGTTTAGAATATGTGTGCTCCTGGCACAAGTAGCTAATTCTGTTTTCCAATTTACATCAGGAAGATTAAAGTCACCCATGATGATAACTTCCCCTTCATTGTCATTTTAGCTATTTCCTTCATTCAATGATATCATTGACCTAGGCACATATTGGGGGGTGGTGCTGCCATTGGCTATCTGGCACCATAACTTTGTTTGGAGGTGGGTAATGCTGTCGGAGATGGACCTACTATGACAGCTGAGGGGCTAATCTCTGAATGTGCAGCGCTTGAAAGCAAAAATGCTGCATATACAGGCTCAGGGCACCTTGAGCGCTTCAAATCACTGAATTGGTAAAGGTGCTTGGAGTAATTCTTTAAAATCAGGATACTTGTATTAATACAATATGGAAAGACTGTGCTCACAACCATACCTTGGAATGTTTTCAATATGAATCAGAATCCAAAGACACCCTTGTGCCACTATTATACCTAGAAGATGCAGGTAAAGGGGTGTTTGCTGATCATTATCAAAGCTGATTCAACACACAGGGAACACAATACGTGTTTCAATCTACACCACGGGAGTAAACAATATGACAGAATTTGATGTATTTGTTACAGTCTGTGAGAGTCTCTATTCCTTGCATACAGTGAATTACCACTGAATAAGGTACCAAGGATGTGGAGCCACCATAGCTTAGTCAATAGGAGCTCAGTAAAATATCTTATCTTGTCATCTTTCTATCACAATTACAGAAAGAGAGCTTAATATCTCCTGTCACAAATCAGTCAATAAAGCACCTAAACAGAGCTAAATTCAGGGTAATAAATAAATAACTTTCTAGGTGCTTCAAAAAGATTTTATAAGAGGATGTTTTTTAAATAAATGGGAACGTAATTAACTAGCTCAGGACAACCTGTAAAGCTTGCAGTTGCAGATAATCTCCAACGCCCATCATTGTGTTTTAAAAATGCAGCTAGAGTCTACACAAGCCGGGTTCATGAAAATTAATAATAAATCATTTTCCTCATACTATCATTTACTTGTCCAGTGACAACACATTCTGCAATTCTATAAATATAAACCGGAGTATATTCAGTAAACGAGGACACAAACAATGCTGTTTAACATGCATATTCTGAGTCATTTTGCTCCGATTAATTACAGGGTGAGACTGTGAGACTGGCTGAGAGAGATGGGAGTTTAACAACTGGTTAGTCGCAAATTCCAAATCCTGTTTACAGGAAATGTAGAGCTGGGGGGGGGGGGGGGGGGGGGGGGGGGGGGGGGGGGGGGGGGGGGAGGAGTGGTGGAGGAGAATGACAGCAACAATGTGAAATGTTTTTCACTAAATGGCAAACTCTTTATTTGTAAAAGCACAACAGGAGCATTTAAACATTGAAGGCTGTGTACAAAAAGAGCACAAATATAAAAGAACTGCAGAAACCCCAGTTTGTATGTATTAAAAACAGCTTTGTATTACTGCACTTCTAAACATTAGATGGGTATTCGTTGCCTAGCAACGTACCGAGGAGTGGCTCGACATACAGGGGGAAAATCCGCAATTGCTGCTGCGTTCTAGTCACACTAAAGGTTTCCTACGTAACGGCACAATTCTAAGAGTCCTCTGCTGGTTTCCTTTATACTAGCCATCTAACGCCCAGCACCGTGAATGCTTGTGAACTACAATGTTGCTTGACCAGGCAATATCAGAGGACAGCTGGCCGAAATTGTGTACTTAACAAAATCACCAGCAATGCTAAGATTAGCCATTACAGCACCAGTGGAGATGGACCACTTGTTAGAAAACTGGCAGATTCCCCACAACGTATTTGCTATGAATGCCAATTTATAGTGACCCAACCGAATCCAAGTGGGCATAGCCGGAGGCTGAACATATATATTTTTACTATATATCCCGATTTATATTCTGCATGTTTTGTGTATGCAGTGTCTGTTCTCTTTACCTTTTCATATACATTTGTTTGAGATTTTTAGTACATCTTGGAATGTTTGTGTCCGTATTCTTTCTGCCTGCAGCTAGGAAGTAAATTTGGGTCTGCTTGTTGGGCTCTAATTCTGAATTAACATGCAATATATTTGATTCAAATAAAAATATTTCTCCGTTATACCTATTTTTGGCTATGTTTTATCATAGTGTCAGTTTCAGGTTAAAGGACCACTATAGTGCCAGGAAAACACTCGTTTTCCTGGCACTATAGTGCCCTGAGGGTGCCCCCACCGTCAGGGACCCCCTCCCGCCCGGCTCTGGAAAGGGGTAAAAACTTACCTTTTTCCAGCACTGGGCGGGGAGCTCTCCTCCTCCGATCCTCCTCCTCTCCTCCCATTCGGCTGAATGCGCACGCGCGGCAAGAGCTGCGCACGCATTCAGCCGGTCGCATAGGAACGCATTTACAATGCTTTCCTATGGACGCTTGCGTGCTCTCACTGTGATTTTCACAGTGAGAATCACGCAAAGGCCTCTAGCGGCTATCAATGAGACAGCTGCTAGAGGCTGCTTTGGAGGAAGGATTAACCCATTTATAAACATAGCAGTTTCTCTGAAACTGCTATGTTTATTAAAAAAAATGGGTTAACCCTAGCTGGACCTGGCACCCAGACCACTTCATTAAGCTGAAGTGGTCTGGGTGCCTAGAGTGGTCCTTTAACTCATCAGTAACAGCATTACTCATTTGATGTTTTGTTTAATGACCAATCTGATATAACAGCTTGCCTTCCAATATTATGCGATGCACACGAGGAAGGTGCACAGTAGCAGGCATGCCCATGATGCAGTTTGCTTTCCTGTTGCTACAATAAGGTTGGAACATCCCAAACAGAGAGGTCAGTCCGGAGTACAAAGTCATCTTGCAGCTGTGCAGGCTGTCCCCCCACCTTCTACATTGCCTGCCCCTTCCCCCCCCCCCCCCCTCCGTACCCCCAGTGTTGCCCGTGCAGCTGAAGTGCTTACATCATGCCTATTGTAGACTTTTTTTCTGGTGTCCCAAATTGGGGTAATTGGGATTGTCCCATCAAATCCAACTGTTGGGGGTATCTATAATTTTTTTTTTACCCACATTTTAAATAACTGTTAACAACTGTTTAACAGACACTTTAAAAGTCAACTGTGAATCAGTTACCCAAAGCTTGGTTTAAAATCTATAAATATACTCAATTCTTATCCATGATTTTTATAGATCTATTTATAATAACTAAAAAAAGGGGAGAAAGTACCAGCGCTAAATCACAAACAGTATAGAAATGACCACAATCATATAAAAATCTGCTTATCACCAAAATCTTATCTTACACAATAGAAATAGAAACCCAAAGTGATGGTGAAGCGCTATATACAAATAAAATAAGTGAAGATGTAAGAAAAATAACACAATACCTTATATTTGTAAACTTAGATATTGTATAGTACGTAGTGTATGGTACCTTTAAAAATATAAACACAAAGACCATATCATAGTGTAAAACCGTAAAATACAAACATACAAAAATGCAAGAGATTATTCCCACTCACAATATATAGAGCCACATCATGAATATTTATTTCTATCATGCAAAAAATCTGCATTGTTTAATGCACTGCACTGTGTAAAGTAAAAAAACAAACAAAAAAAAAAAAAAAAAACACCTGACAGACAAAAATCAATGCTTACTGCAAAATAGAAACATCTCTAGGGGTTAACCCCAATTTAATGTACAGGGAGTCTAAGTTGCATTTTGGTTTGTGTGCGAAATAGCTCCTTTCTTTTCTGTATGAATACTTATTCCTATGTTTAAAGGACCACTATAGGCACCCAGACCACTTCAGCTCAATGAAGTGGTCTGGGTGCCAGGTCCCTCTAGTGTTAAACCTGCAGCTGTAAACATAGCAGTTTCAGAGAAACTGCTATGTTTACACTAGGGTTAATCCAGCCTCTAGAGGCACTTCCACGCTTCTCACTGTAAAAATCACAGTGAGAAGACGCTGGACGTCTATGGACTGTTTGCATGCGCATCTGGCGCTGATGTCGGCAGGAGGAGGAGAGTTCCGCAGCATAGAGGGAGCCTGGCGCTGAAGAAAGGAAAGTGTTTTAACACCTTCAGCCCAGCGGGAGTGGGACCCTGACGGTGGGGGGACCTAAAGACCCTATAGTGCCAGGAAAACAAGTTTGTTTTCCTGGCACTATAATGGTCCTTTAAGAACCTTGAGGTCCAAAATGTGTAAGGATTTTCTGTCTAACTTTCCCCGGTGATGTGTCAAAGGTGTCAAACAAATGTTTTCATATGCTTTGGTGAGCGCTTATTATGGCGTTTTTTTCTGTGCCACCGTTCCTCTTCATGTAAATACTTGCTCCAAGCTCAAAAAGTTAATTCAACCCTTATAAATTATTATTTTATTTTTTAAATAAATAATGCTCTATTTGGCATTATTCTTCAAGTCCCAACCCCTTGACAAATAGTTTTTAAATAAATGTAACTTGTCTTAATCTGGTGGCAAGCACAGCTCCTGGTGATGCTTTCAACACCCCCTCTTGATGTCTCATAGAAAAGCCTTTGATTGGATCATTAAGCTGGCCCTGGCGCATTTGCCCGCTCTGAGCAGACAAGGGGAGAGAAAGTTAAAAAACTAAACAGAGGGTAAAGCGAGGCGAAACAAGCTCCTTCGGGAAGAACCAGATCACGTCTATCGCCAGCATGCAGTACATGCTGATAACAGACATAAAATATGCACAGAACGAACATTAGACAGCCTGGAACACAGTTCTGGGATTCCAATGTCACATGTGGTGGGGGTGCCACTATCCTCCCGATAAACAAGTGCTAATTACTGGTTTTGCAGTGTTTCTAGCTGAAATACTGCACAGCCAGATTCCTTCCCCCATGACCATTCCAAAAAGCAGAAGTGGTCATGGATGTTGGAGTAGCCCTTAAAGCTGTGAGAGCCAACCTACAGTGCATGCCACCACCTCCTTACAGCCATGACAACGCATACACACCACCTAAGTGTCCCTAATAGGAAGGCCAGCCCCTCTATGTGCCTAAATACCTCAGTCCATCCTTTCTATCCTAATGTCCATTCTTTTTCAGAACCTCCATAGGTTAGTGTGTGACTTTTCATCAGAGCTTCACAGCAATAATACTTACAGCAACTGGTCTTTAAGTTACAGTAAATGTGTTTACAAATTTGTTTGTGTAAATAAGCTACATTGTTTGTGTTCTAAATTATATATTAGTTACACCATCTAACATTTATCAGTGTCCCATTTTGTCTGTTTGAAATTATTATTTATAAAATATTTTACCAGGAAAGATACATTGAGATTTCTCTTGTTTTCAAGTATTCCCTGGGTTTTCAAGTATGTCCTGGGTGTGGTAACTGATAAACCTTTCAAATTGGCCATTTATATCCCCTACAGCTCTGTATCTCACTGATCTCTGTAAGACACATCTATTCTTTCCTTATACCTCACAAGCACATCCAAAATTGTGACATGGGTCCATTGAGTCATTCGACCAAAATTCCAAGGCTGAACTCTAAAATGGTCTGGTGTATAATCCCATTCTATACATGGGATGCAGTTTAAGTTAACCAAAGTTGAATTTTCTTGTGCATAAAAGCACATCATAATTACATTATCCAAAGTAAATATACTACAAAGTGAAACTATAATGTTTATGCATGTAAAAAATAACATATAGTCAGACTGATTTACAACCAGTAAACCGGATAAAATAGTGGCTACTTTTAGGAGTGTTTTTTAGATTTGGTGTCCAGTTACCCCTCTTGGTGCCATCATTATGTTTACATTTATAAATTGTAAATTGAAATAAGATGTAAATCAATAGAATTCTGTATGATTTGCCCAATCAAAGGTACATTTTGTCTTAAAGCAGAACACATGGAGACTTATGAAGGCTGTAAACTAATAAATTGGCTCATAGGAAGCATAGGAAGACGGCAAATCGCTAGCATCCTTGGTAACTATGTTACATCTGATATATGAAAGAATGTGTGGGTGAAAGGGCCATCTGTTGATAGCTTCTGGATTTTGCAAAACAATATGATTACACATGAATTAATTGACTAAATCTACCACTCAAAGGTAACAAATTAAAAAAAAAAAAAATTAGAAGAGAAAAGCAAAAGCCCTGAAGCCACTTATTAATGGCAAGCCAAAAAAAAAAAAAAGGATCCCAAAAATATTGCCACACTTGGACTAACAGAGTTAAAGAATTGTTCTAATACTTCGAGTTCCTGCAATATTGGCACAACACAATTTTAATGTATCAAGCCATGATCTATGTTCTTTTGATATGCATATAGGATTAAAGGATCACTATAGTGAAAACCCACCATTTAGGTGGCTTGACAAACGCCGTTTTGGCCAATCAGCACCTTCTCATAGAGATGCATTGAATCAGCGTCTCCATGCAGAGCGTGGGGACGCTGAACGGCAGGGCTGCTTACTGTGCAGCCCTGAGCCAGGAAGCACCTCCAGTGGCCATCTGAGGAGTGGCAACTTGTAGGTGTCCCTTGGGGCAATGAAAACACTGCCTTTTTCTGAAAAGGCAGTGTTTACATGAAAATGCCTGAAGGGAGCCATTATACTCACCAGAACAACTACATTAAGCTGTAGTTGTTCTGGTGTCTATAGTGTCCCTTTAATTATCACACCTGAGATTATGCTTCATTTTCTCACTGCACTTGTGTTTAAGTTTTATTTAGTTTTCTTTCTTAGAAACTATTTATTTTTTATCTCCAATATTCCATTTATGTGAAGCAAAGCAAACAACAGTGCAGTCAGATACAAAGTGCAAAACTGCTAGACTCTCCTCTAAAAAACGAAAATGTTAGAAAGACAACAGTGTCTACCAAATTAATTCATGAATAAAGGGAAAGGTAAAAAGGTGGGGAGAGAAGAGGAGAAAGGGTAAATGATGACAAAAGAAACGTGACAAGACATGAACAGTCATCTTAAATTACTCGATTCAGAGCCAGGGACGTCCTCTGAAAATCCACCTCTGACAGACAAGTTCACAACCATATTCCGTCAAACAGAAAAAAGTAAATACTGGGACGTGCAAAAAAGATAGCACTCATCATACTACACAGTCAGCAACCCTCCTAATTCTGTTCATCTTGATTTGGAGAATCTAATACCTTTATAAATGTAAAAATAATAATTAAAACAAATAATATATTATGGATATTTTGTTTTAATTAACTTTGCAGATTCTGTAATCTGTTCTTGTATATAAGTTCAAAAGAAGCCAATCAAATCCTGTTGTTCCCAAATCATTTTTATTTTTATATTTAATATATAACAAAATGTTTGAAAGCTAACCTACAGCTCACATAAACTCAGAGGGCACACACACACATATATATATATATATATATATATATATATATATTGGAGCAATATGGACAGGGTTGTGAAGCAGTGAATGAAGAGGCTTATGGAGCAAAACTACTTTTTTGTTACTTTCATTACACGTTAAATAATTTTAAAGATCCCCTGTCCTGCTCTTCCTAGTTTGTTCTTTTTCTCTGGGGTTCCTAGAAAAGGTCTGTCAAAATCTCAGTGTAAGTGCATAAACAATCAAGCTTACTTTGAACTTTCAGGAAGGTACTTCTCAACCTCAGCCACACACGCTAGGATAACAGATTCACGTTCTCGACACCATTCGTTAAAGAAATCTATTGTATCACTGGCGTACACCCCATTCCAAATTTACGCACCCAAGTATTGGGATTTAGGAAAATGTGCCGTTATCTATGGATAAACTCTACAGTTTTGCATACAAACTCTACATTAATCCATGCACAACCAACACCACCATAAAATAGCATGTTCAACAAAAGATTTTTCAGCCAAGCATTTACTAATATGACATATTTCATTCATTGCAAATTTAAAGAAAGAGGTACGTTTACCATCAAATGTATCATTTCTATTGGGAAACAAACCATCCTGAGCCAAAAGTACCACTTTTCCAGTTGATGTATATAGTAAACCTCATACAGGGTAGCCACAATAGATACATTCTTAAAGACGGCTATTCATGCAGTTCGGTTTTACTTTGGAATAAAATTTTTAAATACCTGATAATTTTCACTTCTTAAATACCTCTGACAGATAGAAATTATAAATCTAAGTACAATAAATATCTATTTAACAGCGATTAAACTCAAACTGCACAAATGAACACAAGTGAAAGAGAAAAAATAAAATGAAAAAAACCCAAAAATATACTGATGATCGGTTTGCCTTGCTAATATGCCATGATCATTATTTTTAGTTCTTTTGTTCTGTAATGTGTAATACCCGAACACAACAGAAGCAAACTTAACTCCTCTCTTAATCACGGGGAAAACAATGAAAACAGATGTGTAGGCTTTCTCATGCTTAATCACTAAGCAATGTCATCAAGTGTGATCCAGACTGATTAATCTGCAGTATCTGAACGTCATGAACAATACACAGTGTCACATATTATTCAATCAAGCATTTCTGGTGTCATTCCTGTACCTACTGTAAGCTTTCCTCCTATTTAACACAAACTCTCCTATCTGTGCTAGATACTGACCAGTCAGCGGCTTCTCACTGGGAAGCCTTGTGGATATATTGTGAATGTGTGCCAAGAGGCCAATCAAACACTTCTCAGTGAGTTGTAATTCATTAACTGAGAAGTGTATGAATGACAGATTTTCAAGGTTAAGACAGCTAAGCAATCAGGAATAAAATAATGCCTAAACTGCAAATATTACATTTAAACAAAAAAAAAACAACAAAAAAAAAAACACAACTTTTTTTTTCATTTTAAATGATGGCTGGGGTTGTATAGCAGTGGGAAGACCCCACCACGATGATGCTTACGCCTTTTGTATGTCCCGAGCAGTTTATCAGAGAACAGTACAGAACTTCTGCTCTGAATTACAGGTCAAACCAAGTGAGTTAGGAAACCCTCCCCGCTATCAGACAAGGTGGTACAACTGGGTTTTATAAAAATGTTGATTTCTCTTGAGTGGACAAGCAATTTAATCCTGACGTGCTTCAGGTGTTTGGAGTGTTCCTTTAAGATATAATGAGATTTGCACTGTATTCCTGAACCTAATCCTATTGAGCCCTGAAGTTATGCCAAGAAAAAGTATAGCTTTATGTCACATGTGTATTTATCCAGGTTTCAGGTATTTTTTTGAGTACCGTTCTCAGTGTTACCTGGAAAACAACAAAATCTAGTATCAAAATAGCCAGACTACGCAGTTTAAATTGCTGTTTGTGCCAAAACCGGGTAGCAAAATGGCATGCAAAGGAATTTATTCTAGTGGAATGCAACTATAACCACCCATAATGTTTATCTAAATATTGTTGGAATGATGGGAGCTGAAATTGTAAAGGTTGTCATGTGACTCTACAGCACAAGTGTGCATGGTTACATGTGTTTACAAAAACTAAAATAAAGACAGGACAACAAACAAAATACCAATCAATCAAATTGCACGTGATAACACAGAAGAGCATAATGAATATAAACCTACAGCTTGTGACAATGAAAAGTCTCTCTGTGAGAAAGCAGTCACCACACACTTAAAGGGACACAATAAGTACAGTAGCCACTTTAGCCTATTGCAGTGATTAGGGGCAGGAGTCTTTGAGTGCAGTCTCTACAATTTTTAACAGACTGGCCCCACAGTTAAAGCCAAAATAATGTGAGCACTGGACAATGCCTTCTGAATTATTTCAGGAACAGTAAAAAAGAGGAGTTTTCAGTCCCAGGAGATCCCAGTTCTTTAGAAGGACTATTACGACAGAAATTATGTGTTTCCCTTTAAATTAAACAATATTTACATCTTATTATGCAATGACATATTACGATTACAGTCACAGTAATAAGTGTAAACATTAAATAAGCCATTTTTGGAGGACTGGGATGCAAAATAAATAAGAAATTACAATGTTACAGGAATCTTGCACTCGGTGATGTACAAAACATGCAGTGCTAGAGAGAACACATCAGAATAGTGAGATACATTATATCAGCATTCTACATCAATGTCTCATATACATTACATCAATGGTAAAATGCCACTGGTGTGTACCTTCCCATAGTACAATTTGTCAATCAGAGACCATATGGAGGGGATGCTAATGAATGTAAAATTTAAAAGGCCAGTGTCTACTACAGGGATACCTTTGATGCTTTGTTATTATAAATGATGGCAATGCATCATGGGAGTCGTAGATCTGCATCAACTTGGGGTCTATATTTTGGGCAATCCTGATCTATTTTATTTCTTGACAAGCATCACCATTAGTATAGCTACACCTGGCAGATGGTGATGACAGGGAGTCCAATACAGGACTACAACTGCTTGGTAATGTTTCACACAAAGATGGATACAGCAGAAATAAAATGCAATAAAAATAGTATTTCATTTTGTCATGCACCTGGGTGACGTTCGGCTTTAATGACTTATTCTAGAGTAACACATGGGTATAACAAAGCCTCACACTATATATATGAATCTAAACCAACCCCCTTCCTAAACAGATTAAGTCCAAATATAAAATGTATTAAAGACTAGAATATACAAAGCTATTAGGATATATTCACTCACAAAGCATAATAAATAGCGAGAGTTAATACTCACCTGTGGGGTACGACCTTGACAATCACTGTGATGAGAGTTAAACATGTCAGGTCTAGTTCTGTACATGTCTTAATTTCTCTGTCGGTTTATTGGGATGAATGCGGCCCAGTTTACACTGAAGCCTGAGTGATAAAAGGATTCATTCTTGAGATCAGCTCGCACATTACTGCCTTGCACAGAACAAAGCAACTGATGGAAGTCTGAGAGATGCTGGTTGCCTTTAGGACACACTGTACACTTGTGAGTGCCTGATCTCCCGATCACCTCCCACTGCAATGTGCAGCATGCAGACACAAGGCCTTCGTGGATTAAGCAAGCACGATGTTGGAGTTACCACGACACAGGAACAAGTGTCCCAAAATAGTTCCAGCTCATTGGGAAATGCATAGCTGTGCACTGCCATGACAACTAGATCTTACAGCAAAAAAAAAAAAAAAAAGCAGGAACCACCTACATATCAGTCATTGGTGCAATTACACTTCCATCTCCCATTTAATAGCCACGTTATTTATTTATTTATATATAGGTTGTTTTTTTTTTTCAGGACAAGCTCATTTAAACGGCACACAGTAATTCAGCAATTTGTCAATCATAATTTGTAATCTTAACAAACGCTGCTGCGCTATCTTTGCTACCACTGGGAAAAGAACAAACACTTAGGGTAAAGCACAGAGATATGGAGTGGTACGGCAGAAATAGACCCGTCTACGTGATCCACATGACAGAGAGGCCTGCTCTGAGCTGCATTACACGCAGTGATGGTCACCCTGGCTGGAACGCTGCACAGACACACTGCAAGCCTCTCTGAACATTTCATTGCATTGTTTACAGTTAACCATTGCAGTGCCAGTGTAGTGAAAAAGGATTGTTTTTTTTGTTTTGTTTTTTTAATATAGGTCATGTGCCTTATTGTTTTCTTTTCTTAAGAGTGGCTGTGTCACCCCAAACTTACTTTTCTCCCATTGTTTCCTCTTTCAGAATGTGTTCTTTTTTGATCTATTTCTCTTTGTTTAAAAAAATAAAAAATAAATTAAAAAAAAGACTCTTCCCATCAAGTGATTCTTACCACTCTCTGCCTTCTTAACAGCATGGAGGCTTGGAGATGCTATGGTGACCGGTGACGTGCAAGCCAGGTCCACTACACCTGTCCTGAGTGTACATGTTATCCTGGTGCATCTTATTGCCCAGGAGATGTGACATGGCCATGCCCACCCTGGGTGTTCACAAGAGTGCCAACATGGTCACCTCTCACTACACATGTAAGTAAGTCAGGTAAATTCCATTTGAAGTCACTTCTTTTGAAAGCAATCCACTAATTTAACATCAGGAGCCTTGACCTCTGCCCTAACAAGAATGGAGCCCAGCCAATCAGAAGCATCTCATTTTAGTCTTGGGCAGTGGCTCCCAAACTTTTTAAGTTCAAGGCACCCTTAATATTTCAATATTTTTCTAAGGTGTCCCAAGTTAAAACAATTTTCTAGGTTGTATATCTATACAGCGCTGCAGCAAATATTGGTGATATAGTGTAATGTATATTGTTGGTGTTTGAAGGGGTGCTTGTATATAATTTTAGTGTTTTAATACAGAGGTGTGTTTGTATGTAATGTTTGCGTTTGATTGCAGGAGTGTGTGTGTGTGTTGTGATGGTGTTTGACTGCTTGGCTGTATGCATATACACTACCACATACACACAGATCTACACACAGATACATATAAATACACCGACACATACATAGATACACATACCTCAACACACGTATACACCAACATATACACACACACAAACACACACCGTGACACATGCACACACCATGACACAGATACACCTCCTGAAGTGCTCCTCTCCCCTCCCCTCATGCTGCGGCTGTCTCTTCACTGTCTCACAACACAAAGCTGGGAGGAAGTGACAGGCTGTCACTTCCTCCCAGCCAGCCGACACTAAAAGGGCCGCAGCGCCTGACTGGGACCCTGTTCAGCAAAAATGTTTCCCAATGCTATCTCATGTTTCCTAATTTTAATAACATTTTGCGGTGCCCTGTGTGACAGTTTGGGATCTGCTGCTCTAGAGTCTAAACTGTTGGAAACGTTTAATCCAGAACTGCAAGTGTTCAAGTATGGGGGTATCAATTTATTGCAGAAATAGGAAATGTGACAGT
Organism: Pelobates cultripes; assembly: GCA_933207985.1. NCBI lineage: Eukaryota > Metazoa > Chordata > Amphibia > Anura > Pelobatidae > Pelobates > Pelobates cultripes. The sequence continues at coordinate 275,207,551 of OW240916.1, forward strand.
TACCATGCTACACAAGAGATAACTCAAACCAATACCTCTATCTAAACAATCTAAGCACTTTATGAGAGAAGGGGCAAATTAGCAGATTTCAAAGCCCTCCATGCAGAGATTTATGGAAATTGCAATTCTGGTATCTGCTTTCTGCTTAAGAACTTTGGACTTCAAATTCTATAAACTTTATTTCTCAATAAGATTTACAACTGTTATTAGAGAAAAATACTGGACAGAGGGAAGGACAGAAATGGAGGATTTTGGGAGCTAGTTCAGGCACCAGCAGAATAAAGCAGTTTACAAAGACAAAGTTGTAGCAAAGGATGAAGGAATGCAGCAATTAAAAATTATTAATTTTTTTAATTCACAAGATATGCAAAATTATGCAAGCAAAACACAGTTAATTATTTAAACTAAAACTAACTCAGAGAACAGTTCCAGAATGTTATGCCCACTCTGGAATCAGGATGAAAAATATAACAAATGTTTACACTTGCTCCAAATAAAGTGTTGACTGCAAGTAAAAGCACCTATATAGGTGTCTAGTGATCATGGGCACTGGAAACTGCCTATTACATGGGGTTGAGGGTTGTGGTTCATCTATAGAAGTCCCCATGAACACTACATTGCAGTGGGCCTTAAAATTTTACATGAAAGGAGAGATTTATGCAAGTGTTCGGTTCTAATAAAGTAATGCAAAATTGTAAAAGGGTTGGCGTCACCAATGGTACATGCCTACTGGTTCCAGTGGTTTCCATACTTAATTTAGACCCTTGTTAGAAAAGAAAATTTTGATAAATCTGTTGTGTTAAAGTGAAGCACAGCATTTTGGGATAAAAACACTACCTTACTCATTCAAACGACCACCGATTTATATCCCCTTAGTTGGCTTGGGTCCATAAATACCATGGTAAGAGGTCCACCTTAAGATTAACAAGTATTGGATTTTTCTAATCCCAACTGAAACAGTATAACTAGGCACCTTCAGCACAGTGTAAAATTATATTTTATATAATATGGGTTTATCTCTGGGTGTACTCCCTTCTAATTATGGTTCAGAGATACTGTCATATTAGGAGAAAACACACGATACAGGAGATCTACAACAGCACGTAAAGGTTACTCAAGTTTATGCAACCTCACGTTTGAGTAAATAAGACTTCAGAACAGTGTTGAAGTGTGTAAGATGGTGCCGGCATATCAGAGGAAAGGTTCCCAGAGACAAGACAGGAGCAAACAGTGACACTATACACTTACGAGGTACTAGATAGATTAGATTACGTGTCAAAGTGAAAATATACTACCACACACAAATGTTTTCAATATAGTTACTTTAGATGAGCGGACACTGAAAAATCATTAAATATTGACATTATAAAACCCTATATCAAATACAATTGTGGAAAACAATTTGGTTTTAGATGTTAAAAAATATTTTAAAACACACTGAACTTTTCTCATAATGATGCACTGAATCAATGCATCTCTGAGGAGAAGTAGATTGGCCAGGCCAGCCTCCTTGCCTGAGATCATCAGCATTAACAATCTTAGCCTACCCAGCTGCTTTCCTGTGAGAAAGCATTTTGATTGGCTGAGATCATCATTTCTGATGACCAAATGTGAGGTTTTACTATTTTTAAAGGGACACTCCAGGCACCCAGACCACTTCTGCTCATTGGAGTGGTCTGGGTGCCAACTCACATCACCCTTAACCCTGCAAGTGTAATTATTGCAGTTTTTATAAACTGCAATAATTACATTGCAGGGTTAAGCACTCCTCTAGTGGCTGGAATTCCATGCCTATGGAGCAATCTCCAATTTCTGGATCAACTATAACAAATTTGAACTCCTCGACCTGGTAGCAGATTGGGAGCGACGTAACACCCCGGTGGACCAATTCCCATTCTGACAATGCGAAACAAAGATGTGCTACCTCTGGGTTTGGCTGACCAAAGACCTCTTTACGCACAATTTTCTACCCATCCTGCGTAAAGCCACGGATGAGCTGCACCAATGGAACATGCGATGCATCTCCTGGGTGGACAGAGTAAACGCTGTGAAAATGACGCTGCTGCCTCAGCTCCTATTTGTATTCCAGATGGAGCCAATTATGGTACCACAATCATTATTCACTCAAGTTTGAAGTCCGGAGGTTTATCTGGAAAGGGAGATCTCAGAGAGTGGCACACTCCCAATTGACACTGCCCAAATTTAGGGGAGGCCAGGCACTGCCGAAGTTCTAAAAATATTACCTGGTGGCTCACTTCTTGAGGATCCTCAGCTGGACGGCCTCACTGGACAACACGGAGTGGGTACGCCTGGAGGCAGATAGTATTAGAGGGGAGCTCAGAGCCCTTCCGTGGATCGATAGCAAATACGGCAGAAGCAAGGCAACCCAGAACCCATTCGTCACGGCGACACTATGCCTCTGGCACAGACAAGGACCCAAACATTACCCGACAACGGGCCCTAGCCCAATGCTCCCCAAACAGGGCAACCCAGACTTCCCAGCAGACACCCAGGAAGTACTGGTAAAGGCGAACAACCCCTTCCCGAGGCTGAAGGCTGTTCTGGGCCACAGGGAAACTATCTGCTCGGTGGCGGAGTTATTCACAGGCATGACTCCCACGCTGCTCCACACACTGGCGAGACGGCAGCTCTCGTGCTACATATCATCAAACCCGCAAAAAAACAACCTCACCAGAGAACAGATTTTGAGCACCTCAGCCTCCAAGAGGCTGCACCTCCCAAGACAATATCCACAATATACATGCTAGTGACCAAGCGCTATTTACTATCACCACCCTGCATGCGCAGCTGGGAAGAGGGCCTCCAGCAGACGTTCACAGAGGCAGGATGGGATAAAATGCTCACCCTTATCCAAAAAACACCGTCAGCATGAACTCATGAGAACTCCTATAAACTCCTAACAAGGTGATACAAGATCTTGTACTCCACCGACATGACCAGGAAGAACCTTCCTACATATATGGTGGACCTGCAGGTTGGTTAAACCATTCTGGGACACAGGCAGCAAAGTGGTGAGATGGTTAACAGATGAACCTCGAATTGACCCTACCAAGACAGATCCCCCTTCTCTCACCCACTTTTGCTTTCCTTCATATCGCTCTTCTCTCTGCCCCCCTCCACACTAGTACCAGAGCCGGAAGCCGCACCTCTGAGGAGACGAATGCAGTAAGGGGGGATGGCACGGGTCGGACGGCAGCAGTACATCTAAACTGAACTATCGGAATGACGTGACCCTCAAGAGTCAGACAGACGAAATCACAGTCCCATAGACTGAGAACTCACATGCAGGGGCACTTTCACAACAAACACACTCAGCACCGAAATGCCCTATAGAACTAGCAGCTACCCAAACATGCCACAACTGATAAAACCACAACACATAAGTGGGCATGCGGCATGTACCCTCATCTCTCTGACGATAGGCGAGCTGGAAGAAGGTCATGTCCCACCATGCCATGGAGCACCATGCCATGGTGCCATGGATTTAAAAAAATAAAAATTGTGGTGGGGCGGAGGCGGGGCTTCCCTGTGGCGGGGGCTGAGATAAAAGTGCCAGATAAGTGCTGCAGGGGAAGCAGGAAGGAGTCCCTGCTTCCCCCAACAAACAGTCTCCAGGAGCTGCACTGCCTGTCTGCCTCCACAAGTAACAGAGGTAACTGTGCGTGATTGTCTGTGAGAGTGTGACGGTCTGTGTGTATGACTGTATGCCTGCCTCTGTGAGTGTGTGTGTGTGACTGTCTGCCTGTGTGTGTGTGTCTGCAGGGCCGTTTGAAGGAATTTGGGGCCCCCAAGCAAAATGGACATGTGTGTATGACTGTCTGCCTGTGTTTGTGTGTGTGTCTGTGTGTGTGTCCGCCTGTGTGTGTGTGCACGCGCATCACTGTCTGCCTGTGTGTGTGTGTGTGTGAGCGCACGTGCGTGACTGCCTCTGTGTGTTTGTGTGGCTGTCTGCCTGCATGTAAGTATGTGTGTGTGTAAGACTGTCTGCATGTAAGTATGTGTGTGTAAGACTGTATGTGTGGCTGTGTGTGTGTGTAAAACTGTATGTGTGGCTGTGTGTGTGTGTGTAAAACTGTATGTGTGGCTGTGTGTGTGTGGATGTCTGCCAGTTATTGTGTGTGAGTGTGTTTATCTACCTGTAACTGTGTATGTGTGTTACTGCCTGATCCTGTGTATGTGACTATCTGCCTGTGACTATGTGCATGTGGTGGATTTGAACGTGTATATGTATAAATGTGTGCATCTGACTGTGGGAATGAGTGCACATAACTCTGCAAAAATATACACCTGCATTCACACACAGGCCTAAATGCATGTTTTTATCTGAATTAAATAACCATCACACACAGCCAATAAACCCAGCACAAATATCACATACAACCAATGCACGCATATCACACACTGTTAATACACCCATTACAAATATCACACACAGCCATCACATGGCATACATATCACACACACAGACAACCAAAAATTACACCATACATGGATGACGGTGGGGGGGGCGCTGTGAAGATTTTCCGCACAGGGCTCCTAAAGCCGGGCCTGCTTACATGTCTATGCTGTACCAATAAGGCATTATTTCAAAACGCCCTGATCAAGCAAGAGGGATTTGGGCGCTGATGTTATACTCATCCAATTGCCATTGCTTAGTGTGTTTTAGAAACTTAGTACAGGTAGGCTCCACCAGCACTCAAAAAGAAAGAAAAAGAGATAGAAAAAGAGATAGAAAAAGAAATAAAACGTGATAAATTTGATGGTTTACAACTCTAAAAACAGTGAATGTAATTTATTAAAATATAATTTATTAAAATCATAATTTCCCAATATATTGCACATATGCCCGCAAATCTGACTTTCCCACAGAACGGTAGAGGTAGTTTTACACTGCATGTAAATATTACTGAGTGTATCTGGTATGTTGTTTATTGTCTCAGGGAGGGCGTTTTCCTAATTTATCCCTACATACCTGTGTATCCTCCCATGCACTTTATGTTTGCCCTTCATACTGGATGCAAACCAGAATAACAGCTGCAACTCTGACCAACGCAAAGATCTGGCACTGAAGTGCTTTGAGAAATACCACAATTAATCTTTTAGTTTGTGTCAACCTTCAAATTATTAACTCTTTCACAGTCCCATTTAAACATACAAGCGGAGAGCAGGATTAACGATCAGTGACCGCCTAGCGCCCAGGTTATACACATTAACCCCAGAACCATAAATTAGTTTGGCACAATTTGCCATCCTTATCTGAATATTGGTGGTGGTGGTGACTGACATTTTTAAATTTGGGAGGTTTACATATTAACAAGCAGGTAGTAATATACAGCATACATAGAAGTTCATCTAGGACTGTAAAAGCCTAAAATCCGTTCATTTTTACTGTGTGACTCCAGGCATAGATTCCTCTTATTAACAATGAGACCCCAAAATAATTTCGCTTCAGGGAATGTTGCTTGGAGTGTCATTGTAGAGTCAACTTTGGCAGCCTGATGATGGCTAATTATATAATCAGGTGAACGTAATTTAAAGCAAGTTCAACACATTTTTGCTACAGAGTTATAGATACAGCACACACAAATCAGTTTGCAGGTTGTATTATTGACAGCGTTGGCATAGATGTATCGTAAAGTGTTTATGTTTAATTGTTGTGGAGCTCAGTGATTCATTCAAACACACCAAACATAGTAAAACCACAGTAAATGAGGCGGTCAGACAAGGTAAGACAGACGCGTTAAAGACACCTTTAAGAAGGACCCTTGTGAAGAAAACCTCAGCAGTGTAAAGGTATTGTAAGCAAACATATAAAGGCATTGTAAGCAAGAATTAGACACATTACAAGTGACACACAAGTGACATTTTCCACACTAGTTTCTGTATCGAGTTTGTATGGTTTTCCGTGGAGTAGTGTACCAACCTATTTATGACATAATTGTTTGTTGGTATATAGTTTATGCATAATTTTGCATATTTTTATATATCTGATGTACACGTGGACGGGAGATCGAATACACTTGTGATAATTATTGTGAGATAAGAATCTAAAATTATCTAAAAATAAAAAGAAGAAATTAATAGAAATGCTAATTATTTACTCCAATATTACAACAAAGTTTACGTCAGCCTAGGAGAGCACCAACAGAAATGGACACATTCAAATTATATCTGGCTCCTAGTGAGCTGATGGCTCATTACCATTCACAGAGTTTATACCTAGCCCATTAATATACCACTAAATTAATCCTTCTCATTCTGAAAAGTCAGCCATACCGCCTCTACTAGATGGCCAATTCATATATCTACTACACAAATCACATTTAATTGCAATATTTGGCAGTTGGCATCCTTCGTAAACTTTTTAATGAAGAAAGAGGTATGCAGTACCTTTGATGGCACTCATCTCTCTTTCATACAGCACAGCCCTTGCCCTTGCTAAACAGTCATACTTTTCTTCTCTTATTCATTCATGTTTCCACAATCACAGGCGTCTCTTTGATACCTTTAGCTCTCTTCTTTACCCTGCTGTGGCCACCCCCCAAACTAACCTTACAGCTGATAGTCTTGCTTGAACTTTACTGACAAGATTGAGAAGATAAGGAAATAATTCTCACCACCTTGCCCCTCACCTTTTCAACCTCCCCTGGATCATGCCTCTCAAACCCTTCCGACCTTCTTCCAAGCTACTGAACAAGAGGTGGCTGCACTTATCCTTTCCTCTCGCCCCACCACTTGCCCGCTTGATCCTGTCCCGTCTCACCTTATTAGATCTCTCTCTTCTTGTCTTGTGCCCTCCTTAACACACATCTTCAACTGCTCTCTTTCTTCTGGCACTGTTCCTGCTCTCCTGAAACATGCTACTGTAGTACCCATCCTTCCCCTTTAACTATCGTCCTATATTCCTGCTCCCTTTTTCATCAAAGCTTCTTGAAAGACTAGTCTTCACCCATCTGGCCTGCTTCCTCAACTCCGACCCTCTTCAGTTCTGCTTCCGTCCCCTCCACTCTACTGAGACTGCCGTTATCAAAGTCACTAATGACCTTATCACAGCTAAATCCAAAGGTCACTAATTCTTCTTGACCTCTCTGCTTCTTTTGATACTGTTGATCATGTTCTCCTTCTCCAAACTCCTCAATCACTTGGTCTCTGTGACTCTGTCCTCTCATGGTTTTCCTCCCATCTCTCCCAACGCTCATTCAGCGCCTCCCTTTCTAATGATACCTCCACTGTTCGTCCTGTCTCAGTTGGAGTCCCTCAAGGCTCTGTCCTTGGTCCCCTTCTATTTTCTCTTTACACTACCTCTCTTGGCAAGCTTATTACCTCTTTTGGAGTCAAATACCACCTGTACGCTGATGACACCCAGATATATCTCTCCTCCTCTCCCCTGATGTCCTGCAACGTGTCACCTCTTGTCTTTCTTCTATCTCTGATTGGATGTCCTCCCGCTTTCTGAAACTGAATCTTTCCAAAACAGAACTTCTGGTCTTTCCTCCTCCTAATATTAAAACTCCGCTCTCCCTTCAGATTGGTGGTACCCATATCAGCTCATCCTTACAAGCACGTTGTCTTGGTGTTACTTTTGATTCTGGCCTCATCTTTGAGCCTCACATCCGGTCTGTTGTCAAATCATGCCAATTCCACCTCAAAAGCATCACCCGCATCTGCCCCTTTCTTACACAAGATGCTATTTAAGAGCTTGTCCGTGCTCTAGTAATCTCTCGCATGGACTATTGTAACTCTCTCCTAATTGGTCTTCCCAATAGCCGTATTGCCACGCTACACTCTGTAATGAATGCTGCCGCCAGACTGATTTTCCTCTCTAGTCGGTCCTCTCACACCTCACCCCTCTGTCAGTCCTTACATTGGCTTCCTATATCCTATAGGAGTCAATTTAAAGTGCTAACCCATACCTGAATAATCTTAGCCCCTCATATCTCCTCACAGATCCATAGGTATGCCCCTTCTCGGTCCCTCCGCTCTGCCTGTGACCTTCTTCTGTCCGCATCTCGTACCTGTGCGGCCAACTCGCACTTGCAGGACTTTTCGCGGGTGGCTCCCATCCTATGGAATAGCCTGCCTACCACCATCAGACTCTCCCCTAGTCTTCAATCATTTAAGAAGTACCTTAAAACTCATTAATTTAGGAAAGCCTATGGCCTCCCGGACTAACCTCTACCTCACATACCTGCCTCTTGCTCTCTCCTAAAGGGCAGCACTCTACTCTCTCCTCCAGCTCTGCTCCACTCCTACCTAATTTGACTTCTTTTCCCGGTCCTAATGTGTTTTATACCCCACCTCCTATAGACTGTAAGCTTTGAGCAGGGCGCTCTTTAACCGTTCTAAGTTTTCTTGTAATTGTCCTATGTATAGTCAAATCCCCCCTCTAATAATATTGTAAAGCGCTACGGAATCTGTTGGCACTATAAATCGCAATAATAATAATAATTGTTCTCTCACTGAACTGTGAGCACTTTGTGAATATGTCCCTATGACCCAATCTGTATACACTCCTTTTGACTTACAGAGGGTATGCTAGGCTGGTGAAGGTAAATTAGAGGTTAAGGGCACCAACTCCAAAAGTGCGCATGAACTCTTCAAATCAAGCCTTTACATGTTCTCCCCATGGTCACATTTCCAGTTCCAAACTATTTTATTTTTATTCAGATGTACAATCCTCCCTTCTCTTGCTCTACCACAGTCCTTACATTGTCATTTATTTGCACCTAACTAAAAGAGATCTTGAGAACAGCACCTATCCAAAGAAACACCACACCTACTCTCTTTAGACTTTCCCCTAAACTCTACTATGCAATTCCTCACTCTACGTCAGTCGTTCCATTTGTCTAGAGCATGAATATTTGACCTTTGGCACTGCGGATGTTGTAGACTACATCTCCCATCATGCTCTTAAAGCCATAATGCTGGCAAAGCATCGAGGGAGATATAATTGACAACATCTAGAGTCCTCACCGATAGATCTACTGAAATGGAAAAGTCGCAGGACTACTGAAATGCAGCAGTATAAATAATGTGTTCACATCCATCAAATTAATTTGAGCACCGCAGTATAATTAACTGATAATCAAATGAGTCACAGTTATACTACTTCACACAAAAGTATTACTTTGTTTGACATTTTATTGAAATAATTATATCACATGTGTCTATGCAGACTGTATTTATTTTAAATATATATTTTTTTAATTATGTTTTAGTCCCCCCTCCCTGCTTCTTACCTGGCCAGGGAGGGGGATATGGCATTCCATGGTGGTCTGGTGGCATGGACTCTGCAGAGGGAGCCCAGCACACTCTTACCTTATCTTCCCAGCAGCTCCCTTCAGCTCCCGTGTCTAACTTGCGCGGCCTGTGTGCTGTGCGAAGCGTTGCAATGGTAACCAGTGGCAATGCTCTGACAACTGCGGGACTTGCGAAAGTTAGACAGGGCCCCCCCAGGACACTGATGGCGGGCCTGGTCTGCATTATCGGTATCTTTTGGCCGAAACGGATATTGCTGAAAATACAAAATATCGGCCAGACCGATAATCGGTCGATCCCTACTAATTACATTTCATTGGTTCCATAAACCATAAATATTTTTCCATGTCCAAATGAGTCCACATCCTCCAAAAAGGAAAAGAAAAGAAAAAAAATCATTCACATTCTAAAAAAAAAAAAAAAAATCTAAAGTCTGCTTCTGATTCCACTTTTAGAAACTCTAACTTTAACTATGCTTTTTTAGATTAGGCCTCCCATTTTTTAACTTTTGAAGTTTTATTTGAATAGAACAATGTATATTGACAAGTACTATACTAAATAATTCTGCTAGTTATTGTTTGTACCTGCCCGATTAGGCAATATATTAATGTCTGATGGTGATTTAAACAATGGACTTTGGTATAGTTATGAACACCAACAAACAATTAAAGGGAAAATACAGCTTCATTGTAGAAGAGAGATCCATCAAGCATAAACAAAAAAGTGAGTGTCCATGTATTAAACCGCAAATAACGGCTTGAAGAGTTAGAGACAAGCTAGCCATCGCTGTTCCAGGAACTATTCAAATGCCAATGATTGGGAGCAGTATTATGGAACTGTATTGAGTTGTTCTATTCTGTAGGCATTCATCCAGTGGAATTACTTTTCACCATCATTTATTGCTGCAATATTGAAATATGATAACAATGCTATCTTGGCTGCCTCATTGTTTTGGTTTCATGGTATTACATTTAGAAAGTACCTCAAGTCCATCTTTTGTAAAAAGGTCACCCGTGTCTGCTACGAGGAGTGTCTGTCATTTCTCAGACTTCAATGTTCTACTAACTATGTCAATTGAAATGGAAACTTTTGAGTTATGAATGTAGAGTGAGCTTGTAATTCCAGATGGCACCAAGTCTTTTTTATACCGGACAGGCACGCATGTCTGCTGTAGTTTTCAATCCAAGAAAAACTACGACATATACAGTATGCAGATTTCTCCTCCACAAGAAAATAGACTTAACTAAATGTTTGTTGGGGACAGGATTCTACACTAAAAAAAAATAAAACAAAAAAAAATACAAAAATTTACAGCTGAATTCCAGCCCCCAGAAATGTATTTGCTTTTATTATTTACTATAATCTTCTTGAATTGTATGGATCCCTATAGTATTGTACCCAATGACTTATTTTTGCTAATCTATCGTCATAGCACTATTGTCAGATGAGCATGCAGCGCCCGCCAGCTTGAGTGAGACACTGTCTGCTTAATATTGCATAAGCATGTGTCTGGGTACATCAGTAGGGACTCCAAGGTATAGATCGGGAACACCTCCACTAGGGCTCAGGTTGCTCCAAACTGGGAGATTAGCTGCCTCTCCCGTCCCAAGCTCTCACTAGGGCGCACTGTGCCAAACAGAGTATTAATACAGTGGAAAATATGGTTATAGCAACCGCTCCAAGGTGGACCAGCCAAGTCCGAGATAAGGCAAGTCTATAAAAATCAAGGAGCTCTCAAAAAATGTGTATCCAATATGGAGGTCAGGCTCCGCCTCCCTTTTTGCTCATTTTGATATGTATAGTTAGCCTCTTTGTATTCTTACTTCTACTAGAACATTTATAAAGAAACAACAAAAAACTAAATAATTGCTTATAAAAATATTTTTAAAAAAACAAGACAATATAGAAAGGTTGATGTCACAGATTCTGACACTGATCTGGTTACACAACTTAAATATTTAATGTCCATGAGCAGGGCCGGATTAACATAGGGGCTGATGGAGCTGCAGCTCCAGGCCCAGGCCCAGGCCCATGGAGTAGGCCCATTTAAAATTTTTTTTTTAGCTTTTCTGTTTTTAACACACTACTCTTAGGTTTGCCATCTGACTGGTATTTTAAGGCACATCCTGTATTTGAGGCTGCCTGGCCGTGATGGTATTGCAGTAATACCGGCAATACAAATGCAAAATTTTTCTCAGTATAAACGGAGATTACTCTGCAATACCAGCACCGGCCAGTAGGGGTCACTGTGTATGGAGAGAGGCAGGGATAGGAAGTTACAGCATATCCCTCCCTGCCTCTCTCTACTCACTGATCCGCGGGGGAGCAGCTACACAGCACAGAGAGTTCAGAAAGCAGCTCCCAGCCTGCAGAGACAGACTACAGCTCAGGGTGAGGGGAAAGGCAGCAGGGAGACATGGGGACACCGAGACACTAGGGGACACATGGGGACACAGACACTAGGGGACACTGGGAGATGTGGGGACACAGACACATGGGGATGCTGTGAGACATAGGTAGACACATTGGTACACAGAGGCACTAGGGACACAGTGTCTCCATGTCTCCCAGTGTCCCCATGTCTCCCAGCCAGTGTCCCTAGTGTCCCAGTGTCTCCATGCCTCCCAGCCAGTGTCCCTAGTGTCCCAGTGTCTCCATGCCTCCCAGCCAGTGTCCCTAGTGTCTCAGTGTCCCCATGTCTCCCACTGTCCCCAAATGTCTGTGTCCCCATGTCTCCCATTGTCCCCATATGTGTGTCCCCATGTCTCCCAGTGTCCCTATGTCTCCCAGCCAGTGTCTGTGTCCCCATGCCTCCTAGTGTCCCCATGTCTCTGTGTCCCTAGTGTCTGTGACCCCATTTCTCTCAGTGTACCCAAATGTCTGTGTCCCCATGTCTCCCAGTGTCTGTGTCCCCATGTCTGTATCCACAAGTGCCCCCATGTCTCCCAGTGTCCCCATGTCTCCCAGTGTCCCTAAGTGTCTCAGTGTTCCCGTGTCTCTCAGTGTCCCCTAGTATCCTAGTGACACGGGACACACTGAGACATGGGGACACTGGGAAAAATGGGCACACAGACACTGGGAGACTAGGGGACTGGGCGACATGGGGACACTGACACTGTGATGCATAGGGACACTGATGCCAGGCTGGCCTTCCAATTCTTTGGGCATGTTCTGGTCATGTGATTCGCATCAGTGGCCTACTCTTTTACCCCGCCCATTGGCTTCCTGCTTCACTGGACACTGCTGTTGGTATGAATTTACTTGAAAGATGAAAGCATAAATTAGATCAGGGGTAATCAACCTGGTCCCTACCGCCCACTAGTGGGCGGTTTGGGATTTCAGGTGGGCGGTGGTGGGTTCTGCGGAAAACACCCAGTGGGCCTTGATGGCTGTGGTTCAAGGCTGGCAGATGAGATCCTTTCATCTACCCTGCCAGCCCATGCAGAGCCAGCCTTGCTGAAAGCCCTTTCAGGCTGGTGAGATCATCAAAGATCTCCCTCACAGTACCACTGGCACTTAGTTCCAGAAGAGAGAGGCTCTGTGTTCCTCCCGCGAGCAGGCTGATCGGAGCATTGCTGCGCATTACCATGGCAATGCTCCAGTACAGTGCTGTGCTCGCAGGAGGACAGGAGAGTCAGGCTGCAGTCGCAGGAGCTGCAGGCTAAAGTGAACATGCCACCACTGGACCACCAGTGCTTGCAGCACTATGCCTCCCCTCCCTAGTAAAAGGTAAGAAGAAGGGAGGGGAATACATTAAGATAGATTTTCACATCTCGCCCACCTACACACAGCATAGACCCTATGCACCTTTCACACAAAAACACACACACTACACCGCCCCCTTATACACAGACTGCCTCTCTCACAAACAGACTGCCCCCTCATACACACACGCACTGCAACCCTCACACACACTGCCCCCTCTCACACACACACACTGCACCCTTCACACACATACAGCACCCTTCACACACATGCAAGCACACACACACACACATACAAAAAAAACCTCCTTTAGAAATTTTTTAAAATTGCACTTTCGCCATAAAATAAGTTACTGCAGCATTGGTGGGCGGTAAATACATTTTACCATCAACAAAGATACAAAAGTGGGGGGTAGGCATTAAAAGGTTGACTACCCCTGAATTATATAAAGAGATTAGCATAGAGTATGTGTTTTCTTATAGCTGCATCCTTTGAGTTTCCCTCCAACACCAACTCCATCAGATACATGACGCTTGAGAGGTATGACTGTTTTAGTGTTTTTGGTCAAAAAGATTCTGTAATTAGGCCCCACCATAATTGTCAGCACCAGGCCCACTGGGCTCTTAATCCGGCCCTGTCCATGAGGTAAACAGAGGTTTATGCAGTCGTGCAGTTGCCAGTATTCCCAGCCTGCGAAGGGACTATATACGCAATATCAAAGCTGACAAAATCTTTGCAAACACTTGATATTACGATTGTGAATCCTTTCCTTAAAGGGTTAATAATGCTTCCAAATTTTTGGGCACGATCCATAGTTCACATGCTGAATCACCGGTAAATCCCAACTAGATTTCAAATACTCTGTAACATGATCACATCCCACAATTAGACAAATGACTACGGACACTTTTTAGCGCAACTAACGGTTACCTGACCCCCTAGTGAACTCAGTGAGTGAAGAAAACATCATGTAAAGACAGATGAAGACCATTAGTGGAAGGCAACCCTCAATGAGGAGCGTTGTGGCAATTCCTTGTCGGAGTCTTGGAATTATTGGTGCAGCCCCATGAGCAAAAATATCACAAATGCAAACTCAAGCAATACAGAGATAGTTTCCTCTCACTACTTAGATTTTGCTAATTAATTGGACATATGCCCTGGAATTAAAGTCTATTTGATCCTCCTGCATCTTTTATATTACATTACAGTTTAGAAATCAACCCTCCTTAAAACTATTTGTCAAGAATTGCACTAAAAGGAACACTAAATTACTTTAGCATGTTTTAACCCTGAATTTGGATATGTTGAAAAGACTCCTATAATTCAGATGTCAGGCCTCTCAACATTCCTGAGCTTTGCGGGACATTGTTTTAGGGTCCTCTCCAGCCACCCTGACTTTGTTCCTGTGTATTCATGCCAGGCTGGGATGGCAATTCTTCAGGTGAACCCACCACCTGTCTAGGTGTATCCGCTCCCTTTGGGAAGTGCCATTTGATGCTGGTAGGGAATGGATTGCCTGAATCATCCAATACCATTCTCCCAACAGGACATGAGCACGATACACATGCAATAGAAAAAAAACAAACTAAAAATTAGCTTTATAACCGTTAGGTAGCTGTATTAAGGGACACTCTTTATTTTGACAAAATTGCTAAACAAGGATTAACAGTCATTTCAGACATGAAATAAAAGAAACTGAAAACGAGTAGAGACTGCACACATTAAATATTGTTAGTTCAATGAAACCACCATTGGTGTCTCAATGACCAGAAGTGGCAAACCTCATTAAATAGGATATCCACAACAAAGAGGTTCGGGCACTTCATGGTAGGGGATAAGGCTTTAATTACACCTCAACACATAGAAGAGGTTCAGAGGACACCCAGCGTCAGACCCCTTAGGTAACCTTAAACTCAGAGGGCAGCCCCTAGCCAGCACCAACAGGGGACATAGCACACACTATTTTAGTACTATTTGAGCCATAAGGAGAGCGAATACCCACCACATCCAGCAACGATCCCCACCTAGTTTGCAGCTCTCATACCTAACATCTGTTGTAATCTAATTGTTTACTTTTCATTTAACCATATAGATCTAAAAACGGAACTGTAACTCACATACCAATCATCCTTGACCACACTAAGCCGACACTGCTACTTTTCATTCATTAATAGAAAATATGCCAGTTTATTGAATACCACACTTGATTATGCAAATTGTACGTATCTATTCCTTGATACTGCTGTTGTGGCGTACTGAGGCTGTTTGTTTATTTCATGCATGACAAAAATAAAGAATTAGAAAAAATTCTAAAAAGGCTTTGATTGAAACACCCAGATGCAGAAAAAGGTTTGTGTATTTGGCTCATTAAAACCAAATACAGTAGTTGTATAATTAAATGGTTTTCTCTAGTGGCAAACTAGAAAAAGTTTTTGATCTTGAATTTGCGGTTTCAGTAATAGTGCCTGGTTTAAAATGGAGAATAGGTTCTGCCTAGTCTTATCTCACATGACCCTAAGTCAGGCCATTAAAGTAATTTGCCTTACCCTATAATGGCATTAGGTATATACAGTATCTATCTATAAATCCACTACCTAGATTTACTCTTATACAAATGAATTAATACAGCCTGGTGGTTTTAAATACAAATGTGACTTGAACGCAACATTGTGTATCCTAACTTCAAGTTATAGAGGTAAAAACCAAATGAGCAATCAATTCTCGATACAATGGCCAATTGACTGTAGTGGCTCACCAAGAGACTGTTATACAGTAGTTCCAATTAAAAATGTACCTTGAACACAAAGAGAATAGGATCATGAAAGTGATTAAGTGATAATGAATATCATACAAATCAACAGAAGATAAGAAGATAAAAAAATATATGAAGTAATACAGAAAAAGATCTAACTTTACTAAATTCAAATTGGTGGAGACAAAAGAGTGGAGCATACCTGGACCTGTTTTCTCGGCATCCACTCTGAGTTGTAGTATCACATACAAACCCACTGCTATAAAAGTTACTGCAAGGCCACATTCCTATTGCCTTATTCCCATCCACAGGACATGGAACTCTGCTAATGCAACCTAAGTCCCAGGTAAAGAAGTCAAAGAGTAACAATAATTCACCTCTCTCCAAGCTTGACCTGTCGTACTCTCCCCGAAGATAGCCAAATACTCAATGGTTTATAAAACAAATACATTAGAAACGTAAAAGTAATCAAAAGCTCTGTCGTACGATAAGTACCCAAACATTTTAGGTAGGTTAGATTTTTTTTTTTTTTAACCATAGGCTACAGAAGCCACATTATGGTAGCAAATAAAGAAAATGCCCTCTTCTTGGTGACAGTTAGCTGCCTCCTTGCATAAGGAAATTTAGATCTCCATATTAAATTTAAACCAGGGTATTATATTTCAGAAGCCAGCATCATTCTACGCTCTCTTGGCACCAAATGACCATTTGCATCACGTACAATGTGTTTTGTCGGCGCACTGCACATGTGTTAGGTAAATAGCTGTCAGTTGAGCTCTCATCACCCTGAAACACCGTATTTACTTGGCAAACCCCTCAGAGTGTGCAAGGGCATGCCAGGTTATGCACCCCATCTGTCAGCCATGCACCCTCAACTCCCAGATTTACAGAAGAGATAACTGAGGGGTATGAGGCATGACACAGAAGTTTATGGCAAATGAACACGAGCAATCGTAAAAAATAAAGTGTCTCCAATGTAGGAATAAAATGCAGCACTACCTGATCCTTGAGTTGCCCTGTCTTTTACCCTTCTCTCACTTTCTTCCTTTTATTTCCCATTCTTCCACTCACACAGTTCAATTTGTCAGTTTGCGGACACACTGCTCGACTCTGTGTATGTATGCCAGTGTATGTGTGTATGTATACCTGTGTGTATGCCAGTGTGTGTATGCCAGTGTGTGTATGCCAGTGTATGCCACTGTATGTATGCCAGTGTATGTATGCATGCCTGTGTGTGTCTGTATATATGCATGCATATATCAGTATGTGTATGTATATGTTTGTTTGTCAGTATGTATGTCTGCGTGTGTGTGCGCGTCAGTATCTCCCTATGCATGTGTGTATGTCTGTTTCAGTATTTGTATCTGTTAGTGTGTGTGTATTCCTGTGGGCGGGATTTGGAGGCCGGCTTGAAGGGGGGCCTAGACCGTGAGCTGTGTTAGGGGCCCCAAAATTTCTGATGGCGGCCCTGTCGACTTGCCTTCCTGTTGTGCTGTGTGCACCTTGATAAAGTGTATTCTGAGCATAACAATATCTTTACCACAACATTGGAAACTGTATTATTGCTTTGAAAGTGAACTGTTTGACATGCTGAGATTGGAATTAATTGTTTTATTTTTTTTGTTACACAATGCACCAAACTGCCTGCTCAATAGAAATAATACATGTAAAAATAAATAATTGTCATAATTACAGTTTATTGAATAAATAGCAATACTTGGAAAATGGCAAATACTCTTAAATATATTTAATATTGAATACCCTTCATACAATATTAACATGCTCAAAGAAGAAGCAGCTGGTTTTATGTTGAGAGGAAGGAATTGTAAATAAGCTGACTAAACAGATTTTATAGGAAAATATGGGTCGCCCAATGACTTTGGCTGGTTGTTTGAAGTTGCTAATCGGACATCTATGGAACAACAACCTTATGCCCTGTAGGTATACGTGCTTGTTTTGGCATTTGTCTATCTCTGTCTTACTCAATATATAAACACACACACATTCTCTTAAAAAACAAAAAAAACATTCTACTTGGCTATGGGAGTGCTGCAGGTGAAATGTAACCTATATATAAAAAATAAAACACATATATATATATATTCTTGTGTGTATCCAGAATAGTATGACATGACAAGCATACCTACTACCAGGATGTTTCACACAAAAACTGCACATAAGAATTGCCTCTGGCTCCTTACAAAGTTGTTTGATTTTACAGATAAAAACCCTGATTTTTAATAGGTACTAGTGGTTGATTCACTGTGGGGATGATCTCAGGAACCCTGCCCAGTTAGTCATTTGGTTGCTGAAACTATCGTATAATTTCCTGTGTGGCTCAATGTGTTTATATAAAATTGCCGTACACGTGGAGGTCACATTGCACAGCATCACACTATCCTTTCTTAGAACTCACAATGTTCCCAACATGATCAGAGTCAGAAATACAATATGGTTTGGTGACCAACGTTTATAATCAAACAAAGAACAGGAGATGTTTATGTAAAAACCTAACAAAACAGTTAGAAAGCCTGGTAACTAAGGCACTGTGGTCCAGCAGAGTCTCACCTGTCACTGGAATACAACTCTCAAATTCTCTGCCAACCCATGATTTAAAGGACTACTCTAGGCACCCAGACCACTTCAGCTTAATCAAGTGGTCTGGGTGCCAGGTCCCTCTAGGATTAACCCTTTTTTTTTTTTTATAAACATAGCAGTTTCAGAGAAACTGCTATGTTTATAAATGGGTTAATCCAGCCTCTAAAGCCTCTAGTGGCTGTCTCATTGACAGCTGCTAGAGACGTTTGCGTGCTTCTCACTGTGAAAGTCACAGTGAGAAGACGCCAGCGTCCATAGGAAAGCATTATGTATGCTTTCCTATGAGACTGGCTGAATGCACGCGCAGCTCCTGTCGCGCATGCAGATTCAGCCGAAGAGGAGGATTGGAGGAGGTGAGGAGGAGGAGAGCTCCCCGCCCGTCACTGGAAAAAAGGTAAGTTTAACCCCTTTCCTCTCCCCAGAGCCCGTCAGGAGGGGGACCCTGAGTGTGGGGGCACCCTCAGGGCACTATAGTGCCAGGAAAACGAGTATGTTTTCCTGGCACTATAGTGGTCCTTTAAAGAGTAAGGTGGAGCAGGGAGACAATATACAGACTTAAAGGAACACTATAGTCACCTAAATTACTTTAGCTAAATAAAGCAGTTTTAGTGTATAGATAATTCCCCTGCAATTTCACTGCTCAATTAACTTCCATTTATGAGTTAAATCACGTTGTTTCTGTTTATGCAGCCCTAGCCACACCTCCCCTGGCTATGATTGATAAAAAAAAAAAAAAAATGGTTTCTCTTTCAAACAGATGTAATTTACCTTAAATAATTGTATCTCAATCTCTAAATTGAACTTTAATCACATACAGGAGGCTCTTGCAGGGTCTAGCAAACTATTAACATAGCAGGGGATAAGAAAATCTTAATTAAACAGAACTTGCAATAAAGAAAGCCTAAATAGGGCTCTCTTTACAGGAAGGGTTTATGGAAGGCTGTGCAAGTCACACACAGGGAGGTGTGACTAGGGTTCATAAACAAAGGGATTTAACTCCTAAATGGCAGAGGATTGAGCAGTGAGGCTGCAGGGGCATGTTCTATACAGCAAAACTGCTTCATTAAGCTAAAGTTGTTCTGGTGACTATAATGTCCCTTTAATCAAAACAGTGCTGTAAGCACACAAAAAAAAAAAAAGCATAAACTCTGATTCAGTCAAATGTTTGCCACACTGAATACTGTAAATTTCAACTCCAATTATCCCCAGCCAGCTGTTTGAGAAGGATCATCTTTGCAGTAGAATAGAAAATATTGCACATGCAACAGTCTTGAGTTTTAACATGGAAAAATGGGGAGCGCTCAGTCTAGCCAAGAGTGATGTGGTCTTTAAAGAGACACTGGACACCTAGACGGCTTCATCTCATTGAAGGGGTGTGGGTACAGTGCCCCTGTACTCTTAATCCTGCAAGTGAAAACACTGCTGGATCAGAGGTTTTTAACCCTTATATGTGCAGGAGGGGACCTAAAGTAATAGGGACAGGGGCAAAGTATAGCATTAGGAATACAGTTTTGTATTCCTAATGTTTTAATGTTCCTTTAAACCAACTGCAGCTGAATTCTCATGTATATAGGTCATGTCACCTTTAGTAAATATAGAAATTTACAAGCATAGGATACCGCACTCACACTTAGGAATCCAGGTGCTTATCAGGGCCAGGGTTGAAAAAACACAGTTTAGTAGATTAAATAAATTAGGTCCAGGCAGTTAGGATTGCTGCAGGAAGGCAGGTTTATTGGAACAAAAAGTGCACTTTTTGTTCCAATAAACCTGCCTTCCTGCAGCAATTGTGACTACCAGGAACTAATTTATTTTACCTTTGGTAAAGAGTCCTGGTAAACAGTTCCCAAACCTAAAAGCCAGAGTATAAAAAAGGAAAAGAGATTTGTAAAAGCGGAGAAGCCCATGGGTGAAAGACGAGCATCTTTGAGAGGTAGTAATATTGATCGGATTCTCTAATTTCAAAAGCAGCTGCTTCCACGCAGGAGTCCATCGTTTACAAGTCCTGAAATTCCAGACCTTCTACCGCTGTGTGACACATACAGAGCAATATGTCATCCCCCTGCTACACATGTATCCATACCCAGGGTCTATGGATTACAGCAATACTTCAAATATTCATTCACAAGTGCTTATCTTTCATTTATGAAAATAGTAAATTAGAAAAATGTAATTAAACGGAGTTCTCGTGTATAATCATTTTAACTTTTGGATATTCATATATGATCATATGACCCAAGTCACATCTTATCATTTAACCACAGAGATCCTAGAGGATTCTTCCTAGTGCTGGAAGGATAGACGTTGCCATATTTCAATGTAGGTGAAGGATTTGGATGTGCCAGCTGTGAGTATAGTGTAAATAGTGTAAACCTCTGCGGAATACGGTGGTGTTATATAAATGCCAATAATAGCAAGAACACCCAAAATATAGCTGGGCATCATAATAGAAAACTTTCTCAAAACAGCCAGCAAGTATCTACACATTCCAAGGCTACGGTTACAAAAATGATTATAAATGACATCTAGATAGCCAACTGAGATATATAGATGAATATTTATTTTAATGTAATAACATGGGGGGGATGTTTTTTTTTTTTTTTTTTAAATGATGTACCCCATTTTTTCCATGTTATTTTTATTTGTTTACCATTTACGTTTCACAAATGAAGATATTACTGAAAATGTGAGGTTTTTATTTTTATTTATGCCATCCATTAGGATACCATACTATATATAATTCATAAAATGCTGTAATCTGGATTTAATATTTAAACTCGGAAAAGGTGAGGCATATCACATTTGGATAACCGGTTCCCTTTAATTCCATCCACTATTTGATTAATAAGGAAAACATATCCTACCCTGCCACGTCTCTGACTATAACAGAAAGATATCTGAAAGGTCATAAACACCAAGTAGACGTAGGACTCCAGACGCCCCTGAGAGTGTTTTTACTAAAGATATATAAGGCATGAGCAGCTGCTGTGTACAGTCTAGTGGGCATACCTTGTATCAGCCACATTGCACTGCGAGCGCAGACTCACAGCCACTAAACTGCTTTAGTTTACACTTTAAAAGCCTTTATTTTTGTATATTATCAGAATGAACTTGTAATATCACCTAAAAACCATTTTATAATTAAAGTGACACACTAAGCTAAATAAAAGTCTATGCTTGTTGCAAAGGTATTGGTGTAAGAAGGTTCCCTGTCTATTTTACAAAACTGCATGCAGCGGCAAGACAGCTCCTTCAGTAATGGAGGTCAAAATAGAATTTTTTTTTATTTATTTTTTTTATTTCTGTCTTTGCAGTTCAAATATGTTCTAGAAATGCATGCAACATGTTCCTGGTGGGAAAGCCATATTAAGTCCCTACTTCCCTTCTGTCCAATGACTCTGGCTGTATGTTGGCAAGATGATGGTTTGAGAGAAAGCTGTGCACAACCCTTCATACAAACCTCAGAAAAAGCTGTCAAAAAATATAAATCAATATGGTTCAAGGAACACTATAGTCACCAGAACAACTACAGCTTATTGTATTTGTTCTGGTGAGCAAAATCATTCCTTTCAGGCTTTTTGCAGTAAACACTGTCTTTTCAAAGAAGATGCAGTGTTTACATTACTGCCTAGGGCTAACTCCACTGACCACTCCCCAAATGGCAACTAGAGGTGCTTCCTGGGGTAGTGATGCACAGTGTGCAGCACTGCCATTGAGGGTCTCCACCCTCTGCATGGAGACACTGAGATGCTGACTGGCCAGGGTTGTGTTTGGTCTGTGCTGGCTCTGTCCTTGATCTGCCTCGTTGACAGTTTCAGACAATCTTATGGGAAAGCAAATGGTGGGTTTAACACTACAGGAATACACGTTTGTGTTTCTGACCCTATAGTGTTCTTTTAATATCAGCTTATTTAGCAATTACATTCTTCAGAACGGATGAAGAGAACTACTGCTGGGGGAAAGAGATATATATCACAAACCTTTACTGGTTATAAACTTACTGACTGAACCAACACTTCCTTGTTTACTGTTTTTCATTAAAAATATTTTTAATGCAATAACTATTTAAGGCTTTAGAAACCAGAGAACTTGAAATTTGCTTGGTGTCAATCGCTCAGTCTCACTAAATCAAAGGGTGAAACTTATCAGATTCACCCTAATTTTGGGAGTACATTTGGAGCCAATTATATACAGGGTTTTGTTTAATTCCTTTTCATCTTTGGTTTCTTTTGCTCCCTAGCTAGACGCCTTTGAATTTGGTGGCATTTTGAAAAGGGTATTTTAACATTACTTTTAGAGTAGTTTATTAAATCTGATCAAAATAAGAACATTTAACTTCTCAGAACACTTTGAAAAATATCCCCCCAAAAACTCGTGAACAATTGGGGGAGACGGGGAGATGTGGAATGGAAGCATTGGAAGAATTGGATGCCACCATATGTCTCCATGTATTATGGCCCAGGTATGTATGGTTCCCAGCGTCCTGCTCCTGGGAGACCTGCTCCCAATGTCCTTGCTTCTGTGCACATAAGGTTAGAGACCTTGCTCCCAATGTCCAGAAGGCCTGCCAGTTTACTCATATTAAGTTTCCCTGTTCTCATGTTTTGTATTTGTGATCTTGTGACTGATATAATTGTTTTCTTTTGTCATGGTCATTTGTCAACTGTTTTAGCAGAGTAAAAACAATATAATGTTTATATACATATTATGCTCCTACTTATGGTAGTTGCTCTTGTGGTCAGCACCCCTTCCCAACCAGACCCTGACATCCTACTAAAATTTATGATACAGGTGGATACATTCTATGGTTTTTACTATGCTAAAACAGTTGATTAAAGGAACACTGTAGTTTTAGGAAATTAAAACTGTATCCCTGATGCTATATAGTGTCCTTCTAATGGGACAGGGGCTATGCATCCAAACAACTTCAATGAAATGAAGTAGTCTGTGTGTGTAGAGTGTCCCTTTATCATTAGTTCTGTAGATATTTCTGGTCTACATATCACATGTTGCTAAGCTAGTCTGAGAAACTAGAATACATTTTGTGGAACAAAATCACCCTTAGGCTTTAACATTAAAAAGAGAAATTATTCTACAAAACAAATAAATGGTGAAATATTTTAAAAGGGGAGTCAGAATGCAACCGAGATATCTGGTTCTTACAGTGGGGGGTAAGTATGTCCTTTACACACATATCCATCTGCATAATTCACACCAGCTATCTCTGCAGCAGTGTTTGCTGCATTAAATCTTTCACAAAATGAAAGGAAGTTTTCACAAAATAAATATGATAATTTCACTTTAAGTCTATCTGTATCATCACAAAGTGTCACGCACACACAGTCTCGTTCACTGACTTCTTAATCAAGATGTTACCTAACCAAATGGGAACATGTTGGTCTGTAACGTCAGGCTCGACATGAGAATATAATTGGTTATGGTATGGGAAGAACGAAAAGAGCGGTTTGTTATAAAACAAAACGTGCAGAAATGTACTGACTACCAAGATGTAGGAGATAAAAAGTGGAAAATAAGAAACACTTCAGAATTTATGTCACTACATACTCAGAGGAGACCTTGTAGATCCACTTTAAAAAAAAATATTATGCTTTAGAACTGCACAAAATAGTATTTCATGAGTACCTGAAACGCTCCTATTGGAATCTACAAAGTACCAAAGGTGTCGGCGTTTAAGGTTAGAGCATTTTTTACTAAGCTCTTTTGGGGGATTTTAAAATATACAGTCAATGAGCTAAAGTCTAAGGATGAAAGAATATGCTATATATGTTATCATAGTAGTTTGCCACCTCAGATCTACAATGTATTTCACTGTATATTACTACCGAGGTTCTTGATTGGAAGCAAAATATTTCAAAATACACCATTCTCAGCCTATGAAAGGGTGAAACATTTAAAGGTTTGATTCATGTCATGTCCAGGAAGTGTGTAAGAAAAGAAAATGTAAATGTGTTACGTTCTTGGACTAGAATAGAAGATGTAAGATAACCCAGTAATAATGTGACACCGGCCCTTCCTTCTCCAATGGAGAATATCCACTGTACAACTCAGCCGGATACATTAGAACAGAATAAATACAAACTGGTCCGCTGCCAGACAACTGTTTTTATAGCAACGTGTTAAAATGGGAAAACAAGTTAAAGGAACACTCCAAGTACAATAACCACTACGGCTAGCCAAACATTGGTTAATAACTTATCTGGGTTCCCATGTGCTTGTGCAGCTGACCTGCTCTACCAATGAAAGTGGCCACACAGAGCCCTGCTACACTCAGATGAATCATTTGGATATTCCTTGCTGAAGAATGCAGGAGAAGAAGATGATGCCATGGGCGTCCAGGGTGACCCATGTAAGTTGAAAAATGACTCTGGGAGGGGCAGGACACACCTTAAACCAGACCACTACATTGTATAGATGCTTCCCTACAGATTACACAGCAATGATTTGTGGGAGTAGTAGTTCAGCCGTCTCTGTCTACAAAAGAAAATAAACACGGAACTACAACTCCCATCTATGCCCTTAAAACACTGCAGCACAAGATTTAGGCCACGCACACACATGTAGATATATGGGATTACTATATTTGTCCCTTCAAATTTTGTGCAGAGCTCACTAGCCATGCTACAATTCCTGTGAACTTTAATATCTTTTTAAGTTTTGTTTTTTGTTTTTTACATGGATAATGCATACACAATGTATCCACGGCTGTCTGATGTGTCCCTCTAACATGATGTTAGAAAGCTTTTTTTAAGGGAACACGGACACTTTTAGGAAAGGAAGATTATTGCCAGGGCAGGATTTCACAAAGTCCTACAGAGCTGGTCTATAAAAACCCGCGGAGTGCAGAAACATTCTATTCTTTACCTCTGGTGCATCTCTTGTCTATATATGAGACTGTTAAATTGGAGGCCTCAACTATGCAGACAGGCTCAGGATAAACACACAGAACGAAAAGCAGAACTGGAGCAGGAGTGGAGGAAATAAACAAACATCAAGTACAGCCATTTAAAAGAGCTTCATTAGAGCAGCTAGACATACTATATTAACCCAAGGCAGTCCGCCAAAACAAGTAGGATCCATTGCAGACCACATATTGCTCACTACATCTCCCATGATGCTTTCCCAGCATTATGGCTGTAAGAGCATTATGGGAGATGTAGTCCACAACATTTAGAATGCTGAAGGTTGCCTACCCAAAAGGGAATGTTTAATTCAGGATGGGGGCCATGCTGTAAAGGCTAACCTGAGGCCTTAGCAATACAACTGAAATCTGTCAATAAAACCGTAAACATGCCACTAGCATTATCACTAGCTAACAGTTCTACAAGAAATCACAAAGCAAAGTCTGTATTGTATTATTTGTGGAGCAAGTTCTTAGACTAGCTGCAGCAGGTGTAAGGTAACTTTTCCCAGTAAAAAAACTCAACAAGTATCGAACCAATCTGTCACCTTTCACAATGGTCCCGGCTAAGTGGATTTTTCCAGCCCAACAGTGTTTTAACAACAACAACCCTGAAAGGTGATAACGTCAGAGAAATGTTTGCGGCCATACCAGAGGCATCATATCCAGAATGATGAAAGCATAACATCGATCAATATTATGTGACAAAGGCAGCAAGTCTGGGATGATAGAAATATAGACAAGGCAAATCTATGAAACCTAGGATCCTACAATTAAGAAATCCAAGACGTGTTGCCGATTTATTCTCTTTAAGCACAGACTCCAGAGTAAAATCCTCAATGTTATGAAGGAGAGCCTCATTATTTTTTTTATTTTTTTTAAAGTAGTTTAGCTTTATGACAGGGAGCAAAGTTGCCATTCATTGGTGGTTGTTTCTACAGTTGTAAGATTAAATAAATAACTTTATGTTATTCGGCTGTACGATATGACAAACAATTCTCCAAAGCAGCTTCTGTAGACTCTTCCCAGTGCTAAAGGACCACTATAGCCACCCAGATCACTTCAGCTCAATGAAGTGGTCTGGGTGCCAGGTCCCTCTAGTTTTAACCCTGCAGCTGAAAACATAGCAGTTTCAGAGACACTGCTCTGTTTCACTGAGGGTTAATCCAGCCTCTAGTGGCTGTCTCACTGACAGCCGCTAGAGGCGCTCCCGCGATTCTCACTGTGAAAATCGCAGTGAGAAGATGCTGCATGACTATAGGAAAGCATTGAGTAATGCTTTCCTATGGGCGTTTGAATGTGCGTGGCTTTTGCCGCGCATGCGCATTCGGAGAGGACGTCGGCAGAGGGAGGAGAGTTCCACAGCGCCGATGGAGCCCGGCACTGGAGAAAAGTAAGTGACTGAAGGATTTTTAACACCTTCAGCCCAGCAGGGGTGGGGGGGGAAGGGCGACGACCTAATGACCCTATAGTGCCAGGAAAACCAGTTTGTTTTCCTGGCACTATAGTGCTCCTTTAAACATATTTCCATCACACTGGGGAGGACAGCGATGCTGCAAATATCAAATTCTCAAATGTAGCTGCCTAGGGGGTGCGGATTATAATGTGGTTTCTCCAAATAATGGCTGGACCACTTGGGTCATTACTCAATGGCGAACAGTGTAATAGTGATCCAATCTGATATAATAGAAATATATATCTACACACACACACACACACATACATATACACACACATTCATTTATTTCTCTTTCTTATTTTTTTACTTTTTTTTCCCTCATGTTTGCAATACTGATTTTTAAAAACATTTTTTTTTTTTTTTTTACTCCTTACATAGGTTTGCCCCAGTGAGGAGAAATGCACACAAACATAGTTGACTGTAGTGCATTAAAGTGGACAAAAGAAATTACACAATTTTACAAATATTGTAATACTTTATCTGCTACTAAAATCCCCCAAACCATAGTTCATTGACTTTTCTGATGTGATGCTATTTGGTCGCTGATATTTAATATGCTTAATAGCAGACACCATCACTTCAACTTTTTTTCTCCTGAAACTTTTTATCTACAACACCCACAGTTTTGTGAGAGCTGTGTGACTGGTACAGATTTTTGCATTGCTACACGAATGCCATTTAAAGTATTTTGACAAACATTTCCCCTTTAAGAGGGTGGACTTATCACGGACAGTAATGCAGGTCTGTAGCAAGGAAAGTAACGTCACTTTTTTTAAAATTATTTGTCCTAGCTAGTTTGTAGCCTCTACAGTTTGTACTGTTCAAAGATCACAAAGTCCACTTTAGTCCATTTACATTTCATTTTAATCAGAGTAAAACGGTTTGAACCAGCTATATGTGGGCACTATTCATTGCTCTATGGCATATGGCGCAGTTATTGTAACTTTCTCAGAGTCTCCAAAAAGGAATTTAGCTTATACATGTGTTAACAATTTGTTTAATGCTCTGTACAGATTGAGCGCTCCCAAACTTTGGCTGACAGGTTCACTTTGAGACATGCCCAAATTAGCTATAGCAAGAAAGCTTCTGAACAAAGTTCATGCTTGGCTTAAACAATACATTTGTTTAATAACCATCATCTTAAAGTTTAAAAGGTCAAAGTCATATATTACTTCTGATCCTACAAATATATATATTTCCTTCTAAATTAATGATACAGATACCATTTAAGGGCACAGAATGTTAACCAGAATAATTTATATTTTCATCTATTTAATGGAATTTTATAATCTCATAAGGCTCTCACACATTGTATTTAGTTTACTGTAGCTAATCACAGCGATATCTCATGAAACCATACAGTTCTACTATGCTATGTGAACACATTAGAAAACCTGACATACGTGGCAAATATTACTTACTGCCCCATTTCCAAAAGCAGATCCAGAATTTCTTGTAATATCTTGTTCTTTATTTTGATCTTCAGTGCCATGAGTTACACGAATCCTAAAATGTGGCTGCCTAGCATTTTGATCTTGTCGAATTTTAAAAGTGCACCCTTGCCCCTGTGAGGTTCTTTCCCTGGAATCATTGTGAAAAACATTGGTAAAGTCTTTATTGCAATTCCTTCTATCCGTGCTCACCCCATTTTCTACCGGGCTAGTGCTCTCGGGTCTTGGCTGCAATGGGTACGAGGTACTCCTCTCCAGCCGGATACGGGGATACCTGACCAGCCGGTTTCCTTTTGTGCCGGTAAAGCCAAAGTTATACTCTCCACTTAGATTAGCATTACCACTCTGAGATTGCTGAAGTTGAAATACGAAACATCTTTGACCTGGGTTTTGCCCCGATGTGTCTGGAAGATGCTGCAGAGACCAGCGTCTGGGTTCAACATTGGACCCGTTCTGATCCTCGTGGCTCTGAGGCATCAATCGCACCTGGTGGATATCTGGACCTTCAGGTTGACTGTTGATTCTTACTCCACCAACATTCTTGCTGACCGTGGCCTCGTAAGCTTCTTCATCTTCATCCACAATACTGTGTACATTTCCATTCTGTTCCACGAAAGGGCATCTAAAGCACCTAGGAGGGAAAGAGTTGGCACCATTCATTTGGTGCCTTGTGGTACCGTGTACTTGAGGAGGAGAATTTCCTGGGGTGTCCTGCGAACTACTTGCAGAAGAGGAATTTTTCCTTACAGTGGACACATAATGCTCATTGAAGTCTGAAAATGAGAGAACCCCGTCGGAAAACGCAGAAGACTCACATTCATCAGCATAACCATTCACAGCGTTGCGCTGAAGGGAGATCTGCATGGATGAGCTTCTTGTTGGACGAGCATCAATGTTATTTAGCAACTGGGGGATAAACATTGAAGAGCTCCGTTTTAGTTCACCCTCTTCTTGCAATTCACCGTCGCCATAATCGGATCCATTTCTTGTGTAAGAGTGAGAGCCACTTCTCCTAGGCAGTGTGTGGAGTGCCATGAAAAAATTATCTTCTCTTTCTTGTTCTAGGACATCTGACTCTGGAGCCGTGTTGCTTCTTCCAGAGCCAAAATGAAACCGTAGCCGGTGGGCCATGGTTTAACAACAGACAGGGAAAACGGAGACAGAACAACAGTGCAGACTCTGCCAGAAGTTAAAAATCAAAAACATAAACTCCAAGAAAAAGTGTCCCATCTGTCTGTTAGCACTGCAGTACTGATAGCGACAGATAGCAGAAATAGCCCAAGTGACAAGTAGCATTCCAGACATGATTGGATAAGAGCAATCAGTGCTTCTACATAATGTGACATAGGGTAGGATGGCTGGAGTCACATGATGTTGTTCCCCCTCTCCAGTGCAGTCAAATTTTTTTATTTATTTTTTTTTCCCTTGTGTGTGTTCCAACAGAGAGAGAGCGAGAGCTTGAAACAGCACCTTCCCAGCTGCTCCTTTTCCATCAAAATGAAGCAGACCGGTGGGAAAGCTTTCACAGTGGAGTTAAGCAGTGAACACATTCAGAGCTGCTGTAAATCTAAACCCCCATCGTATTTGCCAGGCACTTTTCTCTTGGCAAAAAAAATAATAAAAAAAAATGTAAAAGTTAAAAAAAAATAAAAGAACAGAACTCATGCACTCCTCACAATGCACACTACCTGTTGGATCTATTATAAATCCCCTCTGCTATCTGATAGAATGTTGTGTTTCTCTGTACATAAACTATAACTAAATACAGTAATAATATATCTCTGTGCGACTCTAAAGTAAAAGCGAAGCAGTTCTGTTCTTTCTCTGTAGATAATGTTTACCTCTCACTAGGACGCTGACTCAGATCTTTAGTCAGGGTACATGTGCTTCTTCTAACACATTAGATCACAATCCTTTCCTATGCTCAGTCTCAGAATCGAAGGCTTATCTACTAAACAAAATTTGGGGTTGAGGTTGTCAATTGAATGTATAACAGCACACTTCAAAAAGGCATATTTGGCTATTGTATCTGAATGTGCAAATGTTTGAGATTTTTTTTTTTCAGCAGACCACAACCTTTTCAAACTGCTATAAAAAAATAAAAAAAAAATAAAAATAGAACACATTGATCTAGAATTTTCCAAGAAACAGACATATATTGAGACACAATTTGGGAATTTATTTTAATTCCAATTTCAAATTTAAAGTCTCCCAGCAGGAAGGGATGAATACAGAATAAATGATTAATGAAGAGGGGGCTGAGAAGCTCCTAACTCACCGTGTGATTTCCTACAATTAGTGCTTCCCCTTCAAAATCAAAGTCTGCTGGGAGTGACTGGGCACAGTCTGTTCCCGCTTGTGAAAGATTGGCTGGAAATGTCACCACTGCAGCCAGCCTGATCTCTTCAGACTG
This sequence comes from Pelobates cultripes, assembly GCA_933207985.1. NCBI lineage: Eukaryota > Metazoa > Chordata > Amphibia > Anura > Pelobatidae > Pelobates > Pelobates cultripes. Next base: position 275,238,127 of record OW240916.1, read on the forward strand.
CGGAGGAGATTATCTGTTCTGCATTGGCATTTATGCTGCTACCAGAGACCATAACTATTCCCCCATCAGGGTTGCCATACCCACCATATTTTCCTGAATATCACTGGCAGCATATAAGAATGCAGGCCTGTAGTATGTAGAATTCATATGCTGCAAGATTCATGGTTCTTCTAGAGCAGGTGTGCCCAAAAAGTAGTTTCACAGATGTTTTTAAAATTACAGCTTCCATGATGATTTGCCTTTTTGAAGGCATGCCAAGCATCATGGGAGTTGTAGTTCTACAACATCTGGAGATCTACCTTCTGGAAATCCCTGTGCTAGAGTTACTGCTCATTAAACTGAGAACTATTGGGAATTCAAAGAGAATGTTAAATGTATGGACAAAATATTTAAACTGGAAACAATATCTAAGTCAGCTAAGCTTCCAGTTTGGCTTCTTTGAATTTGAAAATAATTTAGAGTTCCTGACAATTTTCAATTTAGTAAATAATCCTCACTTCGTCACACCATGTTATTTGATGGCGGAATGAGTTGACCGTACTCGAAACGACTGTTTTAACTCAAGGCTATGGACAGGGGATTTACAAATCATATAGATATACTCACTTTTGGTGTGAATCTGAACATCCACCTTGATGCAATGCATATTATCTCAATGTTAACATCAGCGGCGTAACTAGAAACCACGGTGCCCCGGTGCGAAAATTGCCCTGGGGCCTCCCATATACCTCCCCCATGCAAACAGATACACATGCAGACACATATATACAGACACACACACACACACAGACCCATACATACAGACACACATATACACATTCAGACACACACATACACTTACAGACACATACACATTCCAACACACAAATTATTAATATTAAATGTTCACCCACTCTCCCTACCTGGAGAGCTGGCGTGGATCTGTCCCTGGGGTCCAGTGGAGCTTTAGTGCAGCGGGCGGCAGGGTTCCTGTCAGACGCGGCGAGGGAGCGGTGTTTTTTCTGCTCTGCTCCCTCCCGGGCTGTCTACTGATGGCGGGAGCCGGAATATGACATCATCAGCAAATAGCGCACAAGGGAGCAGAGCAGAGAAAACACAGCTCCCTTGCCGCGTCTGACAGGAACTCTGCCGCCCGCCATGGGGGTCCATTAGGTGGCCAGCATGCCACCTCTTGGGCCTCTGTATGACAGGCATCTAGACGGCCCATGGTCGCAGTGGTCGTGGCAGCGAGGGGCCCGGTCGCAACTGCGACTGTGGTAGGTATGCCACTGGTTAACATGTTTCTAGTTTGTCTACTTCAATAAAAAATAACGAGCACTGTAATGTTAGCGAATTGCCCAATACAATTTTATATGCCTTTTCTCTTTGAGGGGCAAAGGTTTAAAAATAATATCAGGAAGTATTACTTTATTGAGAGGGTAGTGGATACATGGAATAGCCTTCCAGCTGAAGTGGTAGAGTTTAAAGGAGTTTAAGCATGCATGGGATAGGCATAAGGATATCCTAACTATAAGATAAGGCCAGGGACTAATGAAAGTATTTAGAAAATTGGGCAGACTAGATGGGCTGAATGGTTCTTATCTGCCATCACATTCTATGTTTCTATGTTCTATGAGCTGCAGGGAACTTCAGCTATAGGTTGATATATCACCACCGTATGCACTCTGACACTAACACATAGTTTGCCTAAATTCCCCCTTCGTATAGCACCACCACAGAGTTATGAAGGTCAGCTACTAAGTGAAAAATGGCCCGATACAACTGTAATCCAGTGTATTTAATGGCCGGTTCAAATTTATCAATATCAATAGTCCGGCAATGTATTGGTAAGTACTTTTAACGATTTAGTTGAAAGGGATGCTTTAGGGAAAGTATAAAGAAACACTCCAGTATTAAAAACAGATATTCGATTTTAATGCTTGGAGTTTTCCTTTAACCCTCTCAATGATAACACCAGGCATAAAAAAACGGTAACTTTGTACTCCTGGGAACATCCTTTCTCCCAACTGCTTTGCTTGCACCGGGAGACTGTCAGTGAGGACACTGTCCCTTCCAATCTGGATTAAATTGGTACATGCCGCGAATTCACCACACAAAGGTGGTGAACACTCAACAGAAATCTTCTCTAACAGTTAAAAAAGGCTTGACTGCCAGGGAGACGTTTCCAAATCAATTCATAAAAATGCTTATTTCTCTTTTAACCGGCACTTTTATGAATGGGAACAAGGAAGATATTCAGTTAACCCTACAGTACTTCAGCAAGTTATATAGGAGTCAGGAGTGTTGCTTTAAAGGAACACTAGGCACCATAACAACGTCATTAAATTTAAGTTGCTAAGGTGCCCGGAGGACATGACTTACAAAGACTTCTCATTGAGCTGCATAAGGAAGTCTGTGACTGGGCAAGAAGGCTGCAGGGAAGAGAACCGGTTTTAAGATGTAAAAAATGAATAATTAAACACATGCATACTTTCGATTGGGGTCTATCTACTAATTAGACTGTGTTTTATTTATATGGGCAGTCGAGAAAATACCAAACTTATTTTTATGCTTTTTTATAAAATACATTAAACTTTAACCTGCTGTTTACACTAAACACAATGTTTTGCTGGCTCTATAATATTGTTTATTTACAGGACGGAAAAAAAAAAGTTCTGTTTTACTATAACAGATCTTAGATATAAAACATGTTTTTAAGTACATAGAACATAGAAACATAGAATGTGACGGCAGATAAGAACCATTCGGCCCATCTAGTCTGCCCAATTTTCTAAATTACAGTGCATGTATATACTACTGTAAAATCCATCTGAGTATCTTTTTTTTTTTTTTTTTATCAATCTTTCTTTTATTGAGATGATAGCGTTTTACAGAAGAGAAAAATGGTTAATCAGAGCAATTCAGCTTGGCATTAGTGTCAACATACCGGATTAGTCATTCATTACTCTGAACAAGAGACATCTCTTTTTTGTTTTGGTGTATATCACAAGCTAGGTAACAGGCTATAAACATACATGCTGAGTGGTGGCATGAGTAATTACACATTTCATATTCTCTGGACAGGCTTAAACACAAGTTAGAGTAAAGTCTGAGCATAGCCTAAACAGAGTGGGCTGAATAGTAAGCAGCGACTTCGCTATATACTGCATTTAGTATTAAAGATCAGGCTAGGACGTTTAGCTAAGCATGAGTAGCAGGCAACTCTGGTTCATCTAATTATTAGTTATATGGCAGGCCTCTCTCAAGTAAGCTAAGTAAACAATTCAATCGTATGTCAGCTCAGCAGCTATGCAAGATTAGTTAAACATGTAGGCACGAGATAACATGAGCAATACCATGCTAACTGAGATGACCCTTGCCACATCACGCGGGCCCCTCAGGCTGTGGCAAGCCTTAATGTGTAAGATAGGAGAGGTAAACATAAAAGGATAAGAGACTGTGGATGTGCATTTAAAACAAAGGCAACAGGTAAGGCGCAAGACCCTAGTTAGTCCCGGCATGAGTAAGAGGGAAGTGAGTCAACTTTAACAAATTAAATTTGGTGGTTTTTATTTTAGACAGTTGAGGCACTTTACGGGAGGGTCATGTGCCTTTGAAAAGTCCACCTTCCAAAGTCTGCTGTTCTCCTCAGCCTATGCCCTTCAGGGTTAGGTCACAGTCCCGAGTTGGTGTAATGGGCATCAGGTGTAGTGTCCCATGTCGGGGCCAGTGTAACAGGCTGCAGGGAGCGGGACAGGTGGTTGCATACCTAGCCCCTTCAATCCTGCCAAGTCGGGTCTGTTTGTACGAAGGTTTGTAGATTTCTTCAGCCACTCGACACGCCGTCTGTGTCTTGCACATTCCTGTCGTGGATGTCTACGCTGAGTTACAGCATATCAGTGAAGTAGGCTCGGGCGTACCCATATAGCTGCTGCAAAAGGCCGGCATGTTGGCTTTGGGCGGCCTCTGCCCCTTGATGATCTCAGTGGTGCCGCATAGGGATCCCCTCTGTGTTGCCTGCATGTGTTGTCTTGTATGGGGAATGCTTGTGGGGGACCCGGTGGTGAGTTAGATCTCCGTTGTTACGCAGTCACAACGGCTTTCCCCTGCTTCTGCGGTGTTAATGGAGCGTCCAGGTGACACAGCTGGGTATGAGAGGGTGCAGGGTTCCGAGATACTGTTTTGACCAGTGTCGGAGCAGCAGGAGGCTGACTTCTTCTCTAGTCGCTCCCAGAATCGCCTGCATACGGCGTTAAATTTCGCCTAGCCCAGTCGCTAGCTGTATGTTGCTCCATACGACCCGCAGTGCCAACGGCCATCTTGGCTCGGCCTCGTGGTTCCTGTCGGTTGGAGTTGCGTCATGGAGCATCTCGGAGGTGAGTGCTCTGTGTGTGAAGGCAGACCGGGATAACCCCCACTGGTCCAGAGGGGGAGGGGGCGAAGGCCCATGTACATTAAGTCAGCTTGTTGTGGCGGCGAGAAAGCAGCCATCCTTCCCACGCCTGCCATGTGTGTAGGCCTCTGACACTTGTCGAGTGGATAATATTCGTAATGTTGCTTGGGTGGTGTCATTTTGTTCCTCTCGTTTGCTGTCCTTTTTGTCACGATTAATCGCCGTTTTGGCTATGAAAATCCATTTTATTTGGTGATTGCTGCAGGAGCTGCTGAGACTAGCATCCTCTCAGCTCTGCAGTCCACCCCCCCACTGGAGTATTATTTGAGATATGTTGGGTTTTTACATATTTAATATATTTTTTTGTTTGCAACAGCATGTTCCAAAAAAATAAAAAATTAAAACAAAAAAATCAGCTATAGCAGCATTGGGAGTGGAATTTGGTTTATAACACAAGTGCCAAGGTTCAGAACAATCTCTCATTGTTCCAAACTGGAGCAAAAGCCAACAGTGAGAAAAGCTATTGGTATCAGCTGCATAGTGAAAGTCCTGTAAACGCAATAACTAGAGCACAGGTGTGAGCTTCATTTCAACACTCCGTAAATGACGAGTTACAAAACAAGGTTTGGGACTATATTATATGCCAATCACATCTCATCACACAAATAAATCAATTATGTTGCAAAAAATAAATAGAAAAAATAAAACTTTACAAAAAGTTACTGTTTCACTGTATTGGCGCTGTCTTTGCAGAACACGGCTGAGATTTTCTGGTGTAATATAAAAGGCCCGAGATTACGGATGGGTCATGTCGTGCAGGTTAGTCTCCCATATTTTATGTTGGATGCTTGAATTAAATGCAGATAAATCATTAAAACAAATAAAATAGTGGAATAGATTTTAACATAGGGTAATACACAGAGAGTCATTTGTCAGAATTTTTCCAAAAGTTTCTAATTTATTACTGCTCAACAGATGTACAGATTGGATATGGGAAGCTAATATAAAAAACTAAATCCACAAACTGGGGCCACATGTTTGTAAACTTATTTTAATTGGAAATTAGCAGAATAATAAAAATGTAATTTGTCAAGGACCATATACTGCATTTGTAAATTAATCATGACTCTGAAGTCAGGGCTTCATATAAATACTTGCACCAATATTGAATTTGGCCCACTATGTAGTCAATTGTACTCAAGAAGGGCAAAGACAATTTAAGAACCAATAAATAAATACATGCTCAGGCATCCTGACCTCCTGAAGCACAAACCCCTTTCAGTGTAGGAGAAGGTGTTCAGAGTGCATTCAATTAAAATGCTTTGCCGCGGAGGTATAACTGAAAACCTCTAGTTTTAACCAATGTAACACAATCTTTTTTCTATTATTGGTATCTATATAGCGCCAGCTTAATCCGCAGCGCTTTACAATAAAAGGGGAATTTAACAAATGAGACAATAACGAAATGTAACAGGAACAGAAGCAGGATGAGGACCCTGCTCAAAAGAGCTTACGGTCTATAGGAGGTGGGGTATAAAAACACAATAGGAAGGGTATTGAGACAGCAAATAGACAGTTGGAAAGTAGCAGAACTGGAGGCGAGAGTGGAGTGTGGCCCTTTAGGAGACAGCAAGAGACAGGTTTGTGAGATAGAAGTTACTTTAGGTGGCCATAAGTATTACTGAAAAAAAAATGGGATTGAGTGGCTTCTTAAAGGATTGAAGACTTGGAGAGAGTCTGACAGGGGTAGGCAGGCTGTTCCAAAGGAAAGGAGCTACCCGCGAGAAGTCTTGCTGGCCTGAATTTGTAGAAAGGGTGCGAGCAGCAGACAGGAGAAGGTCACCAGTAAAGTGGAGAGACCGAGACAGGAAATGTGAGAGGGGCTAGAGTTGGTTAGAGCTTTATAGGTATGGGTTAGTATTTTGAATTGACACCTGTAGGGTACAGGAAGCCAGTGTAAGGATCGACAGAGGAGCGACAGGAGAGAAAGATCAGCCTGGCAGCAGGATTCAGATACCACTAGTTTACAAATATATACTACTGATAACATGATTTCCCTTATAAGTATTCTCCTAATGTCAAAAGCTTCCTAAATTTCCTAAAATTAAACAGGTTCTTCATTGCCCCTCAAAGGCATTGTTGGAGAGGGCATAGGGTTTGGGGGCAAAGCTACGGATGCAGGTTTATAGTTGGAGGAAGGGCTGGGGGACGTTCGAGGTTTTTCTTTTCATTTTACATCAGGTAGCTGCTTCTCAAAGCAACCACATATTATAAAAACAAGGATCAGCAGCGTACTGCTCTGACAGACTACAGAGGAGAAGGTGGGGGTGACCTCAGGTGACTTCTCAACAGAAGAACATGTCAACATGTCTTCCTGTGTACCAGGCTAACCCATTACCAAACCAGCATACATTATAAAAACTTTAATTGTATCAGTAAATAATAAATGTGCTCCAATTCAAGCCAATGTGGCAACATAGAACAAAAAAACAAAGTTAGTTTGCAATTGCTTGTAAACGTTACCTTTTCTCTTTTTTAACTCACAATCTACAAGCATGGTCATTGAATACAAAATACAATCACATCTGTCTGCTATACAATGCTTACTGCCTAGAAAGTATAGAAGTATAAAAACAAAATTAAAGAATCACTCCGAAATCCTAATCCACTTCAGCTAGCTAAGGGGCTTTAGGGGTAAACCATGTCCCCTCTTTCTTGCCTTATTTCAAGAGAAATAACCAAGGCTACCTTGCCTTGCAATGCTACTTTATGAGAAGCTTTGGATTGGCTGATGATCTCCAATAGCAGGAGCAAAGCTGTGGAGAAGGACCCTTATTTTCACAGGGAAAGAGGGTCCAGAAAAACGGAACACTTCAGGTTTCATTCCAAAACCGTAAGCATAGCTGTAGCAATACAATGTGCTTTGGAGCATGGAGACAGGGTTAATATTATTCAAGGGTACATGCATTCATAAAACGTTAATAATGGATTCATGGCATGCCTGTTCTGGTTTCAAATATTTGATTTCCTGCCGGCACACTTATTAACTAGAAAATACAAGGTGTTATTACTGAAGCAAATACTTTAAAAAAAAGCACACAAAAAAGAAGCTAATTTTAGGTATAAAGAACAGATATGGAAAGATTCTCCATTTTATTTCTGGTATTTGGTTTTAAATTCATTACAATTCTGCATTAAGTGAATAAGCTTTAAAATGTTTGAAATCTCTCAGCAATGGGCAAAATGTAGAATCACTCACCAATCGATTTTCATCAAAAACTTCAAAGAGTAACCTGTGGTTGGTGGGGTGAACCTGCAACGCAGACAAATAGAACAGCCTCTTTAGTAAGCCAGCAATGGTTTGTACTGTCAAAAACGTATAATCCAGAAAGGCATGGAATACTGAACCGTGTCCAAAACACAGAATACACAAAGGTTTCAGTTGTGGCTAATTACTTTACATTTCACCAATTTTAACCATGCAGTTTGTGTGTTTAGGATGGAACTGAATAGTGTGAAAACAACAGGAAACTGTGACCCTAAATACTTAGCTGAAAGTTATAATCTGTGCCAGGAATCGGGTTATGGGTTTTTATACAAAATTAAAGGGGTACTGTAAGCACCAAAATAGCAAATTGTAGTGGTTATGGTGCTGAAAGATGGGATGTGCTGTCCACATTTTGTCAAAAAACAGGGCTCTACCTGCACCTAGAGTTTATTTCCACATTAGCCAAGTGGCAACCAAAGAGCCAGACTGTCGGCATCTGATTAAAGTTGTTATGGTGTCTACTCGGTGCCTATCAGTGCTAGTCATTGTTGGTATGATTTGGTATGGCAAAACTCAGATGCCAAAATTGTGCATGTTCTTAGAGGGACAATATAGGCACAAACACAACTTTAGCTTAATGAAGTAGTTTCTGTGTATAGATCATGCCCCTGTAGTCTCACTGTTCAATTATCTGTAATTTAGGAATGAAATCACTTTGTTTATGCAGCCCCAGCCATCCCTCCCTGCATGTGACCTCCACAGCCTTCCTCAACACTTCATGCAAATAGAGATTGAATGTTTACATTTCCTTATTGTATGTATGTGCTATTAACCCCTTAAGACCGCAGGGCGTTCTATGCCGTCCCTATTTGGGCGGCTCTAAATGCCGCAGGGCAGTATAGAACGCCCTGGGCGGTCTTGCCTCCCTCCCACGTGGCCGGCGGCACATGGCCGCTGCAGAACGAGGTCGGAGGGCATGCCAGGCCCTCCAGGCAGCCCCCCTGTGCCTGGGGACCACGGTCTGCAGCTTCTGATCGCAGTGACAGGCTGTCACTGTGATCGGTATTTACCATGTGTTAGACAATTTTAAAATCAGCTGACACATGGAACCGGCCGCATTCTCCTGCAGCAGATCGCGGTCGGAGGACATACACATGTAACTACAGGCAGGATCCCCCTGCAGATCGCGGTGGGGGGCATGCCTGGCCACCCAGGCACCCCCCCTGTGGCCAATTACTGCAATCTGCAGGAGGTGATCACAGTGACAGCCAGTCACTGTGATCACTGATCCTGTGTGTCAGCCAGTGATGTAAAATCACTGACTGACAGAAACAAATGTGATTAAACTCCTAAATGGCATGATCTATACACAAAAACTTAAATTAAAAAGCTAAAGTTGTTTTGATGCCTATAGTTACTTTTTAAGACAGAAACATTAACAGCAGCTATACGTCAAATGTAAAAATGTTCTGAAAACATTATCCTGTATGTAATTTCGCCATCTGCAATGCGTTGCAACTTGTTAATTCTATAAGAGGCTGATAATGGGGTTTACGGAGTGGAAAAAAGTTTGGAGTTGGACAGCAGAAACCCTGGAAGGTTATCCCACCCTCTAATATTCTTTCCAAAATGCCCCCTTTTGTTCTCCCTTTCTTCAGCTTCCCCTATGCACTTAAGGGAAAGGGAAATTGGAATAGCTGTGGCTTTGTCAAAAACACCCCCCATATTCTTCAAATCTATATCAGAGTTTTTTGCATTCTTGCAACATCATTAGTAACAGAGGGGAAGCAGTAAGGTGCAATATTTTGGGTTTAGGGCAGCTCTGGCTAGCAAGGATTATTATTCGCCCTCTTTGAAATGAAATGCCAAGTTGTTAAACGGGTCTTTGGATTACTTGGGTAGATTTACCCCGTGGCTGATCAAGGCCTGTACAATCAATTATAGGCCTCAGCACTCACCCAGGAGCTATACTGTATTACATTTTTTAGGCTTCTTATCCACTGCTTTTGGAGAAGGGAGATTAGACTTGGCTGCTAAACCAATTGAAGTTCTAAAAAAAGATTTAATTGACAAAACACTGTGGAAAAATACCTCTGTCATCTTCATGCTTTTCGAACCTTTCCAGACCTTGCTCTTGAAATGCAGCCTAGTAAAGTGTATTTTTTTTTCTTCTTAAAGAAAAACATAATATATATTTAAAAAAAAAAAAAAAAACAGATTAAAATACTTACTCTGAAAAAAAATTCTTCATTCCATTTTGGGTTTAACGTCTACAGAAGAAGAAGAAAAAAAATATTTTAATACACAATACATTGATGTATAGAGATTACCGGTATATTTAAACACACTAATCTTAGAATGTATCCCATTAGCAATGAATATTTCTTTCTCTTACCAATAAAATTCACAGAGATCATCCTACACCAGATTATGTGAATTGACTGAAATTCTATCCACTCAGTGACTTCAGAGTGTGGAAGTGACTAGGAAGATCTGAGAAGAAATTCTCTCTAAAAATAGAGATCTATTGATAGCAAACTGAGCATTTGAATTCTGTATATTTGTATGTGTTAAAAAAAATAAGTGTGTGTGTGATATATGCATATGTGTATAATAAATATACATATACATAGAAAATAAAAGATCCAGTGTACTCACTCACTAAACACCAACTTCAAAGCTCACAAAAGGTAACAGACATAGGCGCATGGGGTGTGCCGGGTACACCCTAATCCCCGCGGCACACCTATGTATTGAGACCGGCAGGGGAGATCTCAGGATCTCCCCTGTCGGCTCATGCAGAGCTGGCGCTCTGCTCTAAGCCACCCCTCACCGGCCCACAGGCAGTGAGGGAGGCAGGAGAGGACCTGGGGAGCTATTGCTGGCAGCTCCGCCGGGTTCCTCTCACAAAATCTGAGCGATCTCGCGAGAGTGAACTCTAGCCCCACAGGCTAGAGTTCACTAACCACTGGACCACCAGGGAAGGCAGAAAGGATCCCCCCTCCCTACATAAGGGAAGGATCCCCCCTCCCTACATAAGGGAGGGAGGATATTAAGTAATCTGCCCCCACCTCCACTGGACCACCAGGGAAGGCAGCAGCATGGTCCCCCCTGCCTACAAAAGGTAAGAAGGGAGAGGGGATATTTATTAACTAATGTGCCCCCCACCTCCACAAATCACCCAAACATACAGCACACACACCCAGCACCCACACACACATACAAGCCAAACAAAACAGCACCCACACACACACACAGCACCCTCACACACACACATACACACAGCACCCTCACACACACACATACACACAGCACCCTCACACACACACATACACACATACACACAGCACCCTCACACACACACACAGGACCCTAACAAACACACACAGCACACTACCAGTACCCTCACACACAAACAGCACCCTTACACACAGTACATTAACAGCACACTCACAAGCGCGCACACACACACACACAAACACTCTCACCCACATAGCACGCTACCAGCACCCTCACACATACCTCATACAAACAGCACCCTCACACAGCAGTGTGTGTGTGTGTGTGTGTGTGTGTGTGTATATATACACCCCATACACATTGCATACTGGAGACATCCTAATAAACTACAGGACAAAAGGCCCAGTAGTTTATAAAGGTCTCCAGAACCCCCCAAAACGTGCATTTAAAAAGGTTTTATATATGTCAGGCCAGGTTTTAAAGGAACACTCCAATCACCATAGCTCCTACAGCACCAATGTAGCGGTAATGGTGCCAGGAATTGTTTAGTGCCGTCCCACGTAAGTAGTCACACCTTTCAGCAAGGATTCCACAACAGTTCTGGTGCCCCTTAATATTTTGCTCCCCCATCCCAAAAAGTAAAAACGGGAAGATCAGGGAGAAAAAACAAAAAAGTAAACCTGTCTAATATTGTGTAGACAACACCCTGAACTCTTTGTCATGTGCCTCAAACTATTCCTAAACAATTTTTGCAGTGTGCATTATCCTGCTGATATAGCCACTGCCATTAGGCAACACCATTGCCATGGAGTGTACGTGGTCTGCAACAATCTCTAGATAGGTAGTATGTGTCAAAGTAACAACCAAATGAATGCCAGGACCCAAGGTTTCATAGCAGAACATCGTCGCATAACACTGCCACCGCCAGCCTGCCATCTTCCCATAGTGCATCCTGCTGCCATCTTTTCCCCAGGCAAATGATGCACATCCATCTGGCGCCTGATCTAAAAGAAAATGTTACTAATTCATTGCTCCATGGTCCAGTTCTTCCACTTATGTCCCCACTGAAGGCACTTTCAATAGTGGACAGGGGTCATCATGGGCACTCTGATTGGTCTGTGGCACTGTGTGTTCTGAAACCTTTGTATCATGGCCAGCATTATCTTTTTTTTGCAATTTGAGCTACAGAAGTTTTTCTGTATGATGGTTCCAAAGGGGCTATCATTTGCTTCCCACGTGCATCAATGACCCTTGGTCATCAATGACCCTGACGTCTGTTCACCAGTTGTTTTTCCTTGCACCACTTTTGGTAGGCATTGACCACTGAAAACCATAAACACAACACAAGACTTGTCGTTTTGGAGTTGCACTGACCCAGTCGACTAGCCATCACTATTTGACCCTTGTCAAAGTCACTGAGTACTTTTCACGTGCCTATTTTTCCTGCTTACAATACATGAGATTCAAGAACTGACTGTTTACTTGTTTCCTAATATATTACACCCTTTAACAGTTGACATTGTAATGATATAATAAATTGTATTCACTGTGTTTTTAATGTTGTGGCTGGTGCATGTGTTTTCTCCCTTTATTGCTCGCTACACACTTAACCTCTGAATAAAATAAATATTTAGTGACCCCTAGTTATCAATCATCTTTTTTTCCTCGATTCCCATTTTTTTGGTCTGGCGCAACAGGTTGAATTTAGAATCACCAACCTCAAATGGCCTGCTCGGCTGTGTTGGATAGTTTGTGATTCAGGTACATTTCTGCACTGAGTTTTTCATTTGACCAATCGGTTGGCCAAAATATGAACCAACTGCAATTTGGACCAAAATTAATCTCCAACTCTAGTAAATACTGGATCGGTCAGTGTGAATAACCCATGATAGCTCATGGAGGGAGAACCTTGAATTTTGTAATGGCTGGGAATTTCGTAATGGTTTAGGTTAAACATTCTTATTTATTTAACTTTTGTTACATACATTTACTTTTTCATTTTCTTTTCAGTACATATATTAATATTAATTTAGTACTGTTTTTTTTTCCTGTATGTGAAACAAGCGTGGAAAGCCCTGGGCCCCTCTTCTCTGGACAACTATGCTGTGCCTCCAGACCACCAGGGAATGAAGTGTGTCCCCCCTCCCTAGACACAGGTAAAAGTCATGGAGGGAAGGGCAGGTAAGTGTCTGGAAGGGGGGGTGTCTGTGTGTCTATGTGTGTGTTTGTATCGGTGTGTCTATCTGTATGTGTGTCATTGTTTGTATCTGTGAAACTACATGTGTGTACCTATGTGTCTGTATCTATATGTGTGCCAGTGTGTGTATATGTGTATACATCTCAGCATTTTGCCTACACTACACACAAATACAACCCTGCATCCAAAGGTCAACACTATATACACACCACCATATTCACAAACCACACTACAGAAAAAATGCACGCCTGCATTTAAATGCCAATACGTGCAAACACACCCGTACATTCACTCACACATACTCCATACAAAAACATGCTTACATTCAAACACACAAACATTGCTCAGTGCTAAACACTAAAAAAAAAAAAAAATACAAACACTGCACAGTGTTAAAAACCATTAAAATATTTGCGGGTGTTTTTTTTTTTTTTTTACACTTTAAAGTTGGGTGCGGGGTGGGGGGTGCCAAATATAGGATCTGCCCCGGGTGCCAATTACTCCATGTTCACCCCTGCCTGTAACTACATATAAGTATTATACACCATTACGAAATGTTGCTTACAAATCATAATCAATCATACAAGGTCTATGTTTATCCACCTCATGACTCACGCTGTCTCATACCAGAGGCACTAGCAATTTGAGTGAACACTCTCACTCGTCCTAGGCATAGCAGGTGTTGTAGGCCTGGAGCCCCACAGTCAGAGCTAATCCATGACCTTTCCCTGTCAGACTCACTCGTTGGGCTAACAAGAACACTTAGAGAATCTGGAAACAACCATACGTTCCCATGCTGACCTCAGAATTGCCCCATGTCTCCCAATATAGCTCAGCAACGGGTTTTGTTGTTTCACTGAGGTGAAATAAGTTTAAGCTAAATTGAGACACATAGGTCTGTCTACCTCCAGCCTTGCCCACTAGGCAGGTATAGTGCTTTCTCCTTCCCGCACATATGCATCATTCCATCTACTACTATCTGTGACTGATATTACCAGATCTTCCTTTTTTCCCCCAATTTCTCCATTCTCTTAGGAACTGTACTCTGGTATTACTTTAGGCAAATCCCTACCTTTTGTTGCATTCTTTTACTGTATCCTAATGCCTTCTCATTAAGAGTTCCGCTAGACTCTGCACTGGGCTCTCAACAGCAGTGTACAGATTTCAGCTATCATCAAACTGCAGATGGTACACAAATCTATCTTTCCACACACTGTCACCTGAGATACAGCAGTCATTTTTCAAATGCTTTACTGATGGATCTTCCTAGAAGACTTGTTGTCAGCTAAAATGTAATATTTCATAGACTTCGCTAATATTTTTCCTTCTAATCTTCAACCCCAAATACTTCTGTTAGAACTTAGTGTTTCATTCAGCGCCACTGCTGTACTTGGGCTAGAAGGATTTTCACTAGCTGGCCCACTCTTCAGAATGCCATAGCACCCGCATTTACCAAGTTTGAAATCTCCACAACTACAATTCATACTAAGACTTTGGGGGGATATTAACCAATATGTTCTGAAAATTGACAGGTAAATTTGGTCATTATTTTTTTTATTTATTATTACCACACTGCGCCAATCAAATGCTCATTAGGAGCACCAAGTTTAACACTGTTCTCACAGGTGAAGTGCCTCTAGTGGAATTCAGGATATAACGTTACATTACAGGGTTAAAAGAAGAACAGGGTCACTGTACCTACACCACTTAATTGAAACAAAGTAGTGTGGGTGCCTTTAATGGTCCTTCAAAGATATGTACCAAATATTCACCAAAATTAGACCTAGATCTTTTGGCGACACTTTGATAGATGTCCCCCATGTCTTTTAAATAAAGCACTCCATTGATATTTACAATGTGTTTCAAGTATAAAAGCAGCATTGTCATAGTCTAGGGACTTTGCATAATCTGCAAAGACCCCCAACTGTGACATCGCCACTGGTGGTGCGTGGGGGGAGGTAAAGGTGAGATTTACTTACCTGAACCTGTGCATTGCGAGCCCATGTGCAAAACTACAGCATTGAGGTCTACGGAGGATCCCTCAAGGCCCTCCATAGACACAGCCAAAATCTCTGCAGCAATCACTGGTGACGGCTGGGAAATGGCCACTTCTCGACAGTGATGGCTCTGCCCAGCTTCTAGAAATGTCAGGTGTAGGGAAGAAACAAACAAAGTAGTCCCTACTTCGTCTCTGTATGTCAAGCATGTCAAACTCACAGCCTGCATGTGGCCCACAATGAATACATTTGCAGCCGAGCGAGCCGCGAGTTTGACATGTTAAGGCAGAGTAGGCGGGTGTCTGTCAGAGCGCACGGGTGTCTGTCAGTGTTGCGATGGCTGCGGCTGGACAGTGGAGGACCTGGAGTTGCACGGAGGCATGCAACGCCATGCCACGTCACGTCTCATTCAGACGTGATGTCAACGTGCTCCACCTTCACATGGTTTCAAGGAGTAACGAGAGGATCCGCTTTCGCACAGGGTGTGGAAGGCGCCATTGGGGGTATACCAGAGGCTGGACTCTGAAGTCGCATACTGACAGAGGAAATCTGAGTGCAGTTTTTTTAAATAGGGGCTGGGATTCAGTAGAGGGGGTTGCTGGGATTTAGTATAGAGGGGAAACTTGGGTTTGGTAGAGGAGGGTGCCTTTTTTTTGCTGTGCTTTTCAAAATAAACCTACGTTTCTATGAAATTATTTTAGTTTTTTTTTTTGCGACCCACATAAACTTAAACCTTGTTTATTTGGCCCGTGCTGGCCTTTGAGTTTGACATGCTTGCTGTATATCTTTTGACTTGGTTGTAATTTCACCCAACAAACTCAGCATGATTATTTCAAAAAGATGTTATCTTTATTTAACGGTGGTGCTTTAATTTCAATGCATAACTGTTATAATCTGTACTTACAATGTGACCGGAAGAAACAACGTGTAAATATGAATTTTAAAAAGTATAAAAGAAAAATTTGTATTAATTGACTTTGATCTACAAAATGTGTCAGCCCAAAACATACTGGGGTTACTCAATGAAACAAAGACTAAAATGTCACAATAAAGGAATAGTTTCAACTGATAATTAATGCTCTATGGATTTTTATGACGGCTGTAACCTTGATGTCTCGTTATCTATAGGACATGCTTTCTGCTCTCTCTCAAGTTTGTAAAGTAAGACTCAGGAGGGAAATTGTAACAGGATTACAAGTCACGCTCATTAGACACAGTACAATTAGACAAACTCTCTAGGACTTGCGCATGGAATGGAATTATAGACCATTATGATCCAGATCGTAATTGTTCGTTACAAAACTAATCATGTGCTGACAAACAATTGCCACTGTGTCAATAGGTTATTAAAGGGTTACTACAAGCTGAATGACCATTTCTGCTATTAGAAGCGGTCCTGGAGCAAGGAATCTGTATGCGCAGTATTACTGCTTGAAATGCCACTTTCCCAAAGAGATCTGTAAATTTGTGTTACACCTCTGACACACTTAGGCATCCCAAAACTCTGTTACGGACTGCCTATTGTTAATTCTGTGCAAAAAAAAATATGTTTTTCATAAGGTTCCAATTAATTTAACAAACCGTACTCCAGAAATATCAGGTTATTCTTTTCTTTCTGAATTCTGCATTTTTGTACTGTTAATGACTTCGCCCACTACATCACCCGCCCACTACATTATTCATTTCTGCATTGCGTCCCTCGTCAATATGTCTCGATATGTCTAGCCATTTCATCTAACTCTAAAAATCTGTTCTAGAATCTTGAGTCTCAATATTTAGAGTTCTCTCATCAGGTTAGACCTAGACTAGTTTCAATGTCTACCTACAGATATCTGCAAGTCCTCTCTCCACATAATGTGAAGCAACAATTTTTCAACAATAAATGTCCATTCATTGATGCCAACAAAAGTTCCGCGTATCCAACTCTTTACTGGCTGACTCACATACTTCCTGACCTTAGTTAAATATTGTCAACAAGTATTCTGCTTCTAATGTTTAACCTATCCAGACATTATGTACAGTATTATAAGCCTTGAGATACAATCCATGGCTTGGTTGCTGCCATCTCATTAAAATTATTAATTTTACTGGCTTAATTCCAGCCTTGGCACGTGTACCATAATACTGTATGTTTTTCAAACTGGATGGTTTGCTTCAGCACTATTCTATGCTATTCTTCGCAATCTGTTTTGCTCAATACCTTAGCTATTCTATAAATACTTACAAACAATAGCTGCTTTATCTTGTTCTTATCCAGAAGAATGTAGCACCTCACATAACACACAGAGAGCAGGCAGCACTATCTCATTTAAAAGTCTTCTAGTGAGTGGAGGTTGAAGAAATGTGCAACAGCAAGCACTAAAGCCCCCCAGCAGACCAGAATCATTACTTGCTAATCATACTAATCATGGAACTGTATTGTACGGTGTATTCAAGTTAAATATCCTGGGTTCTATCATATAGCCATCTGTCATACAAATTTCATCGGCTACATGGACTAGGAATGTCTGGGTACCGAGAGTCAGTCAGAGCTAAGTCTGTCCAGGGATTATCCCTATCCAAGCAATCAAATCGAACAGTAAACACCACCAACAGAAACCTGAAAACAAAACAATTTACAGTTTATTCCCTGACAAAGGTTACATAGTTGTCTAGGTTGAAGAAAAAAAAAAGACCAAGTTTAACCCTGAACCCATTCTTGTATGATGTTGATCAAAAAGAATGCAAAACACAATTGTAGGAAGATACAGAGGACACTGAAACACCTGACACACACATTTACACCAGGAGGACACTGAGATACACATTTACACCCAAGGGACACTGGCACACATACACACTCACACAGGGGACACTGGCACACACACACACATTTACACACAGGGGACACTGGCACACACACACACACACACACAGGGGACACTGGCACGCACGCACACACACACACATTTACACACAGGGGACACTGGCGCACACACACACACACACAGGGGACACTGGCACGCACACACACACACATTTACACACGGGGGCCACTTGCACACACATTTACACACAGGGGCCACTGGTGCGCACACACACATTTACACACAGAGGCCACTGGTGCACGCACACACACACATTTACACACAGGGGCCACTGGTACGGACATACACACACACACTTACACACAGGGGACACTGGCACACACATTTACACACAGGGGACACTGGCACACACATTTACACACAGGGGACACTGGTACACACACACACACACAGTACACTGGCATGCACACACACACACACACACATTTACACACAGGGGCCACTGGCACACACACATTTTACACACGGGGGCCACTGGCACACACACATTTACACACGGGGGCCACTGGCACACACACTGCACATTTACACACGGGGGCCACTGGCACACACACACATTTACACACGGGGGCCACTGGCGCACGCACACACACACATTTACGCACAGGCGCACACACACACACACATTTACACACAGGGGACACTGGCACACACACACACACACACACAGGGGACACTGGCACGCACGCACACACACACACATTTACACACAGGGGACACTGGCGCACACACACACACACACAGGGGACACTGGCACGCACACACACACACATTTACACAGGGGACACTGGCACACACACACACACATTTACACACAGGTGACACTGGCACACACACACACATTTACACTGGCACACACACACACATTTACACACAGGTGACACTGGCACACACACATTTACACACACACGGGACACTGGCACACACACATTTACACACAGGAGACACTGGCACACACACACACACACACACACACATTTACACACAGGGACACTGGCACACACACACATTTCTTACACACAGGGACACTGGCACACACACACACACACAGGGACACTGGCACACACACACACACACAGGGACACTGCACACACACACACACACACACACATTTACACAGGGACACTGGGCACACACACACACACACATTTACACACAGGGGACACTGGCACACACACACACATTTACACACAGGGGACACTGGCACACACACACACATTTACACACAGGGGACACTGACACACACACATTTACACACAGGGGACACTGGCGCGCACACACACACACACACATTTACACACAGGGGACACTGGCACACACACACGCACATTTACACACAGGGGACACTGGCACACACACACTTATTTACACACAGGGGACACTGGCACACACACACTTATTTACACACAGGGGACACTGGCACACACACACATTTACACACAGGGGACACTGGCACACACACACAGATGACACTGTCGCGCGCACACACACACACACACACACACACGCATTTACACACAGGGGACACTGGCACAGACACACACATTTTTTATTTTATCTAAGTCCACCCAGCCTCGCTACCTTTGGGAGAGCTGGAGTGGATCATTTCCCTGGGGTTCAGTGGAGATTCTTTTCCTGTGGGGCTTGTTTGTGCTCTTCCAGCACTGCTCCCTTATGTGTGGTTTAACGGGCCGGAGTGAAGTCATAAACCGGGTCCCAGCCTCACTGCAGGATGCAGGAGGGAGCAGTGCTGAAATACCATTAACAGTACAGCTGCCTCCCCTCCTTCGCCTCCATTTTCCACCAGTTGGTCATCTGCTTGGGGGCACTACGGTAGCAAATTGCCCACCTCTTGGAGTGCCCCCCTGCCTTTGGTGCACGTTCCCCTGAGGTAAGCTTATTACGGGTTGAGTCCCTAAAGCAATGATATTAGAGAAACCAGCATGGAAATCAATACAGAATAGAGCTTGGAACTAAAATTCATGGACATTGAAACTAAATACTGTATGGAATGTTTTGAGCACCTTAAGGAACATTTGCATGTGATATCTATATAAAAAAAAATAGATTTTGACTGCTCTCTTTTGCAGCTTGCCCTTTTCACAATGGAAAATAGTTATAGTTCCACTTGCTCAAAAGCCAATAAAGGAAAATCGAACACAATTACGTCACGATAATCTTTAACGGAGTCCTTTTCTGTGTTGTCCCCAAACCTCCCTCCGAGCACTGTCTGTATTGGGGCGAACATTGGACAAGATTATAAATGATATAAAAATAGCAGGGGGGTGGCAGACCTATGGCAATATATGAGGGTGCAAGCAGCAGTGACAATGCTTACAATCCAAAGTGCTCTTACATAGTACTAATAATATAGGAAGCACTTTCTCAAGCTCAATTACTAATCAAAAATAAAAATGGATAGAGGTTTTCAAGCAGGTGTAGTACAAAACCAACAAAGTAAACAAAGGTACACGTAAACAAAGCACAAAGCATGAAATAAAGTGTTTTTATTAAATACTGGTACAACGACTGCCCTGTATGAACATGTAAAACTATATAATAAAATACCTACACAGTGTACATACCATTTAACTCAAATGCAAGTATTTAAAAAATAAAATAAAGGGGGGCGGGGCTTGGGAGCAGAGCTGAACGGACGCCATCTCCATCAGCTCCCGACCTCGCAACGATAAACTTGAGAATATCACGGGCATCTTAACCCATCCGCAGACATCAACCCCACCCCGAACACGGGGTAACTGAGAGGAGCCGACTAATGCCCTTCTTTCACCAAACGAAGCCCAGAAAGGTGAAACAAAAACACCGGGCCCACCTCACTCCCACGAGCTACGGCCTGGAGACTCTCCTAGACAACATCGGGACGGAATACCGCCCAGACTTGGAGGGGACGGCTACCGCAACACACAGCAGCCCCACTGCAACCATGGGGCGTCGCACGCAAAAGCAGTACCCGGCATCGGCAGCAGACCAGCCGAACATCGGGGAAATGCTGCAACGACAAGCACCTTCCAAAATGGCCGCCACGAGATCCTCCACAGTAGGCCCCCCGCCACCACTATTGGAGCGGGCACACGCACTGGAGCTAGGGCCTGAGGACAAGCGACCCAACTCACCCCTGGCTGGCACAGAGCTGAGTGAGAATACCTTTGCTACAAAACAAGACCTGCAAACATGGATGCAGGAAATTCAAACCCTGCTAGCCGCGGATATTGGCACTCTCAAGACGGACGTACGTAAAACTGCGGAGAGGGTGAGTGCCATAGAAGGGGACATACAATCACTAACCAGTGGGACAACAAATCTCACCGCAGCCCTGCAGTCCCTGCAGACAGCCCACCAGGCACTGGCGGCGCAGGTGGCCACCCAGGAGGACCGCCTGCGTCGCAACCACATTAAGCTCAGAGGAGTCCCAAAAGAAATCACCACAGAGGAGTTGCCCCACTTTGTGAGGAGGCTTCTTGCCTCCATACTACCGCCAACTACTGCCAGAAAACTCACCCTAGAAGGCATATTTCGGCTGCAAACTGGGAACACCACACCAGCCGCGGAGGCTAAGGACGTTATATTAA
This sequence comes from Pelobates cultripes, assembly GCA_933207985.1. NCBI lineage: Eukaryota > Metazoa > Chordata > Amphibia > Anura > Pelobatidae > Pelobates > Pelobates cultripes. The sequence goes on from OW240916.1 coordinate 275,259,658, forward strand.
AGTGTGCCACAACACAAGATAAAGCAGCAATACTGGCGGCAATCAGAGGCAAGACTCCCCTGCCATTCGAAAACGCCAACCTACTTTTTTTCCAAGACCTCACTCGAGCGACACTACTCTGGCGGAGATCAATAAAACACTTAACTAGCCGCCTGAGAACCGCAGGCATACAGTACAGATGGGGCACGCCGCGGACCCTGCTGATTCCGCACAAGGGGACTATCCACAGAGCCACATCGGAGGCAGACATACTCGCAGTCCTCACACTTTTGGGACCATCGGACGCTCTCCAGATAACAGCCCAAACAGGACCAGCCCGGATGGGAGATCCAGCCACCATGAGACCATTCATCCCCCGATCCCCAAGCACAGACTCGGAAACCTGACACGGTCTGCAAGCAAGCCTGGCCATTCTGGCTAAAGTAGACTTTCTTAAACTCGCATACTGACTGTTGCTCGTTTCATATAATTGTTTAGTTATACTAGTTATTACCTCTGTTATTGACCCACACATTCCGTGCCAATCAATCATTCACCCACATACACTAAGAGATACCCACATGCTTAGTGACTATCACATGACACCACACTAATGCAGGGAGGCTCCGGACAAGCTCTCTGCTCCCTCTCCCCCTACCCCCCGCAGCCCACCTAGGTTAGGGGCCCCCCACTACCGTGGTAAAAGCCGTGACCCCACAACGACGCTACATCACAGACGACCGGCCCACAAAGAGTGACCACAGCTAAAATAGCACCACGGGTAGACCACCCTTGACTCCTCATGAACGCCACAAACTAGTGCACTTACACATAGTGATCCGAAACCTCATCAAGAGTACAAACATGTGACCCAAACCATACAGAGCAGAAAGAGGGGCTAACACTACTACAGGACGGGTTATATACCCAGTTACATATGTAAGCACTAATGCAAGCAACCGTTATGCAACTTGTTATAAAAAAGAAAAATGTGTGCTGTACAAATTGACTAATCTACTGTGTAATGCATATTCTAAACTCCTGTATCTGTCAATATAATACATGAAACCAAATAACGCACAAACAAAATAAAGAATTTAAAAAAAAAAAAAAAATCAAGGTGGTAATGGCACATGCAAGAGTTTAGCGCTGAAGTGACCTCCTATAGAATGAAGTTTTAAAATGGCAGCGCCTGTCAGCATCAGCTAAGTATAAGAAATTCATGCTGCACCCCTGGGCCTCCTGACCCCAAGCAGCAATGTCGCCATCAGTGATGCTTTGCAAAACATGCAGAAACCTGGGAAAGTGGCAGAGCTGTTTTAATACACCATAAAATGCTATGTAGAATTTACCAGACATTGAAACATATCACAAGGCTATTCACTTAAGTAGAATATATAAATGGACCAAAACGAAACCGACACAACAATGGGTCCACTTGGAAAACACATTCTCAGACATTCCTTTAGAGGTCCGCCCATGGCTACTCACGAACCAAACACACTCTCAACTCCACATAAACTCACATCCAACAATCAAGGCCATACTCCAAACATGGTACAAGCTAGTAAAAACATTGACAATCTCACCATATCCCTCCCCACTATATCCACTCACAAATAATCCTGGTTTCCAAAGAGGACACTCAGGTATAACCTACAACAAATACCATAAGGGCACAACATTGCTATTACGAGACATGACTATAGATAAACTAAAAACTCTACAACAAATACTATGTGTTTATGTCTAAACCACCAGCACACAAAAAAGATCTTATCCACCATGTACAAGGTGATCAGAGATGCACAAGACTCAGAACTCCCCAAATGTACTTTAAAATGGGCAGAAGAATTACAACTAGAGTTCACACAACAACAATGGCAAGCTATATTCCAATCGATACACAAGTCAACTACCTCTACTGTAGCCCAAGAAAGTAACTACAAGTGCATAACACGCTGGCACTACACACCAGTAAAAATTCAGCAAATATACAATACAGAAAATAGCAAATGCTGGAAATGCCATCACACAGAGGCAAACCATTCCCACATCTGGTGGCTTTGCCCGAATAGAACAAAATTCTGGAGCAGAATACGCATACTCATCCAACTAATTATAGACATTAAATTACCACTTGAACCGCAACACTTTATCTTCCTAATACCGCCCCTGGGCTTACGTAAAGAACCAACTGTTCTATTCAAACACCTAGTCATGGCGGCCACACAACTAATTCCCAAAGCAGACACAAGTGCCATCTATTAGAGAGTGGATTCTCAGAGTAGACGATATCAAACAAATGGAGGGGATGACTTATGCCAAATCCAAGAACTACCAATATTTCTCTAAAATCTGGGACCCTTGGACTCAATTCACAACAAAGAGAACAAACTGACAACACTAGAGAGAGCTTCCCCCCTCCACTCCCCCACACATACACACACCAAAATGACAATCACAAAATCTGCATACCTCTGCAAACTAACAAAACTTTACCTGACCCCAATAACTTATTGGAACATACAATAGAATCAATACAGGGGTTCACACAACCCATATCCCTACACAAGTGCTGTTAATATTATTATTGATCCATTAACTTGAGGTACAGCTGTATAAGTAAAGTGAAACTTTATGAGCTATGTTTAATTACATGTCGAAATGAAACAAGATGTACTAACGCAATTGTCTTCCTGATGTTCAAACATTATTGTTTAAAACTTTGTATGCATCTTTTGAAACTTCAGGGGACCAAATGGGAGACTGGAATTACAGATGGACATGGGGACATTTCAGACATACAGTTACAGGTTTTTCCCACAATGCAATATGGTCTCCTCCCCTCTGCCCTGGAGATAATTGAGAAGTAATTCAATTATCTCCAGGACAAAGACAAATCGCCATTTTAGATATAAAACCAGAACACATAAAAATACATAATTTGAAAATAGCCAAACATTTCTTATTCACATCACATATCCCCAGATAGCCTGGATCTGAGTGCATATTATTGGCGAATAGCGCTCAGATCCCACACACATAGTTCAATCGCCATGGATTCAAAGTTCTTACAGTCTTTCGGTATGCGATTGACTCCATGGTAGGGCTATCTGGGTTAAGTCCTTTCTTGTGTTTTAAAACTCCCGAATGGCTGGTGTTCGTACGTTTTCGTGGAGGCAGCCAGGCGTACCGTTGTTTCAGCGGTGTTCGGCAGAAAAAGTGTCCGTTTTTAATTCCATGAAAATAGAGCCGAACACCGCTGGGCTATGGATCAATAGGTTAACCAGCAGCACACTTCTCTCCTGGGTGGCCATCCGTTCGGTAGTTTTGTTCGGGAAAAAAACAGTCATTCGTATGGCTGGGCTATAGGAAACAGCCATTTACACGAAAGTGAAGGAAACAGACGAATCCACCACAATAGTCAGACGAATGGTTCTGTCACACCCGTCTACCCCCACATGAATCCCCCGGCAAAGCTGTGAGACAGTGAAAGCTCCATGGAGCCCCAAGCCAACCGTCACTGTGGTTCCCAAATTGGCAGATGCTCACCACACCACCGACCCACACAACACATGGCGCTAAACTGAGCTCCGGCTGCGCAGCATCTTTACTGCCTTCTGGGTGATACTGGAAGCCTGCATGAGAATCTCAACACCTGAGAAACCGCCTAAATCCTTGCCACGGGGCAGACCACAAGCAGCCAGGTGGGGAGACGCAGTTGCCCCCTCCACATTCACTACCCTGAGCGGCCTGACACCAGCAGAGGTCCCTCTCGGGGCCAGGCCCAGGCGACCTTCAAGAGAGCAACGGTAAACTGAGACCAATTCCTGGAACCCCGGGGCGCCTATGAGACAACCACATGACGACCTCATCAAAGGAGTAAAACCAGCTCGAATCGGCAGGTGCAAAAGCGAGACCCGAGTAAACAACAGTTTCAGGAGGGCCCTTGCGGAGCCACAACAACCCCTCGCACATACGGATCAGCCCGGATGGAACCCACAGACTACATGGGCCACAGTTCCTTAAGAGAAGAACCCTTCAACACAACTCAAGCCCGCAGACGTCCTCCACTCAACACAAGCAGTGGAATCCCTATAGAGGGCTCAGTAAACAAGCCTTGTCCAAACCACACAATGGAGTAATGGGACCGGAGTGGGGAATATGTTGGGATAATATGGAGCAGGAGTCTTGTAATTTCTCTCCCAAGGCCACTAGGCATGCAGAGGAGGGCATTGGTTGAACAGTGCATTAACCATAGATGCCACAGCACAGGCAGAGATGTGGCTTATCAACCTATATATAGTATACTAGCCTGCCCATGGCTATTCATCCACCTTCTATTAAGCAGAGTTAGACAATAGTAATCTACCGTAGAAAAGCAGTTACCTAGCCTGTTTAACTCATGACTAGTTATAATTTTTTTTTATAGCCTTAGCTAAGCTTGTGACCCTATAATTTTACAAAAGTCAGTAGGATAACCCGAAACAGTATTTTGTCTGCCTTATCTTATAACTGACATGTTGATCCAATCTTTGATGAAACTTTAAAAAACAAACAAAAAATAAATAAATTATTTTTCTCTAGTCTTTTATGAACGGGAAGCCACTGATTAACTGAGAGCAGTGATGGCGAACCTCTGGCACGTGTTCCACAGGTGGCACACAGAGCCCTCTCTGTGGGCATGCGGCCATAGGTCACAGGGGAGGGTCGAGGGGTGGGGTGGGGTGGCGCAGAGTCGGCACATGCCTCACCAAAACAGCAGGCGCCTAACTCTGCTTTTTGTATAGGTCACGATTATTAAACAAAACAAAAAAACGCATGTGTTAACGGCAGCACCCCCCTCACACACACACAGCACCAGTACACACACACACACACCACACAGTACACACACACACACACACACACACACAGCACCAGTACACACACACACACACACACACACACAGCCACACACACACACACACAGCACCAGTATACACACACACACAGCACCAGTACACACACACACACACAGCACCAGTACACACACACACACACACACACAGCACCAGTACACACACACACACACAGCACCAGTACACACACACACAGCACCAGTACTGTGTGTGTGTGTGTGTGTGTGTACTGGTGTTGTGTGTGTGTGTACTGGTGCTGTGTGTACTGGTGCTGTGTGTGTGTGTGTGTGGTGTGTGCGTGTGTGTGTACTGGCGCTGTGTGTGTGTGTGTGTACTGGTGATGTGTGTGTGTGTGAGAGGGGGTGCTGCCGTTATCACATGCGTTTTTTTGTTTTGTTTAATAATCGTGACCTATACAAAAAGCAGAGTTAGGCGCCTGCTGTTTTGGTGAGGCAAGTGCCGGCACACACACACAGCACCTGTACACACCGCACCAGTACACACACACACAGCACCAGTACACACACACACACACACAGCACCAGTACACACACACACAGCACCAGTACACACACACACACAGCACACACACAGCACCAGTACACACACACAGCACCAGTACACACACACGGCACCTGTACACATCACAAGTACACACACACATCACCAGTACACACACACGGCACCTGTACACACACACACACGGCACCTGTACACACACACACACGGCACCAGTACACACACACACACACACGGCACCAGTACACACACACACACACACACATACAGCACCAGTACACACACACACACAGCACCAGTACACACACACACACACAGCACCTGTACACACACACACAGCACCTGTACACACACACACACAGCACCAGTACACACACACACACAGCACCAGTACACACACACACACACAGCACCAGTACACACACCCACACACACACACACACACACTCCGCAGCCGTACACACTCCGCAGCCGTACACACTCCGCAGCCGTACACACTCCGCAGCCGTACACACTCCGAAGCCGTACACACTCCGAAGCCGTACACACTCCGAAGCCGTACACACACACACTCCGAAGCCGTACACACACACACTCCGAAGCCGTACACACACACACTCCGAAGCCGCCGTACACACACACACACTCCGAAGCCGTATACACACACACACTCCGAAGCCGTACACACTGTGATCCTTGTCTGCAGGTAGCACGGTCCTCTTGGGCAACTTATGTATTCATCAGTCTGTGTGTGTGCGCGCGTGTGTATTCAGCAGTCGGTGTGTGTGCGTGTGTATTCAGCAGTCGGTGTGTGTGCGTGTGTATTCAGCAGTCGGTGTGTGTGCGTGTGTATTCAGCAGTCGGTGTGTGTGTATTCAGCAGTCTGTGTGTGTGTGTGTGTGTGTATTCAGCAGTCTGTGTGTGTGTGTGTGTGTGTGTATTCAGCAGTCTGTGTGTGTGTATGTATTCAGCAGACTGGGTATGTATTCAGCAGACTGGGTATGTATTCAGCAGACTGGGTATGTATTCAGCAGACTGGATATGTATTCAGCAGACTGGATATGTATTCAGCAGACTGGATATGTATTCAGCAGACTGGATATGTATTCAGCAGACTGGATATGTATTCAGCAGACTGGATATGTATTCAGCAGACTGGATATGTATTCAGCAGACTGGATATGTATTCAGCAGTCAGTCTGTGTGTGTTAGTGTGTATGTATTCAGCAGCCTGTGACTGTATATATTCTAGGTTTCTATAGTATTACTTTACTAAGTGGGTAGTGGATGCATGGAATAGCCTTCCAGCTGAAGTGGTAGAGGTTAACACACTGAAGGAGTTTAAACATGCGTGGGATAGGCATAATGCTATCCTAACTATAAGATAAGGCTAGGGACTAATGAAAGTATTTCAAAATATTGGGCAGGCTAGATAGGCCGAATGGTTCTTATCTGTCGTCACATTCTATGTTTCTATGTATGTATTGCATTTGTTGGAGATACTAATAAATTTAAGCTTAATTTTATCTATAATGTATATCATTATTTATAATTTGTATCATTGAACTCTCTGTTGCTGTGTTCTTCTTTTAAAACAAAATATGTTAATTAGTTCGAACAACTGTACAAGTTGTTTTTCAAAACTTAATCCACTGTATTTAGGTTTAATTTGCACTTTGAGGGAAAAAAGTTGGCATGTATTGCGGTTTGGGCACTCAGACTCAAAACGGTTCGCCATCACTGACTTAGAGTGTCAGCTGACACTCTCAACAAATCAGCAGCACCCTGTCCGAGACTTCCTCTGTCGAGAATCAGAAGGCAGGAGGAGGGCAAAAACAAAACTAGAGGGCCCGGGATTCAAAACTTTGAGGTTAAACCATTCATGAAATTAAGACAGCGAGAGGTCGCAAAACTTTGAGCTTCCAATGTCATGTTTTGTGAATCAGAAACCGCATCAATTGAGTTGATCTATGAAGAAAAATCTCACTGCCTCGTGCATGAGTAAGAGTAATGCAGTGATGCAGCTCCTGAAGTATGAAGACTGGGGGAAGGTAGCAGCCTTCATTAGGGAGAACTTTGGGTAAGCAGAATTCATCTTCACCCTAGCAGGATATTACCATTGAGGGTCTTTACATATTTAGCAAAGGTGACAGAGTGCCATTAAAAGCATATTTTTATTATATAAAATGAAGAATAAATTAACACCACAAAGAACAGCTATCAGGCAAATCCCTGCCGTTGGCCCTCCAAGGATTAAAAGCAAAGTGTCATCGTAAAATTATAGCATGCATAATCTTACACTTTCCCGTACGGGAACTTTTGACTGAACTGCTTTCACGTTTTAAGAATATCACCTGCATTCATTATAACATCCACGTCTGCCTGTTGTCAAACAAAAACAAAGCAATCCTCACTATGACCAACCAGCAAGATAAGCTCCAGACTGGCCACTTTGCTGTCACTGTCCTGTTTTTTCGCACGAGCCCCCCAAACTCTTGTCTGCAGGATTGTACCTTCGTATGAAATACCTTCCTGCAAGACATCCGACTACCAGTCTCTGCAGCCCTTCAAATAATCCCTAAAAAGCCAATTGGCTCTCCCCTCATCAGTTTCCTCTGCTACATACAATTCACTTCCCTTTGTGTATTCGTCCCTCAAGCCTTTAGATTGCAAGATTGTTTGAGCCCTCTGTCCCCATATGTCATCCATGTTTTGTTAGAAATCAAAAGTTTGTCTTGTTTATCTATTGTACAACGCTGCGGAATATGTTGGCACTATATGAATTACTGTAATAGTAGAGTAATGCTTTACAAGTAAATGCAGAGCTCACTAGGCAGTCCATGCATTAAAATAAAATTAAAAATAACATAACTGTTTCAATATTTAGCTATATGTTAATCCAACTGATATTAATAATCATTCCATGTATTAACTCTGATCTGAAAACAATGTGTTTCTCCATCACCTCTCCCACAAGTCATACATTAAAACTCTGTAAGGTCAGAGGCACGGCAGGTAAGTTCAATCTTGTGTTAACCAGGTATGTCTCGAATAGCAGTGAATGCCAACTCAAGCTTGCATACTGATCATGCCAGCGCATCCTCTGCTTGATATACATAGAATGAAATGCAATGTCGGAAGCATGATAATACCATACTGGCCTTAATAAAGACACTATCTGCTTTTATAAAGAAAAAACTTGGTTGTCTCAACTTAGCATGTTTAGTAAAAGCCTTGTGTTATTGGGGAAACGAGCATTCTATCCATATCACTGAGCACAGACTGCAAGTTCTTATGAACTGTACCTTGGCACCCTTTAGCCCAGTAAGACAAAACATGCCGTTACATAACTTTATTTGCTTAACAAGTTTATTTGTGTGGTTAGCACAAGGAAACAAAATCTATGTAGCCAAACACTTCAAAAATACATTACTACCTTACATGTCAGTCTATCATATGCGTAGCTCTCCCATTATTTAAATAGTGCGTCTTGAAACTTTAATCCAGTTACTGCTACTGATACAGTATATGTTGGCAGAATGAGACTCCACGTATTATTCCCCATTTTACTTAATCTGGTCCATTGTGAGTGCATACTGCACTCAGACAGATTTACATTCAAAGGGACTTATCGAAGGTCAAAATAGCCAGATTGGAAAAATTATCTAACTCAGCTATGCTTCCAGCTTGGCTTCTTAAGTCAATAAAATGAAAATTCTAAATCAATTTTAAATTTAAGGCCAACCATATCCGTCTTTATTGAAAGCCATTCACTTGTCCTCACACTTCTGTTTTTTGTTTCTTTTTAAGATTCTGATTAAATTAGTGCCACCTGAATAGTATCTCCTGAGAGTTCAGTGGTAAGTGCTCCAACTGCTGTATCTCTAGTACCTGTTAAAACTACGTATCTCTAGTACCTGTTAAAACTACGTATCTCTAGTACCTGTTAAAACTACGTATCTCTAGTACCTGTTAAAACTACACATTTAATTATCCAGGTCAAGCCTTCCGTTATCCAGACATCGATGACAGTAGTTGTAATCGACTGCGGGATAACAACTAGGCACCTAGGACATACCTTAAAAATATGAAACCGTAGTGGACAAGACTATATTTAAAAGAAGAAAAACTACCACAACAAGATGACAGTCTTAAATTAGAGGGGCAAAGGTTTAAAAATATCAGTAAGTATTACCTTACTGAGAGGGTAGTGGATGCAGGGAATAGCCTTCCAGCTGAAGTGGTAGAGGTTAACAGTAAAGGAGGAGACTAGATTTAAAAGAAAAAAAAACTACCACAACAAGAGGACATAGTCTTAAATTAGAGGGACAAAGGTTTAAAAATAATATCCGGAAGTATTACTTTACTGAGAGGGTAGTGGATGCATGGAATAGCCTTCCAGCTGAAGTTGTAGAAGTTAACACAGTGAAGGAGTTTAAGTATGTATGGGATAGGCATAAGGTTGTCCTAGATATAAGATAAGGCTAGGGACTAATGAAAGTATTTAGAAAATTGGGAAGACTAGATGGACCGAATGGTTCTTATCTGCAGTTACATTCTATGTTTCTATGTTGCACTATATAAAACAATTCTGATTAAATAGGGCACATACACCTTCATTGCACTACAAGCAATTCTCAGATCTACACTGCTATTAGGACAAAAAGGACATTTCTAGGTTGTCCTTCTCTTCAATAATCACACTATCATGCCAATACCACTCTGACATACAACTGTAATTAACAATTATTAACAAGACCGTTGATAAGCAAAACCCATTGAGAGCCAAAAGGGCCTGCCACTACCATCAATATTAACCAGCAATCACATGTATGGGAATAAGCGTTTTGCATATTCCTGTAATACCAAGTATCACAAATGTTAGAAAGCAAAGCAGCTGCATGCATCTCATGTTCTATTTCAAAATAACAAGAGAATAACAATTTTCTCGTTAAACACCAACATAATCTTTAGAAAGTGAAAAAAAAAAAAAAAAACATGTAGAGGTCACTGCGCTGTACTAACGAAAGCTTGCAAAATCACATCTTAACCATTTCATTTCACATGGAATAGTCCAGACACAAGCTGGATTCTAGCTCCTCGCCATATGGCAAGCAAGTTACACATCTCTGATCGTTTCACAATATTTCATGGATCAATGTGGGATATAGAAACATACATACTGACCAGGTGCTTAAAGGTGACAGTTCTCCCCAAACAAGAGTGGAAATTCTGCAGTGTTCCAGATAGGTAGATGTGAGCTTCGCAAAGATCTGTGTCTCTGTCAGTCCTGCCTCTAAATGTCAGTGACGACTGGCTGGTTATGGTAAACTACACAGCAAACAATGAACCCTGACAACCAATAATAGCAGTTCTTTCTGTTTTCAAAACAAGTTTTACAACTACCTGTACCGTGATCTATTCAGCCAAACGTCAGCCACTTACACACAGAGAAAATAACTTTCTGTACATTGATTCTACAAGAACAATGGAGCGCTTTCAAAGAATAAAACATAAATCAAATTAAGAGAACATCACCTTGTGTTCGTTTTGTACTAGAGGTCTGTATGACTTATGAACAAAAGCAGTGGATGTGATGTCTGCAGTAGTGATACTGTACCTTCCTAGAACATTGCAGCATGACTGTTATTATGTAGTTATAAAGTAGAAGTAGTGACTATCCCCTTACTAGTATAACAAACAGCACTGGTCAGTAAAAGTGTAAGAGTGCCTGAGAGAGTAGATGAGTTCGTCTGTGAATGGCGTAAGACAGAGAAAGTGCAAGAGTGACTGACTGTGTCCGAGACTGGATGTACCCGTAAATTATTTCTGACATTTTTGGGCACTAATCCATTTGTTCCTCTTTTCTAGGAGCTCCATATTATTGGTGTAGCAGAGCTCTACAGCAAACTACAGTAAATGTGTTAACTCAGCCTGTGTAAATAAGATACATTGTTCATCTTCTAAATGACGTTTTAGTTGACATCAGACAGGGGTGCATAGAGGAGCGCCTCTGAGCTTTGCCCGGAGCTGGATTAAAGTAAATTAAACTTTACTTTAAGATGCTCTTTGAGCATTTTTCTAGGAGAGGATATATGGAATAATGCCAATAGGGCACTATTCTATTTGCTATTAAAAAGGGTTAGAGAGATGCTTTAAATGACAACTATAGTGCCAGGAAAACAAGTTTGTTTTCCTGGCACTGTAGTGTTAATGGGTCCCACTCCCACCTGGCTCTAGGGGGAGGATGGTGTTAAAGACTTACCTTTCTCCAGCACTGGGGACTCTCCTCCCTCTTCCGCCGAATGCGCATGCGCGACAAGAGCCGCGTGCGCAGTCAGTCAGTCCATAGGAAAGCATCTCTCAATGCTTTCCTATGGACACTGGCGTCTTCTCACTGTGAAAATCACAGTGAGAAGTGTGGAAGTGCCACTAGCGGCTGTCAATTTGACAGGCACTAGAGGCTGGATTAACCCTATTATAAACACAGCAGTTTCTGAAACTGGTTTACAGCTGCAGGGTTAACCCTAGATGGACTTGGCACCCAGACCACTTCATTGAGCTGAAGTGGTCTGGGTGCCTATAGTGGTCCTTTAAGAGTGTCTGCATGTCTGGAGAGTGTTATTACACAAATTTAAATACATACAATAGGTGGATCGCACTCTTTAAAATCTCTAAAAGAGAAAAAAAATAAAAACAACACAATAGTGTGATACAGTAAACAAATGGATATCCAGAGTATAATGTAGATGATCAGGTACTCACAAACCAAGAGCCAAACAAGAACATGGTATAAGGGGTTTCCCACTCAGGTGTTTAGACCGCACTCACACCACTTTTCACTGTATATATTGCATTCCTTTTATTACACAAATTACTTTTACAATACATAAACATATTTTTTAAATTTCCATTTTAATATTAAATCATAATATTGACAGGTTACCATTAGTTTCTGAGCTACAGAGTTGTGTAAAAGCAGATACTCTCCCCTGAATCAATGATGTTTCAGTGATGTCCTGTCTGTAATATACCAGCTGTTTAGTATTTTTCCATGATTCCCATGCATCCAAATTAGGTGCAGTGCCAAATGCTAGTTGTTGCTTTGTTTGACTCTAAATCTCTAAAATGAGGGTCCTAGATGGTCCTGCAGCTGAAAATGTGTAGGATTTACAAGCTGTTCTTTAAAGGGGCACTTTTGACATTAACCCCTTAGTGACCAGACCGTTTTAAAATTTTCTTACCAGTAAGGACCAGGGCTCTTTTTTTTTATATTTCTGCTGTGTTTGTGTTTAGCTGTAATTAAACTCTTACTCATTTACTGTACCCACACATATAATAAACAGTTTTTCTCGCCATTAAATGGTCTTTATACCTTTATTTTCATCATATCATTTACTATAACATTTTTATAAAATAGGATTAAAAATGTAACCCCCAAAATCTGTTACGCATCTACAACTGCCAAAAAACAGTTTTAACCCCTTGCCGACCAATGACGGTTCAGGACCATCATCGGTAACATACCGTTGAGGACCGGTGACGGTCCCTAACCGTCAGAACGGAAAATGGGCGGCGGGAGCAATCAGAGATCGCGTCCGCCGAAATCCCGTTGTTACTATCTGCCCGGCATCCCAGGCAGATTGTAACAGCCAATTGCGGGGTGTGTGCGATCCGCGATCGCTCACAATTGGCTGATGTCAAAGTGGGTGTTACAAACACTCACTTTGACACTGATCTCTGCCTCTCTCCCCTCTGTATCATTGTAGATTGTTGCAGTGTTCCAAGTGTTGCTAGACATGTCAAAAACCAGTTAAAAAGTTTAAAAAAAAAAAAAAAATTTAATCCCTTCCCTCCCATGTCCTATAACAGCAGTGCATTGGTACTGTCTAATTTTTTTTTTTTTTGCACTTAAGGGTTTTTCGTCTTGTCAAAAAGCTGCTTTAGTGTGTTTTATTGTGTTTTAGACTTTTCTCTTTTTATATGCGTCAAACTTTAGTCAGTTTCCTACCCCCAAATCTCCACTAGATTCTCTTTGCAGGAGTTAGTTTAGGGATTGTCGCTAAAGTCTGTTTTAGTCTATTTAAAAAAAAATAAAAAAATAAAAATAAACATACTTTAAAAAAAATAAAAAAAAACCCTTGTGTTAGCAATTTGTTAGTTTTGTGTTGGTGAAACATGCAGCGCATGTTTAGCTTGGAGGAGGCGTCCAATTTTGACCCAGGTCAGTTTAGCGACATGTCATCTGTCTGTGAGCCAGCTCCAAAAATAAGCTGTGCTTCATCTGCTACACCGAATGTGGAGGAGGACTGGGTACCTCCACAGTTAGTTGAGCCCAACATCCCCCCTTTTAGTGCCAACGCAGGCATTAATGTCAATGTGCAGGACTTCTCCGCTATGCAATATATGGAGTTATTTTTGGAGGATACCATCTGGGAGGAGATTGCTTCCCAGACTAATCTCTATCCTACCCAATTTTTTGATGCAAATCCAGGTAGCTATGTAGTCAGGAAGCATGCTAAAAGCAAAGTGTGTATAAAAAAAAAAAACAGAATTCAAAAATTACCACCACACACTTTCTCTGAATATTAAGGGGCAAAATGGTTGGGGAAAAGAAGTCAAAACATTGGATGTGTACTTTATACAAATATATACTTTCAAACCATAAATTCACCTTGGGGGATGGAAAAATGCACCACACTCAACATGTGCCTAACAAAGCAAGCAAACTATATTCAGCCAAAATGGGCAAGTCCAAAATTTGTTACTGTAAAATCGTGGAAAACCAATGCATGGGGGGCATAGGTGTACTCAGGGTACTTTGCAGGAAAAAAAACATGGGGTGTTTTCTGGCAGTAACATTTAACCTGCTGGCTAAAATCAAAAAGCAGAATTCACTAATTATCACCATGCAGGTTCTCTGAAAATATCTTAGCACAATGGTTGGGGAAATGATGTTAAAACACCCCATATAAAATACCCTGGAATGTCTACTTGATAAAAATATATAAACTTTCATGATGGTAACACTAACTGGGGGATGCAAAAATACACCAAACTGGAGATGGGCCAAGCATACCTATATATCAAGTTGAAAAACTGACATGCACAAGTCTCTGTCGTGGCCTTTTAGCCCCCAAACAACCCAACAAGCATATGCATGGCTGATATCACTGTACTCGGCAGATGTTGCTGAATACATATTGGAGTGTTTCTTGGCATTGATGCATAACAGGATCTGTTAATTCATGCCTAAAGTACAAAGTGTGTGGAAAAAACAAAAATAAATTAATACCCAAAAAATTGACAAAGGCTGGTGGTAGAATTCAGTGCATTAAAAGTGTTAAAATACCACCATTAAAAATACCCTGAGTTGTCTACTTTTCAAAAAAATATAGTTTGATGGGGGTAAAATACATTGGCCCAAATAGGATATGGGTGCAAGTTGACTACATGTTACAATTCCAAGTTGGAAAACTGATATGCACATCTGCCAAATGTGGCCTTTTAGCCCCCAAACAACCCGACAAGCCTATGCACTCAGGAGATGTTTCTGAACACATATTGGGGTGTTGTTTGGCAGTGACACATAACAGGATCTGTTAATTCATGCCTAAAGTACAAAGTGTGTGGGAAAAAAACCAAAAAAAATTACCTATGCGAAGTTTGGCAAAGACTGGTGGTAAAATGGCTGCATAGAAAGTGTCAAAATAGCCTTAGATTAATTCCCTGGGTTGTCTACTTTAAAAAAATATATACATGTGGGGTGTTTTCCAGAGATTTATGACTGATAATAGTGTTACAATGTCACTATTGATAAATTTAAAAAATGTATGTTTTGAAACCGCAATATCCTACTTGTACCTATAGCCCTATAATTTGCAAAAAAAAGCAGGTAAACACTGGGTATTTTTAAACTCAGGAAAAAATTTTGAATCTATTTAGCAGTTTTTTTTCATTCGCTTTTGTAGATGAGTAAAAGATTTTTCAAGTAAAAGTAAAAAAACATGTATTTTTTTAAATTTTTCATCATATTTTTTTATTTTTTTTAAATAAATAGATTATATAAATAATGGTATGTAAAGAAAGACCCTTTTGTCCTGAAAAAAAAAAAATATATAATTTGTATGGGAACAGTAAATGAGAGAGCAGTAAATTACAGCTAAACACAAACACCACAAAAGTGTAAAAAGAGGCCTGGTCCTTAACATACAACTTCACAAAAACAAGCTGGTCCTTAAGGGGTTAAATAGTTTAAACATTTTGTCCAGAGTTTAGAAATACCCAATGTTATCATGTTCTTAGCTTTTTTTGGAACGTTATAGGGCTATAAGTACAAGTAGCAGTTTGCTATTTCCAAACCATTTTTGTTCAAAATTAACCCATGTCCTATCTGGGACATTTTTGAAGCCGGGCAATGTAATTTACCCCCCTCAAACCATATATTTTTGAAAATTATTATTTCATAGTGGTATTTTAACACTTTCCATGCACTAATTCTATCACCAGTCTTTTTCAAACTTTTGGGTAGTCATTTTTGTGTTATTTTTCTCTCACATTGTACTTTAGGCATGGATTCTCAGTTCCTGTTATGTGTTACTGACAAAGAACACCCCAATATGTGTTCAGCAACATCTCCAGAGTACAACAGTACCCCCAATGTACAGGTTTTATGGGTTTTTGCAAACGTACAGGGGTCAAATTAAGGGCTTTCCCCTTTTCCATGTTTGCATATTGAAATTTTCAAGATTGGTTTGCTGGGCCTATGTTGCCTTTGAGACCGTATAGCAGCCCATGAATTAAAATTAACCCCATCATGGCATACCATTTGTAAAAGTAGACAACCCACGGTATTCAAAATGGGGTATGCCCAGTCTTTTGTAGTAGCCAGTTAGCCACAGACGCTTGGCAAAGTTACCGTTCATATTATTTTTTTTTTGTTTGTTTGTTTTACACAAAAACTCCACTTTTACTGGTGATTTCATCGTCGTGATAAGTTTTACTGTTTTAAACACTCATATTTGTGTTCAGCGAAGTTTACAGAGTATAACAATACCCTAAATGTAGATAACCCAGGGTATTCACAGTCTTTTGTAGTAGCCACTTAGTCACAAAGCATTTTTATAAATATTTTTTCCCCCAATTTATTTATAATATATATATATATATATATATATATATATATATATATATATATATATATATATATATATATATATATATATATATATACACATATACACATATACAGACACAGAGGATGTCCCTGCACTCAAGCTGAACATAAATAAATTGCCGGGTGCAAGCCAAGGCTCAAATGTATCCAGAAAAAGCAACAAATGCAGCTGCACTCACTGTCTGTAGTTAAATTCTTCAATTCTTTATTGGTTCATTTTAAAATTGAATCGACGTTTCAGTCCCCCTTGTGGACTTTCCTCAGGATCAGACCATGGCAAGCAGTCCTCTCCAAATCCCAGTGACGAAGGTGCTTTCGTCTCAATATATATATCAAAATACACCAAGAATTCCCCTTATTCTGTTCCCTTCATTTTTCTGCACACCCTACCCTTATCCCCCCCCGAACATTAATCTAGCTACAACTCAAAACGCATCTAGACGGCCGCTCTGGCACGTGTCCCGATAGTAGTTCACGCATGCTTAGCCCAGACGCTGCCACCAGGCAACCACATTACGCAAAGCCCCTAAGGCGAGAAGAAACCAATCCCTGATAGGAGACCAGCATGCAGTGACATAAGGTCTGTACAAACGCACGCGATAAGGTCGAGCAACACGACATACATATCGCAAAGCTACTCTACCCGTTAGACGCTAGACTAACAGCACACGCAAGTAGCGACATTACGACCAACACTCCACACTACACTTGCAATCCCGAGCAAGATAGCAAATACAGATTGGGGCAATACAAACGTTAAAATTGTAAACGTTAAAACTGTAAACGTTAAAACTGTAAACGTTAAAATTGTAAACGCTAAAATTGAAAATTGTGGAATGCGAATCGTGAATTGTGGACTGTACAATGTACCTATCCAAGGCAGAGAGTTGTAAGTGTAAACAACATTGCCTAGATTCCCCCCTGCCTTCCCCTTTTTTTTTCTGTAACCCCCATATACTGCTTTTTGAAATGACAAAAATTGTCAAATTGGAAAAAAAAAATACACCAAGAATGACATTTATATATATATGTATTAAGGCCGTTTGGCCTGTGTTTGTGGGAAGGGCTTAAATTAATCACTCCCCTATATAAGGGACACCCCTTACCTGACTCATATCGCTTGAGGTCAGCATCAGAATGACCCTCCCACCCACTCCTCATTTCAACACTTTCTCTTTTCTTTCCATTTACTTTACTTTCTCACTCCTTGGTGGGCCTTCTTTATTTACAGGCCTACCGTATCGTCGGTCTCGGCACACCACAACCGACTTGCTCCCTTTATACTATCCTAAGCTTATGCTGGATCCTTACTCCATATACGGCTATTTGCCCCTTACACAAATATATATATACACACACACACACACTTATTTCCAATATATGTACAATATATTATAATTAAAGCATTTTATAATATATTATACATATATAATGCATATATATGATCTCAAGTGTATTTTGAGATATATGTGTATATATCTCAAATTACACTTATAATGAAATCATATATATGCATTATATATGTATAATATATTATAAAATGCTTTAATTATTTTATAATATATTATAAATATATTTATTTGACTTTTTTAAAAACTTTTTAGCAGCCTGGGGGACTGTCTCACAGCTCAGAGAGTCCCCCTGCTGGCAGCTCATCGACTCATATTGCGGAGATGTGATCATGGTGATCACATGGCCCTGGAGGGCCAGGGTAGCCGGAGCTGCTGGGGTCTCCAGCAGTCCTCCTTGACCGTGATCGCCGGCCCATGTAAGTCCAGGGCTCCTATTTGCTGCATCCTTAACGACCGTTTTTGTTGGACGTACGTAGAACATCCACGGTCGTTACGGGGATATATATATATATATATAAAAATAAAAATTCATTCTTAGTGTATTTTGATATATATTGTGACAAAGCACCTGCATCACTGGAATTTGGAGAGGCCTGCTTGCCAGCCTCTTGCCCTGTGACTATGGCCCCTGGGATATATTGCTCTTTAAAAACACTATTTGGACTAGGGTGAGGTTCACCCACTGGAAGCTGGAGCCCGGTCTTGGGTCCAGGGTGGGTGGAGGACGGCGAAACCCCAACCAAGCTGTGGCGGTTCGTGGGGTTTGCGGTGGTTATGGTGTCGAATGCGGTGCTAATGGTCCTTGGCAAGTACTAGGAGCATCGTTCGATGGAGGCACCCAGTCGGGGTGGCAGGTGGTCCGTCACACACACATATTTTATATATCAAAATACAGTTAGAATAAAATTATTTTTATAATATATATATATATATATATATATATATATATATATATCTCAGTTCAGGCATTCCCCCTGCTGGCAGCACTGTGGACACCTATTGTGGCCATGTGACCGCTCTTTCAGGGGTCCTGTGACGCCTTAGGGTCCTAAATTGCAGAGGGGGGATTTATAAGCACCGGGCAGAGAGACACCAGTAAGTGGAGTGCAAGACTATATATAGATAGATAGATATACCATATAGATGATATCCCTTGTATGGCAGTACAATTTGTTTAAAACTATGGATATTTACAAACTAAAAAAATGCTGCTGCTGCTTTAAAGCCTGCCCCTTTTGTCCAGGACATCAAATGAGCAATGTAAGCTCCTTCCTTTGACAGTACAAATATTTGTATGGCCTAAGCCATGTGCACACAAAGTGCAAGTCCACCGCCTGACTCTTCTAGATGCTGCATCCGGAAGCGATCAACAGCTTGAGGGAATACTGTGTATAGTGCATTTATGAAACTGTATATAGAACTAACAATAGGTTATTAGTAGCTGTGATATTCAGCAGTTCCATCATACGGTTTACTAATGGAACCGTTTCCCAGATTGAACAACAGTTAGCACAAACCAATGCTGGGTGGGCTGATTTGTGATATGCCCATACCTCAAAAACCTAACTGGGTGGAGGGAGGTGGGGCGCAGAGTTGACGTCGCATGAGAGCTGAGCTCCGAGCAGGCAGATGGCAAAATAGGCATTAACACCCAGTAAACACAACCAGACAAGGACATTAACGCAACCCCATAATGTCTCACCACAAAGGGAAGAAGCATTGGGATAAATCATTATTTTTCACAGCCAAATCGCAGGCTAAACTACAGGCCGTGCAAGGCAGCCTACAAGATGGCAGAAGAAGCAGGGACTCAAGCCCAGCTTTGTCAGAAAATAGGGACAAGGAATCGTCTCTGACACCAGCAATTATCCAGCAAATACTGAATGCCCAAACAGAACAATTAATCACCAAATTCAGGCGTCTATCCAAGACTTAAGGAAGGACATACAGGACACTGGTGCATGGACCTCACACTTGGAGTCTAAAATGGCCGACTTCGCTACAGCACACAACTCAATTGCAGCGTTCCCACTGTAACAATCTAAGACTCCGTGGAGTGCCGGAAACCACAACATTGGGGGACCTACAGACGAATGCTACAAGACTGTTTCGCACTCTATGCCCTGACATCCCTGTGGACATGTTCCTGCTTGACAGGATTCATCGAGATGTACTTCTCCGTGCCCACTACTACCACGTAAAGGAAGCAATCTTAAAAGCATGCAGATCAGCCAGGGAGCTGCCGGGCGAATACGCCAAAATTCAGGTGTTCGCCAATATTTCCCCAGCTACAGTGGCACTCAGAAGGAGCTTTACACCGATAACCATGGCCCTTCATAAACATCAAGTGGCCTACAGGTGGAGATTCCACACATGCCTTCTGGTGACTGTAATGGGCAGACCAACCAGATACTTACTAGGGATCGACCGATTATCGGTTTTACCGATATAATCGGCCGATATTCGGTATTCTCGGCAATATCGGTATCGGCCAATTCAGATACCGATATTGCCGATAATACCTCCTAGGACTGCCAGGCTCATTACAAGCCCGGCGGTCCTGGGGGGGGCAGAGAGCAAGCGCTTACTCACCTCCCAGCAGCTCCTCCAGCTCCCCAGTGCAACTCTCGCGAGACCCGCGGCCGTCAGAGCGTTGCCATGGATCACCATGGCAACGCTCCGCGCGACACGCTGGCCGCGAGAGTTACACTGGGGAGCTGGAGGAGCTGCTGGGAGGTGAGTAAGCGCTTGCTCTCTGCCCCCCCCCAGCTCAGCCAATGCCACTGGACACCAGGGACTGTCATATCCCCCCTCCCTGGCCAGGTAACAAGCAGGGAGGGGGGACAACAAAAATAAATAATAAAGTAAATATAATTTTTTTTTTAATAATTTAATAAAAAATGCCCCCTCACACACTGCATTATATACACATACACTACACAAACACACTGTGTATATAATGTAGTGTGTGTATATAATGCAGTGTGTGTATATAATGCAGTGTGTTTGTGTAGTGTGTGTATATAATGCAGTGTGTTTGTGTAGTGTGTGTATATAATGCAGTGTGTTTGTGTAGTGTGTGTATATAATTCGGTGTGTGTTTATGTAGTGTGTTTGTGCAGTGTGTATATAATGCAGTGTGTGTGTGTTTGTGTAGTGTGTTTAATGTAGTGTGTGTATATAATGCAGTGTGTTTGTGTAGTGTGTTTATATAATGCACACTACACAAACACACTGCATTATATACACACACTATACAAACACACACACTCTGCATTATATAAACACACTACATTCACTATACACACACTACACAAATACACACACAGTCTGCATTCATTATATACACACACACTTTGCATTTAGTATATACAGCATTCACTTTACGCACACTACCCACACACTACACAAACACTCTGCTTTCATTATATACACACTACACTAATACACACTGCATCCACTACACACACTAGACAAATACACACTGCATCCACTACACAAACACACATTGCATCCTCCACACACACTACACACACACAATGCATCCATAACACACACACTACACAAACACACACTGCATCCACTACACACACACACTACACAAACACACACAGCTCCCCTGTCACACTGCATCCACTACACGTGGCATGTATATTTTGTGCATTTACCTTTAGAAATAGTTTTTATTTTGGTAAATGTACAGAATATCGGCAAATTATATCGGCTATCGGCCTGAAAGTTCACAGAATATCGGTATCGGTATCGGCTCTGAAAAATCAATATCGGTCGATCCCTAATACTTACCCTACAAGACTGCTTCTCACTCTTGCGAATGTGGGAAATACCTCACAAAAGACCAGCATCGAACACAAGCAGACCACTACAATTGGCAGCTGAATGGCATCCTGGGAACCGCTAAACTCGTCGACCTGAGATCCCAGTGGGTCATGTGAAATGCCCTTGTCGTATGTACAACAAAGAATGTACCCGAAATCATTCTTATAACCTATATGCCATTAATCTAACGCTACGGCACTGACTGAATGCAATGTTTTTCTTCCAAACTACATTTTGGGACTTACCTTTCCTATGGAACACAATCTCTACATGATACAGTTTCCCATCATACCGCTCTATGCTACATCAGTCCATGACTCTCTGTGCTCTACAACAGAATTGGGAACAAACACAATAGAATAAGACACAGGCGGAGTGAACGGATTGTCTCACCTTATCAGCACCTTTGGGACTTTGGCACCTGTGGATTACAACTTCTGCCAGACGACACTCTATACTAATTGGATTGTGGCTGTGTTAGCGGAGCAAACAGAGCTCTGTTTTGGGGGTTCCTGATTCTGTGATAGCATTCCTGGATATTCCAATTGTCCACGGCACTATTGGTGTGCAATGTTTCACCTCTTCGGATCAAGAGAACTTTTCTCGTAACAATGAATAGATGGAGATTGGGAGACAGGGACTTGCAGTGAAACTTAGAGAACGAGATTCCCAAAACATCATGTACCCCATACAAGCAGTCAGAAATATTCGAACAAAACAAACGAACAATGGACGTGCGGCAAACTTCTGGCTCGTGAGCATGTTTAACTGTTAAATTTTTTGTTCCTCATTTGTAGGACTGGTTATATTACTAAGAATTTTGCAATGTATAAAATCAAGATCTCCGTCATATCCTCCCCCCTTTGACGTTGGTAGTCAGTAGCCAGGTGCCCCGATAACAGTGACACGAATTATAGGTCAACAGACACAAGCCCCATGCCCTTGGTCACAGGTTATCATGCAATCACTGTGCCACTATCCCTCAGAATCCTAATCTATGAGCATGTTTCACTGTGCAATTTTTCCCACTTATTTTTCCCACTCATCCTCATAAGAGATTCATCATGTTTGGGACCACACATGATGCTATGCCCTTCCCTAACCTAATCCTATGTTTTTAGTACAGCTGCCAGCTATATGAGAAACACATAGAAAGTTACCGGACATATAACGTGGGCCCAGGGCCAACAGTTAACACCATATCCGAAATATACTATTGAGTCTTACCGACCCATACCAACTCTTCAATGCCACAATAGGTGGCAGTAACTAGAGGGAATACACCAGAAAGACATGGGAGAGGTTAATGCCCATATACAGGCTATAGTTCGTATCCAAGTGAAGATTCTGCCACCAAAAACGCGGAAGAGGTGACCTACAGTTGCACCAAATGTATATAACATAGAAAATGTAACGCATATTTCTGGATACAAGTACAGTTGCCAGTTGTTATCTTTAGTTAGGTTTACTTTATTGATTTTATGTTATACAATGCCTTGCCGATTCACCTGTGAGGAGGGAGCCCTGGCAGTGCACCAGCCTGTTTGGAATACACCAAGAACCCCCCCAAGGGCGCGGCACGTTTAAATCAGATTGTGGATCGCCGGGGGGAGCACACAATGACCAATAACCTTCACTGTTCTTACACTTGTCTTCTTTTCATTCTTCTACTTTCTATTTTCCCTCTTTCTTCCCTCTTTCCCTCTTGCTGTATAACCTACTGCACAATCTGGGAGGGGGGGGAAGGAGGCGGCACCGGGGTCTGGGTCTTTCTCTTCTCTGCCAGTAATTAAGCTTGAGTCACTGTATGAACAACCCATCCACTACTGGCATCGACATAAACTGCACCTTTATACATGCACTCATTCATACATTCCGAAACAATGGTAAAAATTAACGGAATCTTCACTAAACGAGTGAGAATATAGTTCTATGGAGTTTGCAAAGAGAAAGGTTATGGCTGTGACATGGCTGTATGTGTAAAAGTCAATAAACGTAGAACATGCTTTAAATATGGCAGATAGGCTGATGAAACGTACTGTGGTATGAAACAAGAAATGCCACATTACAATCACAGGAAGTGTGTGCTTTTATCTGCTGACACTCAGTAGTGTGAGGACATGTTTCAAGATATCAAGTCTATATAGAGCGATGTGGCTATGGGCAGACTAAACGCCTTATCTAGAACAGGTGTTACCATGGTAAGACGTGTGAAGCTAGACTGGCGGGAACCATAAAGGATATAAAACAGAGCACAGTGAGGAGTGTTTAGAGGAGCAAGTTGGTATTATGTAGAATTAATAAACATAGTGCAAACTTACAGCTAAAATAGCAAACCTGAAATACATATCCAAGTCAGCTATATAAGTAGCGATGTTTGGTCTAAATATTTTGTTTTAGTTCACGATTCACTACAATCTGCTGTTTCTTGTATAAACCCCAGAATAAATACTATAACCTAAAACGGAAAAGATGAAAACATTTTTTTATTTTTTTTTAATCTGCCAGAGAAACATGATAAACTATAGAAAAAAACAGTCAAATCGAACATTTACAGCTAACGCTTTAATGAGAGTAGACTTGATGATGTTTATGGTGTTATGGTGTTTGTTCACAGATCTATGCACACAAAAAACCAAACCTGTACAGTAGACACCAAAACGTCACAATAATCTGAAGTAATAGTCTGCAATATAAAAGGTCACATGTGACACACGACACAGTTGCCAGACACATTATGGTTGCCTTTCAGAAAACTGATGTGTATGTGGGTGTATAGAGTATGAGTCAAACAGTCTTGACATTTTGGTCAAAAACAATTAATACCATTGATTCCTATGTACCACTTAATATTATAAAACTAAATAAGACACTGCAATTTGGTTGCAAACACCAGCCCAGAAGGGTTGTTTCTAATCACGGAGGCATTGAAATTGGTCACACTGTTAATATCAGTATCCTTGAATGTTTTAGACAACTATCTGTCACGTATTCATCCGCTTATAGAAATGTGGTTAATGACATTTACTGTCCACACAGGAAAAGTTGTGCCGAGCAGCAACCTAATCCACAGAAGGTTTAATGCTGAGCAGTAATTGTGCAAATTAAACCTGGTGTCATGTATTCATCCGCTTATAGAAAAGTGGTTAATGACATTTACTGTCCACACAGGAAAAGTTGTGCCGAGCAGCAACCTAATCCACAGAAGGTTTAATGCTGAGCAGCAATTATGCAAATTAAACCTGGTAACTGACTTTGGGGTCAAAGGCCGGTTACAGCCTATCAGAACTAAAGGAGGGGTATTTAGGCCCAGTTCTCAGCCTGCTCAGTGCCCTGTCGTGGTTTCCCTTGTGGTTGTCCGAGAGCGCGTTCCTGTTTATAGTTTTCTACCTGGTTTTTGACTTTGGCTTTGTTTATTGACTTCTCTATATTCTGGTATCCTGACTCCTGGCTTTCCTCATCGCTGTGTCCCTTTCTGTGTTCCCTGACCTCGGCTAGTATTTTTGACTATTCTTTGTACGTTAAATCCGGCCATTCTAAGGACCGGTAATACGTTACTTATTTGTCATCCGTGCTGTACAGTTCTACGTGCTGGATCAAACAGTAATCCTGACACTATCGTGTCCCTGCTTGTATATTTTGGTATTATATGTTACGTACTTCTTTTTTGAGATTTGGGGTGATGTGATTAAAGTGACACTCTTTAGCCACACCCCTTACTCCCGAAAAATACTTCCTCCTTATAGGAAGCTCACACAGCTCACCCACTGACAGTACTGAATGATCTTAACTGCAAAACAACCTGCAATAGAAGGAGAGGACACCCATAGAGACACATAGTAAGGATATCACTATCGGTTTATACTTTCTCCGACTGTCTACATTCAAGTTTGTGAATTAAAAGTAGTTCAATTAGTGCTTTGGGGGCTGAGCTGTGTGCATACTTTGATAAGGAAGTCTTTATGGTGTTAGAGGCGTGGCTAAATAGGCAGGCCTATGGTGCTGCATTCTGTAAAACATTTATTTATTCTGTGCAAAAACTATAAATATTTGAGAAAATAAAAAACCAAAACCCACAATCAGCATATTAATGAGGCCAAAACCATCAAATGCATTATTGGTGCCCGGTGTATCTCTTTAAGGTCAAAACCAAGTGCAAAATGTATGGCATTTTAAAGTAAAGACAAAGTCAATATGTGTATAAATCCCTTTACTGCTGTCAAGAATGGCCTAACTTGCAACCTCTGATGATCTGATGTAGCCTCATGCCAATATAGTTACACGCAGAGTGTGAATAGTAAATCAGCTCGGGACACTAAGGAGAAGATCAAAGCTTGTTGGTGTATAACAAGGCCAGCCGTAGCACAGGACTCTTGGGGGTCACATAAGTTTGCCTTGATGGCTGTGCTATCTCTAGACACAAGGGGACGGCACTGAAAGCTTACAAGTCTTTGTAGCCATAGGAATTGCAGGAATGTGTCCAATTATTTTTAGCTATATAGCTATATAAACTGCATCAGCAAAGCATAACATTAACAATCTGCTTCCTTGCTCAAAAGAAACATTGTAAACTGGAACTGACCTCAGTTTTGAATGTATTTTATGCAGATATGAAGATAAAATGCAGAACAATGAAACAAATGAAAACACAAAAATAAGGATGTCTCTGCAGGAACTAAGAGCTGGATGAGAATTTTTAGCCAATCTCTGCACTTACATCAGCGTTAAAATACAGTGCATGAATATTCAGACCCCAACAGGACGAAAGGGGGGTGGGGTGGGGGAGGAGCCTTAATCTGCATAAATGGGGGGAAATCCTGTAATATTCGATATAATCAGTGATCTGGATTATATAAAATTAAATATGGGAAGATATGTTTTCATTAACTTGGTCTTTTTTTCTTAGCATATGAAATAAACCAGTGGTTTATGAGCAGGCCATGACTGACCATTAGACAAACTGGGCAAACCGCACCCAATAGGTGACAATGGCATAGGCCAAGGCCAACAGAAGAGATCAAGGGTTGTGCCCTGCATCAGGCGCCAGCCCAGAGAGAAGATTTCCCTCACTAGCCATGCAGTCCTGATGCCGGGGGTTAGGAAGGATCCAGATATCTTGTTCAGCACCAACTGCAGTTGCAGACCAAGTTCTCTGCTCTTTCTACTGTCTCAGAGCTGTGCCGCAGGTTACCATGGCAAAGCTCTGATACATTACCAGCGCAAGATGGAAAGACCTGCCTGCATCCACCATTGGTCCAAACAAGAAGCATCTTCCATCAGACCAAAAGGGATCAGGATCTCTTCCCTGAAACAAGGAGGAATAATACATAAAATAAAAAAAGCTTTAAGTATATACATGCCCCAATACCCTCCATATCCCAATAGAATACAACCTCCATCACCCCCACAGACACTACAGCCCCCATATCTCCACACATGCATTACAGATCCCATCACCAAACACATGCTTTACAGTCATTATCCCCTTTAAAAAAAAAAAAAAACACTACAACCCCTCTCCACCACTTATATGCCTCTCCACACACTAAACGACAAACAGCCTCCCCTACATGCAACTACTTAAGCAGCCTCCCTCCCAAATGCAAACTTACACATGCACAAGCAGCTGCTCCCACTCCCCCCCACAAAACTTCACAAGCAACCTCCCTACACACGGTCATAAACAACACCACACAGTTCACCCCCAAAACAGCACCACAAGAAACCTACCCCAAACAACAAACTCACTAGCAGCCTCCAAACACATAGGAAATTCTAAAATATTTACAATGTTGCAATGCAAGGGGGGCACCACAACCTCTAAAGTACACCGTTGGGTGTTCCTTAAGCAGACTGAATCCCAACCTGTTAATCCCTCTCAATAGAAAATAAATCATATGCAAATCTAACAGAGCTAAACTGTTCAAAACAATATTTCCCAAGCAGCGTGCTGGCTGAGACCAGATACAGTTCAGGTGAGCTGGTATGAACCTAGCAACATAAGCGTAAACAAATAGCTGTAACGCATTCACTGAAAAACACAGTGCAGTATTTAATGATGGAAAGTAGCTTGGCACATATACTACAGACAGCATCATTCAGACAAACAACAAGTATACAGCACTAGCACTTCAGATTACCTCCTCCATCCCATGAATACGAACATTGCCAAGCGCCTATAGCATCAGAGAGTTGGTCAGTTATAATAAAAGCTACAATAATCGCCCAATATGTATATAGTGTAGCAGAAACCACTAACAATGGTTTTATTTTGGTTTTGTTTGTACTACAGCAGGTTAAGAATTTAAATTCTTTTCACAACACAATGTTTCCAGTACAAAACAGTTTATTGACTTAACATTGAAATGTAGCGGTTTGAAATCTGAATGCAATGACTAGTAAGACTATAAAAAGAGTTTAATTTTATATTCCAAATCAGCCAATTTAATTAACATTTTGAAACATGATGTTTATTCATTTAACCCTGATTTGTAGTGTTTTAAATACATTTAATCATGAAACATTTAATCGGTTTCCTATTTCAGTAAAAACCAGTCTGGTTTATTCACTCAACTGGCAATTCAGGACAATATGCACACATTGCAAAATATTGGTGGGAAAAAAAAGCGTAACCATTTAATTCTTGCCTAATATTTGCATTTCCTTAAACAATGCGCCACAATTCCCAGTTCAGTAAATAACTCCATGAGATCTATTTACGCAGTGCCGAACAGGAGTCAAATGCCGTTACCCTGCCATTCTCTTCCATCCAATTAGGCTCTAAAGATGTTGAGAATCTTTAGGTAATATTATCCTGTATGGGGCCACTAAAATAAAAACAATTATAAAAGTATATAACAGAGTAGCTTATAGTGTCACTCCAGTGGCTCATTTGCTTTTTGAAGTGCTTTATGTGTGAAGAGCGTCCTCTTTTTTTTTTTTTTTATTCTACAATAAGTGCAGATTTCAATAGAAATTGGCACTTTTATAAATTAACCTTGTTACACCCCCTCCCCCCTCCTCCCAAATGTCATACAATTGGTCCTGTTACTTCCTGGTTTGGTTAGCCCAGTGGAGCTAAATTCAAGAGGCAGCAGTTGCCCCGAGAACCTACCTTGCAAAGACTTGTTGTGATTGGCAATTCACAGAAAGACTGGGCAGGGATGGTAGGGGAGGCCTTTCAAAGGCAGCAGACAAGATATCTGCAGCTTTTGCAAGCTATTTATAGATATATCCCCAATGAAAAAAAAGCATACTTAAATATGCAATTAAAATATACTAATAATTGTTCAATAGACTATATATTGTTTCTCCATTGGAGAATATACACGGCTGAAGCCAAAAGAAGTGCTTGAAGCCAAGAGAAGTCCAATGGGAAGACCTAGAGATACCGCTGAGGGTCCATAGTTCTTGTTCTTAGGCTTTCTTCCTCATTCTATTCCGAGGCTCCTTTTACAGTACATACTGCTGAATTAATAAATAGACTATAACTGAAGCCAATCAAGTCTATGCATGGGAAGTGCACAGTTAAAGCGCTCACACATGGGCTTGAATGCCCTGTAATGTATTGTATGTGTTTAAACATGCACAATCTGGTGTGGAAGGTATTTAAATTCCATAATATTTTTAATTATATTGTGGCCTGTTTCTGCCGCATTCACCCAATCCTTATAGTAAGATTATTGCAATGTTCTTTCTATACATATAAAAACAAATTACTTATGTGCATTTAAAAAGAGTAAAAACAAAGTGCTATTTTTAAGAGTGAGCAATGAGAGGGCAAATCGTATGAATATTTATATAATGGAAGGCAGAGAGCTGATCTGCTCCTAATACCAGATTTCCCAAGCAGTATTCTAGATCGAACCAGAAGCTGTTCGGGCAAGCTGTAATAAATTTGGCAACATATACAGTAAACAGAGTGATTGGGACACCATGAATTCAACACTCAGGAAAGTACAGTATTTAATGAAGGAAAGCTACTTAAAACAAATATGGAAAAAACACATTAGTTACACAAGCAATAAGTGCAATATAAAGCACTTGCACTTCTGCTATTGGGAAGAATGCACTCCCCCATCAGGTGATGTGCGGGGGGAGGGGGTGCAGATTTGTATTCTTAGCTCTATAGTATCCCTTTAAGTTGTCTTGAGTTCTGCATGGCATTTTAACTGTGATTGTCATAAGTTGGTTAGCTTTTACTGCAATAAATATACATATCTGTGTTCAACAATGTCTCAAGAGTACCCCAAATGCCTCACAAGTACCCCCATGTACAGGTTTTATGGGGTTTTGGAAAGTAACAGGGTCAACTATAGGGCTTGCAAGCAGGTCCCTCAATATAGAATAAAATCACATAATTTTGAAAAAATAATAAATACATGAACACTTAGAATTAAATTATTATATATATATATATACATAATAACACTAAGTGTAGTTTGATTGATATAGATATATATAGAAACACAAAGTCCTTGCACTCAGACTATAGATAACAACATACCGGGTGCTTGCAGTCCTGGGGAAAAAAATCCAATATCCAAATAGCAAGGGTGACCAGAACTCACGGATTCATAATTAGGTTAAAACATCCAAAGTTTAATGAGGAAAATAAAAAGAAATAGTTGACAGCTCAACGTTTCAGTCCTCCTCTGGGACTTTCATCAGGAACAACCTGATGAAAGTCCCAGAGGAGGACTGAAACGTTGAGCTGTCAACTATTTCTTTTTATTTTCTTCATTAAACTTTGGATGTTTTAACCTAATTATGAATCCGTGAGTGCTGGTCACCCTTGCTATTTGGATATTATATATATATACACGTAGAATGCTCATTCTAAGTATGTATTTATTGATATTTTACTAGTTATATATTGGGGGATCTGCCTGATAACCCATGCAGTTAATCTGCCAATAACACCGATCCAAGTCAAGTGATTAAGGTGTCATCACAATCAGATAATGTGTATGTGGGATTGGCTGCAGGGGGACTGCTGCCCTAACAACGTTACAGCCTTCCTTCGTAAGGAAGGAGTTAATTCTGCAATGTGAATGCTGGTAACCGGTATGAGGGCACATCCACCCTATGTGACACCCAAGCCCTGCCTCATTCCTACCTCTAGTGCGAGGGAGTAACGTCAGTGGAGGAGGTTCAGACTACCACGAGAAGGTGAGTTTATGATTTATTTTTGTTGGCCTTTGAGCCACATTAGTAAAGTTCTT
Source organism: Pelobates cultripes (assembly GCA_933207985.1). NCBI lineage: Eukaryota > Metazoa > Chordata > Amphibia > Anura > Pelobatidae > Pelobates > Pelobates cultripes. The sequence goes on from OW240916.1 coordinate 275,290,649, forward strand.
TCTTACTGTTAGGCCATAACCAAACTCCCTGCTTGAAAACAGCTGATAGGATATCTCTGGTAGTATTTCTCATGAATACAAGTATTATGATTATTGCTTTATAACAAGTGATTTATGACACGTGGTGTGTAATTGAAATTTCAATAAAGTACTACTACAAGCTACATTTTATCAGGTTTGGAAAGTCAAAGCTTGCCTTACACTGTAATGTGACAACTTCCTTTGTTGAATAGGTTCTGTATACCACTGCTTCTCAAACAATTTCCTAACCCATAAAGCTCTATAGAACAGACTTCCCAAAGCGTAAAAGTAAATAAACATTGCACTATATTGAAACACACAATGCATCTTAAACAGACAATCCAGCCATTTCAATAGTATTGTATGGTGGGTGAGTTTTTTTATTTTTTATTTGGTGGGTGGTGACTATGGCAATGGGACTGTGGCAGCGCGACTGTGTGATGGTTGACTGTGACAGGGTGACAGTGTGTGATGGGTGAGTGTGGATGGTTGACTGTGTGTGAGGGGTGAGTGTAAAAATGTGACACCGTGTGTGTGGGAGTAGATTGTGTTTTGGCAGGCTGTGTTTCTCTGTCCAACCTCCATAAAGACTGGTGCGACTAGATATATCCAGCGGTTTCCCTGATCGACCGGTGATCTGCCAGTGGGATCAGCACTTCTGGTTGGGTGCAGACCCCTCTGAATACACCCTCCTGCTCTCTGAGTAAGGGGGTAGAATTTGCGGAGAGCTGCTTCCAGTCCGAGGTGCAGTCTGTACTGAGAGCGGCGCATGGCTTTGTGGGGAGATCTGTATATCTCACAGCTGGCCTGTGCAGCTCCAGTCAGATTCAGCAGAGCCACTGCTAAAACAGTAAAATCAGCTCTGCTGTCTGGAGAGCCATTTAATTCCATTTGCAATGATTAAAATCCTGTATACACGATTGCGGTTTTATGGATCGTAAAGGGATTAATGATCTTTGAAAAGTAAATTACCTGGACTGAAGATGGATTAATAATAATAATAAATAATAATAATAATAATAATAATATTATGATATTTATAGAGCGCCGTCAAATTCTGCAGCGCTTTACAATGGGTGGACGAACAGACATGTAGTTGTAACCAGACAAGTTGGACACAAAGGAACAGAGGGGTTGAGGGCCCTGTTCAATGAGTTTACATGCTAGAGGGAGTGGGGTAAAGTGACACAAAAGGTAAGGATAGTATTAGACTGACAGTTGCAAGAGATGAATCAGTCGGGAGCTATTAACAGTTTAATTGATAGGCTTTTAAAGATTTTTTGAAGGAGTGGAGACTGGGTGAGCATCTAACGGAGGAGGGATACATACATTTGCTACAAAACCCTGAATCTACAGTTTCTGCAGTAACATTCACTAAAACAGGAAATGGAGGAGACTTGAGTGGGTTCATTGGGAACATTAAAAATATTCCATAAACCCTTACTGCAAAGCAAGGGTTTAGAGACGGTATGTATTGCAACATGTAATTCTGAGTCAATTGGTTCTTTCATATCTCTCAAACAATAAGACATTTAAATCAAAGCAGGGTTACTGAGCATAAATGGGCAAGGGCAGTGACCCAACTTCCAACGGTCACTGACAACAAATAGGCAGGCCAACCAAAAAAAGGGGCATACAAGCGCTCACGAATGGGGAACCGGCTGACTGCCAATAATGCTGGTCGGCTCAATTAAGGTATGAACATGCGCACAGCTCTGATTATAATCCTAGTGCCCTTAGTTTAGTATGAGCAAGTCTAAGATGATGTATTCACACTATTCTTTCCGAGGATAAGCTCAAAATTGGGACTGTCTCACCGGATGTAGGACAGTTGGGAAGTCTGAACTTCAAAGTGGTTCTGTTACTTTATAAATCTCTCACTTGAAGGATACCTTGCATTTGTAGCGGTACTTACCTTAGCCGAGGTCCTCTATTCCTGCCGCACGCAGCTCGCTTAGGGCTCAGATGACGGCGGGCACTGACCGCGAGATGTGGTCACGTGTCCCGCCTAGCTCTAAGAGCGCGCCGCGCGTCTCGGGCACGCTCTTAAAGGGACAGTTGGAGCTGAGAACTAAAACGGTCTCCCATTGGCCCCTGTCATCCCACATTCCTCATACACTCACATTTAGGGGGCGTGGATATGACCGGGGCCAATCAAATTAAATGCTAGGGTATTTATACTTACCTCTCCCTTAACTCCCTGCCCTATCGTGGTTTCTGTTCCCTTTAGCGCTTGTTGTGTTCAGTTGTGATTTTTTTCGTACTTGACCTTGGCTTTGTATCTGACTCCGTTTATCTCTTTATCCCTGTTTTGTCTTGTTTGCCGGCTTACTGATTACTGTGTACCAGACCTTGGCTAGTTCTTGTTTTCGCTGTCTCTTTGTACCCTTGACCTTGGCTCGTTCCTGACTCTGTCTTTCTCTGCTCTACGTCGAGTCCGGCCATTCTAAGGTCCGGTAAGACGTATCTGCTCTATATTGTCAATTGTTGGACTAAATCTTGCGAGTTGGGGTAAACCACCGTGACACCATTAAACTATCGGGGCGCCCATATTTTTCTGGACCAGGGACCAGTGTAACTTACTATTTTTAAAGTTGTGTTGTTACTGCTGTTTTTTCTTATACAGCACTGCCATCTTAAAATGTCTAACATTGCAGTATCCAGAGATGTCGGAAATCATGTGGAAGGCCAGTGCTTACACAGACTCTTGTGATCGCACAGGTGGGAGGCGAGTAGTGAGCTAGATGGCCAACGATAAAGTTGACAAAGGCTATGGAGTTTAACTAAAGCTCCAGCTTTGTGAACTTTTCTTAACCCTCATGTATAACGCCACAAATAAGCAAAAAATTTAATAAAATAAATAAAAAGCAAAAAAAAAAAAAGGGCAGGGCAGTTGGGTAGGTAGAGGGGAATTTGGGACATTCATATTTCCCAAATAAATAAATAAAGCCATCTTGCAATTGCATTAGAAAATCAACTCTTCTTTATATAAGATTAGTGAAATAGCACGTGCTGGGTCTTTTTACATGAACATGCCTGTGTGATTCACTCAACTTCTGATGAAAAGGATCATCATTTTAAATCAAGCAAGTGTAGTCAAACTTTTCAGCACCTGTTTGTTACACCCAAGTTATTCCCTGTTCTGGAAATCCTAGGGTATAGGGTGCACTTTGGTATGTATGTATGTATGTATGCATGTGTCTGGGAATCACGCCAGTTCCCAGTGATGTATTAGCAATGGCTTTAAAATGTATTTATATACTAACAGGGTTTTTCACTAAAATGAGAATTAAAAGTGAAGTTCAAATGTAAGGTCAAAATAATCGAACCGGATAAATTCTCTAATTCACCTATGCTTCCAGTTAAGCTACTTCGGCCTTAAATTTGAAATTCACTTTGAGTTCTCATTTTAGTGAGTAACCCTATAAGTTGCATTGCTTATATTTGAAAGTTATAGGAATATTTTAATTGTTGTGTTAAAACTGCCTCTAGTGGCTGTCTACCAGAAGCTCTTCCTTCTTTTTCACGGAGTTTAACGCTCACACTTTGCATGATGACGTACAGCGCCTAATAAAGCCCCATAAGGAGGCATTGATTCAAGTATTTTCCATGTGGAAGGCCTAATGTGCACACGGTGCATTAGGTCCGCACGATGACATCAGAGGAGGTGGAGGCCGCACTGAGGGATTAAGGAGAGTGTTTAAAGGGTTATTTAATTCTCGAGTGCCACAGGGGTTGGGAAAGTGTTAACTAAAATGTTAAAAATACAGCTTTGTATTTAACACCTTAGTGTTCCCTTAAGAAAACAACGCCAGTAGAATACATGTTTGTGTAGAAAAGTGATTGAGAAATATATCCTACCTTTTTAATGGTTTTGGTTTGTACCAGAGCAAGTTCTCTGTTTTCATCAGCTACATACAAGGACAATTTCACATAAGGATCACTGTAAGAAAAATAAAATGTACATTAAGAAAAACCTCGCATTCATCATTAAAAAGTAACTTATAAAATCACCTTAAATGCAGAATTATTCACTATCCATTTAAGCATGTTAGAATATTTACAGTATTACTTTCCTTCTTCTTAAACCACAATGACCTTACATTATGTGATTTAATACCTTGAGGAAAATATACTTTATAATTGAAAATGGATAAAATAGTTTAAAAAAACAAAACTAAAAAAATTAAAAATACTGAGCATATAACTGTTATTAAAACGGCTGGGACAAGGTGTGTATAATAAAACATGTTTTACTTGATCAATATATTTGTGCTTCAAGTTACAAACTGGTTCAGTAAAGCTAATGTCCCAACAGACAGAGTATCCCAAGTCAGCAAGTGCACCATTCACAAGGTGAATTGTATAAACACAATGCAGGCATTCTGTTGTTTACAATCCTAACGCCATTTTAATGGCACCCGTGCCTACTATGTGACTACCTCAATGCTTGCTGAATTATCCATAAATCTGTGTGTTATTCACCCAGTGAAGAATATGGGAACAATATTACAGGGAAGATGGTACTTCCTATGCATAACTGTTCAAAATACAAGAATTGAAACAGCCTGTTAATTTGCCATAGAGGAATGCAAAATAATATTTACTATGAAAGATGAGCTAGCTTCCCTTGTTCAAAAACAAATTTGGTCTTTACATTATAAAAACAAAAAACTTGTTAAAGTAGATTCCATTTGTCCATGTAGGATTCCATCTACTCTAGCACTATAGGCATTGAGAACGGTTTACTAAAGGGAGTATTCTAAATTAATTTCAAGTGAAATTCGAATTTGAGTTCCAAGTAGGCACACTGGAAAAAAATCTCTAAAATCAGCTGTGCCTCCAATCCAACTCCTCTGACCTCAAGTGTGGATTATTAGTCCAGGTTGACTGTTAAAGTCTAAAACATAGCATTTCCTCCAAACTTCCATAAAATTACTAGTATAGTGGATAACACCATTCCCTCCTTAAAGGGAAACCATAATCACCAGAACAACTACAGCTTATTGTATTTGTTCTGCTGAGTATAATCATTCCCTTCAGGCTTTTTTGTAGTAAACACTGTTTATTTCAGAGAAAATGCAGTGTTTACATTCAGTGGTGTATTTTGGATTTGTGCTGCCCTAGGCACAACTAAATTCGGGCACCACCAAAATCTAAATTTGCCCCCCCCAATTCGTGTCAAGGCCACTTTTTTGACTGGCAGACACATGCCCTCATTGATACATGCACTGATAGACACTCATTGACAGATACACAGTCATTGGCACACACACATACAGTTATTGGCACACACTGTTTAACCAACACACACTTTCACTGACAGACACACACTGACACACCCACTCTCATATATACATAAAATGACACACACACTGACACACACTCTCAGGCACACACTGACAGCTACACTCACTCACTCACAATAAGATGGACAGCCCCAAAACACGAGGCAAACAAGGCATTTGGCTGGGAGCTTGGGGTGGCATTTCTTCCGCCCCACCCCCCCGAAAGTGCCGCCCTAGGCAAATGCCTTGTTTGCCTTGTGGTAAATACATCCCTGTTTACATTACAGCATAAGAATACCTCCACTGGCCACTCCTCAGACGGCTGCTAGATGTGCTTCCTGAGGCAGTACTGCCATTCATTGTGTCCACCCTCTGTATGGAGACACTGAACTTTCCACATAGAGATGCATTCATTCATTGCATCGCTATGAGAAGTTTCTGATTGGCCAGGGCTGTGTTTGGCTTGTGTTGGCTCTGCCCCTGATGTGCCTCCTTGAAAGTCTCAGCCAATCCAATGCTTTCCTATGGAAAAGCATTGTAATTTGCCAAGAAAATCACTTCTGATTATGTCAGCCAAGCAGTCAGATCAGGCAGTCAAGCAGCATCAGACTGTAATAAAAGTAAGATGTTGCTATATTTAGGGGAGACAAGGAGGGAGCAGGGGGGGGGGCTAGATGGGGTTTTTAACACTACAGGGTGAGGAATACAGGTTTGTGTTTCTGGCCCTATAGTGTTCCTTTAATTATATAAAATTACCAGTAAAATACCAGCATAGTGAATAAAACAATTAATATTTGTGAGCTATACTTTGGATAGACAAAGAACAAATTTTAAATCTGAAAATTAAATCCACTTGTTTTTCACTGTACTGCAAAATTAAAGAGACACTATAGTTACCAGAACAACTACAGCATATTGAATTTGTTCTTTTTGCTGTAAACACGGTCTTTTCAGAGAAAATGCTGTGTTTACATTACAGACTAGTGATAACTTCACTGGCCACTCCTCAGATAGCTATTAGAGATCCTTCCTGGGTCATGGCTGCCTAAAATGCATCCAAACATTCAGTATCTCCTCCCTCTGCATGCAGACACTGAACTTTCCTCATAGAGATTCATTGAGTCAATTCATCTCTATGAGGAGATGCTGACTGGCCAGGGCTGTGTTTGAATCGTGCTGGCTCTGCCCCTGATCTCAGCCTCAGCCCTGTCAGTCTCAGCCAATCCTATTGGAAAGCATTGTGATTGGATCAGGCTGTGACTGCTGATGTCAGCAGACTGCTTGTTTTTTTTTTTGAGGCAAACCGCATGCAGAGTTACAGCTTCTGGCTTGAATACAGTAAGATGTTGCTATATTAATGGAGGCATGAGGGGCCCAGGGGGGCTATTTGGTGGTGTTAACACTATAGGGTCAGGAATACATGTTTGTGTTCCTGACCCTATAGTGATGCTTTAAAATTAAACACTAACAAGGTCTATGTGCCCTGATGGGATGTTGTTTTGGGGGTGGTGGTAGAGTGCCTGGGTTAAGATGCTGTCTAGTATAATCCAACACAGAATGGTTGCCAGTTATCCCATGTGAAAAATATTCGCAGCATGGTGCTAAATCGGGGGGTAAAAGAAAGGAAAACTAAATACAACTATCTATTAATTGGGAGGAAAAGAAGATAAAAAAAGGGATGGAGTTGAATAATGTAAAGGGGAAAAGCAAAATAAACAGCAGAAAGAGAGAACACTTCTAAATAAAGGAGCAAACAAGATGGGCTGTTAAGGAGGATACTTTTGACCTTATTCACCATGTATGCCTCCCTCCAGTTTGTGCTTCTGTCACCTGTTATTTTTTGCCAATAACATCCACAAATATATTTTTCTTGTAAAAAATATGTTTTGAAAGTGTTTTTGGACACATAACCCAGAAGCTGTTTGACGATAAAGATTGTTTATGCAGGTACACAGTGTATGCATGTAAACACAGCCACATTTTTCTATACACTGTATGTATTTACACTAATATTTAGATGAAAACAGGTCACAAGTTTCGACATAAAAACATGGTTTACTAGAGAACAGTTTGAAAGTGGAAGAGCAAATTCATGCTAATTTTGAATCTGCCTACATGGTTGATAATGTGATAACATCTTTAAATGTACAAAATATTATCTATCATTTTTAAAAAAATGAAAACAAGCAAGTTGACAAAATAAAACCTTAACACAACTGATGCTTTATACTAACATAAAGGGAGGTACTCAGTGTTCTATGATCTGATAATTCAGCTTGATGGCACCAACAATGTCTGTGTTTTAGCTCATAATATATTTTAGCCTGAGGTTTTTACAATAGGATGATTTACCCTGAGTAGTGCAGCTACATCTAGTGGTGGCAAGAGCAAACTGGCAGCTATTTCTCAACTAAAAATGGGCTAACACTTGAATCCACCCTGTGCCAATGTTTATCAAAAATCAGGGTACAATCTGAATTTCAAGTAAAACCAACACATTTTGTCATACAGTAATTTTATACAAAGGGTGATAGGAAGAGTCTTAACTGCTGGAATTTCAGGGTATGTAGCTGTAACCTATTTAATGGCGCACTGCATGACCCCTATTTTAAAATTCTTATCGGATCTGAATTTTAGGGAATATAAATATTGTGACAGCTGTCTTTAGATTGGCATTTACAATCAATGATAATACAACAAATATTCACAGTTAGTAAATAAAATGTATACATACAAATTTGGCTAACTGAATATAGTGATTTAATGGCAATGCCACAATGAACACTGATCAGTGAAGGACCAGACTGCTCAGCACTGAGAAGCTAATTGTGGATTCCAAGTCCAATCATAGGATGAGAACACCATGCTTTACAGTAGGCGTTGCCAGCACTTACAGAGACAAAGTTGCATTGCATGAACAGTCACCAGGGGTTGAAAGATATTGTGACAAATCTGCTCACAGCAAGTGGACAAAAGCTGAACAGCTTACAATCTAATGGATAGCTGTCACTCCGGAAGTCTTAAAGGGACACTAGTTTACAGAACCACTTATTTTAGTGGTTATGGTGTCTATAGCATGTCTCTGTAATGTTAGCATTGTAAACACTGCCATTCCAAAGAAAAAAAACAGTGTTTACATTGCTGCCTAGTTACACCTCTAGGTGCAGTCACACAGACGGCCACTAGATGTGCTTCCTAGTCCAGTGCTACACAGTGCGCAGCACTGGCACTTAGCATATGTATCCCTGACAGTAAAGTGTTCCTTTAAAGTGGCTCGGTTACCAAAAATAAATGTTATCTAAACGGTCTCAATTTGGCTGCTACAGGTGTCTGAATCACTTTTTTGTTTTGTTTTGTTTTTTAGCGCTCTAATTTTTTATTAATTACAAAAACAAAAGTAGGTAGGTTCTGTTTCAGTTCCCAATCAAAATTATCCACAGTCCATCAGTAAATTCAATCCAACAGCAAAAAAGAAAAAATAGACATCATGGGCAGAGGAGAACAAAATGGCTGCACCCAGATATTGAGATCTAGCACAGGGAAGAAAAAATGATAAATATAGATGAAGGCAACTGACAAGGTAGAATGAGATTATCATTAAAATACTGGAGGCATAGGGAAAGGAAAACCAAAAGAAAGAAAAGGAGGGGAAAAGGAAAAATATGACAGAGCCTATTTTACATAGTAAAGACAAAAAGGGAATTGGGGGCACACCTGAACATGCATTTGTTAGGAATGGTGCTGCCGTAAAGTCATACAAAATACAAATTAAGGAACAGCGCTCACATAAAAATACAGTTTTTACGGGGGCAGAGCCTAGCAGCTCATCCATAGCTGACAAAAACGTGAATTTCGCAAAAACAACGAAACCAAAATCGACCCCACAGGCCCATCAGAACCATGGGACGAAAAGCGAAGAAGCAGAGGCTGGACAAGCCTAAACTGGGACCCGATATCGGGGACCTATTCCGCCAAGCACAAGACGCACGAGGGGCCAAAATGGCCGCCGACATGGCGGGGTACTCAGACTCCTTGGACGAACTGAGCCTAGATGAGTACACCAGCGGCATGTTCGCCCCACTGACTCAACCACAACTGATCACAACAGACACGCTGAGAACAATGCTGGGTGACTTACAGCGGGTGATCCAGGCAGATGTTGCACAGCTCCGGGCGGAGGTGATGGGCCTGATCGGGCGCATGGGAGCCATAGAGGCCCACACAGACAAGCAGGCCCAAGAAATTGCGGACCTACGTAAAGAGCTACAAACACTCAAAAAGCACCAAGCAACTACGGACCACCGATTTGCGCCCTTGAGGATCAAAGACGCCACAATAACCTCAAGATCCGAGGCGTCCCAGACGAAGTCTTGCCAGAAGAACTCCCACACCTGGTGAGGAGACTCGCGGGAACCCTACTGAAGCCGCAACAAGCGAAAGCCTTGAGGCGATATTTAGAATCCCCAAACCGAGGACGGCCCCAGCCACGGCCTCCGGGGACCTGGTGTTGAGATTCCGATCTGGAGCAGACAAAGCGGCCATGCTTAAGGCCCTGCAGGGGAAGACCCTGCTCAACTTCGAAAATGCCAACCTTACCTTCTTTTCAGACTTGTCTGGAGATACCATGCAGTGGCGCAGATCCCTTCAACCAGTCACGACACTCCTGAGACAAAATTATATCACCTACAGATGGCGCACGCCAAGGGCCCTACAGGTCCTAAAGGACAATATGATCCACACAGTCCAAGACCTACTGGAGGCTAAACGGCTGCTGACCACACTTGGCCTGCCAGAGAACTCCCTTATGCCGACAGGCCCAGAGCAGAGCCACACGATAACGCCCTAAGCAGCCCCAGGGCACTCGACCGTCTTGTGACAGTCGCCACCCCACACCCAGAGACTCTCAGTCCTCCATGCAGGACAGCCCGTAAGGACCCCTGGGAGGGACCAATGTCCATGATCGTTATTTGTTTATAATAGCATTAAGGCCACAAAATGATCTTATCACTGTAAATGCGCATTTACTTAGAATGTTACAGCGCAGGGACCAAACTGACCGCAAAATAGGAACACGAGCTCAACCAGGCCCCGACGCATTTTATAGAGCCTTGACCTTCCATATGACAAACACGGGACGCATTCTTACACTCACCCATTCATATACTTATGGCAGGACTAACTTGATATTTAACCCTACCCTGACAGTAAAATGGCCTAGCCGAACATGGGTCATCTCACACGACATGAGTCACTCAAACATTTAGAGCAAACTAGCCGCAACAACATGGTTGCCATTAATACTGCACTACTCATACGGCAGCGTAAGCCACACTAACGAAATAGGCGATACACACTTCTATTCTGACAACAGAAGCATTTAGCTATCTCTGTTCTCTAAAAAATGTACAGACATACATGCCTTTAAGCCACAGTCTAACCTCTGCTATACATGGAATACGCCACTGGGCCGTATATTCCTTATCTGTATGAATCGGCACGACAAAATTAATGTCACGCTACCAGATCAAACCATACTCTTTGTTTCTTAAGATTTCTCTTGTGTTTCTTATTTCTTTATTATTGCTACAATATTTAAGACCTGACTACCTTACCAAGACGTAACCTGTCTAGCGTTCACTCTAAGGCACAAACCACATGCTCCCACTTAAACTGAGCCAAAACGAAAGGCTGACGTAGTCCCTTCTCATTACAGGGTGTGAATGACTTACAGCTTAATCGCACTACTATAGTACTATCCCTCATAGCACAAATCTGCTAAAACACCACTGTTAAAGCATATGTCCACCTATTGTTATTGTTAATATTTTACTCATCTTGTTGATATCACGATGTAAAGTAAGCTCATAACAAAAATGTGTGCATGCTCCTTACATACCACATATCTGTTTTTTTTTTTTTTTTCTTCTTTGGAATTTGCGCTTGTGAGAGCTGATGTGGCTGTACAAGCAATGTTGTAAACCTTTATGCACACCAAAAAATGAAGAATTTCAAAAAAAATAAATAAATACAGTTTTACATTTTATAAGGCTAACTAAAAATCGCATCTCTAAACAAATATGGGGTTTCGGTTCCACCATATGGCCATTTTCAATCCCTATATTTCTTTGCAGAGATGGGTCATTTTAAGTAGCCTTTTAAAATGTAAAACACTGTACACACACTTTAGACTTGGAAAAATATAACAAGAAAATATTAAATGTTTGAGAGATAGCAATTGCCATGATTGCTCCCTATAATTCTTCCCATTGTAAATTGTTTTAGATGGTTAAGAAAATTAACTGTGATTATATTACAAATAAATTGCCTTTTCCAGCACCACATATGTGATGTTGGAGTGTTGTAATATGAATATCACTGTCTGTTCACCACTTCAAACCACAGTCTGTTAACATTGCTAAAACAATGTACATCTTCCACCAACTGCCCACCTATGCTCTACCTAGACTATTTTGTTTGTGTTCCTAAAGTTGGTAGTTAAATACTGTCTCTTCTTATATACACTTAGCATACATAACATTTTTGTAATTTAAATTTTTATTGAATTAATGTATTTTGTACCTCACAAAAATTACTAAGTTGTTTCATAAAATAGATTTAGTTTCATATTCGTACACATGGCAAAACATGATGTGCATTATATACATTCAGATTTTTTAAACATAAATGCATTTAAAAAAAACAACCTAAGATTATGAAGTAAAATTAAAAGTAAAACTAAATTAGCAAGAGAGTGTGAGGTTCCGGACATTGTGATTCGGGATTCTAAAAGGTTTTTTTTTTCTCTCTGGGGATTTTATCCAACAGTATTTTAGCTTACGTAGCATTTGCTACTGCCTGCAAGATGTTTTCCATTTCACACCTTGCAGCTATGCCAGAACAAAGATCATTTAATTATTTCATTTTGAAACTATTACAATCCTATAAAAGATACTGTATTTTTTTTTTTTTAGCGTATTACATTTCCCATAACATTTCTATGCAGTTTTCTTCAAGCTGTTTCTATGACTAAACATAACACACTGCTTAAAAAAAAAAACAAACAAAAAAAAAACCAAGAAAACTATACCACCAAACCAGCTGGAATTCTCTTCATTATAATAAATGGAAAGATAATCTGTATTTATCATAGCGAAACCAGAGCATTTCTGGGGCAAAGCATGAAAGACAGTGCAATCACCATGGAAACCAACGGAATACTTGCTCTCACTGATCACTTTGCTCCAGAATTTCTCCAGAATGTTTCAAGTATAACTGCAGCTGGAATACATCACAAACCAGTTACGCAATGAGTGTTTAATGTCTCAGGACTAGCCACATAAAGGGTGATATTGTTCTATAAAAGAACATAACCCTTTCCGTGGATGACACTCATTGCAACAAACAAACTACCTAAAACATTTGTAGTACCTTTGTATCATGAGATACATTTGTGAAGAACACCACACACCTACCTAGCACCTGACTCTCAACACAACTAAGTTTGATGGACTGAAAGTTCTTGAAATGCATGGAGGAGGAGCTTATTTATCTTTTTGCTATTGGGGATGCTCTGGAATAAACAAGCTTTTGGAAGAGGTACAAACTTATCTCAAGCCATCGCCTTGCGCTTACCAATTACAATTGTTCCCAGAGCTGTCCTTTTTTGGTATTTTCCCAGACAATACCCATAGATACCATGCAAATAGTATTAGTGGCTGCCAGGAAGACTATTCTGCATGCCTGAATTTTAAAGGACGAGCGAACCCTGGTACCATGTCAAACTAAATAAGCTTATATATACAAATAATATAAAGTGGAGCACTTAAAATTACTGTACACCAATAAGTTTAAAAACAACATGTACAAACTTTATATGCTTATACAAAGAAATGATGCTCCTGTTGTGTAAAGAGACGTATCAGATATCAATGAGGATTCAGTAAACATGTAAGGGACTATAAACACACACAAAATAAATAATAGTGCAATTCACAACATTTAGATTTAAAAAAAAAAAAAAAAGCCTCTTGCTAACTTGTGTTGGTGAGCATAATGCATCTAGCAGGCTGCCACTCAAGCTCAATGTATATAGTCAGTCTTTGAAAGCTTTCAAGTTGCGCGGAGTTCTCCAATGCCTACCCACCCATCTGGTGTCACTCCATTCTGTCTACGCGTTTTGTTAAGAAGAATCCCAACATCCGCAATGGTATCTTTACTATGTTTAAATTTAAATAAAATGTTTTGGGGAATAAAAACAATATATGTGCAATGTAATCAAATGTAATGCAGTGGCTTTCAATGTTCAAATAAAAGGATTTAAATAAACTAGATGCATTCACAGTGAATGGACGTTAAAAGCCTAATGGATTATGTGTACTCCTGGCCAACACTAAGTGCTGCTTGACAAACTTAATGGCATATAGCAGCAAACACAAAGCATTGTCTTCCTATAGTCAAACACAAGAGAGAAGTGGAAAAGATATTCATCGTCTGCAAACAGGGAGAAAGAACCATATAATCTATTTCATTTTTCAGGCAGGGTTAAGATGCAAAATGCTGCATAATATTTATTTTGTTAAAACTATACAAATTTGAACATGACAGAATTTTAAAGTAAAAGGACGACTAAATGCAGCCAGACATCTTAATTTAAAAACAAAAACAAACAAAAAAAACCCCCCAAAGCTTATATTTAAAGTTATACATAAGGAAAAGTATGGATGACTTTTTCTTATGTATAACTTAAGGTTGACAAATCTTGGAGTTTTCGTCAAGCTCCACGGCCTTTGTCTTCGGATGTATTTACCTTCTTCCAGTGTTGTGTTACTTCCAGGAGCGGGGCATCACTGCCACTCTGTGTTGACTCCCGCACGATCCAAGAGTCAACAAAGGTCCATTGGAGGCATAGACCCTGGGCATGCGCATCCATTGATGTGCATGTCCAAGGAAGGGGAGAACGTGCAATTCCAGGCGCCAGCATCTTAGGCCTTTAGTGACTTGGTGAAACTCAATCAAACATCAAGTGCAACTCATAGGAAAGCACTGAATTCAATGGTGTCCTATGAGAAGCATGAGATTGGCCGTGCACGTGCATCTTATCACCACCTCTATGTATCTCTATGAGGATCATAGGATTGTATGTTTGGAGAGGAAGCGGCTTTGCACAATTATGTCGCAGGAGGTGGAGCTTGTAGCAGCACAGAGGGATATCTCCTTGGATCAAGAAGCTAATACCCCACAAATTAAAAATGATATCCCTGTATATTATGTTTTTGCAAGTATTTATCAAATTGTGGTTTAAACATCTGCACAGACTCTTATAAAACCACCTCTTCAGACAGAGAATTCCACATCCTTGCCTTAGACTAAATCTCCTTTCTTCCACTCTGAATGGACTATGTATAGTCCTACTTTTGGATAGATTTCCAGACAAAAATAGAACTATACATTGGACACAGTCATGCAGGTCTTGTTTATATATACTCCATTAATGTATTTGCATACAGGGAACCTAATCAGTGATTATATCAAAGGTTTACTTTTAAAACCCAGCAAGTAATTGTCCTATATGCATACTTCGGGAGTGATACAAAAACATTAAAACAATGTAACCCATATACTTATTGAAATGTAGAAAGGAAAATATAAGTATATTTATATTTTATGTCTGCACAAACACAAGGAGCCACATGTGCCCTGTACAATAAAACATTATCAAATTTCACAAGGCAATTCTGGCATCACTCATGTTGGAGTACAGATATCCAGATTGCTGTTTGACTGATTAGGTTTTTAATTGAATAAAATAAAAATAATAGATAAAAATAGAGAAAGGAAAAGAGCAGATAATATATATCAACCCCTTATTTTAATGTGGAATATAAAAAATGCATTAAAAATCTATTTATTGATCCAATTGCAGTTCAGTTTAAAATTCATTTCTATGTTTACTAAATAAATCCTTCTGTGTACACCACACTGATAAGCTGGATAACACTTTGGAGTTCTGATCAGAATAAGAAGGTATTTTATATATATATATTATTAAAGGATCTACTCAAATTAAATTTTGTAATTGTGGTTACAATAACAACTCACTATTTACTAAATAAACTATCGTGTACGCAGCACTAACTGGGTCAATCATTGTTTGGATTTTTAATCATTCTAATAAAACACGTTTTTCTTTCTGCTTAGGTTAAAGTGTGTAATATCGAAGACAGAGGATAAATGCAGGTCTTCGATGAACACAAACACCAATTTTTCAGGATTGCATCTCTGGACAAACTGCACGGATGTACCCTGATCATTTTTTGATTATATGTTGGAAATTCCCATAGATACTGGCAGGATAGTGGCCCTTGAGGACAGCGTCTAACACTCTTCTGCACAAGCCTGAAGGATGCTTGAAGCATGAGTGATAGACGAAGGAGAGAATAAAGGCCAAATAGCAATTTCACTCGATGTTCCAGAGACGGGAAGCTTGGATCGTACATACCAATCTGGCAAGCACGGGCAAGCAGATGGTGCATCACAAATTGGCAACATTTAAATTTGAAGCAGGAAAAGTTCAGGGGGTTAAGCCGAGAAACGTAGAACCAACAAGAAATGTAAGAGTATAGAATGAATTAATTTCATCTCCTTCAGGGAGAAAAGTGAATTTAATATACGGACATGGTAAAAATCTTGTTTAAAAAAAGTCAGGTGTCAAAATCAATATTTGATCTCTCTCTATAATAGATACTACAGCACTCATCATTTGTACATGAGAACTTTGTGCACATACTTTATACTTATTTGTGAGCTATTTTAAAGTGGAATCATTACTACCCTGGAATCCATGTTTACAGGGCCTCTGCACCAAAATCACTACATTAATCTGCAGTAGTTTTGGTGCTTAACGTGCCCCTTTGTTATATTAATTGGCTATGTGAACCAAGCTGCTTAAGGATAGCTATCAGAAAGAGGGAGTAGAAAATGTAAAAAGGGAGTTCTTCAAAAACTTCAGATAACGTGAAATAAAAAACAGAATAAAAAAAAAAAAAAGATATATTATAACAGATTATATTGCTGAAAACTTTTCATGTCAATTTTCCTTTAATTCACAAACGCAAGCCATTTTCATTCATTCTGTTTGAGGAAAATACATTAAAATCATGTTTGCAAACCATGCCTACTCTAATATAAACCAACATTCACATGCCTTCACACTAGACACACATCCAAATGCACAGAAGATTTGTATTCAGAAAACTGTGAATTTAGTAAATTTGAGGTCAAAATCTAAGAACTTGAAAGAAAAAAAATGGATAAGGCATAGAATGTTCCCAATTGAGCTATTTTGGCCTAAATTCTGAGGTCCAGTTTTCAGTGTACAACAATTCACTGTTTAGGTAAGAGAGGGTAGTGTATAAAATGTATTGTTCATTAAAAGTGCTGTTCAGCAGAATGTTGTGGTTGTAACGACCATGGCTATATGTCAGATTGAACATATGGTGAATCTTTTGCTTCCCAGCACACACAGCAAACTGACACATACAGCCTGCCTGCCATCGATTCGGTGCGTGAAGGAAGAAACATATTACGGCCAAGTACAACCTACTGCACTGTCTACTGAGATGAAGTTGATGAATCAGAAAGTCCAGCTGGCACCATCCAAGTTAAAGCAAGATGTGGTTTTAAAGAACAAAGTTTTCATGATAAATTCCCACTAAAACATCAAAGATATCTAACTGCAACTGTGATGCATTCTGAATTTTAGTAAATTAGACGGGGCAGTGGGTTTCCTCGGCAGAACGCACACACACAAGGTTCTATGCTTATTCTCAAAGTACCATTATTTAAAACAATAGAAATGTCTCAACCCTTTTAGATATTACACACTCACTACAAACTAGCAAAGTCGTTTTGTTATCAAGGCTACACATAATAAAACATTTTAAATGAATATTATACAGCCAGTGATTTGGGTTGTATTTAAATTACATTAAACAGTAACATAAAAAGGAAAGCATTTATTAAACAAAAGACATTTCATGACAATGTGTTTTAATATTTTTTCCATTTTAACTAAAGATCAAAAAAAACAAAACACTTTAACTGGCAGTTGTGTGTTTAGGAAAGTATTTTAAGTATGAATGTGGTTCATAAACCATTTTTTTTTTATTTTTTTATTAAAAGAGCTATTGTTTAAGGTAATTTGACATCAGTTTAATGTGTTACAAGTCTTCCATTTTAGATATCGGTAAAAATAGAAATCACCATGGTGTATACCATGATCGGACATAACGCATTGATATGTAAAATAAAAATATTAACCAGAAGTCAAATTCATTGGTGGATTACAACATATATGTGGCTATATAGTAGATCTGAATATATATACTGCCAGGACACACAATCACCCAGTTAAAAATTGGGTAATCATAATTTCAAACTGATGCAATACGTCTAGACTGAAATAACAGGTCAGCAAGTGTTCAAACAAAGGAGACAGAGAAATATAGGGGTTTAGAAGAGTCTGGAAAGAAAAAGGGATACAAGCAACTAGGGACAATATTATAGTTAAATTACTACTTGCTTCCACAAGAGGGCATCACACACTCTTATCACCGAAGCATGGCTATTACAGAGAAATTACAATGTACCAGAACATTTAGATTAATTTTTTTTTTTTTTTAAGTACATAAGAATGAGTCTCACTAATGCTCAAAAAGATCTCCATCACATGGAAGAAGGTGCCCAGAATATCAACAGCATCACACATCAAAGCACTGGGCACAAAGGGGTACATGGCAGAATAGGGTGAATATTTAAAATGGGATTTTTTTTACAACTAACTTTTAGATGCATAAACTTGGCACATCATGGCAATCAGCTTCAGAGGCATAGAATTGGCATACCATGGCAATCAGTTTTAGATGCATAAAATTGGCATAAAATGGCAGTTTTAGAGGCATAATTCTGGGATATCATGGCAGTTTTAGAGGCAGAAACTTTGCACATCATGGTAATCAATTTTAGAGACATACTCACAGACTCAGAATCAGAAGTGCTGTGTCCTGCTCCTTCATCCAGGCACCTCACATTGATTATCCCAGTGGTGGAACTAATGTAGAGGGTGCCCTGTTGCAAATATGTTTTCTTGGCCCCCCTCTACTGCAAGTGTGGCCAAAAGGTAGATCTCCATCTGTCGGAGAATTTCAACAATGCTGTACCAGATGGGGATCTACCATTTTCTTATTATTGCAGTGTTATATTTGTGAGCAGTGTTTGAGCGTTTGAATGTAAGCATGTTTTTGTATTAACACACATACAGAGACACACACAGACACACAAATACACACCATGACACAGCAATACACACAATAACACCTAGTTTCCCACACATAGATAAACAGACACTCATGTACACAGATACACACGGACACACAAATACACACAGATACACAAATACACACAGATACACAAATACACGCAGAGACAGGAGGTAAGGGTGACCGTGTGGGGAAGAGGTGAGGGTGACCGTGTGGGAGGGTGTGTGTGTGCTGGTAACAATGTGGGGGCAGTGTGAGGGCAAAGTGAGAAAGGTTACAGTGGGCGGGCATGGGGAGGAGTGGGCAGGCAGGGGGCAGGGGGAGAAAAGGTTACAGTGGGGGCTGAGAGTGAATGGGTCACAGTGGGAGGGCCGGAGTGAAGGGCGGCATGGAGGGAAGGCAGGAGTGAAGGGGTTAGTGTGGGGAGGGCAGAGAGTGAAGGGGTTACATGGGGGAGGGCAGGAGTGAAAGGGTTTTGGGAGGGGAAGTGAGGGTTACATGGGGAGGGCAGGAGTGAAGGGGCTACATGGGGGAGGGCAGGGGAGTGAAGGGGTTACATGGGGAGGGCAGAGAGTGAAGGGGTTACAGGTGGGGAGGGGCAAGGAGTGAAGGGGTTACATGGGGGGAGGGGGCAGGAGTGAAGGGTTACATCAGGAGGGCAGGAGTGAAAGGGTTACATGGGGAGGGCAGGGAGTTACATGTGAGGGCAGGGAGTGAGGGGGTACATGGGGAGGGCAGGAGAAGGGGTTACATGGGGAGGGCAGGGAGGAAGGGGTTACATGGGGAGGGCAGAGAGTGAAGACAGGGAGGGGGCAAGTGAAGGGGGGAGGGGCAGGGAGTGAAGGGGTACAGGTGGGAAGGGCAGGAGTGGAGTTACATGGGGAGGGCAGGGGAGGAAGGCATGAGGGCAGGGATGTTACAGTGTGGGGAGGGGTGCAGGGAGTGAAGGGGTTACAGTGTGGGAAGGGCAGGGAGTGAAGGGGTTACACGGGGAGGGCAGTGAGTGAAGGGGTGATATGGGGGAGGGCAGGGAGTGAAGGGGTGACATGGAGGAGGGCAGGGAGTGAAGGAGTGACATGGGGGAGGGCAGGGAGTGAAGGAGTGACATGGGGGGAGGGGGTTGTCTGGTGGTTGTGTCCTACCTTCATTGAATTCCCTGGTGGTCCAGTGTCTCCCTGGTGGTTCGGTGGGGTAACTCTCCGGTCTGCAGCTCCACCGGGTGCAGAGCTGCAGACAGTGTAATAAAAAAGTCTTGTGAGCTCCTAGAGTGTTGCCATGGTAATGCTCTGGGAGCTCGTGAGACTTCTATCACACGGTCTTGCAGCTCTGGGCAGACTGATTGGAGGGAGCCCGGCGGCATACAGGGCAAGCCGCCGGGCCCCCTCCTAGTGTCAGTCTGCTTGCCCGAGTCCCCTGCGGCCCTGAATGTGTGGGTCAGCGCGACCCACTGGGAATCGCCCCGCGACCCACCAGTGGGTCTCAACCCACACTTTGGGAACCGCTGGTCAAAAGCGTTACCGAACTGAAAGCCTAGTTTGGGATTTTCCCAGTTCAGCTATTTGACCTTAAATTGAACTTTGAATTTACCCTGAACTTGTGGGATTTGTGGGCAATCTTGGTAAAAGTACATGTAGGGATAGGAGATATGTAGCTTCCTCCCATGATTTATGAGAGTCAGGGACTACACTTTTATAGATATTTACAAAGCAATTTCCAGGAGCAATTTGCATGGGATCATCTTGCACCATA
Organism: Pelobates cultripes; assembly: GCA_933207985.1. Lineage (NCBI taxonomy): Eukaryota > Metazoa > Chordata > Amphibia > Anura > Pelobatidae > Pelobates > Pelobates cultripes. The sequence continues at coordinate 275,311,023 of OW240916.1, forward strand.
CGCTATACTACGAGAATATATCACGGTTCCTCAAGACTTTTATTGCTTCATATTAAATTGTGTTAAAATAATTTTATGGTTCATTATTTGCATAACTAATTTCATTCTATTTTAAGCTCCCCATTATAAAACTAGGCATTATAAAGAATGCCCAATTGATTCACTTTTAGTTAAATTTCTGGCCATTCAGGTTGAGATGACATCCCGTGCATCATTAAACGTCATCACAATGAAGTGCGAGGAGTTCTTGGGCGCCGTCTTCCCTTAATGAGTTAAATCCTTAATTAAGGTTTTTCCAGACCCCAAAGTCTGGAAACAGCACCCAATAGCTTTGCCTCTTCACATCCTCTGAAAGTCCAAGGGTTAGAACAGGCACCATGCTCAAAGCCTTCACTAGCTTCCAATTAGGAAATATGGGTAACTTGATTACAGTTTTCTTTAAATGTATGTTGATGAAATGCATACAAGAAAAAAAATATTGTGCAATCTTACCAAAGTAATTACAGACAATTATTAAACGAAGACAATAGTGTTAGGAATATAAAGCTGTACTAACATTATAGTGTCCCTCTTCTTCTTCCCCTCCCCCCCTCCGTCGTGGTAAAGTGTTAAACCTTGTAAACACTTACCTGATTTCAACGCAGATGTCCCTTGGCGCTGGGTCAGGCCTCCGACATCATCAGCCAGTGGGAGAAACTAGTTAAAAGGACACTATAGTCACCAGAACCACTACAGCTTAATGTAGTTGTTCTGGTGAGTATAATAGCACCCTTCAGGCATTTTCATGTAAACACTGCCTTTTCATTGCCCCTAGGGACACCTCCAAGTGGCCACTCCTCAGATGGCCACTGGAGGGGCTTCCTGGCTCAGGGCTGCACAGTAAGCAGCCCTGCCGTTCAGCGTCCCCATGCTCTGCATGGAGACGCTGAATTTTCCTCATAGAGATGCATTGATTCAATTCATCTGTATGAGGAGGTCCTGATTAGCCAAAACGGCATTTAAGTCATGGAAAGGCCATGGTGAGTCATATAACAAATGTCATAGTACGCATCAATAAAATAAATTTCTTTATCAAACCATTAAAAGGTTTATCACTTTAAAAGACCCTTATTCCCAAAATATAGATCTTAATCATCTCTACAGAAAACTGTTAACAAAGAACCGATGAATCATGTCAACTGTTCATTATATCCAAGTACATCAGAACTAGGGACAAAAGACGCAAAGTTTAACCAGGCAGAATCAAACTGTCACCCAACTGAAAATCAAACATTAAACGTGTGTGCATATGGAATATAAATGCTCAGGGGAGGGAAACTAACCTCAAAAAAAACAAAAAACAGCAAGATACACTTTGTTATTTTATGCATGCATTCGAAATACACAAGGACTAAAAAGAACAAAAGCTTTTATTACAATACAAATTAGATCAGAAGGGAAAAAATACTAATCCATTTTTGCTGCTCAGATTGTGGAGGAGAGGGAGAACCCTTTCATGCAGCAAAAATGGTTTTTATGTGTACGTGTGGTGGCCAAAGAGATAATGATGTAAAAGGTCAGAAACTATAGGGGGTATACCTTGGGACTGGACAGAGGGGTCCATGTACACAATGAATATACTTTTGCAATCAGAAGTGACGGGTTTCTGATTGGAGTGGATGTTTTTGCTGCATTCTCCATGTACACTATAATAATATTGCTTTTGTTTTTATTTATTTTTTTCCTCCTATCAGTTTAACCCCTTAACGACCGAGTACGGTTCAGGACCATCATCGGCATTTTTCCATTGCCGACTGGTGATGGTCCTGAACCGTCCTAACGGTAAGATGTACTTACCCGGTCACTGTCGCTCCCCCGGCGGCGCTCCCGTTGATGGTGGATTAGGACCCCTGGGGCCATGTGATCGCTCAACAGAGCGATCACATGGTCACAATAGGTGTCCTAGTGTCTGCCTGCAGGGGGACTGTCTGTGCTGACAGGCAGTCTCCCTGCTAGTGTAAAATATAAAAAAAAATTCAAGTTAATGTTAATAAAAAAATAAAAAAAATGATATAATATATGTATATATATCATATATAATATAAGTGTATTTTTATATTAAAATGTACATATATTAATATAAAAATACACTTATAATTAAATTACACACAAATATAATATATATAATAACTATATATATTGTATATATATATATATATATATATATATTATAAAATACAAATAACAAGTACATTAAATAAAAATACAAAATTTAAAAAAAATGACATTTTATTCTAACTGTATTTTGATATTAATATATTTATATCAAAATACACTTAGAATGAAATTGTATATATATCTATGTATATATAAATAAAAATAATACGAAATATACATATGTCCATATACAAAATTACATAATTATTTAAATATACACGTAGACTTCAAATATATAAATATGCATACATATTTAAATTCTATGTGCCTATTTATGTAATATTTTTACATAATTAATTTTATTAATTGCAATTTGAGGGACCTGCCTGCCAACCCAGGCCGAAAGTCCAGAGAATTTAAGCGATGATATTGTCAGTGAAAGTGACTTTTTTCGCATTTTTCACACACAAACAGAACTTTTACTGATGATATTGTTGTGATACGTTTTCCTGTTTTGAAACACTAATATTTGTGTTCAGCAAAGTCTCCAGAGTATAACAGTACCCCCCATATAGAGATTTTAGAGCGTTTTTGAAAGTTACAGGGTCAAATATATGGGTCAAATATTTTTACATTGAAAATGGCCAGGTTGGTTACGTTGCCTTTGAGAGCGTATGGTAGGCCAGAAATGAGAATTACCCCCATGATGGCATAGTATTTGCAAACGAAGACAACCCAAGGTATTGCAAATGGGGTATGTCCAGTCTTTTTAGTAGCCACTTAGTAGTCACAAACACTGGCCAAAATTAGCATTCAACTTAGTTTTTTTCTTTTTTCACACACATACAAATATGAACGCTAACTTTGGCCAGTGTTTGCAACTAGGTGGCTACTAAAAAAAAACTGGACTTACCCCATATTGAATACCTTGGGTTGTCTACTTTAAAAGAAATATGTACATGTGAGGTGTTATTCAGAGATTTATAAAAGATAATAGTGTTACAATGTCACTATTGATACATTTGAAAAAAATGTATGTTTTGAAACCGCAATATCCTACTTGTACCTATAGCCCTATAACTTGCAAAAAAAGCAAAAAAGCATGTAAACACTGGTATTTTAAAACTCAGGACAAAATTTTGAATCCATTTAGCAGTTTTTTTTTTATTCGCTTTTGTAGATGAGTAAAAGATTTTTCAAGTAAAAGTCAAAAAACCTGTATTTTTTTCAATTTTTCATCATAATTTTTTTTTTTTTAATTAAATTACATGAGATTATATAAATAATGGTATGTAAAGAAAGCCTTTTTTGTTCTGAAAAAAACAATATATAATTTGTATAGGAACAGTAAATGAGAGAGCGGAAAATTACAGATAAACACAAACACCACAAAAGTGTAAAAAGAGGCCTGGTCGCAAATGTACAACATCGCAAAAACAATCCAATCCTTAAGGGGTTAATTGGTATGCTTTCCTGAAGGAGTGTGTTTTCAAAGATTTTTTTGAAGGAGTGGAGACTGGGTGAAAGTCTAACAGAGAAGGGAAGGGAGTTCCATAGAAAAGGTGCAATCTTGATGATCTCCAATCCAAAAAATGCTTTCCCAAAGGAGCATTGGGAGCCTACTGCGTATGGTCGGCAAAAACGCCAAGCTGTGCCAGTCAGCATCTCTCATGTGTGAGGGAGGACAGGAGAGGGAGGCTCTGACACAGGGAGGGAGAAGGGGAAGGGGGGCTCTGACACAGGGAGGTAGAAGGGGGAGGGGGGCTCTGACACAGGGAGGGAGAAAGGGAGGGAGGCGAGGAAGGAGGGTAGGCTCTGACACAGGGAGGGAGAAGGGGAGGCGAGTAAGGAGGGTAGGCTCTGACACAGGGAGGGAGGAGTGAGAAGGGGAGGGAGTGAGAAGGAATGGAGGAGGGGAGGCTCTGACAGAGGGAGGGGTGGGAGGAGGGAGGGCTCTGACAGGGAGGGGAGAGAGGAGGGAGGGCTCTGACAGGGAGGGGAGAGAGGAGGTAGGGCTTTGACACAGGAAGGGGAGGGGGGTTAAGACACAAGGATGAGTGAGGGTAAGGGTGAGGGGGGGGAGAGACACCTGAAATAGAATGGAACAGAGGCTTCTCTATGAGAAGCTTCTGATTGGACAATTCTCTGACTGAAAGTCACTCCTGTGAAAAAGGTGAGGGCTTAAAAAGGCTGCAGTCATAAGAACTGCAGCTTTTGCAAACTGTTTTAGATTGTAAACCCAATGAATACATAAAAATATACATGCATTTATTCATTGGGGGCATGTCTAAACTATGGGGGGTTCTGTTTTTTTTTTTCCCAAGTGTGGAGTGGTCTTTTAAGCAATACTCTTTATGGCATTGGCAGCCCTGGAGAGACATTAGTCAGGCCAGGGTTAAACCATAACATGTTTCCAATGTAGTAATTGTTCAAAACTTAATGGAGAGGGCATTTTCTTGTAAATGTCTGTCCTGGCGCCTACCTTGCCCTGTGGTTTTAAAACATTGTTAAATGTCTTCTAGAAATAGTGTAATGCAAACCATCAACGCCATAACAAAACTATAAATGAAAGGTAACAATAATTCAACCGATAACCTCACTGGGATTGCAGTATCTAAACGTGTAGAATAAGTGGTGCTATAAAACGACAGACTTCAATTAAATTTGACCTGTAGCAAATTGTTTTTAAACTGTAGGCACTTTAATAAATATGATTCCCATTAAAATGCAAAGTCAAATAACTTACCTGGTTTAATATACACAAAGTTGTTCAGATTTTGCAAATATAAACAAAACAGGATTGGAAATTTGGCATGGCAAAATATGTTTTATACCCCAAGCATTTTATATGTGTAGAATGTATTAATCATATCTGTTGTAGTAGTGGTTATGGTGTCAGGAGTGCCCTGGTGCCCTCCCATGGTAAATAGTCAAACTATTTGCTAGAGATTGAACAACTTACCTAGGGTACATCCGGAAAAAAACCTCCTATGGAACCAAAAGCTCCTGCAAAGATTTTACATGAGCTGCAGTGACCTAATCCCTGAGAACATCAGTAGGTCTTTCAGCTAATGAGCTGTGTTCTGCACAGCCGGAGCGGCAGCACAAGAGGAAGTGCGACTGGCAGACTTAAGTTGCCAAATATGTTATAACTAGGTCTACCTACCCTGGGAGCCGGCAAGGGCACTTCTGGCACCAATCTACTAAAGACTGGGGGCACAGGTACTGAGCTGTATAAGGGGTCCCAAAACTTCTGATTGCCAGAGCATGGACACACTAGGCAGTTCCCCGGGGGTACCACATGCATAGGGTCTTGCCAACTTGTTAGTATGTTATTCTGGGAGATGTATTCAGAACTTTCAAACCCTCTTTATTAAACCATTTAGGTGGACCTCCGTATCAGCAGTTATCTGCACATGCGATCTTGCTGTTGCGAATACATATCTTAACCTTGATGAAAACAACGTACACGTACTAATTGTACATAAACAAGACAAAATAAACACACATTGTTTTTCAAAGCTGTAAAGCTATAACAAAGTTCTTCTAATATTTTTAACAGTCCATGTCCGTTGCCTCCCCCTACTACCTACTAAATGTTTGTGTGGATCAATCTCTGCTGTACAGCATGTTATTTAATATTTAAACATGGATTCTGTTGGAGGTAAAAATAAATATAAGCTTAAATGGACACTGTAGGTACCCAGACTACTTCAGCTCATTAAAGTGGTATGGGTGCAATATTCAATGTCCCTTAACCCTACAGTGGTAATCATTGTAGTTTCTAAGAAACTGCAATAATTACCTTGCAGGGTTAACTCCTCCTCTAGCGGCTGCCTACTAGACAAACCACTAGAGAGACTTTGAGGTGCTTAGATGACTTTTGGTCATCTAAATTATGCTGGACGTCCTCACGCTATGCATGAGGACTTCCAGCATCCCCAGATAGGAGAGCATCAAATAATGGTTTTCTATGGAGAAAACCTAATGTGAGAGCGGCCATTCGGTGCACGCGCATTAGGTCTCCCCAGCCGGCAGACGTCGGATTCTATAGTGCCAGGAAATTGGCTTTTTTTTTTCTGGCACTATAAAATCCCTTTAATTGTATCGATAATTTAAATTTTTATACCTGTGAAAGCTTGTTTAGGCATGGCCCCAGTGCACTGCTTTGCTGCTAAGATAGCAGCCCTGGTTGAATTAAAATTAAAAAAAAAACAACAAAAAAAAAAAAACAGGGCCTAAATATAAAGGTGTATTAAGGAGAGACTCCTTTTTCTCTGCAACGCATGACCTGCAACTACTACCAAGATATATCTAGCATATTATATTTGGTCATAAACGTGGTTGTTTACACTATCAGCATACAATATTAGATAACAGTAAGTCGAACGTGGAACCATTTGGCATTTTTATAGACTTTTTTTAATGCATGCATTACTGGGCCTAAAAAATTCACATGAGCAGCATCTGCCTATCAACAAAATACATCAGGACTATGAAAAAAGTAATTAAATAAAACTTACGAAAATGTTCCCAGCTCTAGTCAAGAAAATCTTTAGTCACTTACACTTTTAAATCAAATTTTAGGCTAAGGTTTGATGTCATTTACTAAATTTTATATATATATTTATTTCTTTTTCTTTATCTGTTTTTAGTGTTATAACTCGCATTTTTGACTATAGGCTATTTTACAGCAATGCAACAGATTTATCAATTTCTGCACTTTTCACCCCCAAAACAAGTCTGTTTCACCTTTTTATCACAATTTTTTCTGCCACTCTAAATTTGGTGGTCTTGTGGAAATTACTATAAAGAAAATCCTTCCTTTTAGATTTAGGAAAATATAATCAATATGATCAAAATAATCAATCAGTCACTTTTCAGAACACTGACCAATTTTCTTCACAGAATCATCAAACTGAAAACCCACTAGAACGGACACGGCATGAACAAACCCTCTCCATTTTATTTATTTCTGCTATTTATAAAGCAACAACAGATTCCGCAGCGCTGTACAATTAGTGGAGAACGTACACTATACACAGACAAATACAAGAGGATGAGAAAGCCATGCCCATAAGCCATTGGAGCTCTTTGATACAAAGTGCTTAGCTAGATAGCCCATGAGCTTACAATCCATAAGAGAAGAGATATAAGTGAATTTAAAAAAACATTATTAATATGATAAACATTATTTTCTATTGCACAATACTTCTTATTGAACTTTAAAAAAACAACTGTGATTAAATATTCACTTTTTTAAAATGTTTTATTAAAGTGTATTACATTAAACTTAAAGCGGATCGGTCACCAGAAATAAACTATATCATCTGTTTCTACATACAGTAGCTCCATTTTTCTGAATCTCTCTGTGCTGACATTTTCATAATAAAATAAACATTTTATTTTTATTTAGAAAATATTTTACCAGGAAGATTTTACATAAAGAAGATGTGTACTACTTTACCTTATGTATAGCAGTCAAGTTGACCAAAGACATATTGTAGGGTTCTATCCCACCATCACAGCCTTGTTTTCTGGGGTCCACTAAACCTCTCTATTCTTTGGGCAGACCTACCAACTATATTGGTAGGCTCTTCCCTTTGGGCCAGACCAACTTTTGCTTGTCTTAACTTGTCTGCTGCTGTATGTAATTGCTCTGTGTAAACCTGATGTAGTAAACAAGTTAGGCTGAGTACCAATTGGTCAGATAACAGCAGAATCTGATCGAACATGGCTGCTCAGCTGGATAGAAAATGCGAAAATCAATACACATCGTGTAAAAAAAATAAAAAATAAAAAATCATGGCATTTACATAAAAGTAATTCACATTTAAAACAAACAAGTGAAAACTTGTCCTTTAAGGATAAGAAGGCATTCAGTCAGATTTTATCATAAATGCAAAAAAAACCAAAAAAACAAAACAAAAAATTATAAAGATCAGGATGACTACCAAAAGTCCTAATAAAAATATGGAGAAGCAATTACTTAAACCTGTTCACAATAATCAAAAGAGCAGGAAAATCAATTGTGATACAGTAACCTTAGTCATCTTTAATCACCACTTTTAAAATATTCGTGCTAAATTACTTTTTGTATACAATTATATTAAGCTCTATCAAATAAAACTCCAGTGGTTAATTATTTATTTGTGTGCAATAACAAATTGCCCTATTCTACAGAGAGACAAATCAACTTCTTCTCTGCCAGAAGGGTTGGGACAGATGGATAGAAAGAACAGATCCAAAATCTCACTTTCATAACTGCAGCCTCATTAACAACTAATTAATTGAAAAAGAAATGCTACAAATCCTTCACATACATAAATCAGTAGTTTAGAAAAAGTGGAAAACAGCTGATATAGATTGTACCTAAAAAAATAAATAAAAAAAGAGAAGGGGCCATTTTTGGAACAGTATTCATTGCTTCTAAAAGCATAAGTGGTCATGGTGGAAGGAGTAACCCTTTAATTGCTTAAGAAGATTTTAATAAATACTACCCTATTTTCCTGTGATGTCAGTACTGCATTCATGCCAGGCCAGTGTTTTTTTGTTTGTTTGTTTTTTTACAGTAATAACACTTTTGTCTACCTAACTTCTCTCTCCTACTTGACTTTTCCTGCTTGGGGGCATGTCCATCAAATCTATCTTCTCTGCCATTAAAAGAAAATTTAAAAAAAGTGAGTCTACGATAACAGGTTTAACGTAATTTTGTTTAAAATCAGTGAGCAGTATCACAAGGTCGTGCTACAATAGTAAGTAGGTTGTGTGGGCAGTGATGTATCCTGGTTTTGTGCTGCCCTAGGCAGGACAAAACGGAGGCGCCCTCCTCCCCCACCACCTGCCCAACCCTTTCCCACCCCCACACACACTCTCACTCACTGACACACACTTACTAAAAGAAATACACACACTAAAAGACACACACACACAGGTACACACACACACACACACACACAGGTACACACACACACACACACAGGTACACACACTAACAGGCAAACACACTCACACACTAACATACACACACACTGGCAGACACACACACACACTCACTAACAGGCAAACACACACACACTAAAAGACACAGACACACACTAACAGACACACACACACTTACTAACAGACACACACTAACAGGCAAACACACACTAACATACACACACACTGGCAGACACACACACACTGGCAGACAAACACACACTCACTCACTAACAGGCAAACACACACACACACTAAAAGACACAGACACACACTAGCAGACAGACACACACACTAACAGACACACACACTCACTCACATTGTCCCTAGTGTCTCCGTGTCCCAATGTGTCTACCTATATCTCACAGCATCCCCATGTGTCTCAGTGTCTCCACATCTCCCAGTGTCCCTAAGTGTCACCATGTGTCCCCTAGTGTCTCAGTGTCCCCATGTCTCCCTTTCCCCTCATCTCTCACTTCCCTCACTTCCCTGAGCTGTAGACTGTCTCTGCAAGCTGGGAGCTGCTGTCTGAACTCTCTGTGCTGTGTAGCTGCTCCCCCGCGGATCAGTGAGTAGAGAGAGGCAGGGAGGGATATGCTGTAACTTCCTATCCCTGCCTCTCTCCATACACAGTGACCCCTACTGGCCGGTGCTAGTATTGCAGAGTAATCTCCGTTTATACTGAGAAAAATTTTGCATTCTTATTGCCGGTATTACTGCAATACCATCACGGCCAGGCAGCCTCAAATACAGGATGTGCCTTAAAATACCAGTCAGATGGCAAACCTAAGAGTAGTGTGTTAAAAAAGCAAAACATTTTTTTTGAATTGGCCTATTCCATGGGCCTGGGCCTGGAGCTGCAGCTCCATCAGCCCCTATGTTAATCCGGCCCTGCTCATGGACATTAAATATTTAAGTTGTGTAACCAGATCAGTGTCAGAATCTGTGACATCAACCTTTCTATATTGTGTCTTGTTTTTTTAAAAATATTTTTATAAGCAATTATTTAGTTTTTTGTTGTTTCTTTATAAATGTTCTAGTATAAGTAAGAATACAAAGAGGCTAACTATACATATCAAAATGAGCAAAAAGGGAGGCGGAGCCTGACCTCCATATTGGATACACATTTTTTGAGAGCTCCTTGATTGTTATAGACTTGCCTTATCTCGGACTTGGTTGGTCCACCTTGGAGCGGTTGCTATAACCATATTTTCCACTGTATTAATACTCTGTTTGGCACAGTGCGCCCTAGTGAGAGCTTGGGACGGGAGAGGCAGCTAATCTCCCAGTCTGGAGCAACCTGAGCCCTAGTGGAGGTGTTCCCGATCTCTACCTTGGAGTCCCTACTGATGTACCCAGACACATGCTTATGCAATATTAAGCAGATAGTGTCTCACTCAAGCTGGCGGGCGCTGCATGCTCAACTGACAATAGTGCTATGACGATAGATTAGCAAAAATAAGTCATAGGGTACAATACTATAGGGATCCATACAATTCAAGAAGATTATAGTAAATAATAAAAATAAATACATTTCTGGGGGCTGGAATTCAGCTGTAAATTTTTGTATTTTTATTTTATTTAATTTTTTTAGTGTAGAATCCTGTCCCCAACAAACATTTAGTTAAGTCTACTTTCTTGTGGAGGAGAAATCTGCATACTGTATATGTCATAGTTTTTCTTGGATTGACTAGGGGAGAGTCTGATGGTGGTAGGCAGGCTATTCCATAGGATGGGAGCCACGCGCGAAAAGTCCTGCAAGCGCGAGTTGGCCGCACGGGTACGAGCGGCGGACAGAAGGTGGTCACGGGCAGAGCGGAGGGACCGAGAAGGGGCATACCTATGGATCTGTGAGGAGATATGAGGGGCTAAGATTATTCAGGTATGGGTTAGCACTTTAAAATGACTCCTATAGGATACAGGAAGCCAATCAAGAGTGCCAATACAATTCCTTACAATAGGAAAGAAATGGGAGGATAGTGCAAGGCAAAACACTGCATTGCGGCAATCAGATGGTCTCTCTCGTGTCTGAGATTTGCAGACACAAAACAGGTATAGTGGGTAAGAGATGCACAAAGGGGGGTTGAGACACACAAGCAGTAAGGGATAATAATAATAATAATGTACACACAAGTGGAGGGTAAATGGCATCATACCAAAAAAAATTACAATTCCCAAGAGGATGGAAAAGAGCCAACATACAAGCCTGTCTTGGGTGCCAAGTAACATTGGTACGCCCGTTTACAACACCGTGCACCGTGCATTCATAGCAACACTTTTCTACTAGGCAACTACATTTATTCCCAGAAAGATTAAATATTAAATGAGTACAGAAGAGCAATTAAAATTTTGCAATGAAAATATCATAATATTGAAACATATCCTTCATCAGATTGAATATCTATGAAATATGTAAAAATGTAATAATCACAGAACACAAAAATAACTAATTCGCAACATCTGTTACGACCTACACACTCACAACACTAAGCTGTGAAAAACCCAGAGTAAAACTTAATATCTAAATAACTACATGCATATGACATTTCATAAAATGTTTCATTCAAGCATTTGCTGGAGTATCAGATTATTTATACCAAGCAGCATCTCTAAATGTGTAGCAAACAAGATTTGATTAATCATTTTCATAAAATGCCAATATACTCAGACATGAAGAATTACATAATTGTTTAGTACAATAGCTACAATGATAGTCTGTAAACAGAAATATAATATTCCAATATAATCTCTATTGAACAAATAAAGTATTCGTAGAGATTTATTTTTTAATTTAGTAGAAACACTTATTATGGATTGATTGAGAATAGACTGAAGAAAAATATCAAATTGAACATTATTACTTGGGGGAAAAAATGTTAACTGCCTGTGTTTTACATAAATATATTTTGTTTTTAAAAATTTGATTTGATTTAAAGGAACACTATAGAATTTGGATTACAAATCTGTATTCCTAATGCTAAAGTGCACCTGTCCTTCGTTATATATAGGCCCCAGCCCCCTTTTCCAGAAAAATGAATAAAATACAGCTTTTTACTCACCTTTTTCCAATGCAGAGATATCATTGAGGTACAATGAATTCCTCTAGGGATGGTCCAGTACAACGTTCCTCATAGAGAAGCAACGGGGACCATTTGCACATGCGCCAAGGTTAACCTTTGTAATTCTTTGATGGATACATTTACACCGGTGTTCCCCAACCCAGTCCTCATGGACCTCCAACAGTCCAGGTTTTGTCAGCATCTCCACTGATATAAAACCGTGAAATACATAAATCCTGGACTGTTGGTGGTCCATGAGTATTGGGTTGGGGAACACTGGTTTACATCATCTCTCAATTAATGGTGCAAAAATAAAGAATGGGGAGACAAAGGTCATCCGAACAAAAGTGAATCTGAAGGACAACTATTTTTATTACAGATATTTAAACTACTTTATCTGGCATTCGGAACTGCATCCCGGCGCTTAATGGGTATACAGCAAACTTGTAGAATATATGATTGATCAGAACTTTATGAATAAAGCTGCAGAATTAAGAATCTATATATTCTACCTGTTTACCTGATCAGATACCCTCACTTACTTGAGTTATTCCCACTTACTAACAAGCCTGTTGCTATGTTGTTATTTCATGGTAGTTTTTGCCATTCTAAAATTCTCTGGCTCAGGTCAATTTCAATTATACTGAGCCATCATGTTAAGTGTTAAATCAAGAACCCAAATTTCCTTAGATGAGAAGGCCTACAGGAGATACCATCTGTGACCAGGGTCCTCTGGGCATTTCATGTGCACAATAACCATGTCCCACTAACTGTTTAACATTATTATATACAATGTAACTATGGCATTCTATAGCGTTCTTTGTGCTACAATCAGGAATGAGGGAAAGAAGACAAGATCCAATGATGCCTCTTCTAGTTTTTGTGTGTGTTTTTTTTGTTTTTGGCAGGGGGTACAATGAAATATTCTACAACTGAGTTACATGTCATGCAAACACGTTATGTTCTGTGGTTTGCTAGAGTTAATATATTAAAATGTTTCAAAAGACAACTGTCCTTTTATTCTTAGTAAGATGTATTTTTACCTAAAGCACATAAATGATCTCCGGAGTAAAGAATGCAATAATTTCAGGCGATTAACATGCACAACAGCAGCAAATAACACTTCCACTTATTGCTTGCTGTCTCACGCATCAGTAAGGATGAAAACAAGGTCAAAACACTGGAGTGTTTATTTTTCCCAAGATGTATGAATTTGTAATCTGGTTTTGACTACTGTGCACTATACAGTCCCTTGCAAAAGTATTCACCCCCCTTGGCATTTTTCGTGTTTTGTTGCCTCACAACCTGGAATTAACATGGACTGTTTGAGGATTTGCATCATTAAATATACATAACATGCCCACAACTTTAAAGATTTTTTTTTTTTTGTGAAGCAAACAACTAATAGGACAAAATAACAGAAAAGGTCAATGTGCATAACTATTCAGCCCCCTAAAGTCAATACTTTGTAGAGCCACCTTTTGCGGCAATCACAGCTCCAAGTCGCTTTGGATAAGTCTCTATGAGCTTGCCACATCTTACCACTGGGATTTTTGCCCATTCCTCCTTGCAAAACTGCTCCAGCTCCTTCAAGGTGGATGGTTTGGGCTTGTGAACAGTAATCTTTAAGTCTGAGCACAGATTTTCTATTGGATTGAGGTCTGGGCTTTGACTAGGCCATTCCAATACATTTACATGTTTCCCCTTAAACCACTCAAGCGTTGCTTTAGCAGTGTGTTTGGGGTCATTGTCCTGCTGGAAGATGAACCTCCGTCCTAGCCTCAAATCACACACAGAGTGGTACAGGTTTTGCTCAATAATATCCCTGTATTTAGCATCATCCAATTTTCCCTCAACTCTGACCAGTTTCCCAGTCCCGGCTGCTGAAACATCCCCACAGCATGATGCTGCCACCACCATGTTTCACTGTGGGGATGGTGTTTTTTGGGTGATGAGATGTGTTGGGTTTCCGCCAGACATAGCGTTTTCTTTGATGGCCGAAAAGTAAAATTTTAGTCTCATCAGACCAGAGCAGCTTCCTCCATACATTTTGGGAGTCTCCCACATGCCTTTTCGCAAACTCAAAACGTGCCATTTTGTTTTTGGCTGAAAGTAATGGCTTTCTTCTGGCCACTCTGCCATAAAGCCCAACTCTATGGAGCGTACGGCTTATTGTCGTCCTATGTACAGATACTCCGGTCTCTGCTGTGGAACTCTGCAGCTCCTCCAGGGTTACCTTATGTCTCTGTGCTGCCTCTCTGATTAATGCCTTCCTTGCCCGGTCCGTGAGTTTTGGTGGGCGGCCGTCTCTTGGCAGGTTTGCTGTTGTGCCATGTTCTTTCCATTTGGTTATGATAGATTTGATGGTGCTCCTGGGGATCATCAAAGATTTGGATATTTTTTTTTATAACCTAACCCTGACTTGTACTTCTCAACAACATTCTGAATTACCCAGAAGACTTTTGAAAAATCAGAGCTTGCCCTTTGATAATGGACACTTTACATAATGAATACACCCAAAAGATTTAATATATTCTAGAATGAGCAACAAATCTCTTCCAACACCTCTTAAGTGTGGATAATTTGAGTAATTTATGAGAACAGCAATGTTAATTTCCAAAAGCACAATAATACCCATGCACTTTGTGTGTGTATATATATTATATATGTATAAAAATTTCTTCAAGAATCTGCAGTGATTTACATCAAAATATGACGATCAGGTCGATAGGTGTATCAATATAATGAACCTTTAGGTCAATAAGATTGAATTTGGTTTCCAGGTATCAGTGCTGTGTCTATTGGAAAAGATTCACCCTCATATATACTATTGGCTGTAAACCTGTGTGATATATATAAGTGGAATGATTTTTGGTAAACGTATATTCTTGGATTTCTGTGGTTTGTTGGAAAATCCATACAGAAGGGTAACATTTGAAAACACTGCTTTGCCCCAGATAAAGAGGTCAGATTGTCTGCATCGGAGAGGTGTACATATTGTCCGTTCTGTCTAGAATTATGCTGCTCAGGTTTAAGCGAACATATTGGCACAGCATATTTTAGACATGTTGGGTTGAGATGTAACCCTGTAAATTAATAATGCACTGATATTTGCAGTGCCTTGCAAAAGTATTCACCCCCCTTGACTTTTTACCTGTTTTGTTACATTACAGTCAAAAGTTCAATGTTTTACTAATCTGAATTTTATGTGATGGATCAGAACACAATAGTCTAAGTTGGTGAAGTGAAATGAGAAAAATATATACATAAACCTTTTTTTTTTAGGAAATAGAAAACAGAACATTGGCATGTGCGTATGTATTCACCCCCTTTGTTATGAAGCCCATAAAAAGCTCTGGTGCAACCAATTACCTTCAGAAGTCACATAATTAGTGAAATGATGTCCACCTGTGTGCAATCTAAGTGTCACGTGATCGGTCATTACATATACACACCTTTTTTGAAAGGCTGCAACACCTAAGCAAGAGGCACCACTAACAAAACACTGCCATGAAGACCAAGGAACTCTCCAAACAAGTAAGGGACAATATTGTTGAGAAGTACAAGTCAGGGTTAGGTTATAAAAAATAAAAAAAAAATCCAAATCTTTGATGATCCCCAGGAGCACCATCAAATCTATCATAACCAAATAGAAAGAATATGGCACAACAGCAAACCTGCCAAGAGACGGACGCCCACCAAAACTCACGGACGGGGCAAGGAGGGCATTAATCAGAGAGGCAGCACAGAGACCTAAGGTAACCCTGGAGGAGCTGCAGAGTTCCACAGCAGAGACTGGAGTATCTGTACATAGTTGGGCTTTATGGCAGAGTGGCCAGAAGAAAGCCATTACTTTCAGCCAAAAACAAAAAGGCACGTTTTGAGTTTGTGAAAAGGCATGTGGGAGACTCCCAAAATGTATGGAGGAAGGTGCTCTTGCATGAGTCTGAGAGGTGAGCAGCACTGAGGGAGCCTCAGCACTGTAAAAATGTAAGTAAAACATTTAAAAACAAAATTAACATTTGTATTCCTAACACTTTACTCTTCCTTTACTCTTATTTATCTTCAATAGATCCACTCAAATGTACTATTAAACCTTTATTTCAAAACAAATGAAAAAAATCAAAAGGAAGTGTTTTTCTGTCACCAGGATATTAGTATTACAGCTATACAGAACCTTATATGAACTCCTAGACAGAGATCTCCCACTGATGACCAGCAGGTGACTTCTGGGAAGTGGTTAGTGTGACTTGTAAAGTGGGGTGGAACAGAGGCGGCTCTCTAATTAGGCGATTTAGGCGGCCGCCTAAATTGCCCGAGGGCAGACTGACATCTCGGGTTCTCGGTCTATGACCGAGGACCCGACACAGGAGGGGGCCCGGCGGCCTGCCCTTTGTGCCACCGGGTGCGAGGCCCCTCCTGTCAGTCCGCCCGGGGAGAGAGCCAGCCTCAGTCTGCAGCTCCGCCGGGTGTGAGCTGCAGACTGATGTCTCGCGATCTCCAGCCAATCAGAGCATTGCCGCGGGTTAGCCCTGTTGCACATAACTTAAAAGCCAAATTGCCCCTGACTGTCAATGTTAAGAATGCCTGTAATTCACAAATGATCTGCAACAGAATGGACCTAAACCATTAACAGTGAATTCACTGACAGACTCACATACACAGATAGATACACAGACACACACACAAAGACATGCACAGACACACATACAAAGAAACACACACACATACAGGCAAAAGGTACACATTTGAAGCAACCCTCCTGTTTCCTACCTTTTGGGTGCAGGAGTGTGGCTTCCCTGGTGTCTAGATAGCTGGCTCAAGATGTTGGGTTCAGAGTGTGTGTGTGGGGGGTGGGAGGGGAAGCAATGCGTGTGGTGGGGGTTACAGTGTTGGGGAGCAGTGTGCATATATGGGGGCATTGTGTAGGAGGGTGGCATTGTGGGGAGGGTTACTATATGTGTGTGAGTGGGGGGGGGAGGAGTTACAATGTTGTAGGGCAGTGTGGAGGGAGACCGTGTTTTAGTACCACGCCTCCCTACATTGAAATACCTATAAATCGATTCCCCAGTGATCCAGTGTGATCCTTAGTGGTCCGGTGGGCAGCTCTCATCTGCAGACTGTGAGGATATTCATGGTGATTATTATTAATTAATAATTTATTAAAATTTCAGGGGTTGATATTTTATTGGCGCTAATTCAATTTATTATTTTAAAAGCAAAGCGTTGCCACTATTTAACTCTTCGATTTAGAGAACGTTGTCCGAATTTGATATGTCATACATTATCACAACTTTTTATAAAAATAAAAATAAGTGTAATTATACGTGGTAATTAGTGAATAGTTTTTCAATAATATTGAATAAGGTACGGCATAGTACAGTGTCACAATCTCAGTAAGAATTACAAACTCTTTAGAGTGATATGATTGTTAGTTCATGACACTTTTAATCAACTTTGTTAGTATATGGAATATTTTCTTCATACACTATTGATTAAGACAATCAACAAATAGAATGTTACTATTTGTTAAATTTTAAGGAACCATATGAGTTTATCAGCACATGGATTATAATTTAAAAGACAGAATTTTTCAGGATCTTAAAACACAATCTCAGCTTTTTCGTACCATTTACAAAACACATTTGGATTGTTTGCTTATTGTAAACACCATTAGACTTCGCTGAACAGAGTTTGTTATTTACTCAGGTTGCAAAGTTCTACGGACAATGTTTTATCAGCTAGCCACAGCATATTAACCAGCTAAGTGCTGTTTCAGTGTGATTAATTATGATTTATTAATTCATCCAGTAACTAAATTCTTGCAGGTTTAGCCAAAACATTTCTTATCTGGTAAATATTCCCTAGATTGTTATAGGAATAATATTTCTCTGAGTAACTCTTGATATTCAATTTTTTTTTTTCATTTCAAGATTTTGATTAAATATTCCAGTCTGCAGTTTGAGATATCAATCTTTATCATAAGCTATCATGAAAACCAATCAGCTTTTACCCACAAAATATTAGCTTTCAGATATGTAGTTTTATAGTTCGTATAATTGGTTTATATTTAACGATAGATGTTCTGGATGTTATTTTTAAGATTGTTTCAAGATGTCTTCTTGTCCGTCTCTTGTCTTGTGTCCTATCTCCTTTCTCCTTGTGTGTGTCTCTCTCTCGCTTTATGTGTTTTTTTTGTGTGTGTATATCATGGGGTTATAAGTCATTCCTGATCTGTGAACCTTCTGACCTGCTCCAATGACATTTTGGGGCAAGTCATTATGTTAATGAATCTTGACGTCATTTTGATATATATTTCTATATCTCCTAAACTGCAGGTGGAGCTGTTGGCTTACGTCAGGAGTATTACCAGCTATTATCACATTTTTCTATGTATATTGTTTCTATATATGTAAATTGCTAACTTAGGATATATCACACTATATTTTTATGTTTATATATAATTAAACTTAATTTAAATACCTCATAACAATATATGTGTTTTTGCTGAACACGTACCTTTAATTAACACATACTTGTCTTATCTTTTATTGACACAGATGTATTTACTCACTCTCTGGCTCTTTTAGAGGACAGGGTCATACTTTGCTTTCATTTTAGCACCTCATGGCATATTAGCTAAATTGTGTTTTTGCTATTATGCATGTATTATTTTTATCACACACTATATATGTATTTCCTTCCTACACAAAATCTCTGACAAGACCAAGTGATTGGTGTCTCACGAGTGTCAGAGCATTGCCATGGTAAACCGCAGCAACGCCCTTATCTTGCTGAAATTGCAAGACACTTTAGTCTGCAGCAGGGCTGCCATCAGGGCATGACAACTGTGACAATTGTCACGGGCCCGTTGGCCCTGGGGGGCCCGGCCGCCCGGGCCCCACGTGGATCAGCGGAACTGCCGCCGGTGCATGTGCACCGGGGCCCACACGCTGATGGGGCCCATCAGATGGCCCAATCATTTAGGCCACAATGGGCCCTATTATCTACAGGGGCCCGATCAGCGCTGTAATAGCGCGACCGGGCCCCTTTAAAAAAAAAATGCAGCCGGAAGCAAGTGCTGCTGGGAGGAAGTGACATCCAGTCACTTCCTCCCACTTTACTCCGCGTGGGAAGGACGACGCAGCCTGAGGAGAGGCAGCCGATGCCCATCATCCCCAGCCACCTTCCTGCGACGAAATGGTAAGGAAGAGAGGAGGGTGGCTGGGGATGAGGTGTATGTGTGTATGTATGCCAGTGTATGTGTGTATGCCAGTGTGTGTGTATGTGTATGTATGCCAGTGTATGTATGCATGCCTGTGTATATGTATGCCAGTGTGTGTATGCATGCCTGTGTATATGTATGCCAGTGTATGCGTGTATGTATGCCAGTGCGTGTCTGTATGTATGCCTGTCAGTATGTATGTATATATCATTATGCAGTATGTGTATGTATATGTATGTTTGTCAGTATGTATGTCTGCATGTATGTGTGTGTGTGTGTGTGTGTCAGTATCTCCCTATGCCAGTGTGTATGTCTGTTTCAGTATTTGTATCTGTTCGTGTGTGTGTGTGTGTGTATTCCTGTGGGCCGGCTTGAAGGGGGGCCCAGACCTTGAGCTGTGTTAGGGGCCCCAAAATTTCTGATGGCGGCCCTGGTCTGCAGTTCTGCAAGCGGCCAAGCTGCAGACAGGAGACAGAGGCAGAGACACAGGCACAGCTCCCCTTCCCCTACTTCTCTCTCCGCAGACTGAGTGGAGGGGCCCTGCATCCGGCAGCACACAGGGTAAGCCGCTGGGCCACCTCTCAGAGTCAGGTCAGAGACCGAACACCCGACTCATCAGTCTGCCATGTGGCTGTCTGATACAGTTAATGTCAGTTAGTCTCGATTATAAGACAAGATTTTTTTTTTTTCTTAAAAAAACCTAGTCTTATAAATCGAGCAAATACAATAATATAAAAAGTATTAAACTTAAATTCACCAATATTTCACCAATATTTAGTGCAGTGGTTTCCAAACCAGTTCTCAAGGCACGAATTCCAGTCCAGGGTTTAGGGATTACCTAGTGTTGTCAAGGTGCTTTTTCTTTCTTTCTAAAAACACCTTAGACACAATTGGGTAATCCCTAAATCCTGGACTAGTAGGCGTGCCTTGAGGAGTAGTTTAGAAACCCCTGATTTAGTGAATAAACTAGTTACTTATGCATTTATTCACACTAGGTAAGTATGTAAATAAATAAAACATAACTTTGCTTTTTATTTCCCGCTATACAGAGTGCACTGATTATCAAGTAACACTTTTGTCATTGAATTGTGGATGTAATTTTTGAAAATTAATTATTCTTTCTAAAATTATATGTGAGCACCGGAGATGAAAATTATGTGGCAAACACTCCTATAGAGTGCCATATGTGAAAATCAGCATGAGAGGTGTCAGTTATACTTTTAGACTTTACCTTCACTCCATTCCTGGTTTTAAGATGATGGCTATAGATGTGATACATCATGCTTGTTACCTCAATCCCAGTTTCTTTCTAGAAAGTGGTAAAAGAGCCTCTCCAAGTGGTTGGCGCATGCATGTCATGGGCCTTGCATAAATACTTATATCATACAGGTACTTGTACAACACCTATTTGTGTGATGGTGTGGTCTTATAGGTGAAGGCTTTCATAAACACCAAGCAACAGATAATCAAAATGGCCTCTTTATGCGTAATCCACAACAGCCTCAGCTCTCCACAGGTGGAATAACTACGGCGCTCTAAACTATAAACTGGCGAGGATATTGGGAGTTTCAGTTCACAAACAGCTGGAGGGCCGAAGAATAATTATCCCAGATCTATTCATTGTAAATTAGACATCTGCATTTCTAGGCACAAAACTAAACAGAGGCGATGAGACAGAATGCCAGGACAGCAACATGTAATGAAGCATAGTGTTGGCACAGCCAGAGTGGCACACTGTGATTGTTACTAAAGCATATCACGTGTAAGCAGAATGAAAATGGAACTAAGCTACAAGGAATCCTGATATTTATTATAACCCTTCAAATGCCACATCTTGGGCTATGCATTTGCATGGTAAAGGTTTCAACATAGCATTGTGAAGACCGATATATTGCACTGCCCTGGTTTCTGATTTTATTCTTATTTTCATTAGGAGAGCAGTATTTTAGATGCAATATCTCCCATTCATATGCCCCCCATTCCTTAATATGTCATACAAATATTACTTTGATTAAACAGAATGTACTTTGATACACTACAAATGATGAAAATGGCTCATTATGTGGCTCTTCTGAAATTAAAGACACATTGAGTCCAATTTGGGACACAAACCTCCCAATGTTTTATCACAATGCCCCTCTTTTCCATATTGATGTGTGAGTGTATACCAGAGCACCACAACAATAATACTCAAAGTAATGTGTGTTTAAACTACATGGTTTAATTTAGAACAATAACAATTTATCTTTGTTACACAGACTGATTCTAGTTTTAGTAGACAGTGATCAAGATTGAAAAAAGACTAATTTCCATCAAGTTCAATCTTGATAACCATTTATGCTGTTGACCTAAAAGAAGGAAAAAAAACAAAACACAATTTTAGTAATTTCCATATTTGCCACAAAGAGTAGACTCTTTATACACCTGATTGTTTGGTGGTAGAAGGTAGGCTGTTTTGTGGAGGGGCAGCTAATGCAAGAGTTCAGTTAGTGCAGTTATAGGGAATTGCAGTGTCCATAGCTTATTCTGGATATTAGGTGCCCTTGAAGGCACAGATGCAGGGTTAGTTATTCCTGACAGATAGCGGTATTTATTAACCAAAAGACTCTTATCGAATAGACATTACAAACTATCGTCATACTGATTGGGGCTTCTCTTTTTACAATCAGTACCAGATTTTATATATATATATATATATATATATATATATATATATATATATAATATATATATATCATTTCAGTAAACCTATGAAACTTATAAGCGTGGATATCCCTATTATTTTAAGAGTATTATCTTGTTTATTTTCTTTTTCTTGAGGGGATTTGTTTTGACAAGACTTAACTTAAAGTTTTGCTTTACCTAACAAGACATTTAGGTGACATTCCCCCTGTTCTGTTTTGATTTTTATTTTACTTATTCTTTTAGTCAAATAGACATATCTTCTGTGACATTGTTCAGATATAAGTATCCATTCAGTTTGTTACATTTTCCAGCCATATGACTATATTGAAAAGTAACTATTCCTTCGGATGAGAAGTTTACATAACGGATATACACTTACGGCTTATTTCTGGGGGAACTCAGTACTCTATATTCTCCTTACTGTTCACCCCTTATAGGTACTTATTATTTGATATTAAAATGTGTATATTTATTATTTAGTATTATCCTGTGTATATATACCTTATCCCCGTATATATTCCTTTATTCCCAGTATCTCCGTTCTAAGGTTATTCTATCCTTATTTTAAAAAAATTCGAATTAAACGTTAGATTTTATGTGTTACTAATTATTTACTAATTGATTTATTAGGTCAGATTTTGCTCTTTTGCTCTCTATATCCTATTTTCACAAAGGGTTAACCCCTCCACTCTGTCCTTAAGATATGGACTAAATATATGAGCAGCATCCAATGTCTAATTTTTTTGTAAAATAATTGTTCCCAAGTCCTTTTCACTTAAAGGGACACCACAGTCACCAGAACAACTACAGCTTATTGAATTTGTTCTGGTGAGTAGAATCATTACCTTCAGGCTTTTTGCTGTAAACACAGTCTTTTCAGAGACAATGCAGTGTTTACATTACAGCCTAGTGATAACTGCACTGGCCAGTTTTACTATGTTCAGACTGTATTATCTTACAGAGTTTCGTGTAATCTGCAAACAACAAATAACTTCCAATTCCCACTTCAAGATCATTTAAAAACAAACAGATTAAAAGATAAGTGGACACATGACCGAACTGTGGAGATCACAGTTTCTAGGTTGAGCTTTTGAACCCTTTTTAAATACAGGCACCATATCTTCTTTTCTCCAATCCTCTGGTACAATTCCTGCATAAATTAGAGTTAGTAAGCCACTGTACGTTTCTCTGAACACGCACACACTTGGAAATAAATAAAAGATACCTCCCATATCCCTGCTGCTTCTGCTAATAGAATGCAATCAGCAGACACCCTGCTCCAAAACAAGGGAGAGGCTCTACTGATCACGAAACTGTCTTATTCCACAGTCCACTGCAGGTTTTATGGGATATGTAAATTGGTTTGCCATTGCAATGCCACTCGTGTTATCTACGGATTGAAAATGCTCAATAAACTGAATGCCACCATAACGCATTTGCTAGTAGTCTACTCACTATATACCGTTCAAAGGTCTAAGTGCAGCATCTCCTAAAACATTTACCATGCATGTCCAGATCAGTCTATCTTCGGATACGAAGAGGTGCAGGGATCTTTGATGACAAAGAGGAAGATAGTTGCTGTTTTTTTTTTGTTTTTTTTTTAATGCAGGTACAGAGCGACATGGTAAAGGCAAAATAACCTGGGTAATGTGCAATGTTCTTAGTGTATTTAGACCCTTCCATTACCTATCCCTGCCAGCCAATTCTACATGGCACATGACAGTTTAAGAAGGTGTTATGTCAGTGCTTCTTTCCTAAATAGGTCATGTTAACCACTAAATGTGTAGATTACAAGGGCATGACGTTGACCTGGTCATCCACATAGTCACTGATAATAGGGCCCCTATATGGTAACCCTACAGAAAGCATTTAATTATTGAACGTGGGAAAAATTATTTAACGCTAGCCTCGTAAAGTGAGTCAATATGCTAGGCTGGTAAGTCTGGTTGAGCAGATAATCTTACACGCCTTATTTTTTCCACCTAATGTTTTTTCACTTGTAAATGCTTGTTTGCTCCTTTATGGATATTTGCACTACCTCATTTATCACCCGCGATCACCTACTTTTATTTACTCTGATCCTTTCATAGGGTAAATGGATGTTGTAAAAATTTCATGGTTCTGTTATGCTATCGGATTCACTTCCCGTCTCTTTTTCAGAACATACACAAACATGTGTAATTTAAAAAAAACAACAAACAATTCAAAGGAACACTATAGGGTCAGGAACACAAACATGTATTCCTGAACCTATAGTGTTTAAACCGCTATTTAGGTGGCTTGCCCCCCTTAATCACCCCTTAGAAAATGTTAAAACTCACCTTATTTCAAGTCCAGGTCTGCCGGTGCTGGTCCCACCCCCGCCCAGCCTACTTGGTGACATGAGAATTTGGAAAGCATTAGATTGGTTGAAATCGGCAAGGAGGCAGCAAAGATCTCCCTCACCATCACACAGGCACTTTACTGAACAGCCCGGGGTAGGAGGGATGAGAGAGAGGACCCGGGAGCTCTATCTAGCAGCTCCACCAGGTCCTTTCTATCGTGAGGTCGGAGAGTTGCCGTGGTTACCGTGGTTCCCGTGCCAATGCTCCAGATCTCGTGGGATTAATCGGACCACAAGGGCTGCAATCTTCCCCCCTCCCTGGAAAAAGGTAAGAAGAGAGAGGGGGAACAGGGATCGACCGATATTGATTTTTATTTTTTTTTAGAGCCGATACCGATAATCTGAACTTTCAGGCCGATAGTTTACCGATATTCTGTACATTTACCATTTTGAGAAAAAAATTATTTTTTGCATTTTTTTTATTAAGTGGTAAACGCAACAAAATATACATATCAGTCAGATTTTATGTTTTCAAGAATATTTATATGTGTGTGTAGTAAATGCAGTGAGAGCATTTGATTAGTAAACGCATTAGTAAACGCATTCCCCTTAATGTTCCTCTCCCTTATCTTTTGGCCCCCCTACCCCCAACCCAGTGTTCCTTTTACCCTCCCGGTACCTTAGTGCCCTCCCTTAAAGTTTCTCTCTCTCCCACCTAGTGTTCTTTCTGTCATGATTCTCACCATGACATCCAGAC
This sequence comes from Pelobates cultripes, assembly GCA_933207985.1. NCBI lineage: Eukaryota > Metazoa > Chordata > Amphibia > Anura > Pelobatidae > Pelobates > Pelobates cultripes. Next base: position 275,336,189 of record OW240916.1, read on the forward strand.
GGTGTCACCCCAGAAGTGCCCAACAGAGGATCTGAACCTGGGTGCTACATGGTTTAAAGTCTGTGTTCCTGCCTCTCAGCCATTTAATTTCTTGGTTTGGCCTAAAACTTAGCCCTGCCATGTCTCCAGCACTGGGGGCTGGACTTAACCTGTGACTGCTCCTGTCAATCATGGTCCACCTATGTAGTATGCCTAATCAGCCAGGTATAAGACACTGCCTCTCTTTGAGGGCAGTGTCAGTTCATTGTCTCTGGTTTCTGTGTTTGTATTTGTGATCCAGTGTTCTCCAGTTGGCTCCTGACCTTGGCTTTCTTATCGTGTATCCTGACTTCTGGCATCCTCTGACTTTGGCTTACCCTCGTTTATCCTGACTTCTGGCACCCTCTGACATTTGGCTTACCCTCGACGACTCTCCTGCTTGTGTCCTTACCTGTACTGCGACTTGGAGCAATATCCTGCACAGACGCACAGGCCAAGTGAATTCTTACCTGACCACCTTGGCCTGTGTTTAATTGCAAGGGTGAGCATAAATCTCTGCCTACCGGACTCCCAACTAAGGTAAGCTGTGACACTTTCTCCCCCCTCGTCCCATAATGTTCTCCCCCTCTCCCATAATGTTCTCCCCCCTCGTCCCATAATGTTCTCCCCCCTCTCGTCCATAATGTTCTCCCTCATAATCCCATAATGTTCTCCCCCTCCTCCCATCTCCCCCTCGTCCCATAGTGTTCTTCTGTAAAATCTGGTTGGGATCAATCAACATTGTCGTTCCAAGTTACATTTTACACCATCCCATAGTGTTCTTTCCTCCTCCCCCACCCGTCCCATAGTGTTCTTTCCTCCTCCCCCACCCTTCCCATAGTGTTCTTTCCTCCTCCCCCACCCGTCCCATAGTGTTCTTTCCTCCACCCACCACCTTCAAACCACCACAATCAGCTCACTCTACACACACGCAATCCCACAAGCAGCCTTTGCTATTTTGTCCTCTGGTATCCCACTTATGGAAACACCAGAGACAAAACAAACGCAGGGTCTTTTTCTCATGCTAGAGCTCTTCACCTCAATGGACTCTCTCAGGAACACAATCAAACGTAAAAAATAAATGTACAAACAGCCATCCAAAAGTGTAAATATGCAGGCTGTAAATACACACACCCTCCACGTACATTACACTTTGCAACTTATCACAGTCCGTCAGAGTACTATAAGAAAAGTAAAATAAAAGCTCATCTCTAATGCTACATTGTATTCAACATTCGGTGCTAATGAGTTAGTTTGTAAAACTTTATAAAAATTGGTTAATTCACGATGGCCCGGAGTAATGAACAATGCGACCAATTAAAAGTATGGCAAAAAATTTAACAGAATTGTAGCACTAGAGATGCCAAGTACCTTGGGGATCTAATAAATCATCCTAAGGATGGAGAAACCGCCACGATTGCGGTGTCCACAAAACTATCCAAGCTTGTCACTACAGAGTAAACTCTCCCAAGATAGAACTAATTATTTTGCAGGAAACCAAAGGTTTATATACGCACAGAACAGTAAGACACATGAATAATTACAGGCCTGGGGAATGAAGTCTAATGAGAACGCATCGCTGTCTGAATCAGTGAAGTCTATTTCCTGACAGGTAGAACAATTATGGAATAAGAGCCTACTGTCACCTCTTCAGAGAGATTACAAAAAGCACCTCTATGTCCTAAGTAGTAAACACATTAAAAAAAATAAAAAATAAGAAAAGTACAATTCACAGCAATGGTACAATTCATTAGTGGTGAATCAAAGCCAAGACAGATTTTCCTGCTTTACAAAATGTCATCTGTATCATTGCACATATCAATAGTGATAAAGAAGAGAGCTTTGTGGTTCAAGAATGCTCTCTCATACACAGTTTTAATTATGCTGGATTCTTAATTAGCCCTGATATTTTGTACATTCCTCAAGGATTTTATAGTATTTTATCTTTGCTCTTAATTTGCCATTTTCCAGCTGCAGGAACATATGTTTGTTTTTAATTCTCTAGACCCCCAACTGTGCGATACACATTTTCGGAGATACTTCCCGGATGCCAGCTGAGACTCTCTAATCTGTGCAGACACTCAGGGTAAATTAGTTGTGTAACAACTCACTGCACAGAAGAGTAACTTACGTAAACTCTGGTTTCAAAATATCAATAATACGAGCACAGTGGGAGATTGCACCAAAATTGCACTGTTTATTTAATTGTGGTTTATTCCATCAGTTTCCATGGTAACTGCATGCTTTAAGAACATTTTAACACAATTGCATTTTAGTGTAAAAAAATAAATAAATAAAAAAATATTCCACTTGAAAAATCCGGGTCATATCTCAGAAATCCTGGCCATATATTATTTATTCATTTAAAATAACACAAAATAACACTAAAGTGTTTGGAATTCAAAGCTGTATCCCTGACACTACAGTGTATCTCTGCCTCCCTGGCACCTTTCCCTCTCATATTGATCGACATAGGCCTACGATGAGGAGGGGCATTAAGGGAGAATTCACCACAGCTCCTCGATGTTTCTATTTTTAAATATCAGAAGGAGGGAGCCGCAAGACGATAGCTCCCTCGTTTTAAATGTAATGAACACATGGAAAAAAAAACAATTGCGTGGACAAAATTTTGTCCAACAAGCTATTTGTTCTTGGTTTCATTTGTTGTAATTCGTATTCATCCTTTCGTCCAAAAAACATGTTCATCCAAAAATCCAAAAAAGAATGCCCAAGTATGTAATAAAGCTACACAAAACGTGTTAGAAAAGCGTTTGTGTAAAAAAAAAAGATACTTTGGTATTGTGCTAAATTACATGTTTGGTTGCATAAATTGTTATTGACAAGTTCTGAAGTAACCATAGGTATGCACAAACATATACACACACACATATATATATATATGTAAAGAAGAGGTGCAAAATATACATCTTAGATAGAGATTTTCTTTAAAAACATAACGTTACTTAAACAGACACCAAACTGGGGAAAGGGAGAACAATCTAGCATATGCCCAGGCACACCTAATATACCTCTGCACAGACCTATGTAGGTAAACTAACATTTCCCATGACTGACACTTAAAATAAAAGTGTCCTTTGGCCATCACCCCAGCCGCACCTCCTAAAATGATGCAAGTGTCCTCCTAAAATGAAAGTGTCCTTTGGCCATGCACTTCCTAAAATGAAAGTGTCCTTTGGCCATGCACCTCCTAAAATGAAAGTGTCCTTTGGCCATGCACCTCCTAAAATGAAAGTGTCCTTTGGCCATGCACCCCAGCCGCACCTCTTCAAATGAAAGTGTACCCTGGTCATGCACCAAAGACACACCCCAGCCGCACCTCTTCAAAAGAAAGTGTACCCTGGTCATGCACCAAAGACACAATTGCTTACAATAACAAAAGCATTTTCCATTGTAGAGTTATAAGATGGATGAAAATATCCATTGATATCTACAAAGTAAACAAATGTATTGGGGCGGGGCCTGACCGCTAAGCTGAGCGGTCGCTTGTTGATAAAGCTACTTCTAATCCCTGCTAATATTGCGGAAAATCAGCAAAACTCTGCCTATACATGACGCATATGGGCACCAATTATGCAGCCTATCAAGCAGGATTCACCAGAGCACTGCATGCGGCCTGCGAACATGGTCGACACCACACACAGCCAAAATTTCGATTTTGGGCCTCCGTTCCCCCCCTCGGACCGGCGGGGGTCATCCCGGTCCCAGAAGACAACTCCTGTGCTCCGCGGCAACACTACCAACAGGTCCTCACCGCACCAAAAATGGCAGAGGTCACGGAAGGGCCTTCGCGAGCCATGGAGACCCGATCAACTCTCAATAGGCTGGATTACATTTTCGCAGCTTTTTAGCTCCCCACCGAGCCTACAATCAGCCTCACTAGATGTGGAGAATGGGGATGACCCTGTCAGGCTGCCGACGACTGGGAGCAAGCTCCAGAAGCGACCTGCCCCTCACCTAGAGCTCAAACCCAAACTGCGGAACAACAGGGGCCCTACCTCTTCCCAACTGCCGAGAGGGAGGAGGGCTGCACTCCAGCGCTGGAGGCGGCACAGAGCCACTCTTCGCCACCCGCAGAGGCGGGAGATCACGCTCCAACATAGGCGGCGGCAGAGAGTCACGCTCCAGATACTGCTCCAGTGGAGATCCGCACGTTACCCACATCAGCGAAAGAATCTGTGGACCTCACAGACCCGGTCTATTAGTACCCGCACTAGCAAGGTAGAGCAGCCGTAATATGCCCAAGTCCGAGGAAGTGAGGATGTCCTGACCTGCCGGCGCCAAGCTGCAACCCCCAATGGACTACCGGACTCCACACTAGGCATGCAGATAGTGGGGGTAGGCTGACGCCTCATCCTCAACAAAAACTGGCCTGCTATTCCAGCAACGACCCAGTGAGAACCCCAGATGCATTCACATTAGGCTTAATGTAGTTTCTTTCTATCTAGTAACCCAACCACACCTCTCAATAATAGTACGATTCTAAGCAAACCACATGGAGAGGTAAAACCAGCAGAACATATGTTGCTAGACTAGCCTGTTTCTTATATGCTTAGGATTAATCTGATTTAAAGCACATCTACGGGGAATAGCATTTAATGCAGTACCCTGAGCAAGCTAATATATACCTAGTCAACAGCATGTCTTATTGTCAGTTTAAATCGAATGTTATCTTACATACTTTCCTACACAATAAGGATACTCACTCTTGTTACCTTTTTACTATAAAAAAAAAAAAAAAAGAAGTGCAGCATATCTTGTCATTTACATGTATAACATTTGCAATGTAATTCACCAACTTCACCTTGTGTAACTATCCATGCACTTCGAAAAATAAAGAATAAAAAAAAAAAAAAAAGTAAACAAATGTATAAAAACAATACCTGGCTCCGAAGATATCCTTCTTTGCCAAGTCAATACCGGAGACAATTTTCACTCTAAGAATGCGAGATTCCTCCTGTAAAGAGAACATAATATTTAAGGTTAAAGACACAAATCTGAACAGTTTTTGGATTAAAAATAAAATTAAGAAGTTAAACAAAATCTAAAAGTTTATCTTAATCATTTTCCACTTGAATTTTACTGACAGCCAAAAGCATAGCATTTATAATGAATACAGGCAAAGAAGAACAGAGCTAACAAGCACTTATTTCGTAAGAGTCAAGAGCTTCCCAGCTTTGTTTGTTGGGCTGAAAAAGTTACTAGAACATTTTGAAGGTTGTTCTCTTTAATAACAAAAACAAGAATTGTGAAAGGAAAAAAAAGAAAAATCACTTATTTCATATGTTCTACAAATATTTGTTATAACTGCTGCTTGTGTTAATGTGCAGGGGATTGTGTGACATTATCAAGTTGACTTGAATGGTACAGTGTTTGGCTATACAGAAATGTCTATAAAAACATCAGTTTAAGGGTAAGTCCAAGCACCTTGACCACTTCAGTGATTTGAAGTGGTCATGGTGCTCGACCTCTATATTTCACAGAGAAATGCAGTACAGAGTTGAAGAACTGTCGGAGGTATAACTTTACCTACTTCCATGTATAATGTGTAGATAAGAGCATTGTGTGCTGGTGACAGATGACCAATGGTGGCACATTTTGTTCCTAGTCACCAATATAGTTTGCACATGTTTGCATATGATGGTAATGCAGACAGAATGATCAAAATGTTATTCAGAAATGTTTTTATTTTTTTTTTAAATACAGTAGTAAATTCCAGCACATTCTTATAAATCTGTGTACCTTTATGTTGGTGCCCAAAGTATACTACGACAGCGTTTCGACCTCTGCAACAGTCTTTATCCTTCTTGATAAATACCATTGCAGCAATTGAAATGTTGCTTTTATACACGTTGGACAGCTAAATAAAGATGCACAGATGTAAAAGGATGTTCTAGAATTTACCACCGTATTATTTCTGAATATATACTGCCTTCCTTGCATGATTGATGTAAATCAGTTGGCAACTTCAGGGCTGAACAGCAATGACAGCAATTTGTAACACTGGGCCCATAAAAGGTTAATGTGCAATACTGCGTGTTCTTTTGATACATTAAAAATGGGCATACATAGGGGTCAACTACAGGAATGATCATCTCTTGACGGTTTAACTTTCCGGAAGAAAGGAGGGTTTTGTTTTTTTCAATATATATTTATACATCACCTTCATTATAAACCTTTGATCTTTCTACCATTCCTAATCCATCCTGTTGTCATGGAGCACAATTTCCTATTTATGGCATTTCTTGAAACATTACCCTGTTAGCGTGCAGGTCAATCAATGACATTCTGACCTGCGCACTTATTTATGTTAAAAGGCTTAAAATCATTCTTAAAGGAAAAGTAACATTTAAAAGAAAAAAAAAAAATCTTGGCAAGTTTTTTATTGGATTTACAGTACTGGCTCCAGTGACTCAGATCTTGGTACATGACTGTCCATAAATAAAATAAATTATAGCGCACTGGACTAAATGTTGAAACATTGCACTGTATGCCATTACGAAATGCGATTAAAACCCTGTGTAATACCGGCAAGCCTGGGTATAATTGTTGTTCAATTGAAATCTCTATTGGCGTTTGGCCATACTGTAGTTGACGAGAAGTTAATGAGCTGTAAAATATTTGCAATCCTCTCTTTAACGATGGACAATAAAAGCAATGTTTTTAACAACAAATCAAAAAGCAAAACAATGAAAACATTAATGGTACCAGTCTTCTATGAATGTGTGTATATGAAAAGGTCAGTTTCAGGTAAGACAAAATAAAATACTTTGTGCGTGCCAATTTTCTTAACAACGTACCAAGAAATTATATATTTGTTTCTTTATTTTGTTTTTCATCTATAATATAAATGGCGGTAACGCTTGTGGCAAGCAACCCCCTCATAGGTGCTTAGTTGTATACACAGTACAAGACTGTGGCACATATGTCATAACTCACATTTATACCCGTGTGTCGTACACAAGTAAGAAAGAACACATAGATAGGACATTATGTTATATCAAAACACCCACCTTCATACACAGCAACAACACAGACACTGCTGCAATCAATGAGTTTACATCTTAATGCCCCCTCCAAGAAGACCATTCTAAAACAATGCAAAATACTTTATTTTCAATCCTTACCGGATAATATTATTCCATCCCTATACTTGATTCCAATAAGCAGCATTTACTACTTCTGAAACCTCCACAAGGTTATAGATGTTGAATAACTTTAAAAGGAGACTATAGGAACCAAAATAATATTAGCTTAATGAAGCGGTTTTGGTGCATAGATCATGCCCATGCAGTCTCACTGCTCAATTCTCTGCCAATTCGGCATTACATCACTTTTGTTTCTGTTTATGCAGCCCTTGCCATATCTCCTCTGGCTGGTTCGGGCGAGTGGAGCCTGGACGAGGAGCTGACTAGCCGCATGAACACGAGCTCCTGACAATTTCGCTAAGCCCGTAAAAAATATCCTGATTCCCAAGCGGGAATACCTACTAATGTGCACCACCCCTGTCCGGAGTACCACAGGGACACGATGGAGGTCTTACTCGCAAAAAGCGGCCTCCGGGAACCAGAGCAGACTTGCTGCGGCCTACTGGGACGCCAGCTGAGGGAAGATGGCCGCTCTCCTCGCCCCGAAGTCCACAGAGTGGCCCTGCCGACTTGAGAAAGCACGCTTACCGAAAGCAACAACCAAAGCCTCAGCGTTTCCCAAACGGAGGAATATCGTGGTCACTGTGAGCGTCAGTGCCAAGGGAATAACATGGTCGGCCCGCGAGAGCACACTTAATACAAGCCATCCTGTGCAAAAAACTTCCTAGCTCCTCAAGTTGGCCATGAAGGGCGAAGCAATATATACCTGAGAACCAATGGCCCCTGGAAGGGGGACAACAAGCCCTTAAAGAGCATGGAGGGGTAGAAGCTAGCAACTCCGACATCTGCCTGTAGACATGCTCGCAAAGGACTGTCTAGCATATTGCCTGTGCTTCCCAATGTCAGGAGTCGGCTGAACAGGGACTTACCATATCATCTCGTGCCTAAGTTACCAGACCCGCCATAGATGCCACCTCACCTGAATAATAATTTGGTTATGTTCTTCAACTCATATTTTCACTTTACGTTTATGCCTTTGTTTACTTTTACTTTAACAGGCTCACCTCAGTCTTTGAAGAGCAGTGTGGGTACCAGTGGTTTGTTAAATTATTCTTGCCTGGCAAATGTGTTAAGCTCAGCTCGCATTTCTTATAATTAAAGTCCCTATTTGGGCACAAATCCCTCTATTCTAGGAGCACAATATTGTTGGTGTGTGTGTGTATAACAGAGCTCTACAGCAATAATGCCATAATAATGTGCCTTTAAAAAGCAATAAAAGTCTTCAGCAATCAGAGAAGTTGAGAAGATCTCATGGACCTCAAGTGTTAGCAGCACGCTGTACCCTATGTCCTGCGATATTCAGCAAATAAATAGAAAATATTAAATAATGCATCTGATGCTTTTATCCGAGAAATATAATGGTGTAACTTACTAGTTGGCAGCGGTACGGAGTTTGGGGATTATAAAACTAATTCAAATCCTAATTCAAATAGAAAAAAAGATTATTAAATCCCTATTTCAGAACACCTCCAGAATGTAATCATTGAAAAATAAATTGAACTTGAAATCCAAATTTGATCATTTTAGACTAAAGTATCCAAGTGGTGAATAAAGGTAATTTGGGGGAATATTTTAATTTCATAGCACATAAGATTCAGTATTTAGTATATAAACCATAAAAATTTGCACAGATTACTTCAAATGGCACATTTTATTGACATATTTGAATTTTTTAATAATGTTGCGGTTACGGTTTTGAAAAAGCAACCCCAGATTTCACAATTTGTAACTTATTTATTTTAAGAAATCAACATTAATTTTTGAACAAGAAACTGGGACTATCCTATGGAGCCTTTTTTTGTGTGTGCGTATGCTGTACTATTTCTTGAGCACAAATTAGTAGATCATACCCATGAGATAGTAAAATATATACACACTATGTATTTTGTAGTTGTGTTATAGTTGGAGCTACTAAATCATGTGAGATAACTATATAGTGGGCAGCAGTGGCAGCCAATATGATGCCACCATATTGAAAGCCAGGGAACAGACCAGGCCAAGGCAGCAGGTAAAGAGGTAGGTGCTTAGCACTGGCCCTCCTCCCACTATATAGTTCTATCATGCAGATGATTTAATAGATCACATCCACAATATAGTTAGAGGACCACTATAGTGCCAGGAAAACAAACTCCTTTTCCTGGCACTATAGTGCCCCCACCCTCAGGGTCCCACTCCCGCCGGGCTGAAGGGGGTTAAACACTCACCTTTCTCCAGTGACGGGCTCCCTCCCCCTTCTGTCGTCATCGGCTGAATGCCCATGCGCAGCAAGAGCCGTGCGTGCATTCAGTCAGTCCATAGGAAAGCATTCTCTGAAACTGCTATGTTTACAGCTGCAGGGTTAACCCTAGATGGACCTCGCACCCAGACCACTTCATTGAGCTGAAGTGGTCTAGGTGCCTATAGTGGTTCTTTAAAGCAAGCACACCAGATAACCATCTGGTGGCCACGATCTACAAAACCAATGCACACAAGATAGCACAGCTTGCCCCCTGTTTAAAATACATAAAAAAGTGTCCTTGTCACCTCTGGGGCTCTGTACTATCCAATGGAAAATAAACAAAAAAAAGTTAATGTATTTTACGTAAATGCACTGTATCAATGGAAACTTTGTTGCTTTATATAGAGATAAACCTGACCGAATCTTGTAGTTAAAAAAAAATAAAATAAATAAAAATCAGGGAAAATAAAAGTTTTTAAAAAATGTAAATTTTATTTGGCAAATACGCTATTTTATGGCGTGTGTGCAGGAGTTATACAGTGTACGTATAATTATACAGCACTAAGTAGTATACCTAGCACTTCTACAGTTTACATTAGTTTAAACGGGATGTACAGTTAATGGAAAATGAATCCGTCATGACAAGTGAACACTTGTGAAGAAGCATTACAGTGGAGAGGTACAGCAAGTGCAGGAGTAAAACAGTAAGTGTTTGTATACTACTGATAGGTGTACTTAACACAACACACTTTACAGCGAGATATATTATTTCAACTGGCATATCGTGTTAGAATCCTGTACTGCACAGACAGCGGCATCATGTTTGCAATGATACCCTATAATTAGGGCGAATTGTGCACAGATCACCTCTGATCTGATGCTGGAGATCCTAACCTTCAGCACAACTAGGACATACACATATTACAGTCTGCCAAGGATTAATGGGAGTCAAACATCAGAGTTGCACCGGCTGGCACTGTAATGATGGAAGTTAAAATCGCTGCCACTCTGCGATGTAACACCAACTAATCTCAGTAATGCCCTCCTCTTAAACCCACCCCTAAATTATCATTAACCCCTACACTAGCAACCCTGAGCTAAAATTATCATGTAATGCCACAGAGATAACCCCAAGCTTTTGAAGGCGTGCATAAATACGTGCCTTGATAAGCTACGGCTAATTGCATTACAATATAAGAGTACTGGCACCCAAAACACAATATTAGCACCACCCAGACAAAGATCGCATCACTTTGGTTTATCAAGCGAGGGTCTTTTAATCAATTAAATAAAAAGGAGTTGATGTCTGCAATGTGTAGTTACGGTTTAACCCCTTAGTGACCAGAACTTTTTTAAATTTTCTTACTGTTAAAGACCAGGGCTCTTTTTAAATTTCTGTTGTGTTTGTTTAGCTGTAATATTCCTCTTACTCATTTACTGTACCCACAAATTATATATATCGTTTTTCTCGCCATTAAATGGTCTTTCTAAACACACCATTATTTTTTTATAATATATTTACTATAAACAAATTCTAAAATGTGATGAAAAAACTAACACACTTTTTCTAACTTTGACCCCCAAAATCTGTTACGCTTCTACAACCACCAAAAAACACCTGTGCTAAATAGTTTCTATATTTTGTCCTAAGTTTAAAAATACCCAATGTTAACATGTTATCTCTTTTTTTGCAAGTTATAGGGCTATAAGTACAAGTAGGACATTGCAGTTTCAAAATATAGATTTTAAAAATGTTTCAATAGTGACATTGTAACACTGTGATTGGTCATAAATCTCTGAATCACACCTGTCATATACAGTTTTTTTAAAGTAGACAACCCAGGGTATTCAATATGGGGTATGTCCAGTCTTTTTTAGTAGCCACTTAGTCACAAACACTGGCCAAAGTTAGCATTTTCATTTGCCTGTGAGTTAAAAATGCAAAAAAACAATTATGAACGCTAACTTTAGCCAATGTTTGTGACTAAGTGGCTACTAAAATAGACTGAACACACCCCATTTGCAATACCTTGGGTTGCCTTCTTTTGCAAATGGTATGCCATCATGGGGGTAATTCTCATTCCTGGGCTACCAGATGCTCTCAAAGGAAACATAACCAATCTGGCAAATTTTATATTTGACCCTGTAACTTTCAAAAAACACTATAAAAGATGTACGTGGGGTGCACTGTTATACTCGGGAGACTTTGCTGAACACAAATATTAGGGTTTCAAAACAGTGAAATGTATCACAACAACGATATCAGTGAAAATGCCGTTTAAAAAAATTAAAAAATTAAAAGTCACTTTCACTGACAATATCATCGCTGTGATATGTTTTACGGTTTTAAAACACTAATATTTGTGTTCAGCTAAGTCTCCTGAGTAAAACAGTACCCCCCATGTACAGGTTTTAGGGTGTCATGAAAAGTCACAGGGTTAAATACAATGCTAGCAAATTAAATTCTCTGGACTTTCAACCTGGGTTGTCAGGCAGGTCCCTTAAATTGTAATTAATAAAATTACTTAATTATGCACAAATATTACATAAATATGCACGTAGAATGTAAATATATATACATATCTATACATTTGAAGTCTATATGTATATTTATGAAATTATGTATATGGATATATATTTTTTATTTTTACAATATATATATCAAAATTCAGTTAGAATAAAATTACATATATAAATCATTTTTTTAATTTGTAATTTTTTTAATGTATTTTTACTCATTATGTATATGTTATAATATATACACACACACTATATTATATATATATATATATATATATATATATACACATACACACACACGTGTGTAATTTAATTAGAAGTATATTCTTATATTAATATATAAACATAATATAAAATTACACTTCGTATGACTATATATATATATTTTTTATTATTTTTTTTTACATTTATTAACACTTTATTTTACAGAATTCCCCCTGCAGGCAGCACTGTGGACGCCTATTGCAGCCATGTGACTGCTCTTTCAGAGCGATCACATGGCGTGCGGGGCCTAATTTGCTGAGGGGCGACGGTCTGGGCTGTCAGGCAGTCCCCCCAGACCGGGAGCAACACTATCGCCGGCGGGGGAATGGCGATCGGGTAAGTAATAAGGACGTACTAGGTATGTCCGCGGCCCTCAAGGACCGTTTTTTGTCAGACATACCCACTACGTCCGCGGTCCTTAAGGAGTTAAAACCTATATTTTCTGTTCAATTTCTCTTACATGCAATGCTTATGATATGCTGTAATGCCTGCACTAACCCGCAAAAAGAGAATATTAAAAAAAATTAATAAAAATAATTTTCAAAAAATATCATGCAACATAAAAGAAACAAAATGGCAAAGCATGTGTTCCGGCAAAATAATGCCATCTCAGAGATCTGGAGACATTTATAACCCTCCCCCATCCCCCACTAGAGTGTGATAGATATCTATCTTAAAACACACATTTTTTCTGGGGTTAATAGGATTAATGTTCCATTAAAGGGGAAACTGTTAGTTTTCAGGATTTTTATCTTTAAGTTTCGTTATTCATATATTTAACACGTATGTATTTGTGAGTTGTGAAAAATTTAACTAAATGTAGAATTAACACCTAGTTATTCGGTAACAGGGCACATCCATCTTGGCTCCCTGTCATTGGTATACACTCTGTCCTTTGCATCTGATGATCATCACAGAGAATAAAATACAGAGGAGAAAGGAAATGGTTTCAATTTCTCCTCATTTGTTATTTGCCCTGATATTACCTTGTGTGGACTGGATTACGATATAATCTGCTTAATCTTAAATATTCATTTAAAAGAAAAACGAGCAGATGAAAAGTTACAAAAGTTATAGGATATATATTTAATAACTTCTAGGGAAGTGAACGTTCCCTTTTAAGCTTTTGTTCCGAGAATGCATATATGTCTGTTTTGTATACTGTTACGATTTAATCTGTATGCACTAACAGAATACAGTAGAATTCTAAATTACCTATACAATCACATTTGTCCTCCTTTATATGTTTTTAAGAAAAACTAAACTCTGTGAAATTCTGGTCTGGACCATCAACCTTATAAAAATAAACAGCAGTAGTAAAATCAGCGGTCTTACCCTTGTAGAGCTGTCTGCTGCAAGTTCTGAATGGTACAGTGAACATTAACTATAAATCTCACTGAGCATAAACCTGCATCAAGTGATATCTAGGAGAGCAGAGGCAGAGTAAATTTCCATCTGTAAGGTAATCAGGCCAAAGGACAGTTCAGAATATTTCATTTCTGATGCATGATGTTTAAGAGGATAAAGCCATTATGCTTTATAAAGATGTTGAGATTCTCTGATCTTAAACATAGATATTAGATAACTTGGTAATTTTCCACTGTACACACGAGTACAAACACGCACTCACATACCAGAAACGTGAATTGTAGGTTCAACTAGTATCGAAATCTGCTTAAAGCAACACGATACTTCCATTAAGGAGGAACGTCTAAAGGAGCAATCAGATCAAGACCTACAAAGAAGGGTCTTTGTAACGGGAATCAATAGAAAAACTCATAGACACAAACTCAACTTCAGACATTTGTATGGTTAAAAAAAACTTAAAGGAACACTATAGTCACCTAAATTACTTTAGCTAAATAAAGCAGTTTTAGTGTATAGATCATCCCCCTGCAATTTCACTGCTCAATTCACTGCCATTTAGGAGTTAAATGACTTTGTTTCTGTTTATGCAGCCCTAGCCACACCTCCCCTGGCTATGATTGACAGAGCCTGCATGAAAAAAAAAAACTGGTTTCACTTTCAAACAGATGTAATTTACCTTAAATAACCGTATCTCAATCTCTAAATTGAACTTTAATCACATACAGGAGGCTCTTGCAGGGTCTAGCAAGCTATTAACATAGCAGGGGATAAGAAAATATTAATTAAACAGAACTTGCAATAAAGAAAGCCTAAATAGGGCTCTCTTTACAGGAAGTGTTTATGGAAGGCTGTGCAAGTCACATGCAGGGAGGTGTGACTAGGGTTCATAAACAAAGGGATTTAACTCCTAAATGGCAGAGGATTGAGCAGTGAGGCTGCAGGGGCATGTTCTATACACCAAAACTGCTTCATTAAGCTAAAGTTGTTCAGGTGACTATAGTGTACTTTAAACAAAAAAAACAAAAATATCTATATTGGTTTGTTCATTTAAAAAAATAAATAAGAAATCATAGATTCCACAGTTTGTTTGTGTGTATATATATATATATATATATATATATATATATATATATATATATATAATAAATAAAGCAGAGGGTGCACTCATGGGTCTTTCAAAAGTCGCTCGAATTTAATGTAGTATTAAATATTAATCTGTGTTTCAATCAACATTTCAACCCATTCTGGTCTTTCTCAAGATCAATAGGTAATATGCAAGTGGATCGAAATTGTGTGTGTGTGTGATATATACATACACACACACACACACACATATATACACACACACACACACACATACACACACACACACACAATTTCGTATATATACATACACATAGACACACAACTCTAGACTTTGTAAGGCCTTAGGCAAACATGAGGCCCCCACTAGCATCCAAAGCAAGAAAATAAATAGGGACTGCATTGTCTGTGTAAGGAGATTTACTTTTATTGAAGGCGGGCTTGTAGTGCTGGATACAGAAAGCTAATCTCTGAATTTAGAGGCTTGCAGTGTCACGGCTCCCTGTGCTGCTGCGGTGTTCGCTCTCTGAAGTTATGGCATAATTTGCAATAAAAATTTTCATTATGCTGATCGTTTATACACAATTGCGGAGTATGGTTATATAGCCTGGAAGTCGTGTATACATATGTGCTGATATGTATATTTCTGAGTGTGACTGACAATATCTACCAGTGTATGTGCCTGAAAGTGTGTGTGACAGAGTATCCTAGTGTGTGAATGTATGTCTTTGTGATCAGGTGTCTGGGACCATATATATTTGTGGGGTTGCTGCTTGCGGTGTGTAGTGTTTATGGGGGCTGCCTGTGACCTTTGTGCATTGTGTTATGGCTGAGATATCTTTGACAGGGTGAGTAAAGGGGTAACTATGGCAGTGTGAGTGTGAGGTGGTAAATAAGACAGGATTGGAGGAGGTTAGGGTGACAGGGTGAGTGTGGCATAGTTAGGGGGTGTATCACAGGGTTGGGGTGAATGTGCCATGTTTTGAGGAGGGAGTGTGACAGGACGAGGCTAAAGTGACAGGTTGAGTGTGGCAGGCAGGATTAGAGGCATTAATGTAAAAGGGTGAGTGTGAAAGGGTTTGGGGTGAGTGTTGAGGACAGGATTTGAGAGATGTATGCGGGAAGGTAAGTGTGGCAGGATGAAGTGGGTGAGTGGGACAAACTAATAGAGGATGTGTGTGACAGGGTTGGTGGGCGAGTGAGTGCAAGAATCTAACAGGATTGGTGGGTTAATTTGATAGGGTAAGTGTGGAAAAGCAAGGGTGGGTGAGTTTGGTATGGTTGGAGGGGGTGAGATGAGTGTGGCAGGGTGAAGGGTGACTGTGTGTGTGGGGACTGAAAGAGTTTAGGATGGTGACAGTATGTGTAGGAGGTGACTGTGTGCGGAGGGAATGTCGGTGCGTGGGGTGGCGTGGGCTGTGACAGGATTTGTGGGAGGCTTTAACAGGGTGGGGGTGGCTGTGAGGCTCTTGACAGTGTGTGTGGTAGGGCTGTGTTAGAGGGGCTGTGACAGGATGAGGGGGGGCTGCAGACCAGAGGCTAGACTCTCTCCTCCAAGGACAGACAGTATGGAGGGGTCTCACACCCGGTGGCATAAAGTGCAGGCAGCCGTGCCCAATCCTGGTGTCGGGCCCTAGGTCATAGACCAAAGACCCAACAGTTCATTCTTCCTTAAGGCGATTTAGGCAACAGCGTGGCCTTAGGAAGCCACCTAAATCACCTAATTAAAGAGCGGCTTCTGTGTGTAATAAATACTTGCCAAAAATAAATTTTGGTCTTATTCCATGCATGCCAGAAATAAATAAATTATACAAAAAATGCCACATAAAAACAGACTTTTTTATATTTGTTAAAGAGTCACTCCAACCTCTAAGGCCATTTCAGTGATTTGAAGTGGGCATGGTAGTAGGAGTCAGTATTTCCAGCGTTTCAGCTTTAAACACTGCCCATACAGAGATATTTTTAATTGTGCACTGTGGCAAGTTGTACCCTCAGCACACAAGACATTGGTACCCAGAACTCGAGCTTCGTCCGGTGCTGGATTTCAGGTGAGTAAAACTGGGCAGGTTTTACAACAAATTGAGAAGGCGGACCTTCTCTATAGTGAAACGGAAATGTTTTAGCTTGCAGGGTTAAGGGAATAGCGACCGTGTACCCAGAACACTTCAATGAGAAAGTGGTCTGAGTAGCTATAGTGTCCCTTTAACTTTATTTTTCAGTCTTAAATACATATTGTTTGATAAATAATTAGGATAAGCCAATATACTTAAAATCTTAGTAAGTAAAGGCTTCCTTTCATAATGCAAACCTTTAGGGCCCCTTTAACGATGTCAGCGCTGGTTTGTCTGTAAGTGTATCTGTGTATGTATCAGTTTGCCTGAATGTGTATCTGTGTATTTACCTGTTTGCCTGTATGTGTATCTGTGTATTTACCTGTTTGCCTGTATGTCTGTTTCTAAGTGACTGACTGTGTATGTTTATGGGTTATTGTGTGTATGTTTACGCATGTGTTTATTTATCTTCGTGTGTGTGTGTGTTTCTAAGTATCTACATGTTTGTCAGTGAGCGCATCTGTGCGCATCTGTATGCATCAGTGTGTATCTGCACCCCCCCACCATGCCACACTCACATTAACCTGTCAATCCTGTCACACTCTCCTTATCTCGCATTGTCACACTCACCCTATCAAATTAACCCCACAAAGGTGGTTATACTCACCCCCCAACCATGCCACACACATAAACCTCCCCTAGTATTGTCACGTTCAACTTCCCTCACCCTATATAACTCCCTCGTTCAACCATGCCAGATGACATTTTCACATTAACCCCCATAATCCTATCACACATGCCTCCCCTCGCCCTGTCACACTACCTCATCCAACCATGTCATAATCACCTCCCAACCCCGTCTCATTCACCCCTCTGGCCCTATCACAATCACCTTTCCAAAGTTACTCCTTTACATAGCTGGTCCACCACCCACTGAAGACAGTCATCATACACACACACAGTCATGAAACACAATGGGATGGTGAGGTCAAGGGGGGCCAAAAAAAAATGCTTGTTCAGGCCAGGTCCAATCAATAAAAAGATTACCTTGCTCCTGTAATTTCAATGGGTAAATGAGGTTTTCAAACCTCATCATACTGTAAGGCAAGTGATATTGCACTGAGCCGAACTGCAAAGCATGACAGACCTAGTGCCGAGTGGAGAGCGAATATCAGGGGAGAATTGGGATTGGGGGAGGTCCTGGCCTGCGTGAGAATAGTGAGAGGTATACAAGTCAGCCACCATTAATTTAGCCCCTTTCCTAAAACTGAAATACAGGGATGAGAGCGGAGGGGACAGTGATATTTGGTTTACTCAGCTTCTCCTCACCTGGGCTAAAATTGCTGTGTCAGAGAACATGAGAGCTTCCTGTAAGAGGGTCTACTAATCATCCCTGTATCTAACTTGCTGGATGTGGTCTCAAGTTGCACTGTTTGATCCTAACCACCCGCAAACAAAAGAGGCAGCATATCTACAAAGTAAGCAGTATATAAATTCCAAAGATAGTTGGTGGTGAAAGACTGAACAACAATCTTAGTAGAATCTTCTTTGTTTTTATACAGTTGTCCTAAAAATACTGCAGTTTCAAGTATAAGCAGCAGAGGGAGACATACATAAACATATATTAACCTAGAAAGGAATGATTTTGTCAGTTACCTTATCAAAAGAGGAAGTGTAAAACTACTGAATAACTCAGTCCGCCACACCTGTTTGTACGTTTCACACGCAGAATGTTGAACACTGCTCTGCTCTTGTATATCACTGCAATGCAAGTCATGCTGGAGCCTTAATAATGATAACGAATTGTCATTTGTTAGATTTGAGACATGAGAACGAACAATGCAGAAGTGCTAAAGGCCGCTATTGAAGCATCCTGGTCTTCCATAACACCTCAGCAGTGCCACAGGCTGATAGCTTCCATGATAGCTGCAAAAGGGGCCCAAACAAAGTACTGAGTCCATATGCATGCTTATACTTTTCAGAGGTCTGATATTGTTCTATGTACCCTCCTTGTTTTACTGACTGCATGTAATATTCTAATTTACTGAGATTGAGGATTTGGGGTTTTCATGAGCTGTAAACCATCATCGCACTTATGACAAGTCACAGCTTGAACTATCTTGCTTTGCATGTAATGCGTCTATTTCATATATTAGTTTCCCCTTTTACGTTGCATTACCGAAATAAATGAACTTTTGCACAATATTCTACTATTTCAAATACATTATATATATCTAAATGACTGACTGTGTATGTTTATGGGTTATTGTGTGTATGTTTACGCACATGTTTATTTATCTTCATGTGTGTGTGTCTAAGTATCTACATGTTTGTCAGTGAGCGCATCTGTATGCATCAGTGTGTATCTGCACCCCCCACCCTGCCACACTCACATTAACCTGTCAATCCTGTCAAACTCTCCTTATCTCATATATACATATATATATATATACACATATATATATATATATATATATATATATATATACACACACACACACACACACACACACACACTGCAATACTAATTCTTTCGGCATCCATACACACCTCCTTACCCCACTGCTGGAGATGTCATAGTAAGGAAATGCACTCACTCATCCTGTGAGCAATGATGTATATAATGAGAAGCAATGAGCACTGGGATATAGGAGAATTTGCCTGCAATAAATCCAATTAACCCTTTTAATAGAAGTCATTTAAACAAAAATTCACTCTTAATATTTTTAGGTAGGTTTCCAGTGCTTACAGCGTATTGTGAACATATGACTTACCAATATAAACCCTACATCAACTTTGTATTATAACTAAAAGTCTAACATTCAGAAACATAAGACAAGCAATTTATTAAAACCTGAAATGGTGCCAAAGGATTCAAAGAAAAAAAAAGAAAAATTACAAGAAAATAAAATAAGAAACATTATCGGAAAATGCCCAAGTTATTTGGCAACTGGTTGAGGATCTTCTGGCCTGTATCACTAGGGGGGAAAAAGCTGCTGTGATGAAATAACTCTTTCTTAATAGAAAATGTATTCAGTCAAATCTGCTTCCAACCATATTCCCTGTAGGCTTTTCTGGTGAATAGCTGAACACAGTTTGCATTGTTATCTTGTGTCCCTGATATTGGAGGATACCAAGAAACCTGTTCATGTCCGTGTGATTATCTGACTCATTCCAATGGAAGCTTTCCCCAACCGGTAGAACAACCTTTGTTCGGTATTGAGGAACAGTCTAAGCATTTTTACTACTTTTTATTGTTATATTAAGCATTATATGATCACTAGAGAGCAGTGTTTACCAACTTTTTTGGAAATGTTAAAAGTTTGCATTGACATCGGATTCCAAAAAAAAAAAAAAAAAAATCTAACTCAACTCGTTCAAAAGAAAGTTTGCGAACTGGAATTAAGGTTCTTCTGTTGTTGAGCAGGGTTCACTAACTTATCTAAGAAAAGACCTCAAATGCACGAGATTGGAGGCAAGAAATGCACTTAAAGTCAACTCTGTTGCTAAACTTGGCAAGTTTCTTCAGCATTATGGGGGCTGTTAAGGTCAATAAAAAAATGTATTGAAAGTAGACTATTGAACTCCACAGCACTTCAGTACTAGGGAATGCCTGCTGTATGGAAGGTAAAGTTAAATCACTACTTTATTAAGTTTACATGGTATGGAACATTTTTCTTTTACAGCCATAAGGAGGAGCAATACCTTTAGTCTTACAATGCGCATATGGACATAGGAGGTGACAAGGTCTCAATGTGCAATGTAAATCACATTTTATTCAGTATATTCTTCAGTACTTTACAACAGGTAAAGAAAAAAAGTCTTCGAAAAGAACAAATCACACAGAAGTGTACCCAGACTAGACACCCCAATCTACCACTCTCGTACAAAGCCACAGTTTACCTATGCTCACCCAGTGAGGAAGTTACGCTATAGTTCACTCGTTATCAATCCCTTGTCTAGATGCATACCTGTTACCACCACTTTCTTCTCGCATCTAGACAGACTGATCTTGCATAACACAGTAATGTTGTACTTTGGAAACCGCTTGTTATACATTTAAAATTGTGCATCTGTTCTACTGCCACATGCTTGTGTAATATAAAGTACTTGCTATAGCTGTCGTGGCTTAGCAAGCCGCTCTGTCCATAACTGCACACAAAAATAAAGAATAAAAATAAATTAAATAAAATAAAATTGAGCAAAATGAAGAGATGGTGGGTGTGACGGGAAGTGAATCGGAAAGGACACCTCGATGCAAAGCTCCCGCCGCATTAGTGTTATACAGCACAGTTAAGCGTAGCAACCCTCACATGCAGCACCCCATACAAAGAGTACCAACCCACACAATTGCCTACATGTGTTCCAGGGGGCAGAAATTTTTATTTATTTTTTTAAATGCCTTTGCGTCTCTGCTCCAAATCGGCACTCACAGAGCCAAGATGGTGGCGGTCTCAAGATCTTGTGGAACATCTAGCACCACGGACAGTAATATCACCAATATTTCCCAGGGCCAGCAAGTGCCAATCTATCCAGTGGCTAAAGGACATGCTGCAGGCCTCCAAAATGGAGAACATCGGGAGTGATCTGAAAGTCCTGCGGATGAGGACAGATCACTTGGAAACAAGAGTGGAGAAAATAGTCTGTGCACACAACAGCCCAGCGGGGGCCCACAAGGAGTTGGAGACAAAGCTCTTGGTGCTAGAATATAAAATTGCCATTATTAAGACAGCTCTAGGCAAATCAATAAACGCCTGAGGAGCATTTTGGAAATAATTGTGAATGCTGAGCTTTTTAACATTGTGACATAATTCTTCCGCACTTTGCTGTCTCCGGCTAGACTGGTTTTATAGGCTCCCGAGGCCTAGGCACCTACCAAGGTTGTCCGTATACATTATTATACCATAAAAAAGAAAAATAAATTAAGTGTTCAGAGCATGCCCAGCAGTACCAAACAGTTTTATGTCTATCTAGCTATTTACAGACCTCTTTGCAGCGATTCTAGAAGAACGCACAAAGACTTCTCAGTAAAATTTTACTAAAGCTCTTAAGTTCACAAACATCCTTTATAGGTGGGGATTCCCATTAAAGCTGCTGATACAGTGCAATGGAATTACCGTGGTAACTACATCAGTTTTAGACGGTCTTCAAATCTTTATGCAATAGGAAAGTCACACCTGAACCAAGGCAGACATAGAGAAGCAGTCTGATCGTCTATGCCATTCACATGTGGCACGGGACTGGGCCAGAGTAGAACGGATACGATGCGGCCTCAGACTCTCACAAGGGATTACATTGGACCATTATCTTTCTCTTTGGCCTGTGGAACAACGTTGTGCCTACATAGGTTTAATTATGGGACACTACAAAGTCCTCCTATTGCACTTCCAGGTTTTTTTTTTCTATTTTCTTTCTTTATTTATTTTTTTTGTACCTTATATAATATGGTAATTCAAGTTGTTAGTTGACTAACGAATAACAATTTATGCAACTAAAATTCTAAAACACATATATTATGGCTTAAAGGCACGTTGCTTGGAGTATTATTGCTGTGGAGCTCTGTTTTACACCCAGACACACCAACAATATGGAGCTCATAGAAAATAAGGCTAGTGGGATTTGGGCATTCTAAATAGAGACAATTGGGAGGGATTTAGCAGGGTTATTAACTAAAGTAAGATTTTAAAGTGAATTTCAAATTAGGGCCAGAGAGGCGTATACTGGGCACAGGGTGGCCAAAACACAAGAGCAATATGTATACCGTTCTAAAGAGTTAATTTTAGATCTCCAGTGATGGTAACTACCGTCACAATGTACCCATCTATTTAGTTTCGCTCTCATTTGTCAAACTTTGTTGCAGATAAATTGACAAGTCTTCATTCTTTAAATTATCCCAATGGCTTTGTTGGCAAACTGCTTTCACAGCATTAGTGAAATATTCCCCACAGTAAAAAAAAAAGAATAATAATAAATTCAAAAATAAGACAAAAAAAAAATCTAATCAATCTAATTTAAATAAGCGGTTTAGATCTATGTGATCAGTTCCAAGAAAAGAAAATGACATTGGTAAAGTTAAAACAAGTGGTTTCATAGTGAAAAAAAACCAAACATGAATAAGATTCAATTTGGACATTTTGTTAGCAAAAACACTGCATTACTAAATATTATAATCCCATTACGCAATAAACTCCCTGTATCCCATAACTATAGAGAAGACAATTATACGTGTTAATTTTTTTTAGATTCTAGGTTATTAATACTACATTACTTGTACGTATTATTTGCTACAATATGGTAACGATTTGTCTTCACCGATTTTATATATTTTGTATCACATTATAAAGAGCATGTGATGGATTCACAAGGCTACATGGTCAAAAAAAAAAAAAAAAAGGCTATTTGTTTGTACTTGCAGATCAGGGTACACGTTACTAAACTTGGCAAAGACGGTATTAGCCAAGTGCCCACTTATTATCAGCGCAAACTAAGGGTGGATAGCATTGAATAACTAAAGCAGAAGTGAAACAACTGCAGAGGAACTTGTCTCTAATTAGTGAGAGCCCAGTTTTTGTTTTTTTTCAGCAAACTGCTCAAACATTTGGACAAAAAACATAAAAACAGCACCCAGAGACTCTTTCCACCATGACTACTACAATGAGCTGTATTTCTAAGTATGTGTATCTTTAACATGTGGGATGGCACAGGAAACATTTCTCTAGTAAATATTAGAATTTTGCTTCAAATGATTCAGAGAAAATATATTAAATAATTCTTTTACGATCCCTCCAGACAGAAAGTTTAGGAATAGCAAATTCTTTATAATGCACGAATATCGACTCTAGAATGGAGAATTTCCTGCACTGCAACAGAAACAAAGTCTATTTGACATTTTGAGAAGGAGTAGGAGGTTATGTATTGATTCAAACCGCAGCTCGGCGTGTGGCTCACACTTTCTGCAGGAGCTAATCTAATGCCAGAGAATATCTGCAAAGAGATGATGTCTAAAGGCACAGAATGTGTATCAATCACTTACTCAAGGCTTGGCTCTACCACTGCTGCCTCGTTAAACGCTGAAAATTGAAAAGGTCTTACAATGATAAAAAGTATATTCCCAACATGGGATACATCACAAAAATTAGGATAATCTGGAACACTGGTATAAAATACCACATTTTTATTATGATTTACAGAGTATTGTACAATATATTGCAGTATTGTACAATATATAAATACAGGTAATTCTAACAAAATCAAGGTAGGTAAACCAAAATAAGAGATGATGAGAGATCTGTTCAAACAAGCTTCCAAGTGTGAAGGGAGTGGGGTAAAATTACACAAAAGGTAAAGGTGAACATTCATAGTTTTTCGGGAAAAAATATGGATATAAACAACCTCTTGGACGATAGCATCAATTCTTTTCTCCCATTTACAAGATGAAGAAGTATAATGCCAAGTAGGAAAATGAGGTGTACATTTCCCATAATCCTCTGTACATCTAAAATAAATAAGGGTGTGAACAGACTCTTCGGCCACTTTACTTGTGACATTTTGGAATTTCAAAGATTAAGATATTTACAGGGACACTATAGTCACCAAAACTACTACAGCTTAATTTAGTTGTTCTGGTGAGCACAGTCGATCCCTACAGGCTTCTTGCAGTAAACACTGTCTTTTAACAGAAAAGGCAGTGTTTACATTACCGCCTAGGGACACTTTGAGTGGCCATTCCTCAGATCACTGCTAGAGCTGCTTCCTGGGCAGTTCTGCACACGGTGCAGCACTGACATTCAGTGTTTCCACCCTCTGCATGGGGACACTGAACGTTCCTTATAGACTGATTCAATGCATCTCTCCGAGGAGATGCTGAATGGCCAAGGTGGAGTTTGGCTCCGTCCCTGGCCTGCCTCCTTGGCTGAGATCATAAATCCATGGGAAAGCATTGTTATTGGCTGAGATAATTGTGGACAGTGCAGGACTCTCTAGTGGCCGTCTGAGTGACTGTCACTAGTGGTGTTACTAGGCAGCGTTTACACTGAAAAGGCTATATTCACAGGCTATAGACACCAGAACAACTACATCAATCTGTAGTAGTTCTGGTGACTATAGTGTCCTTTTAAGAATTGCATATTTGTTGTAAATTAAACTTGGCTAGTTTAAAAAAAAAAAAGTCTCCTAACTTTTTTAGCTGGCTCCTAGATTCCAACCATATTTGTCAAGGCCTGCTCCAACAAATATGTAAAGATGGAATTTTCGTAATTTTTATTTAATACCAAGTGAACTTTAACAAAACATGTCATTTTTTTACGAAAGGACATTTTTTTTATCCGATATTCACTAGCAAAAAAAATCTGTTCTTTTAATACAGCATTTTATAAACTGGATTATTTGCCATTTTTTGGGGGAAGAAAATTTACGGTGTATCAGACATGTCGCACAATATAAAAGATGGGAGTAATTTTTCACTTTTCTTTCCTGTATTGTGCCACGTCATTAAAAAGCAAATTGTATCATAGAGAAGCCCATCCTAAACTACTGATCCCTGAGGGTCTGAAGGCCTACATACCAAAAGAAGACATTACCATGTCTGATCCATCACCTGTACCACTGACTCATTGTACACTCCCAGTCAAGTGCGCCTTTAACTAAGCAGGACATCGAAAAATTCTGGGTATTCAGAAATAGTTTACAGCTGATGTAGCTCTAGTCAATGCTTAGGTCCTTGCAGCTTTTGAATGAGGTGCATTTTGCGCCACCTACTTTCCACTGCATTGCCTCCTTGATTAGGGATTATTATTCCCGGTTGAGCCTATCATGATATACAGCAATTAAAATACACTTGAAACTCCAAGCTGTGGCGCACCTCTATGCTTAATTAGAACAGCTCACACTATCATTCTATTTTTCATGACTATTGTTTTTCTCAATAGAGTATTTTGCTTTATTTTATCTCAAGAATAATGCCATTTGACTTGGATTTTCATGTCTAAACCTGCAAAAATATTTAAATAGAACAAAAAAAAGGCAAACTCTAGACATATATTATAAAAGGTGCAGAAAGGTTTTTTAACATTGATTTGAGATTGACTTGAGCAATATACAGCTGCAAGAAAAAGTATGTGAACCCTTTGGAATGATATGGATTTCTGCACAAACTGGTCATAAAATGTGTTTCTGATCATCATCTAAGTCACAACAATAGACAACCACAGTCTGCTTAAACTAATAACACACAAAGAATGAAATGTTGCCATGTTTTTATTGAACACACCATGTAAACATTCACAGTGCAGGTGGAAAAAGTATGTGAACCCCTAGACTAATGACATCTCCAAGAGCTAATTGGAGTGAGATGTCAGCCAACTGGAGTCCAATCAATGAGATGAGATTGGAGGTGTTGGTTACAGCTGCCCTGCCCTATAAAAAACACACACCAGTTCTGGGTTTGCTTTTCACAAGAAGCATTGCCTGATGTGAATGATGCCTCGCACAAAAGAGCTCTCAGAAGACCTACGATTAAGAATTGTTGACTTGCATAAAGCTGGAATGGGTTATAAAAGTATCTCCAAAAGCCTTGCTGTTCATCAGTCCACAGTAAGACAAATTGTCTATAAATGGAGAAATTCAGCACTGCTGCTACTCTCCCTAGGAGTGGCCGTCCTGTAAAGATGACTGCAAGAGCACAGCGTAGACTGCTCAATGAGGTGAAGAAGAATCCTAGAGTGTCAGCTAAAGACTTACAAAAGTCACTGGCAAATGCTGACATCCCTGTTAGCGAATCTACAATACCTGGAAACAAGAATGGATTTCATGGGAGGATACCACAGAGGAAGCCTCTGCTGTCCAAACAAAACATTGCTGCATGTTTACAGTTTGCAGAAGAGCACCTGGATGTTCCACAGCAGTACTGGCAAAATATTCTGTGGACAGATGAAACCAAAGTTGAGTTGTTTGGAAGAAACACACAACACTATGTGTGGCAAAAAAAAGGCACAGCACACCAACATCAAAACCTCATCCCAACTGTGAAGTATGGTGGTGGGGGCATCATGGTTTGGGGCTGCTTTGCTGCATCAGGGCCTGGATGGATTGCTATCATTGAAGGAAAAATGGATTCCCAAGTTTATCAAGACATTTTGCAGGAGAACTTAAGGCCATCTGTATACCAGCTGAAGCTCAACAGAAGATGAGTGTTGCAACAGGACAATGACCCAAAGCATAGAAGTAAATAATCAACAGAATGGCTTAAAGAAGAAAATACACCTTCTGAAGTGGCCCAGTCAGAGTCCTGACCTCAACCCGATTGAGATACTGTGGCATGACCTCAAGAAAGCGATTCACACCAGACATCCCAAGAATATTGCTGAACTGAAACAGTTCTGTAAAGAGGAATGGTCAAGAATTACTCCTGACCGTTGTGCACGTCTGATCTGCAACTACAGGAAACGTTTGGTTGAAGTTATTGCTGCCAAAGGAGGTTCAACCAGTTATTAAATCCAAGGGTTCACATATTTTTCCACCTGCACTGTGAATGTTTACATGGTGTGTTCAATAAAAACATGGCAACATTTCATTCTTTGTGTGTTATTAGTTTAAGCAGACTGTGATTGTCTATTGTTGTGACTTAGATGATGATCAGATCACATTTTATGACCTATTTGTGCAGAAATCCTATCATTCCAAAGGATTCACATACTTTTTCTTGCAACTGTAATAAATATGGGAATATAAATACATTAAATGACCTTCAGAACTATTTATCAAAAGAAAAAAGTACAGTGTTCAAGTCTTACGAGAAAGAACTAGATACATCATTCTTTGCTGCTTCGACATGGCACAACCAAAACTTTCCATAGAAGACTTGCATATAGATAAAGAAAGAAAGAAAGAAAAAAAAGGTTTAAAAGAAACAAGAAAGAAAGACTCAACTTTAAAACTACTTACATGTAGAGTACTGGGCTTCATCAATTACTTCCCAGAAGAGGTCAATGCTAATAAAATGCTCTTTATGCGGATCCCATGTGTTCCAGCAATGTGGGGTCCCATGAGCGCCTGCCCGCAGAGCTTAGTTCCCAAAAGTTACTCTGCACAAAACAATCTAGTGTAATAATGCACTCTCATTGTGCTAGGTGGGAATACTTCCTTGGTGGGGGACACCAGGGAACAAACCTAGAATGGCAAGACAAAACCCTGAATTCAGGATGGTTCTGCAAAGAGTTATATCACCCAGCTATGCTCATTAAGGTAGACACAGGCAGGCACTTACAATAATTGGAAATTACAAATGGAAATTAATCACTACCATGATTCTGTTTTGAAGGAATAAAAAATACACATTACATGCTTACCATCACTGGAAGTCATGTAATCCGGTAAAGAGGGGGCAGAACATTTCACATGGTAAAAATTAGAGATGATTCACAGCCATGTTGTCTAGCCCCCTGAAATTTGTCCATGTGCACAGTGCTGCTGAGAGAGAACTGCTATGGGTTAGCTTGGCACAGTCGCATTTAGAAGGATCCCTTTATGCACCAAGACCACTTCATCTCAATAAGGTGGCCTGGTGAGGTGGCCATTTTGTTTTAGTCCTGCAATGTGAAACATTGCCGTTTTCTAGATAAGACAATGTTTTCACTGCAGGGCTAAACACACCTGTCAGTCTTCCAGACAGCCACTAGAGGGTGCTTCTGCTGAGACGACCAAGTTTGACTCAGTTATGTGATGTTTGAGGTCAGAAATCATCAAATACTAATCATACAGAATCTTTGGATTCCAATGTTTCCCTATGAGAAACTTTAAACTGGATGAGTGAGGTGTTCGCTGCACATACACATCTCATTCCCAATGCTTTTCTATGAGAATCACTGAATTATTAGACAATAAGATGAAGAGGAGTCAGCATGATAAGAATCAGGCAGCTGCAGGGACTGGAACTCAGCGCTGGAAAATAGGTGAGTAAAACCCTTTCCCCCCACCATTTATTTTTTTAGAACACTATAATGTTAGGAATACAAGTTTGTATTGGTAATACTACAGTGTTCTTTTAAGAATACACTTATGCTTTTAGAGCAGAGGTTTCCAACCTACTCCTCAAGTACCCCAGATGAGGATTCAGGGATTCCCCAGTTGTGTCTAAGGGGTTTGTAGTAAATAAAATAAAAACAACTGGATAATCCCTAAATCGTGGACTGTTCGGGGATACTTGAGGACTGGGTTGTGAACCACTGTTTTAGAGAATCAACCCAGGGCTGTCGGGCCGGTCCCCAAATTTAGAACTGTTCTGGCAATTTTGTGACAACAGCAAGGTATGACGCTACAGTTTAGATAATAGACACATAGAATGTGACGGCAGATAACCATTCGGCCCATCTAGTCTGACCAATATTTCGAAATACTTTTACTTAGTCCCTGGCCTTATCTTATAGTTAGGATACCTTTATGTCTATCCCACGCTCAAATCTCCTTCACTGTGTTAACCTCTACCACTTCAGCTGGAAAGCTATTTCATGCATCCAATACCCTTCTCAGTAAAGTAATACTTCCTGATATTTTTAAACCTTTGCCCCTCTAATTTAAGACTATGTCCTCTTGTTGTGGTAGTTTTTCTGCAATCAATCTGCAATGATGAAATCAACAATATACGCCAGTTATAATAATTTACAAAACTTGGTATCTCTAAAAAAAAAGCAGGACATCGGTTGTGGAAAATATTCTGAAAAACTCCCCAAATTTTGGCTAGCTAAGAATTATGACATATGCAGCTCTTGGCAGATGTGGCATCTGGCGGTAGCCAATTTCTTTGTTCTACTTGCCACTTTGAGGGTTTCCTCAAGGCAGTTTAAACATTTGAATCTCAGCCGGGTTAAGAGACATAAGTAACTTGAAAGGGGTACTCCTAATGCCAACTGTCCAAAAAGATGCATAGTGATATTTACGTGAGCGGGCGTATAATCTTCATTTCCCTAGTGACACATAGAAAAGAATGTCAGGAAGCACAAGTTAAATAAGCTACATCCACGGATAGTCATATTTAAGATCAAAGAAATAAATTATGTGCAGTGTAACAAGAGAAATAAAAGCATAAACACTACATTCCATTAAATTCAAAACCTTTTTATAAAAAGAAAAAGGGGACCTAATAAAAACATATGAAAGGAGTAAAAAAATAAATAAAAAATTCCTAGTTCATTAAAACACTTTGTAAAGCTGCTATTGAACTCCGTAAATGAAGATAGATGCAACTATTCATCACATCTGATACAAATCTGCTGTTTTATAACGTAGGGCCTTTATTTCCAATACCTAGCCCCCGCATGCTTTGACTAACATCAATAAATGACTTTGCATGCGTTAGGTAGACACGCAGATATAGAACATGATTCTATTAATAAAACCACGCACCTTAGAGCATTTACACCAAACAATAGAAAAGGATAATTAAAAATGTAATTGCGCAATTATGACGACGCATATGTTGAGTAATGGGACGTTACTTAACATGTCATATATTGGTAATTTGTCAATTAACAAGACTGATAACCATTATAGTATTTACCCTGCCATTAGTCATAGGTAAAAAGGCACTTAAGGCACTCTATTTTTGGTTCAAGGATTCTTTTTATAAACAAAACAATGGCCCAGCGAAGGGGACCAGGTTCACACCCAGCTATGCCAACCTCTTCATGACCGAGTGGGAGGAGAGAATGGTGTTGAGCGGGCATGGCTGGGTGGAGAACCTGGTTGCCTATGGAAAGGCACCCTCCCTACTGCAAGTTACTTTATTGAATTTTTAAATAAAAAGGACGACGGTATAATTTTAAAAGCAGATTTTAGTCAGACTAATGTCACCTTTTTAGACCTTGACATTTATATTAAGGATAAAAAAATCCACACAAAAACTCATTTTTAAAAAAGTCCACGTTAATAATTTTATTAAAACAGACAGTTGCCACTACAAAAGTTGGCTCAACAGCATCCCCAAAAGTCAATTCCTCAGGCTGGAGAGGAACTGTTCCGATGGTAATGTTTTTGGAATCCAGGCGAATGAGATGAAAGGAAAATTTACAAAGAAACAACAAAGAAACAATAGAAAAAACTATAAAATAAATATCAAATCTAGATAGAGAGACATTAATTAAAAATAAAGATTTAAAGAATAGAAAAGATGGGAACGAATTTACGTTACCCATAATCTTGGACTATAATAATAAAAACAAACCGATCAAGAAAATAATCAGAAACAACTGGCACTTATTGAAAGAGGATACAATATTAGGGAAAATCATCCCAGACCAACCAAAAATAATATTTAGAGGGGCTCCGAATTTAAAAATGCAACTTACAAAAAACTATACTAAACAAAAAAATTCAAATACTCTGAATAATCATTTTTTAAACAAAAAAGGATTTTTTAGATGTAATTGTTGTGTAGCCTGTAAGAAAACCAAAAAAATGGATAGACATACATTTAATTTTAAATCAAATAATACTAGTAAAAACTATGAGATTAAGGATACTATTACATGTATGAGCAAAAATGTAATTTATTTATTAGAATGCCCTTGCGGCCTACAATATGTAGGGAGATCTATAAGACCCCTGAAAATTAGAATTGGAGAGCATTGTAGGAACATCGAAAAGGGTTTTAAAAATCACCTTGTATCCTCTCACTTTGAACTACACAATAACGACCCATGCCTCTTAAAATTTATGGGTATCACGAAATTATCTCAACATTGGAGAGGTGGTGATATGGTTAAACAAATTGGGCAAAAAAAAGAGATGGAGTGGGTCTACTTTTTAGGCTTAAATGCAGAGTTTGATCTCTTTAATTTTTTTCTAAAAATGATCTTATTTAATTTTGTACTACAATGATACTAATTTTTAATATATGTATCCCCAATTTCTCTCATATATATATATATATATATATATATATATATATATATATATATATATATATATATTGTATCTAGTGACAATTTTGATCACTTGTAATATATATATGTTTTCCTTTGGTTTTATAAGCTATTATTACCAATATTGTTGTAACCATTTACTGTTGCTCTTGGATAAAGAGCTGAATTATCACTGGATGAGTAGGTCTCCAGATAAAATTATCTGTGATTCCTGTTTATATAATCAATCTAAATATGGTGGTTATTAAGTGTATTAGTATTGTTGTTTCTATATATAAGTACAGCTGAGTTATAAGAATACTTCCACTGAACTTAACTAAGCATGCCTTCTTATTAATTCCGTTTTTATTTCATATAAATGTGTCTTCTTAATATATATTTATATTTTCATTCTTCATTGTTTAGTTCATGAAGAAGGTGTTAAATATGTTTCTTTGCAACCCCTTTTTTCCCCCCTTTATTCTGGTGAAGCCCGAGGGCTTTTACATGCTGAACTGTACAGCTTCCAGTTATAGAACTACTTGTCCCGGCAACCACCGCTAGCCACGTAACGTCATTTCTGGGCGACACACGCGACTCGCCGGCATAAATATCAATACATGAACTACATGACCCACCAACCCTTGCGAGCCGCGATGCGTCACTTCCGGTCGACACACGCGACTCGCCGGAAGCAGGAAGAGTGCACACACCGGATCATAATGGAACCATTAGTACCCCCTATAACAACACGGATGGACACCTACCATCACTGATACTTCTGAAGAAGCCCCAACTCGGGCGAAACGCGTTAAGTTGAGTGAGAGACTGGATGCTGGACTTTTATATATAGATTTTAATATACTATTTTTTATTAATAAAGTTGCAGTTTTTTTCTATCCCTCTCTTTGGTTTACTTTTTGTTCCTGGTGCACTTTGGATCCTGCCTATATCCCTTGGTGGGGATTATACCACCACCAGAGCAAGTTATTGCTCTGGAAATCGTAAGTAGGATACTTACTTTTCTATTTACCAATATTTTATAGTACATACTACACCATTGTGGGTTTTTTTTGTGTTTTTTTATATATATGCATGGCTGTGGAGCTATGGATATTACATCCCACCATTATCCTTATATCCCAAGACGGGGATTATACCGTCCAGGCGCTATATGGCAGAGCTCTCAGTAGCTCCACAAAGTGTGAGTTAGCCTTTTTATCGGTTCTCCGTATATTTTATTTATAAGCCATTCAATTGACATATTGCACAATCATTGTTTTATATTTTATTTCCTTAAGGTTTATATACACCATCATATTGTTGGAATATCCTGTATGTATGTATATACCATTTCCATATTTTAACTACTTTCAATTCTTCTGTGGCGCGGTGTACCACTCTGTTTTTGCACTTTTTGGTTATTAGCAGATATTGGGAAGTCCTGCTGGTTCACTGCTGCCGTATATTCAGTTACTTTAGAGAGCGCCTATACCTGCCTTTTCAACTTAGGGATACGTTATGTAAAGGAAGTAAATATCTTGCAAGCAGAATATTAATGTTTAACATTTAACAAAGCTGTATTCCTGGCACTATATCTCCCTCTGCCTCCCCCCTTCTCTCGCCACGGTAGATAACGGGTTAAAAAACGCCTCCTTTGATGTCGCTCAATGAAGGGGGGGTGCGTGTGCATGCGTGGCGGGTACCGCGAGCACATTAGGCCCTCACCACAGGAAAGCATTCAATCAATAGCGGACTGTCTGTTACTGGACCAAAAGTCTGTTAACTTGACTGCTGACCCAACCAGTCCCCCAACCAATAAACCCGTTGCCCCCCAAATAATACACGTGACACTTTCTTCTTGTGGATAAGGGCAACGGCCACAGCTTTATTTAACATAATAATTTTTAACTTAGTCCAACTCTGCCAGCTGTTGGGTGTTTCCCAACAGGCAGTTCTCCCAACTTCTATACCATGAGCCTCGACAGCCGGCTCCTCGCCATCAGCTCCGTGCAGGCTGTCGTCTCCCCAAAGCTCCTTTTTTCTTCTGCGCTGTCCAGGGAAACCCGCCACCGCGATGCCCACCTCGCGCACTACGCTGCGCGGGCATCGCGCCCCCGCGCCGACAGCGCCGCCTCAATTCCTGTTTGTAATCCCATATTGAAAATATCTAACCCAATGGGGGACAAATGAACACCATCCCGTCTCATGACATCATCATTAACCCCTTCCAACTCAAAGTGCCTCACAACTACACCCCCCAGTTGGCGTACAAACCGAGACATGGTCATGTTAACCTTACGCCTATAGCGCTCCAAAGCCTTACCATGACCCCCGGACCGCCACACCGGGCGTGGAACGATCTCGGACCAGACGAGGGTCAGGTCCCGGAACAACGCAAAACAGCGGGCCACGTCATGCCGCATTGCACGAACTAGGTCCACCGACCGTCGCCGTCCGACATCGTTCCCGCCCACGTGAATTACTAAGGTCACCGGCCCTGACACACAGCACCGGAGCTGAACCAGCTCGGTGTACAACCCATCCCAGGACAATCCCCGAATCCCCCTCCAACGTACCCGTGCTACCTCGTACGATAAACCGAGGTTACGGCCATAGGGTCTAGCCTCCGCACGCCTAGCAGCCCAATAAACAAATGAGTGTCCCACGATCCAGACAAATCGAGGAGCAGGACCTATAATAAAAATAACAGACAACCATCACCGTAACGATGCTAGCCTACAGCAAATGGGGGCGCACGTAGAGCTGGTACCGGCCCGACTGCCAGCGCCCCAAACGCTTGACCGCCTCCGTGGGAAGGCCCAGCTGACTAGCCTGCGTGGCAGCTCCGATTCGAAACGAGTGTGTGGTGTACAAACCCGGAGACAACCCAAGACTAACCACCCCTGCCCGGAGAACCCTGGCGAACTGAAACCGGCTGAGCGCTGACCCATCCCGATGCCGCAACAGGGATCCTGCCTCCGATCCTCGCACCGCCAAGAAATCCCGCAGCAACTTAACAGGGCAAAACTGCTCACCAGTAGCCATAATCCGAACCGATGCGCCCACACCTACCTGATCTGTCTTAGATTTACGAATGATCAACTCCATGTCACCCGTCGAGACCGTGACATCAGCAAGTTGCATGGCAGCTGGCCCCCGCGTACTCGGTGCCACCAGCTCGCCTATCCGAAGAGCCGCAAAAAAGCAGACAGCAAACGCGGCCCGAAACAGGAGAACCTCATAGCCCGAAACACAAATCTGGGGCAGACGCTCCAGGAGTCTGCACAAGATCTCATAGGAGATGGGACGCCGAGCGTCCCGCCTACGACCCTTCTTCCAGCCCTTCATGATCCGCGAAATGCAGAATGACTTGGTCGCATCCTGCCACCCACACCACTGGAACAGAAAAGACAGGGCCGCTAACGCCCTCTCTGCTGCCGCTACCGACTTACCCTTCTCGCAGAGTGACTCCAAAAAGGCCAGAGTCGCTCCCAGCCTACCTTCGTCCGTAGACGCCTCCCTGTCCTTGCAGACACCTGTCCACTGCCGCCAGACCGCAGAATACGACTTCCACGTCGACTCCGCCAGCGACTCTCTCGCCAACCGGCTCAAATGGTGGAAACCAGGTCCCATATATCCTCCGGGCACGAGGTGCCAGCCTGCTCCGCCTCTGGAGCCGCCGCCCGAAACCTGTCCCACTGAAACCGAGAGAGAGAGTCGGCTATAACGTTCCGCTCCCCAGGCACATGGCGCGCAACCAACCACAAATTATGTGCTAAGCTAAGCAGGACCAAGCGCCGGAGGAGCGTCAAAACCGGAGGCGACGCAGACGTAGATCGGTTGATCACATGGACCACACTCATGTTGTCCGTGTGCACCACTACCTTCCGATTCGACAGCTCCACACCCCAGAGCTCCACAGCCACCACAATGGGAAAGAGCTCCAGAAACGTCAAGTTACTCACCAATTCCGTGTCTCGCCAGTGTCGGGGCCAGGCCTCCGCGCACCACCGCCCCTGAAAGTAGGCACCAAAACCCACAGACCCAGACGCGTCCGTGTATAATTCTAAATCCGTATTGGACACCGCCGGGCGCAGCCAGCAGGATTGCCCGTTGTACATACCCAGAAACGAACTCCAAACTTGCAGATCCTCTCGATGCCGGTGATTGATTCGAATGAAGTGAAATGGCTGCCTGACTCCGACCGTTGCCAAGGACAAACGACGGCAAAAAGCCCTGCCAATCGGCAATACCCGACAGGCAAAGTTCAGATGCCCTAACAGGGCCTGCAACTGCCGAAGCTGCACTTTTTTGGCCCCTTTAGCCGAATCCACCAGCCGCAGCAGGTAAGTCAGCTTGTCGTCCGGCAAGCGGAAAACCATGCTCCACGTGTCCACTTCAATCCCTAAGTAGGACAGGACTCCCACCGGACCCACCGTCTTCTCAGCTGCTATCGGCACACCAAAATCCGCAGCGACGGCCCGAACGGAATCCAAGAGCCCCACGCAGTCATCCGACTCCCGCGGGCCCACAAACAAAAAATCGTCAAGGTAATGAGTTAGGGACTCTATCCCCGCAACCCGAGCGACCACCCATTCCAAAAACGATGCAAACATTTCAAAGTAAGAACAAGATATAGCGCAGCCCATAGGCAAACACATATCAAAGAAAAAGGAACCTTGAAACCGACAACCCAACAGGTGAAAACAGTCCGGGTGGACCGGGAGCAGGCGAAAAGCCGACTCGATGTCCGACTTCGCCAACAGAGCTCCCTTCCCTGCCTCCCGGACCAACTCTAACGCCCGATCAAACGAGGCGTAACGAACATGTGATTCTTCCTTGTCAATGTCATCATTCACCGACCCACCCGAGGGATAGGACAAGTGGTGAATGAGACGGAAGGATCCAGGCTCTTTCTTAGGAACTAACCCCAGCGGGGATACCCGCAAATTGGGAAATGGAGGCGAGTCAAACGGACCCGCCATCCTGCCCAAACAAACTTCCTTCCTCAACTTATCCTCTAAGATAGACTCTTTACCCACCACCGAACGCAGGTTATCTGCCAGGGAAGGGGAATCCGAACGAACAAACGGAATCCAAAACCCTGTCGAAAACCCCTCTAGCAGAACCCCTGCATCCTTACGCTTGGGATACCGGTCGAGCCAAGGGCGCATCCTTAGCACGCTCACCGGAGTCCTCCCCTCTAGGGAGATCCTCCCTATTGGATCTTCCACCATGCTTGCCCTTCTTGAAACAGCGCAGCGCAGGGTGGGCTCCTCCACAATGAGAGCACTCATGCTTGAAACGGCATGATCCAAACCACTTGCAGTGACTCTCATTGTAGAGCCAGCAGACCCCCCTGCGCTGCCCAGCCGGCGCACTGGACGGCACGCCGGCTGCTCCTGGAAAGGGGGACGGACGACTAGGGGTCATCAGCAAGAGCCAAAGGCTCCCGTCCTGGACCCCAAAATCCATACCCGAACACACCGCCATCTTCTGGCGAAATTGTTGGTCATACCGAAACCAACATTGTCCCCCATAAACCTTGTACGCCCCCCATATGAGGTCTAGATACCCAAACAACGCTGGTGCCTTCTCCGGGAAGGCCCGCGTCATCACACTTGCAAAAATGGAGAACCCTTGCAGCCAGTTCCCAAACGTACGCAGCAGATGCTTACCTCTGTCGCCGTCCACCGAATCCCGGTCCGGAGGGACCAGGGACAGTAAATCTACGTATTCACCTTTAACAATCCTCTCTTTCACCTCCAAAGCCACGTGCATCCCAAGTGGGGACAGCTCGCAACCTGGCAAGCACTGCGCCCTACCTGACCGAATACAATGACCTTTTTCCTGAGCATGGGCCTGCGCAGGGAGAGAAACTGGGACAGACAAAGGGCCCCCCCCTGGGAGTCTATCTAACACGGCCTTCAGCAACCCCAGAACCTCCCCATTAAACCCACTATCTACCCTATCCCCAGCTAGCACATGCCAAGCGCTAGCGCAACACTTACCGCTGGCTGGCTGAGGATGCTGGGTCTCACCATCATCAGAACCGGAACTGGACCCCAATCCCAGGGGTGATTCACGGCCGGCCTCCTGGCCCGACCGCAATCTTCCTTCCAGGGTGCTGCTGCTGCCACTCCTGTGGCCTCTCCGGCTTCCGGTGGCCCTCCTGGGCTCTTCTGCCGGAACCACGCTGGAACGCAAGGACTGTGACGTCCGCGCTCTCCTGCGCGGTGACGTCACGTACGCGCCTTGCGTGATGACGATCCTTCCGGCCGCGTCCGCGTCACGCACCGAGCGTGCTGACGCGACTTCCGGGCCGGCCGGAAGAGAAGAGCGCGGAGAGCGCGATCTTCCCGCCCTTTCGGCAACCAGGCTTCCGCCGCCATCTTGGACCTGGACACAACCACCGGCCTCACCGGAACGGATCCTCCTCCTCCCAGGTACCGGACTCCGGAGCGGTCGCACGGCCGAGCCGCCACTTCTTCACCTCCTCTGACGCTGAACTGGACTGGGAGAAAGACGCGACGGAGGCCTCGATCTCCTGGCCCTCCGTCCGTCTCGGCATGCAGACTGACCGGCCCTTACATCCTGGGGGACATTCCTCACGCCCGACACCAGCTCCTCCAGGGCCCCTTGTCCATGGGTCTCCAGGTAAGACTGCAGAAGTCTCTGCAAAGCAGCTCCAGTGTCAGC
This sequence comes from Pelobates cultripes, assembly GCA_933207985.1. Classification (NCBI taxonomy): domain Eukaryota; kingdom Metazoa; phylum Chordata; class Amphibia; order Anura; family Pelobatidae; genus Pelobates; species Pelobates cultripes. The sequence goes on from OW240916.1 coordinate 275,374,473, forward strand.
CATAATTGCTGCAAGTGGACCGTCAGTATCAGTAGAATGCGCTGTTTAGGTGATAATCAAAAAAAGAATTTTTTTTTTTTTTTTTTTAATTCTAACTGTTTGTCTTGAATTACAGGGCCAGTCAGGTAAGAAAACAGCCAAGATCCCTCAATGAACCTGCTGACTGGTAAGTCCCCTCCCTCTCCCTTTCCTTAAGAACCACAAATGTATCAATCTTAACCCAGCCCCCAATCTTGGGCAGCAGTCATGCTCCCCCTTCCTTATTCTTCCAGGGGGAAACTGCCAGAAAGATATAGTAGTTTTGGTGCTTAGTTCCCCGTTAAGATCTTTAGCGCTAGTGATGCCTGTTGACATTCAGAAGGTCACCCAATCATGGTTTAACTACTGTTTTATGTAATGTAAACATGGTTTTAAAATGATAAGCGTAATTCAACGTGAATATAAATGCTTCTTATCAATATTGTATTGTTAAAAGTTAACTTCTTTTTGAAGGACTCAAATCCAACCCATGTAACTTTATTACAGATTTACAAATGATCCCAAGTACCAGTCTGCCCTCTCCTTTGCCAGCTGATATGCCAGCCATTGTTCAGCCACAGTACCAGTCTCTTCAATCTCACTGCTTTCCAAACTACTGTATTTGCCAGTTTGTCAACTCTCCAAACTCCTATATGAGCCAGTAAATCTAAGCCTCTCCAACCAAATCTACTGACAGAAAAAGTTATTTCTAGAAGCCATACAACTCTTAATACAATGTGATCGGAATTTCAACATATGTGAGATGAAAAAACACTGTATGCACACATATATATGCACTTCATGTATACAGGCTCTCTGCCTAGGTGTTCTCTTTGACTTCAACCTCTCCTTCACTCTTCATGTCCAGTCAATTGCGAAATCCTGCCGCTTCTATCTCAAAAATATTTTGCGATCCACCCTTATTTAACACCAGACACGGTTAAGGTGCTGGTCCATGCCACTATAACCTCTCGCCTTGGCCATTACTTACTAGTAAATTACTATGTACTGTCTCTTCCTATAGCTATGGAGAGAGAGAGAGGGAGACAGAGTGTGTGTGTATATATATATAACGTAATAAAAAAATTCTATAAACAAGATATACGTGTGTGTGTATGTGTGTGTGTGTATATATATATATATACACACACACACATATATATATATATATATATATATATATATATATATATATATATATATATATATACACACACACATACACACACACGTATATCTTGTTTATAGAATTTTTTTATTACGTTTTGCTGAAGATTTTTTTTTGGTGGACTATAAAAAATAAAATAGATTAAAAAATGAAAGTAAAAAATGCTCTTTTTCACCAAGAGGTGGATTGTACATTTATTTTTGTTTAGTTGTTCCTGCTGCTTTAACCCTGTGTGCGGAGAGTTAAAAGTGAGCTAAAAGTGAGTCAGGAGTAGCTGACATGGTTGCAGTCTATCAGTATCTTGAGGCTTTAACCCTTTGCACACTGTGTGCCAAGAGCCAATAGAGTAGCTGGCATGT
>OW240916.1:275380784-275395435 GCA_933207985.1 Pelobates cultripes
TAACAAAAATGTTTCCTGATCAAACCTGATCTAACGTAGAGCTATCATAATCAACAACATTTTGTAAAACATTTTTGTTGAGGGGGGGCTGACTACGGGTTAGCCCCCCCTGAAAATGATTGTTAATATTGCATATTTTAGAGTAGATCTAACCAATAAAAAAAAAATAAAAAAATTGTTGATTAAACCTGATCTAACAAAGATTTAACAAATGGAATAATCTTTTGTTAAAATTCTCAATATGGAGGGAGGGAAGGGGGGGCGGAGGTAACCCAAGGGGGGTGGTTAAGGCTATCCTAACTATAAGATAAGACTAGGGACTAATGAAAGTATTTAGAAAATTGGGCAGACTAGATGGACCGAATGGTTCTTATCTGCCGTCACATTCTATGTTTCTATGAGTCAAAATGGCACAGAGCCAACAAAGACTTTCAGCCCACTGAGAAGGGTCTAAATCTGTACAAGACAGACTCTTTAAAGTACACCATAACAAGAACTGACTGTTTATTCACAAAACTTTTTTGTTCATCATATAAAGACACAGAACCAATGATACACAGAATAAAAAATAAAAAAAACTGCTTTATACCTTTTGGACCTACAGGTACTTATTCATGGAACTTATAAACAAAGTTGTATCCATCCATCTGTTTTTTGGTTTTATTTTACACCACTGCTCATCTGTCCAGACTTTGCTGTACACAGCCCTGTTTACAATACAGTCACTAAAAGTTTATTGAGCAGTTACCCTCCCAAAACAAAAAGTGTCTGGGAGCTGAATAAGAATAAAATCACATAGGCCTTAAACAGAGGTCTCTGGATGGTAGAGATGTGGTAGGGATCTACCTGCTTTTCTACTTATTTTATACAATTGTTTTTGCTTTACCTATATAATGAATTAAAGAAGTCAGTCACTTCGAATCCTATGGACTTGTTAGGTTTTACATAAATAAATATAGCACTACAGGAACAGTAAAGTAGTGGTTATGGTGCCAGGAGTTCCCTGGTACCACCCAGTTGTTTATTTTTAATAAACTACAGATCTATCAATTAATAAAAATAAATAAATAAAAATAATAAAAATAAATGCTTAATTTTAAATAAAGGGACATGGTATGCACCTTTAAATAAATGAATACCCCCAGTATGGCTTTCTCCTTAAAGTAAAGCTGGAACGTTTTCACATTTTTAAGTGGTTTTAAAAACTTCTGTAATTTAAGTGATGATCCCCAGCAATACAAGCAACATCAATTTCCACTCCTAAATGAAGATCCCTGGGCGCACTCTGGCTGAGAGCATCAGCTGACTCAGCGGCGCACCTGCCTGGCCAAACTGAAAATTCAGAAGATGGGTGCCGTCTGGGAGGAGTTGAGATCGGCGCTAGAGGCAACTTTGGGGTTAAACAATTCGAGATAAATTAACCCCCTTGAAATAAGAGTGCACTCGGGGGTCTTCTGGTACCATAACAACGTAATGTTGATACAGTTGTTCTAGTGCCTAAAAGTGAGAATACTCAGATATTCTAAATAATCTTCAAATTTAAGGCCTAAGTAAACAAAGTAAATATCCCTGTTAGTTGTCACAATACGGAGGTAGATTTACTAAGCACCAAATTATATAGTCCATTGAAAACCAAATTGCAAAACATAGGCCAAAATAGGCAAAAATGTGAATGCCAAGGAGGAGATTAGTTTGCCTTTTTTTGCAAGACACATCAATACAATTAGATATTTAGTGGATAAACTCCAAGGTATTCTCCCTCCCATCAGCAATTACTGAGTTTAGTTAAAACCATATTTTTCTTTTCAAATCGTGTTCTGTTTTACTGCAAACAATCCATCAAAACACAGAGCCAAGTAAAAGAAGGATCACAGATGCAGAATTAAAAAGCAGTTTTAAGACACATCAATCTTTAAAACAGACAGATTTTAATTTAAAAACAGATTCAAGAACAGCAGTGAGTAAACCGTTTATAATAAAAGCAAAACAAAAAAGTTTTAAAAAAAACCCAAATAATGAAAGCAGTAAAAAAAAAAAAAAAATACACACTATTATTATTTATTTCATTTCCTGGCAATATCCACGGCAGCAAAACAATGGATCGATTCTCCCCAATTCCTAATTATACAGGAACCCAATTAAAAGAAAAGGTATATCTACCCCCTCTTGCCTTACCCACCCTCAGTATTTTTGTTCCTGTCCTATCCCTATAGGACAGACTTGGTCAATTTATGACTTTAATTTGACATTTTTCTTTTTGTCTTACCTCGGGGTTGCTGCCCTCTGCCCCAACGGAGTTCAGCTAGTCCCCCCACCACCCTTAATGACCAATGGATAGCTTGGGTTAGCAAGTATTATATGCCCTTATTTCTCCCTTCTGCAATAACCCAAGGGGTAACAGTTTGTATCATTCATCACAATCCTGCGTAATATGGTATTATATGTGCAATGTATTTCTTTTTAATGTATTTTCAGCTTTATGTTTTACCTGTTAATACAGCTAGATTGTTTCTTTGCAGGCATCACCAGCTGCAGACGATTTTGCGCCATATTTTTTGCTTTTATTTGTTACTCTTTTTCGCAGTATTCATTACTTTCCTGGAAGTTCTGGGGTTTCTAAGCGGATTCACTGCATTTTCGACTTGCTTTTGGTTTCTCAGGAGCGGTCATGTTGCCAACATCTCTACTGCGCATGGGCGGACTGGTCGAGACTGCCATGCTGTTTTGCAGTATATTCCAGTCTGCACATTGTAGTTTTTTTTTTTCTCCTCCGAGCAGGATGATATCATTGATGACAAACTAGCACCCTTTTTAAGTGCCAAAATTAATTTCTTTTCATGATAGGTGTTATTTTACCCATTTAAATTATTTTGGTTAATTTTGTTTTATTTGGAAGCAGTTAGTTTTTTACATTTATGGTTTATTTTGGCATTGTCTGTTTTAAAGCTGTAGTGCACTTAAAGGCATATTGCCTTTTTCCCCCCTTCTCTTTTTTTTTGTAGGTTAGACGCTCCTTAAGGCAACTGATTTTATTTTTAACATTTTTATTATTAGGAGATATTATTATTTATAAAGCGCCAACAAGTTCGAGGCACAGGAACAGAGGGATTGAGGGCCCTGCTCAATGAGCTTACATGCTACAGGGAATGGGGTATAGTGACACAAAAGGTAAGGGCAGGGTAGAAAAGTAGGTTGCTAGGATAGTGTTCACTGAGGGCTTAGTGTTTTGTTTCGATGACAGTTTCAGGAGAGGAATCAGGGTGCAGGGAGGAAAAGCTGTTCACAGTTTAATTGATATGCTTTCCTAAAGAGGTAAGTTTTCAAAGATTTTTTTTGAAGGAGTGGAGTGAGAGTCTAACAGAGAGAGGAAGGTCGTTCCATAGAAACGGTGCAGCCCTAGAAAAGTCTTTACGATGATATATGAATTAGATACATTTGTTTAAATCAAACGGTCACATTATAAGAATCATATGTAACCCACGTTATTTTTTTTCTTGACCTCATTTAAACAAATGGGCTTTGATTGCAATATTCCCTTTTAGGATAGCTCTATGGGAGAAAATTGTCTAGTTCATCTAATTAAATCCTCCAAGGACATACCATGGGATGGATCTAATGGCTCATTAGATGTAGGGGCCTAGGGGGGGGAAAGTGTTTTTGCGCCGTCTGTTTCGGAGCAGCAGTAGGCCCCTCTACCCTGCTCCAGATATGTGTTTATTTTTGTAGCAGATGGTTTTTCAGGGCATCAAGGAGTTCCTCAAATGCACAGAGGACAACATACCCTGATCCGCTTATATGCCCTCGAGATGAATCATACAGATCTATGAGAAGAGGTTTTCAGGGTGCTAGTTTCTTCTTCAGACGTACATTTTCAGTCGGCCCCTGATTCTCTGGATCCTGTTTGTGTCGATCATTTTATCTTTGTTTCAGGTCAGCAATGTACTAATAAAATATATGGGAGTCTTCAGAAAGGAGCCTTTAAATTTCCAGCTACTGTTTCTCTAATCTTTGGGACTACACAGAAAAGAAAAGTAATTTTCCTTGTTCATTACACTATTAAAGACCTTATTCCAGATATAAGACTGATAATGGTCTAAGCACAAGGGAGGGATGAATTCTTCATTGTTTAAGACTAGAGGCAGAATCCAAGAAGAATCATCAAATTGCACGATCCAATGATAAGGTTATCGAACATACCACTTTCTGTGGATAGATGCCCTTTATTATTGAACCCTTAACATGGATATTACAGATTATCTGTGAGCCTCTATGTTTTAGAGCAGAAATTCCCAAACCAGTCCTCACACCCCCTACCAGTCCAAAATTTAGGGATTATCCAGTTGTGTCTCAGGTGTTTTTTGTTTTTTTTCTAAATACACTTTAGACACAACTGGGCAATCCCTAAATTCTGGACTGGTGGGGGTGACTACTGGTTTAGAGTAAAGATTTTAATTGTGTTCATGTGGATGTGACATCTGGCACAGGCTTTCATCCTGCAGTGGCAACCACCTCTGTTTTGTGGCATATTCATCATGGATACAGAAGTTGTGACAAGTATCGTTCAGGATTTATTTTCATCTGTTGCTTAATAAGAAAGCTGCAGGAATCAATGGAGGATGTAGGATATCCTATTTGATTTTCACAGGCCCTACAGACATTAGAGTATACACAAATTTGAGTTTAAATCTCTATGGTCCAATGGGAAGTGGCTTTTCCAGGACAATGGAGGATGTATATTGTCTTGCAGTACGTTTATTTTCAGGTACCCTTGCAAATGTGCCTCTACGATTGCGGTGGAGAAAGTTTATTTTCAATTTTCCTGTCTGTTAGGCCTCATGGTAAATCTTCAAATTCTGATGGTCCTTTTGGCAGAATTAAGGATATAGTTATTGCTATTTTCCTCCGAGACATTATCTTTCTGATAGACAGCAAGAGCTCTGTTAATATTACCGGTAGCTCCTTCTCTCTCATGGCTGGTAGATCATTACTTAAGTTTTTTTTTGTCTCTCCTCCCAGTCATACCTGGGACCCCTTTCCAGTACTGAGCAGGACACAATTTGATTTTTTTACGACTGAAGGAAACACCATTTTGCAAGGGCAGAGAATGTTGGTTGTCCATGCTGCAGTTTTACGTATTCTATCATTAAGGGAATATTCAGATTCAAAATAGGATGAACCTCATAGTGCCCGTTTTATGTTCAACATTCTTCAGTATGGTATCTATTCATCTTGGGGAAAACAGTATTCTAGGATGGTCTTTCTTAGCAGAGTGATAGTACACCCCGGGAATGGTACAAATCAGATGAGCCCTTTAAAAGATAGTGGTGGATGGGACATTCAAGTGGATCTATGGCAATTCACAACAATCTCTGCAAGTTCTTCTCTAGAATTTTATCCTCAGGCTTTAAGTGGAGACACCTTATCATGCGTATGGCAATTCATCCTGTAGCATGCTTTCACACCCCTCCTATCCGGTTTCCTCTCCTAAAAAGCCAAGAACAGATGCCCATCACCCTATTAGCCCATATTGGTTTCACAGACATGGGTTTCCCTTCTCCTAAGCTTAGGCATTGGATAACATGAGTTGTCCAGAGAGTTTTGGTCTTTTTCTTCCAAACACTAGTACTTCTTCGAAACCCACTTTCTCCATCCTGAAGGGTTTCTCTTCTACTTCCTTTTTTATAAATAGTGTGTTTTTTCCTTCTTGGTCTCTTCTTAAAGGACCACTATAGTGCCAGGAAAACACACTCGTTTTCCTGGCACTATAGTGCCCTGACGGTGCCCCCACCCTCAGGGTCCCCCTCCCACTGGGCTCTGGGGAGAGGAAGGGGTTAAACTTACCTCTTTCTTCAGCGCCGGGCGGGGAGCTCTCCTCCTCCTCTTCGGCTGAATGCGCATGCGCGTCAGGAGCTGCGCCCGCATTCAGCCAGTCTCATAGTAAAGCATGCATAATGCTTTCCTATGGACGCTTGCGTCTTCTCACTGTGATTTTCACAGTGAGAAGCACGCAAACGCCTCTAGCGGCTGTCAATGAAACAGCCACTAGAGGCTTTAGAGGCTGGATTAACCTATTTATAAACATAGCAGTTTCTCTGAAACTGCTATGTTTATAAAAAAAGGGTTAACCCTAGCTGGACCAGGCACCCAGACCACTTCATTAAGCTGAAGTAGTCTGGGTGCCTATAGTGGTCCTTTAATCTGGTGGATAATAAGAACAGTGGTATTTCTACATTCTGGAGTAGTTTAAGCCCGAGTTTCAATATTCTGAAGGTTCTTGTCTCAACCCTTTTAGCCCTCATATTATAGTGGACCTTTGACATTGACATGGGCAAATGTAATACATATTCCAAGGATTTATCCATTGCTTCCCCATGGGATCTGCCTTTCATATAGGTTCTGCAGACATCTCCCTCGGGGTGAGTGGATTCTATTTCCCTCAAAAATGTTCTCCCCGCACACTAAGAAGGCCCACTGGGTTGCCCATGCACTAAGGGCCACCGGGTGTGCGTTTGTAAGCAGGGGCACGGACGCACGCTGTGGCCCTTTAACAGCATTACCGAACCTCTTTGATTTTTGGCAGCATGGGAGGAAGTGACTGCCTTGAGTCACTTTCTACCAGAGAGAGCCGCGGGGCAGAGCAGAAAGGAGGGGAGCTGGTCCAAAACCCCTAGCAGCCTTAGCCACCACTCTGGACACCAGGGAAGCAATCTTTTAAGGTAGGAAATGGGGAGTAGATTTAAAAGTGTGAATGTGTCTGTCTCAGTATGTCTGACAGTGTATGTGTCAGTATGCCTGTCAATGGGTATGTCAGTATGTCTGTCAGTGTCTTTGTGTGTGTGTCAGTATGTCGGTCAGTGTGTGTCAGTATGCCTGTCAGGGTATGTGTGTGTGTCCATATGTGTCAGTGTGTTTGTGTCTATCTCAGCATGTCTGTCAGTATATATCTGCGTGTCAGTATGTATGTGAAAGGTGCGATTGCATGCAGGGACTGGGGGGTGCCCAGGGGGCCCAAGAAAATGCTTTGCCCAGGGTCCTAGTGATATTAAAGACGGCCCTGAGCAGTACAGAGATAGAGGGGCACAAAATAGTCACAAATTGTGTCAATAAGAACGGTCTGGCATTATTAAAATCACACAGACCAGCAAGGAATGTATTCAGGCAGATATTTACCATCTATTAAAGAGATGTTACTCATCAAAAGTGAGATAGACCCTACTTATTATTCCGTCTCAAATGATTGCCTATTAAAGTGTCAAGCAACATTCTGTAAATGAAACATTATTTCATTAAGACTTATTGAAGAAAGATGATGTAAGAAGAAAAGATGGAAACACAAAATAGCATTAAAACAGGTGTGACGTGAAAAAAATAAAAACATTTTTTTTAAAAGACACAGAATGTACCCCATTTAAACCATCCTGTTTGTGATTACAGACACTCCTCTCTTACCAACCGGGTTCAGTTCCTACGACCCGGTCGTAGAACGAATTGGTCGAGAAGTGAGGCGTTAAAGGGACACTATAGTCACCAGAACAACTACAGCTTATTGAATTTCTTCTGATGAGTAGAATCATTACCTTCAGGAATTTTGCTGAAAACACTGTATTTTCAGAGAAAATGCAGTGTTTACATTACAGCCTAGTGATAACTTCACTGGCCACTCCTCAGATAGCTGTCAGAGATCCTTCCTGGATCATGGCTGCCTAAAATGCATCCAAACATTCAGCGTCTCCTCCCTCTGCATGCAGACATAGAACTTTCCTCAGAGATTCATTGATTCAATTCATCTCTATGAGGAGATGCTGATTGGCCAGGGCTGTATTTGAATCATGCTGGCTCTGACCCTAATCTGCCTCCTTGCCAGTCTCAGCCAATCCTATGGAAAATCACTGTGATTGGATCAGGCTACCACTTCTGATGTCAGCAGACTGGTTGTTTTTCTGAGTCAAACAGCATGCAGAGTTACAGCTTCAGGCTTCAGTACAGTAAGATGTTGCTATATTTATGGAGGCATGAGGGGCCAGGGTGGCTAGATGGTGGTTTTAACACTAGAGAGTCAGGAACACATGTTTGTGTTCCTGACCCTATAGTGATCCTTTAACCCCTTAAGGACACAACATGTGTGACATGTCATGAGTCCCTTTTATTCCAGAAGTTTGGTCCTTAAGGGGTTAAGGGATTCCCTGCTGTAGTGAGTTTGTCTATGATCGGGGGAAACTTCCCTGAACATAGACGAATGCAACAGAGCAGGGAATCCCTCTAATATATGTTCAGGGAAATTTCCCCAAACATAGACATGCGCACCAGAGCAGGGAATCCCCACGACGGCTCGCACTTGCGTCTGGTCATAAGTGCGAGCAGTCGTAAACCAGGCAGGTCGTTAAATGAGGATCACCTGTAATCCTTTTTTGATAATGATGAAAGCAGTAGATGCTGAATGATTTTTCTATCATGTGGAATGTTGAAACATCTACCCTACATCAGAAGATGAGGTGATTGGGTACCTGAGAACCCATTTTTTTTGTCCCTTAGACAGTTCCAAAATCAGGAGGACAGCACCGAAAAACCTCTTGCACTAGAACCACTGCAATTTGCTAGAGTAGTATCTCCTATTAAACCATGAATTAAAAAGTTGTTGGCTTTTAAAGGCCGAACTCAAGGGAATTCTTGCCATAACGATTATTAATGAGTTTCTCCAGAGTTAAGGCAGGAAATATTGTCATGAGGTTCGGAGAAAACTTCACGTGATAATGTGGAAGTGTATTTGCGCATCAACAGTATAGCTGAAGAGGGGTAAGCCGACAGGTGCCCAGGTTTTTGTAAAACCTCTCGAAAGCATTTTGAAAGGAAAATAAATGTAAACAGTAGCTGTAGTTTTAGAACACCATAACTTCTTATAAAAATTAGTTCTAGTAGTTATGGTGCTAAGAGTTATATTTAAAGGAAAACTACAAGCAAGGAATACAAAAATAAAATAAAAAAATATATTCCTAGCACTATAGTGCCCCCCTTGCTCGCACCTCCGAAATGCTTCTGGCAGAGAGCTACTAGAAGTGGAGTTAACCCTGCAGTGTAATTATTGCAGTTATTGAGAAACTGCAATAGTAACTCCACCTCTAGTGCAGGGTTAGACGGACGGGGACACTTCAAATAGTGTCCCTGTAAGCCAAATCAAATGTAGTTTTTAATTTTATAGATAAAAGTAAGCTGGATTAAATATTTGTGGGTTCTTTGGTACAGCACATGGAGGGAAATATTAAATGAGGGAAACATAAATAAAAAAAACAAAAAACGTGTTTTCTCATTCTGAGCACGTGGTCAGTACCAGATATAGTTGTGTGGAGTGGCTGAGCTAGACAACGATCTAAAGTCATGTTTTTTGCCTCTAACAAACAACAAGCACACAGGAATACAAAGACTCCTAGCACAGGAGGTCAAAGCCTGCCAGGTTTACATCATGATGCAACATGCCATACCACCGTAATAACAGGTGGTGGAAACAGTTCTGATCTGTTACTCCTCTAAACTTCTCTCTCCTACTCTAGATCTCCTAAACCGAAATCCTCCAATCCTAAAGCCTCACCACTGAACGCCCATCCCTAATTTAATAATATTGGACCCATGAAGCTAAGTCAGGCATGATTAACCCACGGCATTGAACCATTTGTAATGCGCCCCACTTGCTGTCCGGGCTGTGTTTGTGTATGTATGTGTGTGTGTGTGTTAGTTAATGTGTATATGTATATGTATATAATAGATAGCTCCCTGATATGGTATACTTAAATATGGCAATCCCACATAAGGATTAAAAATAAGTAAGTTATCTCCTAAACAAATGAAATATCAAAATGAAAAAAGGGCTTTTTAAGTTTTATTATATAAATTATATTATACATTTTATGCGGCCCAAGACAATTCCTTTTTGTTCAATGTGGCCCAGGAATGGCAAAAGGTTAGACATAGCAAACCATGGCTTGGCTCATGGGTGTCCATCATGTATCCCAGTCTAGCCCTGCTTCTAAGTATAGAATGTCAGTCCACACCAACAACATGGATACTGAGAAGGAGGGCCATTAAGTTCCAAACCACGAATTTACAATTTTACTGTGATTAATGAAACACTGAGCCCTTACCATCTGCCAGAAAATGATACAGGCTTCAGGAAAACTGACATTCAGAAGGAATCTCACAGGGCACGTTGCAGAAACAGGCCCCAGGGTTAGTAGTACTGAGTATTATTACATCACTTCATCACAGATCTGGTTTGAGAAGACAAAATCCTGTTCTTTGAGTTTGTCATGCAGACACTGTTACAACCATGTCAGCGAAGTATCAACAATAAGAATGCAATGCAGCTTTTCTTTAGGGAGGAGGAAGGGGGGGGGGAGGTTAAAACGTGAATAACCATGATAACAAGCAGAATAGGTTTTAATGTAATCTAAAAGGGATGTAGAAGGATATTCATGAAGAAATAACCAGTCAAGGGAGAACAGACCTGAGCTCCTACAAAAGGATTTATATAGGCCAAGTGATGTAACAGCCTTCACTTAACAAGAAATTGCTTAAGGCAAATGAAGGAATTTGTTAGAACTGTAGAGATGTCTCCTAAAAGCTGGTAGATACATGTATTGTTACAGTTTTTTATGGTAAAGAAACACTGTGAGCAATATAAACACTACAGCCACTGGTGGTCATGGTGCCACGATTGCCCTGCCACTATCCCACAGTAACCTCTCAAACCATTTTAGAACTACTTGAAGAGCACATGATTCCCGCTGGGCACCTGCAATGTTATAGTGTGCATAGAGGTACATTGCTTGGAGTGTTCCTTTAAGAGACACTAAGCCAGTGATTTACAGTTGCAACTATGACTCTGCGAATAAATGGTTCCCATGATGCTCAACCTTGAAGGGACACTATAGTCAACAGAGCAACTACAGCTTATTGTATTTGTTCTGGTGAGTAGAATCATTCCCTTCAGATTTTTTGCTGTAAACACTGTCTTTTCAGAGATAACTCCACTGGCCACTCCTTAAATGGCTACCAGAAGTGCTTCCTGGGGCAGTGCTGCACAGTGTAACTGACATTCAGTGTCTCCACCATCTGCATGGAGACACTGAACTTTCCTCAGAGATGCATTGATTCAATTCATATCTATGAGGAGATACTGATTGGCCAGGGCTGTGTTTCCTGATCTGCCTCCTTGACAAGCTCAGCCAGTTCAATGTGAAAGCAGTGTGACTGGCTCAGAACACCACTGTGTGTGTGGGGTGCAGTTTGTTCGTGAGGGGTAGTGTGTGTGTGTGGGGGGGGCAGATTGTAAAAGGGGTACAGTGTGTGTGTGTAGGGTACAGTGTGTGGGGGTCAGGTTGTGTGAGGGGGGGGGATGTGTATCAGGGGTACAGTGTGTGTGAGGGATTCTGTTTGTGTGTATGGAGGGGCAGGTTATTTGAGAGGGTACAGTGTGTGTGTGTGTGTGTGTGTATAAGGGAAAGAGTGAGGAGGCAGTGTATGAGGGGTGCAGTGTGTGAGGGTACTGTTTGTGTGTATGTAGGGGCAGAGTGCGTGTATGGAGTGGTAATTGTGTGAATGGAGGGGCAGTATGTGTATATGGGGGGTAAATGTGTGTATAGAGGGAATTATTGTGGGTCTGTGGTGGTATAAATATAAATATATATTATATAATATATTATTTATTTTTAATTAATAAATATATATATTATTTAGTATTTATTTTTAATTAAAATTATTAAATTTAATTTAAAAAAAATATATATATATTTTAATATCCCCCCCTCCCTGCTTACCTTTGCTGGGAGGGGGGTCAATCCCTGGTGGTCCGGTGGAGAAGCCTTGGTGGCCCCAGTGGTGAGAGTGAACTCTAGCAGCCTCAGGAGCTGCTAGAGTTCACTCCCGCGAGATTTGCAGCATTGCCATGGTAACCGCTGCAACACTCAGAGCTCGCAAAAGGAGAACACGGCAGAGCTGCAAGTTAGAGCTTCCTGGATCCTCTCTCCCTCCCTCCCTCCCCTGCCGGCTGCCAGCATTACACTGCTAGCGGGCTGGAGAGGGAGGTCTCTGATCTCCCCTCCATTCCTGCAAAGCCGGTAGGGGACAGGGAGGCACAGTTCCCGGTGCAATGAGCATAACACCACGAAAATATCTTGCAGCTCCCCTGTGTGCCCATCTGGGGCGCCGCGGCACACTGTTTGGGAACAGCTAGGGTATAATATGCATGGTGTAGTGGTTATGATGTCTGAAGTGCCTTGACACCCAGACGACTGTTAAAAGTAAAAACTAGGGAGTCGCTCTCTGCATTCCCTACTGCCACGGGAGAGCCAAAATCTCCTAAGCAAGAGCTACTCTCCTACACCAAGCCATGCAATGCAGAGCTAGCTCACTGGCTGAGAGCGCCAGTTGATTACGCTCTAATAAGTTATGGTAGAGAGCCTTCAGTTCCCTGTCAGTACTGGATGCAGGGAGCAGCACCTGGGTGAACCCAGGTAACAAATCAATGTAAAATGGTTTGAAAGCAAGTCGGGCACCATAACAATTACTGGGAGGTGTAGTTTGTTATGGTGCTTGAAGTATTACTTGATGACTGGGTTTTATGCATCGATACACACTGTAGGTAGCCCTACACATATCCACCCAACTTTCCCATTTAAGTTTCTCAGGGCTGAATAAGAACACATTTTGTGACTTCATGACTTACTGATACCAAATTATTTAGCTGAAAATATAATTTAGAACAGGACCGAAAACCTCTAATTTACATTAACTGTCATTTAAAGATATATTGTTTGGAGTCTTCATTATGGCATTCCTCAGACACACCAATAATATGAACAGCATAGAAGAGCGGGACATTAGGATAGAAACCAGAGCCACATTAATCTGGATCAAAACTAGGGACTGTCATCTCTAAAGAGGGACACGATAGTCACCTGAACAACTTTAGCTTAATGAAGTAGTTTTGGTGTATAGAACTTGCCCCTGCAGCCTCACTGCTCAATCCTCTGCCATTTAGGAGTTAAATCCCTTTGTTTATGAACCCTAGTCACACCTCCCTGCATGTGACTTGCACAGCCTTCCATAAACACTTCCTGTAAAGAGAGCCCTATTTAGGCTTTCTTTGTTGCAAGTTCTGTTTAATTAAAATTTTCTTATCCCCTGCTATGTTAATAGCTTGCTAGACCCTACAAGAGCCTCCTGTATGTGATTAAAGTTCAATTTAGAGATTGAGATACAATTATTTAAGGTAAATTACATCTGTTTGAAAGTGAAACCAGTTTTTTTTTCATGCAGGCTCTGTCAATCATAGCCAGGGGAGGTGTAGCTAGGGCTGCATAAACAGAAACAAAGTGATTTAACTCCTAAATGGCAGTGAATTGAGCAGTGAAATTGCAGGGGGATGATCTATACACTAAAACTGCTTTATTTAGCTAAAGTAATTTAGGTGACTATAGTGTTCCTTTAAGAGCCCCTAACTCTTTTTTCCACTTTAGAAACATGACAAGTGAAGAAAAAGAATGTGAAATGGTTAAAATGCAGCAAAACTGGATTCACCAAACCGCAGATTAAATCAGCTTTAAGATTCCATTCATTAGCACAAAATAATCACTCTGGAAATCGCAGGGTTTTTTTTTCTTTTTAGGTTTGTAATTGGAAGTGATATTTTCTTTCACAGCTATCCATTAAAAGTCAAATTCTGTTAAACTGAATTGCAAAATATAAGTGAATATATAACATGTAATGGCACAATTGAACAAAAGAACATTTCTGAGACCTCAGCAGGGACTAACAGAAGGACAAGATACTAAGTTTTTCTAAGATTTTGCCCGTTCTTAGAGTTCTCTTATTTTTGTTTTTTGTTACTGGTGAATATTGCCAAGCTCTGCGTCTATAGCCAAGATGGAGAAATTTCCCAGATCGCCTATTTTTGCAATTAGCTTTTTTTGTGTATTAAACCCTATGTCATTTTATAAAGCCATAACCAGGGGTGGACTGACCACTCACAGGGCCTTCGGTCAATGGGAGACCAACGGTCGCCTTCTGGCCCACAGTCATGACTTCCTCCTGCAAAGCCTCCAAACAGGGTAAGGATTTGCTTTTAAGAGGTTAATCCAACCAAAAAGAGAGAGTTTTAATAAAACACTGTTCTTGAATAGAGTAACCCTTACTGGCATGCCACGAGCCCCCCTTCCCCACTAAAATAAAGAAAATGTAATTACACGCTTCCTCTGTGTTTGCAGGTGACATCACAAGCAGCACCCACCACATTTACTTTCAATCGTACACGTCCACACAAGTAGCCTCCAAACACGTGTTTGTAGGCTACTAGTGGGGTTCAGTGTGTGGGATGCTGCTTGTGATGTTGTGTTCCTGTATGTCAATATGTGTTAGAATGGTTTGTATTCGTTTACCTATTGTACTGTGCTGAAGAATATGTTGGCACTTTATAAATTGTTGTAATAATTGCACGTGTGTTTAAGGAGGTCCTGGTGGGTTTGTGTGTGTGGATGAGTCTCTTTGCAGTGTAGTATGTGGATGGAGATGGGTGGTTGTATTGCAGTGTGTGGGATAGGGACCATAGTAGGCAATACTGAGGCTGTAGTGAGTGTTTGTTTGGATAATATAGGCTCTACTGT
>OW240916.1:275395535-275654770 GCA_933207985.1 Pelobates cultripes
TGATTATTTCTGGTGACTTAAAGGTAGGCAGACAATGTAATAGAGCAGCAGGAAATGCTAGCAGAATGCTTGGTTGTATAGGGAGAGGTATTGGCAGTAGAAAGAGGGAAGTGCTCATGCCATTGTACAGAACACTGGTGAGACCTCACTTGGAGTATTGTACATATTACTGGAGACCGTATCTTCAGAAGGATATTGATACCTTAGAGAGGGTTCAGAGAAGGGCTACTAAACTGGTTCATGGATTGCGGGATAAAACTTAACAGGAAAGGTTAAAGGATCTTAACAGCATGTATAGCTTGGAGGAAAGGCAGAGACAGGGGATTATGATAGAAACATTTAAAATATATAAAAGGGAATCAACACAGTAAGGAGACTATATTTAAGAAGAAAAACTACTACAACAAAAGAGGAGGACATAGTCTTAAATTAGAGGACAAAGGTTTAAAATAATATCAGGAAGTATTACTTTACTGAGAGGTAGTGGATGCATGGAATAGCCTTCCAGCTGAAGTGGTAGGATTAACACAGTAAAGGAGTTTAAACGCATGCATGGGATAGGCATAAGGCTATCTAACTAACTATAAGATAAGGCTAGGGACTAATGAAAGTTTTTAGAAAATTGGGCGAAGACTAGATGGGCGAGATGTTTCCACTTATCTGCCCGTCACTTTTCTATGTTTTCTATGTTGGGGAGGTTTTACGCGTTCCTATATATGGCACTTACTGGGCTTTAGGGTCAGTCCGGACTCCCTAATCCGGTCTATTACGGCTCCTATGTGGGTCAGGTGTTCGGCCAGGAGCTGCTAAAAATGTCTATACCATCCAAGTAGGTGTGTATCAGTGTGTATCAGGGATCCTTAGGACAGGTGTCAATCCATATCTGCCAAGTGACCCCATGTAGGGGGAACAGTCTCTATTCTGCTCTGTGTCATTGTGTATCATGGTCTCTGAGGACAGGTGTCAATCCATATCTGCCAAGTGACCCGATGTAGGAGGAGCAGTCCCTATTCTGATCTGTGTCAGTGTATATCAGGGATCCCTAGGACAGGTGTCAATCCATATCTGCCAAGTGACCCTATGTAAAAAGGCCTGATGAGATGAGCTGCCTTGGGCTAAAAATGGTCCACATGCTGCTGTATTATAACTCTGAATGCCGCTTGACTTGCGTGACTTATCCGCCACCAACTAGGGTTCAAGCCGCCAGTGTGTACTTTATAAATGGCTTTATAAAGCAGTGTGTACTTTATAAATGGCTCCACCTGCCACCCGTATAGCAACACAGTCTCCAGTTAGGAGGACCAACCAAGCATCTTCTTCCATCTGCCTGTTACAGAAATTACTGCCGTGTACACGACCACTGATAGGAGACGCGGAAGGTATTAAACTGATAAAAATAGTACTAAACACACCACTACTATCTGGTGTCACATTAGCTTGACCGCGCAGTGCCCCAAATTTAATGTGATCTGTGAGTAAGGTAAACGGTTGTCCATACAAGTAGGTTGCAGCTTTTGAGGGCCCACACCACTGCCATGCACTCCTTTTCAATGGCAGTGAATATACTTCGCTGTGCAAAAGTTTACCGCTTAGATAAAAATCAATGCCGTGTACACGTCCACTGATAGGAGACGTGGAAGGTATTAAACTGATCAGAACAATACTAAACACACCACTCCTTTTTTTTGGTGAGGCTTTATAGGACAGAGTGCTTCTCCACAGGACATGTTAACTCACGGGCAGCTGGCTCATCAAGGAACCAGAGCAGCTTTCCATGTACAGGTAAGACACGTGCAGCCGGTAAGGGTTCAGGCTCTTCTTCCTGGAGGATACGCTGCAAGCCTGTTGAACGAGGTGACCTTGCTCGGGTCCCAGGTGTACGGTTCCTAAAATGGTTGCCATATACACGTCCACTGATAGGAGACGCGGAAGGTATTAAACTGATCAGAACAATACTAAACACACCACAAATAAGGTTTCTCGCCTGTATGGCTCCTCAAATGATGCTTAAGATTAGAAGCGGCTGAAAAGCATTTCTCACACTCCGAACAAAAATATATTTTTTTAACATTCTCTCCACTTTGAACGAAATGACGCTTGGGAAGAGATTAACATAATTAAACACAGGCAGTAAAAATACAGTTTTTAGCCATACCCTGTAACTTTAAAACTACACATCCCATCTTCATAATTACATATTTGGAATCAGCACACTTAAAACATAAACATATCCAAAAAATCAGCCAAATCCATCCAGGGGTTAAAAAGTTAGCTGTAGGTCCCTTTATGACCGACTGCAAGCACATTTTCCTGCCCAAAACAGTTCCATAGATTTGGGCTGTGAGGTCGGTCTATTTCAGGCTGAAAAAACGACTAAGTCCCATCACGAATGGGACTTAGTCTCTGCAGCTGTAAAACCAGTAGGGGAGAAGGTAGAGCTCAGCGGTGTTCGCGGAAATGTGTAGCCGATTTTAGTTCCATGAATTTGGCTACACATACCGCTGACCTCGTCGAATGATCAAAGATGGCCGCCGCCACGTGTTCGGCAAACTAACAAAGACCTCCCAGCATTGTCAATTAAGCTGCGGTTAACCGCAGCTTCTGGGAGGTAAATTGCCTGCACACTTCCACTTCTGGGTGGTCTGCCTGTGTGGTACTTGGTTCAGTAAGCCCCATTTACTGAACCAAGTGGGAATTAGCCAGGCAGGCACAAAGGGTTTGCACCAGGTCTGGGGACACAGGGACACCGTCTTAAAGGGGCCGTGTCCCCAACAAGTCTGGGGACACGGCCTTAAAGGGGCAGTGTCCCAATCTTCCTGATGTCCCAAAAAAGGTGTTTAAAGGGCCAGCACCAGTCACATAAAGAGTCCATAAGCCCCAATATGCCCACCCACAGTCTTAAAGGGCCATACACACCAAATAAAAGTGCATACATTTTCACAATCTCCCAGGAGCCATAGTCATGCGGGAGGAGGCTGGCAAATAGGCTTCTCCACAACCCAGGGAAGCAGGGCAATTTGCCATTTAAAGGGCCCGTTACAAATAGCAGTTTGTAACAAGGTGTCAATCCATATCTGCCAAGTGACCCTATGTAGGGGTAACAGTCCCTATTCTGCTCTGTGTCAGTGTGTATCATGGTCTCTGAGTACAGGTGTCAATCCATATCTGCCAAGTGACCCTATGTTGGGGTAACATTCCCTATTCTGATCTGTGTCAGTGTGTATCAGGGGCTCTGAGGACAGGTGTCAATCCATATCTGCCAAGTGACCCTATGTAGGAGGAACAGTCTCTATTCTGCTCTGTGTCAGTGTGTATCATGATCTCTGAGGACAGGTGTCAATCCACATCTGCCAAGTGACCCTATGTAGGGGGAACAGTCTCTATTCTGCTCTTTGTCAGTGTGTATCAGGGATCCTTAGGATAGGTGTCAATCCATATCTGCCAAGTGACCCCATGTAGGGGGAACAGTCCCTATTCTGCTCTGTGTCTGTGTGCATCAGGGGCTCTGAGGACAGGTGTCAATCCATATGTCAAGGTGTCAATATGTCATATGTCAGGTGTCAATCCATATTCATTGTGATTTAGGAATGTTAGGTGATTTCTGCCCTTTATGGATTAAAACCAGACTCTGTATCAACTGTGTAATTTTCCATGGGAGCTTTGCCATGGATCCCTCTCCGGCATGCCACAGTCCAGGTGTTAGTCCCCTTGAAACAACTTTTCCATCACTATTGTGGCCAGAAAGAGTCCCTGTGTGTTTTAAAATTCGCCTGACCATTGAAGTCTATGGCGGTTCGCCCTGTTCGCCGGTTCGCGAACATTTGCGGAAGTTCGCGTTCGCCGTTCGCGAACCGAAAATTTCGGGTTCGCGACATCACTACTCAGGAGATATTGCTGAACCCATATTGGGGTGTTCTTTGTCAGTAACCCATAACAGGAACTGAGAATCCATGCCTAAAGTACAATGTGAGAGAAAAATAACACAAAAAAATGACTACCCAAACGTTTGACAAAGACTGGTGGAAGAATTAGTGCATGGAAAGTGTTAAAATACCACCATTTGAAATATCCTAGGGTGTCTACTTTTCAAATATATATGGTTTGATGGGGTAAATCACATTGGCCGGCTTAAAAAAATTCCCAAATAGGACATTGGTACATGATGGCCAGCTGAGAAAATTCCAAGTTGGGAAAACTGGAATCCACACCCTCCAAATAAGGTATTTTATCCCCCATAGAACCCGACACACCTATACATGGAGGGGTATCACTGTACTCAGGAGATGTTGCTGAACACATATTGGGGAGTTCTCAGTACATGTATTCTTAAATTGCTATGTGTGTCAAAATAATCACCAATTATTTTATTTTTAAAAGGTAGATTGGTGGTAAAATTGTTGCATAAAAAGAGCATGAAAAGAGTAAAAATACCCCAATAATTTAATACCTTAGGTTGTCTTCTTTTAAAAAATATATACATGTGAAGAGTTATTCAGGGATTCCTGACAGATATTAGTGTTACAATGTAACTTGTGTTAATATTTTAACAAAATAGTTTGGAAATAGCAAAGTGCTACTTGTACTTATTGCCCTATAACTTTCCAAAAAAAGCTATGAACATGTTAAAATTGGGTATTTCTAACCTTAGGACAACTATTTAGCCCGGGTGTTCTTAGATGCGTAACCGATTTTGGGTGGTCAAAGTTCGAAAAAGTGTGGGTTTTTTTTGTTTTTTTTTTCATCATATTTTATAAATGTTTTTATAGTAAATTATATGATATGATGAAAATGGTATCTTTAGAAATACCATTTACTGGAGAGAAAAACGGTATATAATATGTGTGGGTACAGTAAATGAGTAAGAAGAAAATTACAGGTAAACACAAACACAGCAGAAATGTAAAAAGAGCCCTGGTCCTTAACGATAGGAAAATTGAAAAATGGTCTGGTCACTAAAGGGTTAATATATATATATATATATATATATATATATATATTTTTTTTTTATTTTTTTTTCTTGAAATAGTCATTTAAAGCCATGTTTCAGTGTTTGCAGATAACACAAAACTATGTAAATTAATACATGTAATATATAATGTGAGCAGGATAATGCTTTGTTGTAGAGGGATTTAGATAGATTGGGTGACTGGGCGCTCAAATGGCAGATTAAATTTAATGTAGAAAAATGCAAAGTTATACACTTCGATGTAAAGAATGCACAAGCAACTTATACCCTATATCAGTGATGGCGAACCTTTTTGAGCCCGAGTGCCCAAACCGCAATACATGCCAACATTTTTTCTCCTTAAAGTGCCAATACGGCAATTAAACACAAATACTGAGGTTTAAGTTTAGAAAAAAAAAAAAACTCGTACTGTTGTCCGAACTAATAACTTTTGTTTTAAAAGAACACAGTTCAATGATACAAATTTTAAATAATGATATAAATAGATAAAATTAAGCTTATATTTATTAGTATCTCCAACAAATGCAATACATACATAGACAGACTGCTGAATACATACACACAGTCTGCTGAATACACACACACAAGACTGCTGAATACAGAGACTGCTGAGTACACACACACACACACACACAGACTGCTGAGTACACACACACACAGACTGCTGAGTACACACACACACAGACTGCTGAGTACACACACACACACACACAGACTGCTGAGTACACACACACACAGACCGCTGAATACACGCAAACACACACAGACTGCTGAATACACACATACTGCATTGAGGTGGGGGGTGCGTGTGAGTGTTGTATGTGAGGGGTGCTGTGTGTGTGTGGGGGGGTGTTCTGTGTGTGTGTGCTATATGTGTAAGGGTGCTGCGGAGGGGTAGGGGTACTGTGTGGGGGGGGTAGGGGTACTGCTGGGAGGGTTGGGGTACTGTGTGTGGGGGGTAGGGGTTACTGCTGGGCAGGGTAGGGGTTACTGCTGGGCAGGGTAGGGGTTACTGCTGGGGAGGGTAGGGGTTACTGCTGGGGAGGGTAGGGGTTACTGCTGGGGAGGGTAGGGACTACTGCTGGGGAGGGTAGGGACTACTGCTGGGGAGGGTAGGGTGCTGGGGGTTAGGGGTTCTGCTGGGGGGGTAGGGGTGCTGTGTCAGTATCCCCCCCCCTCCCTCCTTCTTACCTTTAATGAAGGGGGACACAGCGATCCCTGGTGGTCCGGTGGTGGTAGGCACTGCAGGGGGAGGGCTCCAGGAAGCAGCTCCCCTGTCCTCCCGCGCAATGCTGTGTGGAGCGTTGCCATGGTAACACGCGGCAACGCTCCACACAGCATCGCGCGGGAGGACAGGGGAGCTGCTTCCTGGAGCCCTCCCCCTGCCTCCCGACCCGGAAGCAGAGTAGGCACCTGCCGTTTCGGGCAGGCGCCTACTCTGCATTGATGGCGAACCTGTGGCCGCGTGCCCACAGAAAGGGCCCGGCGTGCCACCTGTGGCACGCGTGCCATAGGTTCGCCATCACTGTCCTAGCACTATAGTGCCCCCCTTGCTCGCACCCCCGAAATGCTTCTGGCAGAGAGCTACTAGAAGTGGAGTTAACCCTGCAGTGTAATTATTGCAGTTATTGAAAAACTGCAATAGTAACTCCACCTCTAGTGCAGGGTTAGACGGACGGGGACACTTCAAATAGTGTGCCTGTAAGCCAAATCCAATGTAGTTTTTAATTTTATAGATAAAAGTAAGCTGGATTAAATATTTGTGGGTTCTTTGGTACAGCACATGGAGGGAAATATTAAATGAGGGAAACATAAATAAAAAAACAAAAAACGTGTTTTCTCATTCTGAGCACGTGGCCAGTACCAGATATAGTTGTGTGGAGTGGCTGAGCTAGACAACAATCTAAAGTCATGTTTTTTGCCTCTAACAAACAACAAGCACACAGGAATACAAAGACTCCTAGCACAGGAGGTCAAAGCCTGCCAGGTTTACATCATGATGCAACATGCCATACCACCGTAATAACAGGTGGTGGAAACAGTTCTGATCTCTTACTCCTCTAAACTTCTCTCTCCTACTCTAGATCTCCTAAACCCAAATCCTCCAATCCTAAAGCCTCACCACTGAACGCCCATCCCTAATTTAATAATATTGGACCCATGAAGCTAAGTCAGGCATGATTAACCCGCGGCATTGAACCATTTGTAATGCGCCCCGCGTGCGTGCGTGTGTGTGCGCAATATATATATATATATATATATATATATATATATATAAATAAATAAATAAAATAGATAGCTCCCTGATATGGTATACTTAAATATGGCAATCCCACATAAGGATTAAAAATAAGTAAGTTATCTCCTAAACAAATGAAATATCAAAATGAAAAAGGGCTTTTTAAGTTTCATTATATAAATTATACATTTTATGCAGCCCAAGACAATTCCTTTTTGTTCAATGTGGCCCAGGAATGGCAAAAGGTTAGACATAGCAAACCATGGCTTGGCTCATGGGTGTCCATCATGTATCCCAGTCTAGCCCTGCTTCTAAGTATAAAATGTCAGTCCACACCAACAACATGGATACTGAGAAGGAGGGCCATTAAGTTCCAAACCACGAATTTACAATTTTACTGTGATTAATGAAACACTGAGCCCTTACCATCTGCCAGAAAATGATACAGGCTTCAGGAAAACTGACATTCAGAAGGAATCTCACAGGGCACGTTGCAGAAACGGGCCCCAGGGTTAGTAGTACTGAGTATTATTACATCACTTCATCACAGATATGGTTTGAGAAGACAAAATCCTGTTCTTTGAGTTTATTTGTCATGCAGACACTGTTACAACCATGTCAGCGAAGTATCAACAATAAGAATGCAATGCAGCTTTTCTTTAGGGAGGAGGAAGGGGGGGGGAGGTTAAAACGTGAATAACCATGATAACAAGCAGAATAGGTTTTAATGTAATCTAAAAGGGATGTAGAAGGATATTCATGAAGAAATAACCAGTCAAGGGAGAACAGACCTGAGCTCCTACAAAAGGATTTATATAGGCCAAGTGATGTAACAGCCTTCACTTAACAAGAAATTGCTTAAGGCAAATGAAGGAATTTGTTAGAACTGTAGAGATGTCTCCTAAAAGCTGGTAGATACATGTATTGTTACAGTTTTTTATGGTAAAGAAACACTGTGAGCAATATAAACACTACAGCCACTGGTGGTCATGGTGCCACGATTGCCCTGCCACTATCCCACAGTAACCTCTCAAACCATTTTAGAACTACTTGAAGAGCACATGATTCCCGCTGGGCACCTGCAATGTTATAGTGTGCATAGAGGTACATTGCTTGGAGTGTTCCTTTAAGAGACACTAAGCCAGTGATTTACAGTTGCAACTATGACTCTGCGAATAAATGGTTCCCATGATGCTCAACCTTGAAGGGACACTATAGTCAACAGAGCAACTACAGCTTATTGTATTTGTTCTGGTGAGTAGAATCATTCCCTTCAGATTTTTTGCTGTAAACACTGTCTTTTCAGAGATAACTCCACTGGCCACTCCTTAAATGGCTACCAGAAGTGCTTCCTGGGGCAGTGCTGCACAGTGTAACTGACATTCAGTGTCTCCACCATCTGCATGGAGACACTGAACTTTCCTCAGAGATGCATTGATTCAATTCATATCTATGAGGAGATACTGATTGGCCAGGGCTGTGTTTCCTGATCTGCCTCCTTGACAAGCTCAGCCAGTTCAATGTGAAAGCAGTGTGACTGGCTCAGAACACCACTGTGTGTGTGGGGTGCAGTTTGTTCGTGAGGGGTAGTGTGTGTGTGTGGGGGGGGCAGATTGTAAAAGGGGTACAGTGTGTGTGTGTAGGGTACAGTGTGTGGGGGTCAGGTTGTGTGAGGGGGGGGGATGTGTATCAGGGGTACAGTGTGTGTGAGGGATTCTGTTTGTGTGTATGGAGGGGCAGGTTATTTGAGAGGGTACAGTGTGTGTGTGTGTGTGTGTGTATAAGGGAAAGAGTGAGGAGGCAGTGTATGAGGGGTGCAGTGTGTGAGGGTACTGTTTGTGTGTATGTAGGGGCAGAGTGCGTGTATGGAGTGGTAATTGTGTGAATGGAGGGGCAGTATGTGTATATGGGGGGTAAATGTGTGTATAGAGGGAATTATTGTGGGTCTGTGGTGGTATAAATATAAATATATATTATATAATATATTATTTATTTTTAATTAATAAATATATATAATATATTATTTAGTATTTATTTTTATTTAAAAAAAATATATATATTTTAATATCCCCCCCTCCCTGCTTACCTTTGCTGGGAGGGGGGGTCAATCCCTGGTGGAGAAGCCTTGGTGGCCCCAGTGGTGAGAGTGAACTCTAGCAGCCTCAGGAGCTGCTAGAGTTCACCCCCGCGAGATTTGCAGCATTGCCATGGTAACCGCTGCAACACTCAGAGCTCGCAAAAGGAGAACACGGCAGAGCTGCAAGTTAGAGCTTCCTGGATCCTCTCTCCCTCCCCTGCCGGCTGCCAGCATTACACTGCTAGCGGGCTGGAGAGGGAGGTCTCTGATCTCCCCTCCATTCCTGCAAAGCCGGTAGGGGACAGGGAGGCACAGTTCCCGGTGCAATGAGCATAACACCACGAATATATCTTGCAGCTCCCCTGTGTGCCCATCTGGGGCGCCGCGGCACACTGTTTGGGAACAGCTAGGGTATAATATGCATGGTGTAGTGGTTATGATGTCTGAAGTGCCTTGACACCCAGACGACTGTTAAAAGTAAAAACTAGGGAGTCGCTCTCTGCATTCCCTACTGCCACGGGAGAGCCAAAATCTCCTAAGCAAGAGCTACTCTCCTACACCAAGCCATGCAATGCAGAGCTAGCTCACTGGCTGAGAGCGCCAGTTGATTACGCTCTAATAAGTTATGGTAGAGAGCCTTCAGTTCCCTGTCAGTACTGGATGCAGGGAGCAGCACCTGGGTGAACCCAGGTAACAAATCAATGTAAAATGGTTTGAAAGCAAGTCGGGCACCATAACAATTACTGGGAGGTGTAGTTTGTTATGGTGCTTGAAGTATTACTTGATGACTGGGTTTTATGCATTGATACACACTGTAGGTAGCCCTACACATATCCACCCAACTTTCCCATTTAAGTTTCTCAGGGCTGAATTAGAACACATTTTGTGACTTCATGACTTACTGATACCAAATTATTTAGCTGAAAATATCATTTAGAACAGGACCGAAAACCTCTAATTTACATTAACTGTCATTTAAAGATATATTGTTTGGAGTCTTCATTATGGCATTCCTCAGACACACCAATAATATGAACAGCATAGAAGAGAGGGACATTAGGATAGAAACCAGAGCCACATTAATCTGGATCAAAACTAGGGACTGTCATCTCTAAAGAGGGACACGATAGTCACCTGAACAACTTTAGCTTAATGAAGTAGTTTTGGTGTATAGAACTTGCCCCTGCAGCCTCACTGCTCAATCCTCTGCCATTTAGGAGTTAAATCCCTTTGTTTATGAACCCTAGTCACACCTCCCTGCATGTGACTTGCACAGCCTTCCATAAACACTTCCTGTAAAGAGAGCCCTATTTAGGCTTTCTTTATTGCAAGTTCTGTTTAATTAAGATTTTCTTATCCCCTGCTATGTTAATAGCTTGCTAGACCCTGCAAGAGCCTCCTGTATGTGATTAAAGTTCAATTTAGAGATTGAGATACAATTATTTAAGGTAAATTACATCTGTTTGAAAGTGAAACCAGTTTTTTTTTCATGCAGGCTCTGTCAATCATAGCCAGGGGAGGTGTAGCTAGGGCTGCATAAACAGAAACAAAGTGATTTAACTCCTAAATGGCAGTGAATTGAGCAGTGAAATTGCAGGGGGATGATCTATACACTAAAACTGCTTTATTTAGCTAAAGTAATTTAGGTGACTATAGTGTTCCTTTAAGAGCCCCTAACTCTTTTTTCCACTTTAGAAACATGACAAGTGAAGAAAAAGAATGTGAAATGGTTAAAATGCAGCAAAACTGGATTCACCAAACCGCAGATTAAATCAGCTTTAAGATTCCATTCATTAGCACAAAATAATCACTCTGGAAATCGCAGGTTTTTTTTTTTCTTTTTAGGTTTGTAATTGGAAGTGATATTTTCTTTCACAGCTATCCATTAAAAGTCAAATTCTGTTAAACTGAATTGCAAAATATAAGTGAATATATAACATGTAATGGCACAATTGAACAAAAGAACATTTCTGAGACCTCAGCAGGGACTAACAGAAGGACAAGATACTAAGTTTTTCTAAGATTTTGCCCGTTCTTAGAGTTCTCTTATTTTTGTTTTTTGTTACTGGTGAATATTGCCAAGCTCTGCGTCTATAGCCAAGATGGAGAAATTTCCCAGATCGCCTATTTTTGCAATTAGCTTTTTTTGTGTATTAAACCCTATGTCATTTTATAAAGCCATAACCAGGGGTGGACTGACCACTCACAGGGCCTTCGGTCAATGGGAGACCAACGGCCGCCTTCTGGCCCACAGTCATGACTTCCTCCTGCAAAGCCTCCAAACAGGGTAAGGATTTGCTTTTAAGAGGTTAATCCAACCAAAAAGAGAGAGTTTTAATAAAACACTGTTCTTGAATAGAGTAACCCTTACTGGCATGCCACGAGCCCCCCTTCCCCACTAAAATAAAGAAAATGTAATTACACTCTGTGTTTGCAGGTGACATCACAAGCAGCACCCACCACATTTACTTTCAATCGTACACGTCCACACAAGTAGCCTCCAAACACGTGTTTGTAGGCTACTAGTGGGGTTCAGTGTGTGGGATGCTGCTTGTGATGTTGTGTTCCTGTATGTCAATATGTGTTAGAATGGTTTGTATTCGTTTACCTATTGTACTGTGCTGAAGAATATGTTGGCACTTTATAAATTGTTGTAATAATTGCACGTGTGTTTAAGGAGGTCCTGGTGGGTTTGTGTGTGTGGATGAGTCTCTTTGCAGTGTAGTATGTGGATGGAGATGGGTGGTTGTATTGCAGTGTGTGGGATAGGGACCATAGTAGGCAATACTGAGGCTGTAGTGAGTGTTTGTTTGGATAATATAGGCTCTACTGTGTGGGGGATATAAAGGCTGCAGTTTGTCTGTGCATGTGGATAGTGTCTGCAGTGTGTGCGTGTGGGGATATGAGCTGTACTAGGTGCATGGGGGGGGTGTGATAGTGGCTGTAGGTTTGATAGGGGCTATACTGGGTGCTGGAAGGTATAGGGGCTACCATCTGTGCATGGAGTGATAGGGGCTGTGGGATAGGTTCTGAGGTGGGTATAGGGTGAAAAGGGGGCTGTGGTGGATGAAGGGGGCATGGAGACCAAGGTGGGTGCTGGGGAGATGGGGCTGAGGAGGGTGAAGGGTGGGATAGGGGCTGAGGAGGGTGAAGGGTGGGATAGGGGCTGAGGTGGATTCTTAAGGAAGATGGGGACTGAGGCAAGTAAAGGGAAGAGGGGTGGAGGGGAGCCTGGGGCAAAGGTGGATTCTAAAAGAAGATTGGGGCTGAAGGTGGGTGGAGGGGCCTGGGCCTGAGGTTGGTGCGGGGGTGGGTGGAGGGGCCTGGGGTTAAGGTGAGTGCTGAGAGAGATGGGGGCTAAGGTGGGTGGAGGGGCCTGGGCCTGAGGTTGGTGCGGGTGGGTGGAGGCCTGGGGTTAAGGTGAGTGCTGAGAGAGATGGGGGCTAAGGTGGGGGGGGGGGGGGGGGGGGGCCTGGGGTTGAGGTGAGTGCTGAGAGAGATGGGGTTGAGGTGAGTGCTGAGAGAGATGGGGTTGAGGTGAGTGCTGAGAGAGATGGGGGAGGAGGTCAGTGGAGGGGGGCCTGGGGTTGAGGTGAGTGCTGAGAGAGATGGGGGAGGAGGTCAGTGGAGGGGGGCCTGGGGTTGAGGTGAGTGCTGAGAGAGATGGGGCGGAGGTGGGTGGAGGGGGGCCTGGGGATGAGGGGAGTGCTGAGAGAGATGGGGGCGGAGGTGGGTGGAGGGGGGCCTGGGGCTGAGGGAGAGGCTGGATGATTTACATACCTGCTGCTTCAGCCACTCAGCAGGAAAGGAGGGGGCAGGAAGTGATGTAATGATGCAATTTCCCTTCCCCTGGACCCTGCCCCCTCCCCTCACACCAGAGTTCAGCACAAGAAAATGATGGAGGAGACCTGGTACACAGCAAGATTGCTGCCAGGTTTCACTCAGAATGTGAAGGGAACACTTCAGGGACTTGATGTGCAATTTTGCCTCCCTGGCTGGGGAGATCTCTGTTCAGAGTGCATGGCTGTTCAGTCAGCTGGGCCCCGGTCTGCCACGGGCCATCTGTCCATGACCGATCTGCCAGCCCCTGGCCATAACACATTATACATTGTATAATATCCAAATCAGATTTCACATTTTATTCTCTGCTTTAGTACTTACCTGCTTTCTTGAAGTTCCCCTGGGAAGCGTTTGAATTGAAAGATTGACAGTTCATTTAAGATTGCTCAAACTTCTTTGACATCTGTTTTAACGGATTGCTTAAAGTACTCTTAAGAATATAAAAAAATAAAAAATAAAAAACAAAAACAAAACCGCATTGTAAGATTAAGTGTCTATTTTGAATGCTTTGTGCGGGGAGGACAGATAAAATTGATAAACTGTTTCAGTTCATTTCATTGCAAAAATAAAGTAACAATTAAAGCGACACTATATAGTATCCCTGTAATTGTTCTGGTGTTAGGAATACAAACATGTACACCAAGGAACACCTCGGGCGTTGGCTCTGTGAGAGAAACAGCTGCCTGCCAGATATGAATGGAAGGGGTAGGAGGGAGACATGGGTGGGAGAGATAGGAATAAAAGGGAGTAGGGAGGTTTCAATAAGTATTAAAGTGTTAGGGAGGGAGATTTGGATGGTATGGGAAATGGAACGGATGGAGATATGGAACGGATGGAGATATGGAAAGGGAGGGGAGTGATGTGGGGACAGAGATATGGAAGGGAGGGAGACGTGGGGGCAGAGATATGGAAGAAGAGGGGAGAGATGTGGGGACAGAGATATGGAAGAGGAGGGAAGAGATGTGGGGACAGAGATATGGAAGAAGAGAGGAGAGATGTGGGGACAGAGATATGGTAAGAGGAGGGGAGAGATGTGGGGGCAGAGATATGGTAAGAGGAGGGGAGAGATGTGGGGGCAGAGATATGGAAGAAGAGGGGAGAGATGTGGGGACAGAGATATGGTAAGAGGAGGGGAGAGATGTGGGGGCAGAGATATGGAAAGGAGGGAGACATGGATGGAAGGTCGGGGAGAGATATGAATGGAAAAAGACATAGATGGAAAGGGTGAAGAAAGACATGGAAGGGAGGGGAACAGAGACATGGATGGAAGGGGGGGAAGAAGAGACATGAATGGAAGGGGGTAGAAGCGAGCAGAGTAGAGTGTGCAGCCACACATCACTCTGCCTGGAGATTGCAGAGGGACAGTGCGGCTACCTACCTGGCTGAGACTGCAGTTTGCAGAGGGACTGAGGGAGCGAGGGAACGGACACTTCAGACAGTGGAATTACAACTGAGATAGTAAGTAACTTGGGATAAAGTGAGAGAGAGAGATACTTACTTCTATACATACACACACACACACCCAGGATTACATATTGTTTGCATGAGAATGATACAAGTAATTTTCGTTTGTGTTGGTCTATGTCGAACTTTTTTTTGTGTGTGCTCCCCACATAAACTTAAGCCTTGTATAGTTGGCCCAAGTTAGCCTTGGAGTTTGACATGCTTGATGTACACTACTACTTCCCTCCTATCACTTTACCCTTTACTGTACTCACCCTATTCCAGCACTGATCTCCCTTGACTTTGGGTCTGAGCTCCGCCTCCTCCAATGTCACACGAGGGGGGCTAATGTGCGTTGAGTGCATGAGGCTCTCCCCATAGGAAAGCAGTGCAGCAATGATTTCATATATGGATTTTACAGACATTCAGTGACAGTTAAACGACCAAAAGTCGCCTCGCGAGAAGGAAGTGCCTCTAGTGGCTGTTTGACAAATGCAGTAGGGCTCTAAAAGAGAAAGTAACAATTTTTAATTTTTTTTAATGAAATCAGGGATGAGATCCAGTCACAACGATTTAAAATGAATGTCCAGCATAGAAATATATATGCTTAAAGGGACACTCCAGGCACCCAGACCACTACACCACTACTGCCCATTGGAGTGGACTGGGTGCCAACTCCTACCACCCTTAACCCTGCAAGTGTAATTATTGCAGTTTTTAAACTGCAATAATTACCTTGCAGGGTTAAGTCCTCCTCGAGTTGTTGTCTATCAGACAGCCACTAAAGGGATCTCCGTGTTCTTAGAACACGAAAAGTGTTTTAAACTACGCTGGACATACTCACGCTAAGGGAGGACCTCCAGCGTCACCGAAATACCCATAGGAAAGCATTGAATAAGCATGGGCGGAGCCTGACCCAGCGCCGAGGGACATCGGCGCTGGATTCAGGTACCTTCAGCAACATTGGATGGGGGGTGGGAGGGAGAGGGATACAGCAGGGTCCTGCAGTGCCAGGAAAACTGATGTGTTTTCCTGGCACTGGAGAGTCCCTTTAAATGTAATTTGTGCATTTATTAGTTTTTCAAAATAAAATGTCTAAAATCCAACCTTTTCTCGAGTACAGAGCTTGCTTTCTGAAATTCCCCTATTTTGCCTGCCACAAACTTCCTTGTTAGTGCTGGCGCTACCACCAGGTAAATATGGCACCCATCTGGGGTGGTAGCTCATGAGGGGCATTGTGAGTAGGTTAGGGAGATGATAAGATCTCCGTGACCACCCAGCACTGTCACTGACTGACACTGTGCTTACAATCTGACAAACCAGGGCTAAACTGGGATATGATGTCATAACATCCAAGACAGGCTCAGATTCATACAGAGGGGTGCAGAACAGCAACAAAGTCACCCCCACTGCACCCCATGAGATCCTTTCTCGTAGTTGCTGTCTTCCGAATTGTGAAAGGGGGGGTGTAATGAGGAGTGAGGTGCGTAATATGGGTGGGAAAACAGGCAATCAGTGACGGTGATCAGGGGGTTTAATGTGACAGAGGAGTTGTGTAAAGTGGAGAGGAATGGAACAGAGAGAAGGCAATGGGGAGAGGGAGATGTCCAGTAAAAGAGCAGAATATATCTAGTATATATATTTATAGATCGATGGGGTTGTGGTCAGGGCCGGCCTTAGGCCTTCAGGCGCCCTGTGCGAATAATCTTAACAGCGCCCCCCCCGCGCCATCCATGTGTATAGGGGATTTATTAAATGAAAATTCAACAATTAACAAATATTTATCACCTCTTCCCTGTCATTACCTTGCATGGAGGGAGGGCATGCTGATCTCTGGTGATACAGTTTGCTGGGAATATGGTCGGTGCCTTCACTGGGTGCAGACCATCAGCAACTGTCTCCTGAGCTCAGGCACTTACAGTATCAGAGCTTTCCTGTGGTAATCCGCGGCAACGTTCTGATTGGCCTGAACTCGGAAGACAGCTACATTTATCATGTGTGTGTCAGACGTGATTGTGTGATGTGTTCTCTGTGTGCCATATTTGTAATGGGTGTATTGACTGTGTCTGATATGTGTGTGTATTGACCGTGTGTGATTTTTGTTCACTATAGCAGTAGATAGGGGGAGCAGGGGCACTGGGGTAGATGTGGGAGCAATGCACTATAGCAGTAGATAAGGGGAGCAGTGTCACTAGGGTAGACAGGGAACAATGGCGATATAGGGGGAGCATGGGCACAATAGGGATGGATAAGGAGCATGGGCACTATAGGGGTAGATGGAGGGATCAGGTACACTATAGGGGTAAATGGGGAAGCACTATAGGGGTAGATGGGGAGCAGGGGTGCTATAGTGGTAGATCGAGGAGCAGGGGCACTATAGAGGTAGATAGGGGGAACTATAGAGATAGATGGGGAACATGGGTACTATAGGAGTAGAGGGGGCACTATAGGAGTAGGGATAGATGGGGAACAGGTGTACTATAGGGGGAGCAGGGGCACTATAGGTGTAGAGGGGGAACAGGGGTACTATAGTGGGAGCAGGGGCACTGTAGGGATAGATGGGAACAGGGGTACTATAGGTGTAGATGGGGGCACTATAGGGATAGATGGGGAACAGGGGTACTATAGTGGGAGCAGGGGCACTGTAGGGATAGATGGGAACAGGGGTACTATAAGGGGAGCAGGGGCACTATAGGTGTAGATGGGGGCACTATAGGGATAGATGGGGAACAGGGGTACTATAAGGGGAGCAGGGGCACTATAGGTGTAGATGGGGCACTATAGGGGTAGAGGGGGCACTAGGTATATATGGGGAACAGGGGTACTATAGGGGTAGAGGGGGCACTATAGGGAACAGGGGTACTATAGGGGTAGAGGGGGGCACTTTAGTGGTAGAGGGGGAACAGGGTTACTATAGGGGGAAGAGGGGGGCACTATAGGGATAGATGGGGAACAGGGTTACTATAAGGTAGAGGGGGCACTATAGGGATAGATGGGGAACAGGGTTACTATATAGGGGTAGGGGAAGAGGGGGCACTATAGGGATAGATGGGGAACAGGGTTACGATAGGGAAGAGGGGGCACTATAGGGGAAGAGGGGGGCACTATAGGGATAGATGGGGAACAGGGGTACTATAGGGGTAGAGGGTGCACTATAGGGGAAGAGGGGGGCACTATAGGGATAGATGGGGAACAGGGTTACTATAGGGGTAGAGGGGGGGCACTATAGAGATAGATGGGGAACAGGATTACTATAGGGGAAGAGGGGGGCACTATAGGGATAGATGGGGAACAGGGGTACTATAGGGGGAGCAGGGGCACTATGGTCTCACTTACCAGGCAGCAGATTCAGGCCTCGGTTAGCTCCGCCCCCGCCGACCACTTGGCTCCGCCCCCATCGGCTGCTTGGCTCCGCCTCCTACAGTCTCTTTTGCTGCTAAGCCCTGGTAGAGGGCAGGGGGTGTGCAAGCTGTCAGCCATAGGGCGCCCCCTGCTGCCATGGCGCCCTGTGCGGCCGCACAGCTCGCACACCCCTAAGGCCGGCCCTGGTTGTGGTGAGTGTGTGTCTGATTGTATTTAGGGAAAATTGGCAGTTTTTGTCCAAAATAGACAAACTGAGAAAAGTCTCCAATTTCCAACTGTGCTATTTCAGCCTAAAATGTGATCAATCATTTGTCCCATGGCACGTACACTATTTTTGATGAATCATAGCCACGTTTAACCTGCTCCATTTAACTGCAATACTACAAAAAGAGGTCAACCAAAACAAAGACAAAAATCTGTAATGGTTGCAAGAATGTACAAAGTGAGAGGGCCATCTGGTACGATTTTACTGTTGGTTATCTAAAACAAATAGTAAAACAAAGATACAGTGCTTTTACCTTTGTTATAAAGATAAAGAGACACACTCTACAGGACATATGAATGAATACAACATCATTAAATATAAGTCAACCACACAAATATATATATTACATATACACACACATCGATACAAATACAGACAGACACATATATAACACACACACACTGTAGTGATCAGTCACTACATTAAAACCAGTGACAGGTGAAGTGAATAACATTGATAATATTGTTACAATGGCATCTGTAAGCAGCTGGTGACTACAGTGTTCCTTTGGTTTCAGAACACATAGTGCATCGTATTTGCTGCGTATGGGAAGGAGTAGCCGCACACTGGCCGGTGCACACATTGTGACCCATGTCGACTACCAAAGCACCTTCAAGAGAGACGCTAGTGTCAGAAGCTGGACTATGGAGAAATGGAAAAAGGTTGCCGTGTCTGATGAATTACTTTTTGTTTTAGAACAGATGTGTGTGTGTCATTTACCTGGTGATGAGATGCCAGCATGATGCACTATGAAAAGAAGGCAAGCCGGAGGAGGCAGTGTTATGCTTTGGGTAAGGTTCTGCTGGGAATCCTTGGGTACTGACATTCATGTGGATAATACTTTGACACATACTACCTACCTAGAGATTGGCAGTGGTATTCCTTAATTTTAGGAGTGTGAGTGGGAGGGTGGTCAGGGGGGACTGTGTTGAGAATTTTTAGATTACTTCCTAACAACAATTTATGTAACTATTATGCAATTTAGAAC
Organism: Pelobates cultripes; assembly: GCA_933207985.1. Taxonomy (NCBI): domain Eukaryota; kingdom Metazoa; phylum Chordata; class Amphibia; order Anura; family Pelobatidae; genus Pelobates; species Pelobates cultripes. Next base: position 275,414,717 of record OW240916.1, read on the forward strand.
ATGAACAATATATCTTATTATTTACCAAACTGATTTTAAAACCCCTTTAGCCACTTAACTTAATCCAGCGCTGGGCTCAGTCGGCACTGGTGACCTCTCCTCCCCGTGCCGACGTCCTTCCGAATGTGCATGCTCATGCGATTTTCAGGGAGACAGCCACTAGAGGCTGGATTAACCCTCAGTGTAAATATAGCATTTTCTCTGAAACTGCTATGTTTACAGCTGCAGGGTTAAAACTAGCCACACACACCACTTCATTGAGCATTACTGTGGACAAGGCCGGCGCTACCATAAGGCAAATAAGGCATTCGCCTGGGGCGCCCATCGGGAGGTTTTCAGGTGGGCTGCCCTGCTGCTGTCTAGGTCTGGTGTACTGGGCGAGCAGCTCTTTAGCCACCCCCTAGAACAGCCACTCACCTGCTGGGCTCCTCTCTGCCATTAGCCTGCTCAAGGAGTGGAGCACTGTGCTTCCTGCAGGCAGGGGAACACATAATACAAATACATGACTTGTATCCCAGCTGCCCCCTGCCTGTGAACAATGGAACGCTGAGGGGAACAGGAAGCAGCATGTGCTCACAGTGCATGGCTCTCCTGCTCCCCCAGCAGCAAGAAGAACAACAGCCTGCAGCCTGGACCCCTCTCTTCACAGCACCCAGATAGGCTCAGGAGGATTGTTTATTGAATGAATGGTTGTAAATGTGTGTGTGTGTGTGTGTGTGTGTGTGTGTGTGTGTGTGTGTGTGTGAGAAATTGCTGTATTTCTGTGTTTAATAAAGTGTGACTTTACATAAAGTTTTGTGAGTTTGTGTTTGAGTAACAGTGTTTGTTAGTGAGAGTGTGTAAGGGACACTGTATGTGTGTGCGCGCTTGTGAGGGACACTGTGTGTTAGTGAGAGTGTGTAAGGGACATTGTGTGTGTGTGTGTGTGTGTTAGTGAGAGTGTGTAAGGGACACTGTGTATATCAGTAAGTGTGTGTGTTCGTGAGAGTGTGTCTCTTTTTTTCTCTAAATGTGTGCTTACTACTCTCCTAAATGTATCCCAGTCTCTGTTTCTTAAATACCTCAACAGTCTCTCTATCCTTTCCCTAAATGTCTCCCCAGGCTGTTTCCGTTCTTTCTCACTGTGCGTCTGCTTTCACTTAAAGGGACACTATAGGCACCCAGACCACTTCAGCTGATTGAAGTGATCTGGATGCACTGTCCCAGGGATCCCTGCAGAAGTAATTATTGTAGTTTTTAACAAACTGCAATGATTACCTTTCAGGGTTAACTCCACCTCTAGTGGCTATTCATGGGGACGTCCAGCATCACGTAAAACCATATAGGAAAGCATTGTATAGTACTTTCCTATGGGGAAATCCTAAATGAGGAGTGAAGGTGGAACCGAGCCAGCGCCGAGGGACATCAGCCTGGACGGAAGGTTTTTTTTTACCCCTTTTGCAGCACAAGGTACGGGCGCTTGACAGAGGGGGAATCAAGTTTGTTTTTATGGCACTATAGTTTCTCTTTATTGTCTACTCAGTGTCTCTTTTCCTAAATGTCTCTTCGCTGCAATTCAAAGTTTAGTGAATAAACCTCTGAGGGAATGTAGTTGCATTCATGGGGGGTGGCAAAATGGATTGTTGCCTAGGGCGGCAAGAATCCTTGCACCGGTCCTGACTGTGGAGCTCACACTCAGACACATCAACAACATGGAGCTCATAGAAAAAAGACACTACAATAGAAAAGAGGGACAGAGGGATTTTTACTTTTAAATAGGAACACTTGGGAGTGGAATAGCTTTTCAGCAGAGGTTGTAGAGACAGCTACAAATAGTCCACAAAGGCTTGAGAAAGGCGCATTGCCAATCCACGCAGGAAACCAAGTCAATAATAAAGCCTATGATTTTACATGTAGGAAGGGGGCATACTAGGCCAAGCCGTTTTCTTATGCCTTTAAGATCCTGCTCTACAAAACTTAATTTATTGTCCTAGGAATTGGGTGAATAGTGGAAAACTGCATTCATGTTCACTGAATGGGTTAACTATTAGTAGCAGTGGCAGGAAGGAAATGCTTAATCCCAGTGTTCTGTTGCACATCTATCCATTTCCTAGAGTCATTTGAAAATATTTTGTAAGATAATGAGTTTCCTCATTAGATTTAGGATTTGTTTTGTCAAATACCAGAAAATTAATCAGTAAGTAACCACAAAGTTACATACACACATAGGTATATACTAACACATGCACACAGATACTGGACAGCAATGATAGGCTACAATCCCCTAATGCAGTCCTATGGGGAAAAATTGGATTGGCTGAGATGGTCAAATGTGATGATTTCAGCTGAGGAGGTTGAGAGGGGTTGGGAAAGTCACAACAAGACTTGCGCGGTGTGTTCCTTTAATTTATTTAACTTCCGTCTAGATGTTCATTTTGAGTTTCAAGAACCTCAGATTTTACCAGTTTTTAGAAATAGTTGATTAAAGAAATTAATTTACATTTCTACAATTTCAAAATGAAAACCAAAAAAATCATAATTATTGTTTTAATGGCGTAAATATCGAATGATGTCTTTAGTTAATCACAATTCACTGCAGCAAAAACCTAATCATATGCTAATTGTGCATTATTATTAGTTTTGGGCATGCCTGCTGCATGAACAGATCGTGAGAAGACATGCAATATCCCATCACAGAGCACACCTGCCATGTGTTCTGATTTTTAACAGTTCCTGTGTGGAACCCAAATCACTCAACCTCGTATACAGTTATGTAAATATACGACTCACCACAGACTGGTATGTTCAGAAATAAATCTGACTCATAAAAATATTACTCAGTATGAAATTGCACACTCCCAGGCCCACTTTTTTTTTTATTTTTCTATCATCTAATTTCATTGTGTATTCATAAATTGTACCTTAAAAGGAACAATCGGAGCACTATAACAACTTAATTGAAATTGTGTTTTTATGGTGCCAGGATGCCACCGGACACTTTATTACCCAAAGGAGTTAAACCATCCTCGAAATACTGCTTCCAGCGCTGGATCTCCAGTTCCCATAGTGGCATCCAGTTTCTGAAATTAAATTTCAAGATTTGTGGCATGCCACTGTGCAGGGGCACCGCTGATGGACTAGAGCGATCAGTTGAAGCTCTAAGCCAATCAGTAGCTCCCCATTCATAAAAAAAAAAAAAAAAACACAAAACATATCAGGGCCATTCCCTCTGGCCAACGGAGCATGGAGGCGAGCGGGCAGCCAGCCGAAAGAGCATGGAGGCGAGCGGGCAGCCAGCCGAAAGAGCATGGAGGCGAGCGGGCAGCCGGCCGAAAGAGCATGGAGGCGAGCGGGCAGCCAGCCAAAAGAGCATGGAGGCGAGCGGGCAGCCAGCCAAAAGAGCATGGAGGCGAGCGGGCAGCCAGCCAAAAGAGCATGGAGGCGAGCGGGCAGCCAGCCAAAAGAGCATGGAGGCGAGCGGGCAGCCAGCCAAAAGAGCATGGAGGCGAGCGGGCAGCCAGCCAAAAGAGCATGGAGGCGAGCGGGCAGCCAGCCAAAAGAGCATGGAGGCTAGCGGGCAGCCAGCCAAAAGAGCATGGAGGCGAGCGGGCAGCCAGCCAAAAGAGCATGGAGGCGAGCGGGCAGCCAGCCAAAAGAGCATGGAGGCGAGCATGCAGCCAGCCAAAAGAGCATGGTGGCAGGTAGTCGGCCGTTATGTAAATAGGTTGCGAGGGAGCTCAAATCTTTAAGAGCATCTTGCTCTGCTCTATTGCGCGTCCCACAGTGATGCCGGGAGCTAGAATATGACATCACTCCCGCCTTTGCATCACTAAACGGTGCGCAAGGGAGCAGAACAGCCGCACTGAAGCTCAGATAAAAGATCCACTCCAGCTCTTCCAAAGGTAGGGATACTGGGTGGACTTAAATAAAATAAAGCAAATAATTTATGTGTGTGTCGGTCTGTTTGTGAGTGCGTGCGTGTATCTGTTTAAGTGACCGGCCCTTCTCCGATTGCATGGGAAAGGTGTTTTTACTCACCTTTTTTTCTTGATTATCTCAGCCAACCCAATGCTTTCCCATAGGAGAGAGAGACACACATACACACACACACATACATACATACACACAAATTGTACTCTAGGACTATTATAAGAATTAAACTTTTATTTATTGAGTTTTCCACTTTTCCTTTAAAAGCTGATGAAAGTTTTGAAAGGAAAAGTGAATTGTCGATAAAGAAAAGTTATGTTTTATTTTTATAACAAAGTTCTTGAATCAGGGCTGGCCCAATACACTGTGCTACCTGGGTCCCAAGATGTAGGATTTTTGGTGCTTCGAGAGTGTCCCTTTAAGGATTAAGGCGGTTTAGAAGGCAGCTGAAGGTCTGCAGTGCAGTGATGCAATGGCTCTTTTAGTAGAATGCACCTCTTTGTGTTAAATCTGATTGAGTACATCTTTTAACAAGGATTCCTCTGCCATGAGACATGCATTTCTGCATCCAGCCCTGAGGCGTATAATCTTATTAAAAAAAGAGAAGTACTCAAAGCGATCTAGAGCTTAAAATACATTTGGAGAAAAGTTAAGGCAGCATTGATCTAAATAGAAAGAAAAAACCTCAAAAATCAATCCGTGGAAGGCGTTTTTCTTACAGGTGAATTTAGGAATACAAAGTTCCTCCACTTCAGGAGCAGACATTCAGTATGCACCTCACTAATACAGGACATTGCCATCAATAAACAAACAACATACATATTCTATATCTCAAACAGGAGCTGCACACTCAGCATTGCCAAGAACGTATTATAAGGGCCTGGTGCAGCTCAGTGTAGAATGTACAATTGGAGATCGAGGTTTAGTTTTTTCAGATCTACTTGCCTTGGTATCACCTCACCTGTGTATTGCATATATGATGTCATGAGTCATGTCACCAAGTCTCTTTGTCAGTCATATTATAGACAGACAGAGAGCGAGTGATAGACAAACTGGAACGGCTACTTCCTAAAAAAAAAAAAGACCTTTCTGTAAAAACTTAAAATATTGAGATTCATTTCCAAAACAATCAAAACACATGAATGAAATGAAGTAGGGAATACACAGCAGGGGATTAATGTAATAAATGGCAAAATGTTAAACTGTAAAAGGTTACTCCAGTCACCATGACCACTTCATTGATCTGAAGTGGTCATGGTGGTAGGAATCAGTAAGTTCAGTATTTCAGCTGGAAATTCTGCACATACTAAGATATCACTACTTGTGTGCTGGGAGCTAGTTGCACCGCCAGCATATGCGATTTTGGCAGCCCAGAACTCAATTCATAAACTACATCTCTGTGTATAAAATACATCCATCAGCAGTGTGCACCGCAAGCTGCCAACTCGCCTATTGAGCTTCCCCTTGCAAGCCTAGATGTCTCTTCCCTCCCACCCTGCTTTCCTGCAGCCCTCTCTGCGACCCAATCAGAGCAGTTCTTTTTATTTTAAATATTTCCTCCCTCCCCTTGCTGGCTCAGAGCCCCCAAATAGCTCTGAGACAGTTAAATGGCCCAATCACAGGTTTATATGGGATGCTTGTGACTGTTGTGGCTGCCGCGACGTCTTGAAGGGGAGTAGAAAGCTGCACTGGCAGCTTCGCCTGGCGCTGGATTCCAGGTAAGGTAATCTACATTTTTATCCTATTTGCATTGATAGGGAAAGGGAGGGACCCTAAAGAATTGTTCCCAATAGAGCATTATTAAATAAAATTTAACAACATTTATTTTAAGGGGTTGGAGTTGCCCTTTAATGAGCCTCCACTGACAGTATCTTGACATTCTATAGTTGTAGCACATGCATAAATAGATCTGTGATGGAACCAGCAGTCTTGTAAGATCTTTCATAGTCCATACTCAATTCTGTACACCTATGCATGTATGACAGTACAAACATGGTGCAGCTGCTAAAAGTTTTAACTGCTAGAAAAGGAAGAAAGCTCCAGATAAGGATTTCTGTTTTATACAGTTATATTTCCGCATAAGTGTTCATTTCATCCATCTTGCACAACAGTGATTGGCTGAGAATGCTGAACTAACATTCCCTGACCTTATCACGGCTATATAAATTGGACAATACACTACACATAACATAAAAGTGTAAACTTTGCACTTGAAAAGGTTTTTGAGGTGGGGACCAGGAAGAACTCCAGTGTTCTTTAATGCTTTTACAAACAGGGAGGCAGCATCCAGAGAGTCTTGAAAACATAACTACTAATATGTAGTGGTTAGTGGATCCGCCGACTTAGGCAGGTCTGATATTAGTGTTGGCATGATGCAATCAGCGTCACAGACAATGTCCCTTAACAAAAAGAGATCACAGTGTACATTTGCACCAGGAGGACATGTTGACCAGCTGTGCAGCCAATCAGGAATGTCCACAAACTCCACATACTGAGCACCCCTTATGTATATAGGTTTAAAATGTTCTGAATTTAACTAAGTGAACCTGAATGCGGTTAAACATTTACTTATAGTGCACTTTCCCTCAGGCTTTCTGACATCGGATGACATAACCAGGCTAATCGGGAGGACTTAGAGAAAATCAGGTATCACAAGGCTGAGCTGTGTGAATTGGAAAGTTTGGGTTACGTTGCTTAAAGAATTTTTGTTCTTAAAAAAATATGTCAAGACAGGTAAAATATACAGGTGTTTAACAAAGCATTAGGTAGGCAAGCTTAAAGTGCTTTTTAATGCTCGCATTCAAAGTCTGGCTGTGCACCTCATGAAACTTCACAACTGCTAGTGTCAAAAATGAGTCATCTTTATGCTGTATGAGGATGTATATGGAGGCCAATACAGATTCGGAACATGAAAAGTTATACGAATGTCATTATTCTTGACAGTTTTTGAACACACACACACACACACACACACACACACACACACACACACTTTTTCCATTTGCTTTGACTTTTTATGTTTACAATCGTTTTTTTCGCTAGTGAACGCCAGTATTTATGCCCTTTCCTTATGCTAAAGTGGTAATATTAGATATGTCCAAGTAACCTCCCAATTAAAAAGAGATGCGCATCTGGAGGTTTTTAATGAGGCTCACAAAGATTACCGATGAAAAAGATTGTAAGCCACAGGAGTGCATCTACGAAATCACCAATTATCTTGCAGGAGCTTTACGGGAGATTTAATTTTTAATGCAGTCATGTAAGATTTCTTCTTGTTCAGCTGGTCACTTCTAACACCGCGGGAATTAAAGAATCATTCAACTTTCTTTAACCTCTGCATCGTTAAAATGGAACCCATCAATTCTCAGGAATTTATCTTTTAATATAATGTTTGCTCAACCATTTGTTTTTAACAAAAATGTGATTGTGAGGTCTGAAAAATAAAATTAAAAATGTAGAAATCCAGACAACTGGATTGGCTTTTACACTAAAACTGCTTGCCTCCATCTAAGCTCCCTGTCACTCATCTGCCCTTCACATGTGTCATTAAGTACAGGGAGAAGATGAGCAGAAACATGGGCTGTAACTGGACTGATTGACTGTGATAGAGAATAGTTCTATTTTTTAAAAGTGAATCTCAAGGTGCAAGTTATTCTCCTTGAATAAGTTGTGTTGCAAGAGTATCACATCACAGAAAACATATGATTCCTAACAAGAGTGACTCTTAAAAACACTTTTTAAAAAACACTCAAAGCTGAACCACTAACGGTTTATAAAAATCCACAGAATTTGGTCAACTCGATAAATATCCTTTAGAAATAGATTTGCATGTCTCAAACATCATCTACTCGTCTTGCTTGTGGTTGTTCCAGTGAAATGCAGATAAATCTTAACAAGAGCATACGCTGGCACTAGCTGCACTGCTCAGAAAGTACCATCAGAGACACAATCATTAATGAGACTGCACTCATAAATATATAGATTCATTTTAATGTTTGTGGGCATTTAGTATAGAAGGAAGTACAAGTGCACGTAAATGACAGATCTGTAAAAGACCACTACCGCTTGAAAATGTCCACATTCAAAGTTCATCTTATAAAACCCTTACTTCAGCCTTTTGTAAAACACATTGACTGCACAGTAAAATTTGTTAGAATGTGGTGGCATTTACACAATAATTGTACGCGTGCCATGAAATTTTTCTTTTTTCATTTTTTTTTAATGTACCCCCTGTCAAATGAACGCAGCTTCACAGAAGAAGATTATTTTACGGATAACATGTTTATGATTTGCTACTTCCTACTTTAACACAAACAATTAGTTTTGCAAGATGATCAAGTGATGAAACTAACTGTATATGGAACACTGTGCCTCGTCTCTCAGCAAGGAACTGACCTCAAGGCACTTTGGGTGACTTGCATGGCCTATTCCACCAGCACTGTTGCAACTGAAAATGCATTGGTTGTGTCTTGAGTACAGAATTTCTAGCCTTCAAATTCTTGTATATCAAATTACAAGCTCTGTAGTCACATCATAAAGAGCAACTACTGTGATTACAATACAAGTCCAGCAGTCATGTCTGGTGGCATGATTAGATTCCTACTTTTTACTTTTTGGGAGTGGGTTGGGATAGGGACTCTCGCTGACAGGATAGTGTAATGGCCAACTGTAACAATGGGCTGCGGTAGCCATTGGTATGTTCATGTTCGAAGGTGTAATGTCATTTTAATATCTATGTTATTTATATATACTGGTGTATAGTAACGTTCCCCCCCGTTTTAACCCTGCAAGTGGCGATTATTTCTTTGCAGGGTTTACTTTCCGCTAGGGGATGTCAATAGAACAATCACTAGAGGTGCTTCCAAGATATAGACTAAAACTCTGCTGTTTCCTTTTTCAGACCATCTGATTGGCATATTGCTGCGCACGTGTACTAGCCTCCCAATGCTTTCCAATGGGAAAGCACAGGATTGTCAGAGATCATCAACACAAGAGGAGACAAGCACTGCAAGGGAGAAGAGGTAAATAAATTACTGTTTTTAACCCCGGTAGTGCTGGCCTGGTCATGTAAATGGCGACTAGGGCACCATAGTGTTAGGATTAAAAAAACGAATTATTTTAAAACATACTTCTTGCTTGTAGATTAGAAAGCTGTCCCAGAGGCAGGGAATTGGCTGCCAAACCTATTAAAATAAAAGTCAAGTCAATGTTACCTATGGAACAGTTTTACATAAGTGCCAGATTCGTCCCTGAAATATGAAATCTCTCTTATCAAAGTTCATCCCCACCTAATCTTCCTGAATTAGATCAAATCAGTCATTTAGTAAATTGGCATGTTACTATTTTAAAGACCTAAATATAAAACATCTATTGTTCTGCACAACACATTGCAACATGTGAGCCTTCGCAATTCATGGTGTCATGTAACATGGAATGCATTACATTCTGTCATCAGACCTGAAAGTTACAGAAATAGAACAAAAGTCATGTTTACAAAACTACGGAGAAATGGATCATGCTCAATATTATAAATAAAAATATTGTTCTCTTCTTCTCAGTTTCTACCTCAATACACACTTAACTGCATTAAAATGTAATTTTCTACTATGAGAATATTCAACGTTCCCATGTTCTACTAGTCAAATATAAATATTACTTTTATTACAAAAATAGGTAAATGTAACGCAACCCATTGTAGTCATTTCTACAACAGCATTTATTTTGTTCCCCATTCTTAGTGAAACCATTCTTAAACACAAAAGTAGATGAATTCAACTATTTGGAATTAAAACATATGCAGTCTATAATAGGACACTGTGTGCTAAATTCTTGATCTTGCTTTCTTCGGATATGAAGAAAGGAGCTGCATTCTGCCTGCTCATTGCATTAATTGGATAGGAGCTGCTAAAATTGGAATTTTGCTTCCCCCATGCACACGTGTTAATGTCAGGAATACCAAGAGCCACAACACGCAGTGCGTAGTGATAAACCAAGAATAAATGTAGAGTGGCGGGCTTTGCGTACAAAAGACAGAGAATGGTCAGGGACAAACCAGAGTCAAGGAAACTGGAAATCAGGAAAAATTAGGTACAATAGCAAAGTCAATTAGTTTAGATAGGAGAATAGTCCTTAATAGCCTAGATCAAAACCAGAAATACAATGAGTGGAATAGAACCTGCTATTAGAAACCAAAACCAAACCACAACAGAGCAAGGACCTAAGCCTCAGCAAAATATTTATAGTCGAGTACTTTAATTCTATGGACACGACCCCAAAATGTGTCATTTTTGGCAAGTCGTGACGTCATCGGCATAATGACGTTGGCACTCAGCCACCGCGTCATAAAAGGAGCGGAGTTACAGCAGCCGGTGTTTGGACTGCTGCAGATAGAGAGTAGGAGGACCACGATGAAAACCCGCGATCACCTGCTCAGGGCCCCCAGGCTGAGAACCCCGGACAACCCTTAAGGCCCCCTGACAATAACAAACCTTTCAAGGATGATGATATTATTTCTTATGAATAAAAAAAATTAAATATATAACGGTCAATTTTTTCATCTTTATTAATGGTCTAATTTTAATAACTGAACCAAATCACTACCAGTTATTTGTACTCCAGATGCAACATCTCAAATTTTTAAGCTGGTTTCCGTGATTATATTTTACCCGATTGAGGGCCAAATTAGATTATCAGAGATATGCATTTCTTTGGTTACAGAAGAGCAATTTTTTCACATACATGTCAATTGGGCTGAGCAGCAGTTGGTCAGATAAGCGGAACTCTTACCCAATATACCTGCTAAACCAGATAAAGTGACTGTTTCTTAAAATAAATAAATAGTAATACACGTAACTTTTAAAAAAATCATTAAGTTTCTTTAAATGTAAAACATCCAAAGAGTGACAAGTGAAACTTTGATGACGGCCATCCTTTAACCACTTTACTACGAGGCTTGTGTAGGCACCCACACCCTGGAGTCAAGTATACATGATTTTCAATGTGTTCGATTAGTTGGTTTTTTTTGCAAATGATTTACATTTGCAATTTGTCTCTTGGGGTCGAAAACAGTAGAGCTGGCTGCAGCTGCACAGGCTGGTAGGCAGATATAACGTTCCAGTGAGGGAGCTCCAGGTCTGCACATCCAATGAATGCAGTTCACGGCTGAATATCCCTTGTGGTCACATAATGGAAAGAACATGGTCAGTGGTCTGCACCAGCAGAAGGCACAGACCAGGAGCTCACAACATTGGGCCACCAAGAAACTAAATTAGAGCTCCCCTCCACAAAAAGGTAAGAAAGAGGGTGGCTGGACAAAAAATAAATAAAAAAAATTACATGTCCAGCCTAACCACACTGTATACACTATTTATACAGAGAGAGACAGACAGACACACACTGTGCTTGTTCCTTTAGGTTCATGAAAATAAAATAAAAAATTAACGTATGCATTGTTTAGCTTCACTATTTAGCCAGAGAAAAGTTGATATTTCTTGATTAGCTTGTTGATACAATAATGAGAAAATAAATAAATAAATACAATTAAATCAGATTTCCCATTTTGTGGCACAATTGTAAATCACTTCATACTGGAGTTTCCAAGTTCCTTTGCCTTAAACACTGAAACAGATGTGAAAAGTGGAGCCTGATGTAACTATGTAGCTATATCTGATTGCATTCCATGTTTAAAAGTAAGCACTTTACCATGACTGTTTCAACAAATATATACAGTGTGAAAAGTTTGTGTAAAATGCATAAATAAAATGAAGCATTACCAAAGCCAGCAAATTCCAATACTACTATGTTATTTTTAGTAGTCCTTCAAAATTCTTAATTAAACTTGGCAGGAAACTCAAAATAACAACCACCATATGAAAAGGCTTGCTTAAAAACCAGCATTAAAATCCCCTACATGCTTCTGTTATACACATATTTATATTATCTCTATCTGTTCCTAGGTAAACAGAAACTTTCCAAAGTAGAAGATCTGGTTTTAAAGAGGAACATTCACTATTCCGATACATTTTTAACTCAGGGCAACGAAAAAATAAAGGGGAGGAATGGCTGTGTTTTAAACCAGCTCCATCTGCTACCGTGGGGAATCCGATAACACCGGGCTCAAAAATGGGACACTCCAACCCCTGCTAACTTTGCAGCAATCCTCCAGCAAACACCTGGACAGTTAATCAGGGGCTCTTACCAAGTTTTCCTGTGAAATGCAGAGCACCCCACGAACGCGGTATGCCCCAATATTGTGCCAGAATAATCCCATGACGGATCAGCTCTCTCAAGCCCTGAGGGGTCGGACAGCTCTCTCTAACAATTCGACACATAATTACCCTCCAAAAGTGATTTAGGTGCAATGTTGAATAAGCTTGTAAGTCTCCTTCCAAAGCAAGCAGGAGACATCCACCATATGTTGGCAACAGGTAAGCACCCTTGAGGACAATAGAGATCTCTTATGCTCCCAAATACAACAACTCCAAGCCACTATGGAGTCTCAAACGTCACATAACTCAACGATGAATAGATTGATGGATGATTTAGATAACGGGGAAGACGCAATAACCTCAGCACTAAAGGGCTACCTGAACAAGATCAATACTCAGCAGGGCTGCTGACACTTCTGTAATGTTTGACAGGGCACTACGCCCCTTCGGACCAACCATGCGACGTCATATGTAGGATACACTATTTTTACTTAAAAGAGGATATCCTGAAAGCTCTATGGCAAATCACACCACCACTACTGTTTCGCAACAATTCTCCACAGGTATACCCTGATCTATCTTGGTCCACGTTACAAGCCAGGCGTGCACTACGGGCACTTACAGATCTGTTCCGCACCAGGAATATCTATTATATAGGAGGATTTCTATTTGCTCTGATAGCCACCTACAGGGGTAAGACTCACTCGCTTGCAAAAAAGTCAGATATCGCCCCCTTTACCCAAATCCTGGAATTGCCGGACGTCCAAATCCCATAAAAGGTACGGCATCAACTCTAATACCAACACACCTACCTCAGCACCAATGGTGGCAAAATCCAACTGGGAAAAGGAAAAACTAAAAAAATAAATTTAAAAAAGTGCCATCGGGGTCCAGATCTCCAAAGACTACTCCCAAACGCCATTGATTCCTCAGTTGACACCAAGGCTAAAGACTATCCACTCATCTTACTGATGGCTTTTGATATGATGGGGACCAATTTTTACAAACATTTTCCTTTTCTATCCATTTTTATTTTTGTTTTTCACTATTCTCCTACTAATTTTGTGATGGACTACGGGCACAACATGCCATGGTGGAAGTTACTCATAGCAAGTCACGGCTACAGCGACACAGATCTATACTAGGCATTAAAGATATTCTAGGGTCCTGATCCGTGACATTACACCTGGACGGTGTTTCCTACCTACTTCTGCCCAAGGATTCTGTCACAACATATATGGTGCATCTCTGATACTAATGGCCCCCCCCCCCACCACATCCATGCCTGTACCAGAGACAGTCACCGCCGGTTGGTGAGAGAATGCAATCCTTTACATGTTTGTCATTTGCTTCTTAACCATCTATGCAATGCATTATATATTTAAGTTATTGTATTCTACAAAGATTTACCACAAACGACCACACTCTTCCCTGTATAATTCCTCAGGTATGTTAATGTTTGCATGTACATCCCTCCCAGCTGCATATTGATATGCCTAAATAAAGAGGTAGTCCACTTCTGCCTCTAATCTATCAGGTTTCAAAACCTAGCCCGGAATTTTAAATACCTTGATTTACGCATAAATAAGATGGACTTCATTGTCCAATGTCCACCAACACCCATGATGTCCCACATCGTAACACGAGGTGTACTTCACCAAAACCTATTTAATTCCCCCTTATGGTGAATGTCTGAATACACCTTGTACTACTGTTTAGACCAATACGCTTGATTACTTGATAAACAGATGTCCACCTATTGCAGGTGCTACTCCCTCCACCCCTCGTAGTCAGGTACCAACAGTCTCCTCCACAGACCAATAATCCCCAATCTTCATCCCCAACCCCATATCTCTCGTCCCCTGACCACCCTTTCGACCCTCTTATTATTTCCCTTCTCTTGTACTGACTGTGTAATGCAGTTTGTCATTAAGGTGTGATACGTCGGTACCGCTCACTGGTGGAATCATTTCTTATGGGGACAGTCACCATCGGTACTGGATGTTAGGCTCTTGTTTTATCTGTATATAGTTCTTATGTTTATAATTTCAACTTCACTTTTCATTTTGAATTTGGACAGTATGTCACCAGGGACGGACCAGAGTATACCAACACTCCCACTATATTGGTATGGCTACTCTTTGCGTGGTCACCCTAAATTTTAGCGGTCTTAAATTTACCCCTTAATTTACAGCCCGAGGGATGGCCGTACTGATTGCAGCACAGGTCCCATTTGTGTACAAAGCACATGAAACTGATGATAACTGCCGACTGCTCATGGTTAAAGGCCAAATAGGTAACACAATGTTTACTTTTGCTAATCTTTATCTTCCCAATAGAAAACAAGGGAAATCCTTTAGGAGGTTTCTTTGCACCATTGACTAATTCACTGAAGGTATTCTTCTCACGGGGGTGACCTAAACATATCCCTAGACTCAGACATGGACACTAATTTAGGCACATCCAGCTACCAATCCCTTCCCTTTTAAACTCTGCACCCTTGACACATGGCAGATCATTAACCCACATATTAGTGATTACTCTTTTTACTCAACTGTGACAAACACTCTAGGCTTGATATGCTGTTCAGGCCCCACACATTTCTACACCTGACTGCATTCTGTGAATATGGTTCAATTACGTGATCAGACCATGCACCCCGGTCTCTTGCCATTCAAATCCTTTCCCTCCCACTTAAATCCTTCCAATGGAAGTTAAACGGTAGGTTACTATACAATCCAGACACTATCTGTCAGATTTGCGATTCACTGAGACACTACTTCGTGGAAAATTCACGGCCATCCATATCTCCTACTATCACCTGGAAAGCACATAAAGGTGTACTCCGGGGCCAACTCCGAGTCATAGCCTCGAAACAAAAGAAAGAAATAGATAAACTAATTACCTCACTTCTTGAGGACTTAAGACACCTAGAAATGAAACACAAACACACACTAGACCAATACAAACAACTAGTACAGAAAAGAATCACAACACATTTTACACACACAAACCAAACGTAGGATAATGCTAACTAAACATACTTCCTATTCTAAGTGGGTAAATGTGGTCGCCTATTGGCTCAGTCGCTACACACAGCCAGACAAACAACTTTATTACCAAAAAGAAAACGCCAAAAAAGTTACTAGACATATTAGCAGCCTTTCATGACATTTAGTCCGATTTATACAGGGAGTGCAGAATTATTAGGCAAATGAGTATTTTGACCACATCATCCTCTTTATGCATGTTGTCTTACTCCAAACTGTATAGGCTCGAAAGCCTACTACCAATTAAGCATATTAGGTGATGTGCATCTCTGTAATGAGAAGGGGTGTGGTCTAATGACATCAACACCCTATATCAGGTGTGCATAATTATTAGGCAACTTCCTTTCCTTTGGCAAAATGGGTCAAAAGAAGGACTTGACAGGCTCAGAAAAGTCAAAAATAGTGAGATATCTTGCAGAGGGATGCAGCACTCTTAAAATTGCAAAGCTTCTGAAGCGTGATCATCGAACAATCAAGCGTTTCATTCAAAATAGTCAACAGGGTCGCAAGAAGCGTGTGGAAAAACCAAGGCGCAAAATAACTGCCCATGAACTGAGAAAAGTCAAGCGTGCAGCTGCCACGATGCCACTTGCCACCAGTTTGGCCATATTTCAGAGCTGCAACATCACTGGAGTGCCCAAAAGCACAAGGTGTGCAATACTCAGAGACATGGCCAAGGTAAGAAAGGCTGAAAGACGACCACCACTGAACAAGACACACAAGCTGAAACGTCAAGACTGGGCCAAGAAATATCTCAAGACTGATTTTTCTAAGGTTTTATGGACTGATGAAATGAGAGTGAGTCTTGATGGGCCAGATGGATGGGCCCGTGGCTGGATTGGTAAAGGGCAGAGAGCTCCAGTCCGACTCAGACGCCAGCAAGGTGGAGGTGGAGTACTGGTTTGGGCTGGTATCATCAAAGATGAGCTTGTGGGGCCTTTTCGGGTTGAGGATGGAGTCAAGCTCAACTCCCAGTCCTACTGCCAGTTCCTGGAAGACACCTTCTTCAAGCAGTGGTACAGGAAGAAGTCTGCATCCTTCAAGAAAAACATGATTTTCATGCAGGACAATGCTCCATCACACGCGTCCAAGTACTCCACAGCGTGGCTGGCAAGAAAGGGTATAAAAGAAGAAAATCTAATGACATGGCCTCCTTGTTCACCTGATCTGAACCCCATTGAGAACCTGTGGTCCATCATCAAATGTGAGATTTACAAGGAGGGAAAACAGTACACCTCTCTGAACAGTGTCTGGGAGGCTGTGGTTGCTGCTGCACGCAATGTTGATGGTGAACAGATCAAAACACTGACAGAATCCATGGATGGCAGGCTTTTGAGTGTCCTTGCAAAGAAAGGTGGCTATATTGGTCACTGATTTGTTTTTGTTTTGTTTTTGAATGTCAGAAATGTATATTTGTGAATGTTGAGATGTTATATTGGTTTCACTGGTAATAATAAATAATTGAAATGGGTATATATTTGTTTTTTGTTAAGTTGCCTAATAATTATGCACAGTAATAGTCACCTGCACACACAGATATCCCCCTAACATAGCTATAACTAAAAACAAACTAAAAACTACTTCCAAAAATATTCAGCTTTGATATTAATAAGTTTTTGGGGTTCATTGAGAACACGGTTGTTGTTCAATAATAAAATTAATTCTCAAAAATACAACTTGCCTAATAATTCTGCACTCCCTGTACAATCTCCATAAGGAACCTCCCTCACAAGATGAAATACAGCAATTTCTCTCAAGAAAAACAAACAATCCAACAAAACACATTACAGGCATTCAACGCACCTATTGCTAAAGAGGAATTTGAGATGACAGTAAAGAACTTGCCACTTGGCAAAAGTCCGGGCCAGGATGGGTTCATGGCCAAATATTTTACAACATTCTCTCACACGCTCTCTGAGCGGTTTATTACAGCCTTTAACTCTGACACACTCAGCCATATTACCAGATAACGCTCTAGAAGAGCATGTAGCCTAATACCCAAACCTGACAAAACCTAACCAACTGCAGTAGTTCCTGCCCAATCTCACTTATCAATGTGAATCTAAAAATCTTTACTAAGACCCTGGCCAACCGATTAAGACCCCTCCTGTAGGGGCTAGTCTA
The DNA here is from genome assembly GCA_933207985.1 of Pelobates cultripes. Taxonomy (NCBI): domain Eukaryota; kingdom Metazoa; phylum Chordata; class Amphibia; order Anura; family Pelobatidae; genus Pelobates; species Pelobates cultripes. The sequence continues at coordinate 275,432,007 of OW240916.1, forward strand.
CCCTGATGAGGGAGGCTTTGTGCTGCAAGAGAAGCCAAGAAGAACACCAACAAAATACTTTATCCATTTCTGTAAACTTAACCATACACAACGCAGTCGTTGGCAACTGACGCAGAGGTGTTCGAAAGGGTGCACTGGTCCCTGCTCTTCACAACCTTAGAGGCAAAGGGCTTCGGTACAAATTGGCTCAAGTGTATGCATTCAATATACTTCAACCCTAGTGCAAAAATTAGGATTAAAGGCCAACTCTTAGAACCGGTACATATCCAGAATGACACAAGGCAGGGGTGCCCCCTCTCCTCACTAATTTTTATACTCATGATGAAACCCCCTTCTACAAGGCATTAGGGACAATGTACACATCCACAGAGTTACTACACACGCACATGAATAAGATCACATTTGTGGATGATCTCTGTTTCACCATAACCCAATCATAGATATCTTTGACGGCCCTTCTAGAGGAAATTTCCATCTACCACCGTCTCTAACTTCAAAATGAATTTCACGAAAAGCAAAATCCGCCCGTTACATATAGATTCACAAACAAAACAATCGCTCCAATCTCTCTCTACCTTTCACTGGTCAGACAACACAATCAAATTCTCAGGGGTACACATTCCCCACAAACTCAACAAAACTTATGAGCTTAACTTCCCCCTTCTTCAATCCATATCCAAAGATCTTAATGCCTGGCACAAAACCACACTTGACTGGACACATCTGGTGGTTGTTTTCAATAATTCAGGAATACTGGAGAAGAATACTAAGCATGATACATCTAATTACATCAACTCAAACACCATACTATACTTCCTATACTCCCTTCCCCCTACCCAAGATGAAATGAATGCTTATAAATCAAGTAACAGCAGTAAATTTACTATAGTACCAGGAAAAGAAAGCTGCCAAATTCCTGGCACAATTGCCTCCTTTTTTAGGTGCACCAGGACACTATTATCAAAAGATCTTCGGTGATGGCAACAAAGTTAATCTGGGGTGGTTTTGTTAGGATTTGGGGGCTAATTTAGTAACATTTATGTCCTTATAGATGTAGAGGGATATGGGTGCAAGATGCTTGGTTATTACTTACCCATTCAAGCCCACATGCTCCCTGCTGTCAGACTTGGCAGGAAAAAAAAAAAAACACATCCATGACAAGGTTTTAATTAACACCCAAATAAAACGTGCAATATTAATTACTTGTGTTTTCTTTGGCAATTTATACACCAAATGGTTAAACATTTATTTTTTATTTTTAATGGAGTGTCCTTTTTAATATGTGACACTCCCCAGAGTACAGCTTACAATTTGACAGATGAAATATAACCAATAAAAACTTTCCCTATGTAAAAATTCTTGATATGTCAAAGGGACAGGAGAAATTCACATATAGTCTGTGTCTACGGCTGTTTAATATATAAAGCTGACACTGGGACTCTCGAACCAGATACAAGACTGTTAGGTAGTATATTGACGGATTTATACTTCCGAAAATACATTTTGGAATGAAGGATTAGTTTATCTCTGTTTGTAGAAAGATGCCAACAACTTCACTGAACTGAGCACTACTTCTTGGATGCTTCTGGATAAACAGAAAAGAGAAATTACAAAAAGGCTGATCATGAGTGAGTTTCTACAGATGTCATTTTTAACATCAATAAAAATTATCAGAAACATATTAATCTCAACACTTTCTGTTAAAATAAAAAAAATAAAACATTTTTGGGGTTTCTTGCCCTGATGGAAGTTTATTATTGTGAAGCAAAGCTGATAATTAAGCACCTTTAAAGCAGACAATATCTTTGCAGTGCCATGTGCACAAACGTGAACTCTCAAATATAGACGTAGTCTTACATACAAACAGTTGGAGTTGGTGAAGTTTAAAGATGATGGAACACTATAATTTACCCCCAGAATTTAATATGATTTGTTTGACTCGCCCATATATACAACTCTAACGTTGCTTTTTGGTTCCTTGTCCCAATAAAAAAAATTGCCTGTGTTTTGGAATTCGTTGGAGTGCCTGGATTATTTCTCTATATTCATACATACAACTCCAACCCAACAGGATGTCATGTAGTGTTCCAACACCATAATTTATAGATATATGTGCATGTAAAACAACAATAAATGTATCTCCACCTCCCTGATGTCATCATCCAATGGTAGTTCATTTAGGGTGTCCAGGATCTAATGGTCCTATACAAAATCAATGAGAGACATCAGAAATCCTGGTAGAGCAGACTAAGCGTGTCAGAGGTCAAAACAAATAAAATGGGACATTTTTGCAAACATGCCTTAAGATTTTACATGCTTTGTTACGGAGCTGTTCAGAAGTATCACCGGCCATCAATAAAGTGGGGTGGGAGACAGCAAAACTAAAAGGAAGAAACACGTTTTGTTCTCTAATACACTTCGCAATTAGGGTTGCCACCTGGCCGGTATTTACCGTCACAGCCGGTATTGCAATAATACAAATGTTGGTATTTTTTTCTGTGATTGAAATTAGGCGTAATACAGACTACGGCCAGTAGGTGGCGCTGTAGGTAGAGAGGCGTAGGGACAGGAACTTCAGCTCTTTGCCTCTCTCTACACTCAGAGTCTGTGGGGGAGCAGCACAGCACAAGCAGAACCAGCAGCTCCAAGCCTGCATTCAGCCTACAGAGGGGGGGGGGGGACAACATAATGTGCATGCGCAGCAATGCCATGCACGCGCATTAGACCTCCCCATAGTGAAGCATTGAAAAATGCTTTCCTACGGGGATTTCAGCGACGCTGGAGGTCCTCACATAGTGTGAGGACGTCCAGCGTTGCTATAGAACACTTTTCATGTGCTATAAACACAAAGTGCCTCTAGTGGCTGTCTGATAGACAGCCACTAGAGGAGGAGTTAACCCTGCAAGGTAAATATGCAATAATTACACTTGCAGGGTTAAGGGTAGTGGGAGTTGGCACCCAGACCACTCCAATGGGCAGAAGTGGTCTGGGTGCCTGGAGTGTCCCCTTTAAAGTGGTGTTTTTTTTGTGGTTTAAAGCATTTTCCCCCTTACAAATTTTTACCGTTATGTCACTCCTTCTGATTTACATACTGTGGTGTCACACATATATAATTATGCAAATTTGTATGGCTGGTATTATTTTCTAATAAAGATGGCAACCCTATTTGCAATAGTCCTTGCCACAACAATGTATATATTTTATAATCTCTTCATATACCACGTGCTATGAATTACATTTGTATTTGGATACCCTCAAAAAAAAGTCAGACTGGGGGCACTGGAGAAAACAGATGTTCTAACCCATCACACTAGACCAGTGGTCTCAAAAACTAGTCTGCATTCATTCACACTAATTCTGGAATTGGCTATTCCAAAAGGAAACAAAAAATGGAACATTTGGGATCCAGGAATAGTACGACACTAAAAGAGCCTGGTTTGGATCCCAGACTTCCTCTTGCTCATTTTTATAGGTAAGTAGAGCAGGATGTGTGTGACACAATTACTGTATGGGCACATAAAGGGGTAATACTGTGTGGATCTTATAAAATCTATGTTTTATTTTGTGGAGCGGTTTTAAGTTTAATGTAGCCAATGCAGCTTGATTGGGTTAGTGCCGACTCTGGCACATTGGTGGTTATAATGCAATTAATCATGTTTTTTGTTGGTTACTTTCCCAAATCCTGTCACTGGTATTGGTTGTTCTATTTTATCCTCCCTTGTGTTTCCCTATGTAAACAGATGCCTCACCGCGTACAATAAAATACACCCTGTTCTTTCCTTCACTAACACGGTTATTTAGTAAATGAGAATTAAAAGAGAATTTCAAATTTAAAGTAAAAATAGCCACTATGGAAAAATTCTCTATGTCAGCTACGCTTTTTTGACCGTAAATTTGAAATTCATTTTGAATTCTCACTTCAATAAATAAGACTGTGTGTCTTGTCTGGTGTTTAGAGAGAAATGCAAAAAAAAAAAAATAGTTATTCATCACTCCCCTATAGTGACTTGCTGAGGGTTGTGGAAGAAGTCTTCGAACCAGGCTACCATGTTCCTATCACAAGTTGTATTTCCAGAATACCATCATCAGTAGATGTCAATTATTTCATGTTACAACCATACACCTTTCAAAAGAATATTCCAAGCACCATAACTACTACAGCGTACTGTAGTGGTTGTGGTGTTTGAAGTACTCCGTTCTCAGAATCACTTTTTTTAGTCGTGAACCCACATTTGTTATAAATTGTTATCAAAACATCTGTATGTGCTAGCTTATCAATTCTATAAATCTAGTGATATAATAAAAACACCATTAAAACAAAGACCCATGATTCGAAGCAAACAAATAACATCCCACACAATAACCAATGCAGTATACGGTTTAGCTGCTGAAAAAAAAAAGCTAATGCATTGACTGGAAACACAAGAGAAAATACAGTTTCTACTAAGATGAAACCGAGAAGTATGAACTAATGAAACAGGCCATTGTGAAGTCTGCCATTGCCATCATGGCAGGGTCATCGCAGTCAAAGAATAATGCAGATAATTAACCATAGAAGTCATTCACAAAATTATCTGAGTGGAAAGCAATATTTCCTTCTTTTGATAATTAACTTGGGCTTGAAACCCTTTTAACAGCCATTAACAAGCATGTTATGGAATAGTTTAGAAGGCAAGGGTGGCTCAGAGTTTAAAATGTGTTGCCATGTTTGGAAGAAGTAGATGCGTAACTATAAATAAAGTCATATCTGGATCGCTGATTGATTTTATTTCTCGACAGTAGAATGCCTTCATTGAGCCCCAAAAATGAATTGCAAAGGTAAACAGCAGACTATAAGTTGATGTTTTATGTGCACAGGGACAAGCTTTGGACACTGAAACCTGGATAGATTTAGTACATACCTAAAGTAACATTTAAGGTCTATGACAGTCAATAGGGTGCCAACCGTGTGATCAAAAAACACGTAATCTGCATTTTGTGGTAAGAGTTTTCTAATACAAAGAAGTTGTACTATTCAACAAATATGAGTATTTTTTTTTTTTTTTTTAATTTCATTTACACATTCTTAAAGCAGAAAGACTCAAAGACAGCTAAAATAAATAGAAAAGCCTGGTCACCGCTCTCTCCACATGCTCCTTTATTGTGATCAATGCTCTATTCTGCATCATTTTGTTAGAATAATGGTCTGTTCCTTTCTACAAGTCCAGCTCTGTATGTAATCTGCACCCCAAGTAATTCTCTGTGAGGTTATTTTATAGCCGTGACAAGTCAATTAAACTTTATTTTTTTTAATAGATTCTGCTTCATATTTATTGTAATTTATTTTTTTATTTATTTATTCCAGGAGAAGACACCAATACAATAACAAAAGCAGCAAAACAGACTTCTATACAGTAGAACTGTGACACATTCACGATGACAGAGCAAAAACGTGTAGAAACACAGCTGTTATTCGTATTAATAACTTCGGCAAAAGATTTCAGTTCCGCAGTACAAGTCTCTATAACAGTGGTGTTCCACCAGGGTTTTTGTTTTATTTTATTTGTAAAATAGAACATATAGAAGAAACTGACCGAACAAAGAAAACGCAACCACTGTTCCAGTGCTTCGGTCCAATGATCAGTGCATATCTCATGGAGGATCACCGGCATTAAGGATCTTTACCCCACATTGTAAGACAATACTGGAAGAACACCTTTCTAGACCGATGCCAATATGTAATTTCTTTTAACCATGTGATAACACTTGCACCATATTCAATATGTAGGCTTCTACAGAGAAATGAAACTAGCCCCATAGCCTTTGTTCATTTAATGTGCTCCGATCATTCAAACGTTTCTTCATGGGAGCAACCAAATGCTACACACGGAATAAGCCCAAACCTTGTCCATGAACCTTAGCAGCACCCATTTGTCAAGGTCTTAATCCACGTCTTTGTGAACAGCACAGATAACCGTTTGCTACACAAGGCTCTTCACACGGCATACCTTGCAATTTGCCAAGTAAGGGGTGGATCACGACTCAGTATCGGCATCCGATCAATAACATTTTTTTTTTAACTTCAGGTCAGAAATAAGAATGTGTTTCTTTATTTGTGAATATGTTTTTATTGAACATGAAAAAGAAGAACGTATTAACATGGACTCGCAGGTCCCGTTGGTTACTTGTAGTCATTTATACATCGTAAGGCACAGTCTGTCAGACGTGCATTGGCGACTCGCAGGTCGCATTATCGAATAAATGGCATGTGTATAGTGGACTCGCAGTTCCATAGTTGTGAATAGTACTCTTATGTCTGTTGGGTACCATTTCTACATTGGGTAGGTTTGTATCTCCCGCAGGTTTTCGTCTGTTCCCCAGTGCCCACCCTGTAGTGACTAGGCAATAGTGAGACATGTAGGCCTCCTAATGTTTAGGGGCCCATCTGGACATGCAGACCCCTTGTGGCATCGTGTCTAGTATCCTGAATGGCAGTATAGTGAGGTATTGTCCCCCTACTTTGGTACGATTAGACTCTTCCCAGTGCTATATATGGTGTTGGTGGTGATAACCTAAGGGGCATCCTGCGTTTCCGTCTAAACTAATAAACTTTGCAGCTCACGAAACCGATGAGCTTCCGCCCCCTTTACTCGCGAGGCCATGGGCCGTTTTGGGTATTGCAGGCGGCTGCACCCTGACGGGTGTCATAGCACCCCAGTACGCTCCCGTGGGGTCAGCCTCCGTGCTGCACCCAAGACCCCCGAGCGGGTGCTGTGCTTTGGGAGCAGGTGTGGGTCGTCCCATTAGTCTCCTGGTGTCTCCTACTGGGGATTGTCAGTTCCTCCCCCCATGGTCAGATACACTGTCCGAAATGCCTCCGTACCCACCCGTGCCAGCCAGGGTGTCCATGTGTCTAAGTATGTCTGCACTCGGTTTTGGGCTGTATACCAGATCTCCTCTGTAACTCCTCTATCCTAGTAAACCACAGGGAAAGCGTTGGGGTTGTGTCTTTTTTCCAGTACAAAAGGTATTAGGTGTTTTGCAACATTAAGAATTCGAATGGTCAGGGAGCATTTGTATCGTGGTGTGGGGGTTGTCGTGTGGTGCAGGAGGTACGGGTAGGCTGGAAGAGTGGGATATTGTCTGTAAACAGGGCCACTATGGCAGCTATTTTTTCCCAGAACGGTTCTATGAGTGGGCATTCCCACCATATGTGGAGGAAGGATCCTACCCCTCTCTTGCACCTCCAGCAGAGGCCGTCCGTGTCTAAGTGCATTCTCTGTAAGCGTTCTGTTGTCAGGTACCATTGCGTGAGAACCTTGTAGACAGTTTCCTGGGTTTTACTAGCAATTGCGCAATGGTGCACCAGGTCGCAGATCTTGTGCCACTGGGTCTCGGTGAGTGTTTCCTCTATGGCGGTCTCCCATTTGGACATGAAGGGGGGTGGAGGGTGTCCCGGTTGTCGTTGTAGCATAGAGTAGAGGTAGGAAATGCTATGGGGCATGGGCTCCGGGTCCTGGCACAATTGTTCGAATGGCGTAAGGTCCCTATATACTTCAGGGTGTTGTGGTATGGTGGTAATGTAGTTCTTAATTAAGAATGTGTTTCTAATGAGATCACAATCAAAAAAATATTACAGCCTTTTTTCTGCTTGTCACATTGCTGAAGTTAGAAGTTAATGACTCACTGAATAAGAAAAGAAAAACAACAATGGGATGGAGGAAAAAAAAACAAACAAAAGAGTCTGGTTTGTGTAAATTATGTGATCGCTTTAGTGTGACTGTTCAACTTATCTCTTTTTTTTCTCTACCAGAGTGGTCATAGTAAAAGCAATGCTGAAAAGTAATAGAATAGTAAAATCGGGATTGTATCAACATCATTAAAGCTTCCTCGGCAGCCATTAGAGTGTAGATAAGTATCCAACAATGGAGTTGGGTCCAGGCCTTCTAATCTAAACTGTAGGTTTGTGGCTTATTTCAGCAACAATCTCAGATTCAGTGTTTTAATTTACCTGGAAAGTAGACAGTCACTAACTCGTTCATTGACTGACAAGATATTATGTATCTCTGCAGAACCTAAAATGTTAAACCATCACTGGCACTCCAAAACAAGGACATCCTTTTGGAATGTACGAAGCTGACATTACAAAGAAAAAATAAATTTTATGCAACAGTCCCTATCCACTTCCACTTTTCCATTTATAAACTGAATCACAACATGCCAAGAATCTAATGCTCCGCAAACATTATCATTGTCTGGGTTTATACTGCAATCAATTGCAACAGGAGATGAAATAACTTCTTATTTTAAACGCTTTGTATTTGTTCAGTAAACCATCTAAAAGCAAAGTATAACATTAAGATGTCTATAAAATTATCTTAACAATGCGTGTCATGTTTACTATGTTACAGTGAACAATATTTTCTAATGTTCTGCGTATGTAGTATCTCATATGTTTTTAGTTTTTATTAGCTATACAGCGTGATTAGAACAACTATAAATTATATCACAGTTTAAAACAATTTGAATGATGAAAAAAAAAAAAAAGTCCTGTATGCAACAGTGATAGTAGTGAAATCTGTAGGGGACGGAAATCAAAAAGACACACACACATATATATATATATATACACACACACACACACACACACACACACTTTGGAACTGTTGAGATTCTCTTACCTTGGGATATAAATCAATGATTATTAACAACAAAAAACAAATCCAAGGGGAAAAAAAGGGGTTTTTTTGTACAAAAATGGACAAGGCCAACTGGAAAATAATGGCCCTGCTCTTAAAATAATGGTTGGAGACTTGCCTACAAAGCATATTTTCCAAACATGGACAGGGCTGGCGCGACTATAAAGTGTCCGCCTTATGGCGTCAGAGCAGAGGGACACAAAAATTAGATTGCTGGGGAATCTAAGTCTTTTTAGTGCCTGCAGTCTGTCTTGCTCTCCCTGTCTGCAGTACAGAGGTGGAATCAGTCGCTCACTCCTGATAATGTCAGAAAGTGGGTCTGACTTACCCCAACCTCCCCAGTGCTCCAGACAATGACTAGGCCGGCCTCCCTCTGTAGGCTCCATCAGTGTGGTGGAGTCAGTGGCCACCATTGAGACACTCTATAGGAAGATAGAGAGGTTGGCTGAGCTTCCGCTGCCCTTTTCCTCCTCCAGGCTGACCCTGCACTATTCTACAGTGCCCAGCGGGCTCCAGCATGGCGGTGGAGCCAACCACCCACTTTTTAGTCGAGTACATCGAACATTAAAAATACAATATGTTAGAGTGTTCCTTTTAGATAACATTTAGCTATTGTATTTTGAATTAGAGTATGTCAATTATTTTGTAGGATAGTGGAAATTAGATTATTTGCCATCTTTTTCATCTATATTACAATCTAGTGTTTTCTGTTACACCTCTAGAAAGTTTTGTTAAGAAATAGCAAGAAACATTATTGTTTGATACAAGTAAAAATCTTCATCAGCTCAACTTGATATTTTTTTCAACATACTCACAATGATTTAGTAGCAGGTGACCCTAGGGATCATGTGACTAATACAGGGTCGAAGAGTTGTATGTGTACTAAGGAAGGTCATATTGATACCGGAGAAACTGACGGAAGCAAAGCACAGAGGGATGGACACAGGTTTCTTCAGGAAGGAAGAGATTCTTTATTGGATCACCGATCGGGACTCAGAGGGACTAATGTCACCAAAAATACAGCAAGTTCTGAGCCCTGAACAATAGTGCAGGCTCCCTATATAGGCACATAACTCCTCCCATTAATAGCTACACCCACATATACCTTTAACCAATCAATGAGCAGAATATAGACTTGTACATCTAGTCAAACCACATGGCTCATCCAAGACAAAGGAAATAAGTGCAATTTCAGTTCCTGCATTCCTGCACATGCTCAGTACACTGATGACAGTATCCTAGCTACATGTAGCTAACCAACTGACACAACATACACATATGCCACATGGAGATTTTGGCCTACTAAATTTTAACCATGCTGGAATCCCATCACATTCCCCCCTTTGATGCCTCTTGATATTTTACAATTACTTGAGGCATCACTTAACCTTGGTTTGCATACACCACAAGTTACCTTTGAACCAGACCAGACTTATCCTATGATGTGAATCTTCAACACTCGTCTTCCTGCATTGGTTCTCCCTGATCTAGAGCCTTATATTTATAAATTGCCATTATCTGTGCAGCAGCCTTCCTCTCTGCTATATTTTCTATCAGGCTTTGCACAGACCTAACTACTAAGGGTATAAGACACGGCAGGAGTAGACACAACATTAAAATCAGTAGGACTCCACCTACCACTGCCTTAAGCCCTCCAAACCACTCATACCAGCTACCAAACCAACTACTTGGATTGTACCCTTTCCATACCTGAGTAGGCACATGCGCTAGTTTAACCATGTGGCTTGTAAGTTCAGCTATTTCTTGCCCTTCGTCATCTATTTGAAGACAGCAATTGCTCAGGTTAAACTTCCCACATACACCTCCCTCTACTGCCAAAAGATAATCCAAGGCTAATCTATTTTGGTAAACTGCTGTCCTCATCCTGGTATTATGCTTCGCTAGAAGATTGAGCGCTTGTGATGTCTCGTTAGTAATGATCTCAACCACCGCCTGTAACCTTATAATGCGGTTGAGCATATAAATAGGGGTTCTATAACCAAAGGTACCATCCTCTGCCCACGTGGCTGGCCCATAATAATCTATAATACGCTGGGGAGGCCATTCATTATCTTCCCAGGCACCTATCTCTATGGGTCCCCTTTTCTTCCTATGATTCACATCATACACTTTAACACCTAAAGTCTCACCTGTTTCAATAGGCAACAAGAAGAAAGATGGCTTTGGCATACCTAATACACATGCCCCTTCCCAATCTTGTGGTAACTCCGAATAAGTTTTCTTACCACAAATCCAGTGTAAATTTGCTGGGGCTTTCCAGTTAGATGTGATGGATAGATCAAACCATACGTCCTTTAAATTGGCATATCTTGCAAACGGGTTAGATGGTTCTGAGACATTTGAAGCTGACCACCAAGTAGTATTTTTAGTATTAACATTATAGGCTTTTTGTCCCAAGCAAGTTAGCTCACCTACAGACGTGTTATACATTGTCCCTTTCCTGGCTATACAAACATGACCTATAATGGAGGTTTTAACCACCATTCCAATTTACTTCTAGTACTTACTTGATGATCAGACTGGAAAGGTATCTGTTGTTCATATGTCTCAGAGCCAGGGTACCATATTTCCTTTGCCTCCCATGGCCACTGGTCTCCCATATTAGTACCTCCACACACATAGCAATTAGTTACATTAAGACTACCTGCAATACCCTCAGCCAAATCAATAAATAGGTTGTTAACATTATGGGGAATTTTATCCTCAATACTCATCTCCTCATAGAAGGAATGAGAAACCTGATGAGTTTGAGTTGCCACTGTCTCAGTTTCAAGACCTACATATATTATTGTTCCTGAATCTACTCCTGTGCCATATATTTGAACCCAAACAGACCTCCAAACCTGTCAATAAAGTACTGCAGATTGGAAATGGTCATGTGAACGGGGTTACACACATAGTTTTACAGTATGGTGTGGTAGGCAACCTTTGGATAATCATATCTTGATCCACTGTTTTTCCCAGGTTGCCCAACCTACACATGACCAATAGGGGCAGAAGTTAGTCTCTATTTGGGCAATCAGGATCAGTAGATCTTTTACTGGGACATAAGTATTTATCATTAAACCCATAAGTTCGTTCCCATTTAAGATTACCACATACATTCCAAAGTCTTCCACTACCCGAAATCGCCTTACATGCATCAAATAGTAGAATACCCGCGGAATGTATGGTGCTTATCACAGTCCTATTTATTAATGTCCCCTGGGAGTTACTATTCCGAATTACCAACCAAATTGTACGGGGTTGGAAATGGGGATCAAAACATTTAGACTCTCCTGATATTGGCTTGCACACACTATAATCAATATCCAAATATCTACATTTAGATACAGATCCCTTACATTCATACTGTGAGTGCCAGATGAAAGTTTGGGATATTTGGTTACCTGTTTTAGTAGTCTTAATGCAACTATCGCAATTCGGTATGTCTGTACTCCTACCTTCCTGAAAAATCATAAAAATACTAAGACACAATAAAACACATTATTCCTGAAATCCTCATTTTTCTTCGACCGTGCGATGGCCTCTCAGCTTCCCGATTGTGAGGGCTGCAAGGATGTTGTTCTTCTGATCCTCACTTTCCTTCACAGAGATCCCTTCAAGATACTCTGGCTATGACACGTAGGCAGGTGGTCAGGCTTTATTATGGCCGTCAAAACACCTACTTGATGATCTTTGTAGACTTTTAACTAGAATGTCTCGATATCCCCTCGTCACTCCGACTGAGTTGCACGCTTCAACCGGGTCCTGCAAGGATTCTCAGGATCTGGAGTAGCTTGCCAAGAGTCTGCTGCTGGTTTAACCTTAGAATGATGAATCCAAGGAGTCACTTCCGCCACCTTTACAGCTGTTGGGGTAGATAAAAGAACAACATACAAAGGCTAACAGGATACACCCCGAGCTTTAACTCAATATGTATTGGTGGGATATTACGAGCAAGTCCTGGAGGATTATTTTCTTCCCATACTCCTGGAATGTCAAGTAAGGATTCATCACTCTTAGGGTTAACACTTGTCACTATGGAATAGAAGCGTCATTCTTCTTCCCTCGGCACCGATATCACCATTATGCCTGGTAATCCCTTAAACTTCAGAGATGTTAATCCATTAGGTAAAAGGTTATCTGAGTTTAAAGCTTCGATAATAGATCTCGTCCTAAAAGTTGAATCGGACACTCTGGCATATATAGGAACTAATGCTTCACCACATGGCCTCCCAGAATACAAGTGCGACTCTTAAGAACCGGTCTAGCTGCACTTCTCCCAGTAGCTCCTATCACAGTTATAGTCTTCCCCGAAGGCGGAGCCACCATCTTAGTCACCACAGAATGTTCAGCACCTGTGTCGATCATGAAAGAACTTCTCTTTCCCCCTATTGCTACATCGACCATAGGCTCCGCTCGACCAAGTGGGATGGAGCCCAGTCGGTATCAATAGTCTTCCATGATAGTGTCAGCCAGACCCACAAAATCTCTATCCTCTCTTTCTCTAGGTCTCTGCGTGGGTGGATAGTATCTGTCTCCTTGAACACTTCCTCTACTATTCCCACCATTCCCTCTAAAACTTCCTCTTACTCTATAACTACCACTATAACCTCCTCGTACCCTTCTCTCTCCTTGTCTATCACCTTCATACTGCTCTCTCTGTGGACACTCACTCTTCCAATGTCCCTCCTTTCTACAATACGCACATTAATTCCTACTTAAAGTCCCTTGCTCAGCCTATTCTCGTCTCCTCTATTCACTTCCCTGTCTTTCTACACTTAAGATAGCTACCGCTAGCATATCTGCCTTTTTCCTCATTTTACGTTCTTCCTCCATCTCCCTATTCATATATACTGTATTTGCAATCTCCATTAGCTGTATTATGGACATCCCTGCAAATCCCTCTAATTTTCTTTAATTTCCTTTTACTATCACCTTGGGCCTGGCTGACAAATGCTGAGTCTATCATTCAGAAGTTTTCAGGGGCCTCTGGATTAAAGGGAGTATACAACCTATTTGACTCAAGCAGTGTCTAATATGGGACTTCGGCAAGGCTGCTCAATAATAGGTTCCAGTCTAGGAGTAGTAAGATAATTTTATTAGTCAGCATTTGGTGGATGAAAAAACGTTTTTTTTTTTTTTTTTTTTAAAGTGTTAAACCAAAAACCTACCAGTAGGTGTCACCAGAGGGTAATTGTATCAAAATAATCTTTATGGGTCTAATAAGAAAACTCAACTTTTAATATATTTATACATAAAATAAAACCTTATAGCAATAAATATATTAAAATAGGGTAAGCAATCCTACATCTATCTGTTATAAACAATGTATTATCAATGTAACTCCCGAAGATGGCCAGTAGGTGGCTTAGAGTGCCTCCCTAAAGTCAAATGAAACAAATAGACTTTAATTAATTATGTCCTATTTTATTATTACTTATTTTAATCAATGTCCACCCTGCTAGCTAGGTTTGATTAAATCTTTAGTTCTAAGGTAAATTAAACATTTCAGTTTGTAGTTTAGTAAAAGGGGACATTTTGGACAAAGCTGGGAGGGGCCCATCCAGTAACTAAAAAAACCAATATACCATCTGATACCATTGATCATTGATTAGGGGGAGGGGTAGTACAGAAATACAAGAGTTTGAAACACAGGAACAGATAGGTATGTGGGTAGGCGGGGACAGTAGAGCAGGGGGAGTGCAAATACTGATTATACCAGCCAGAAATGGGCGTGGCTAATCTGGCTCTGGAGGATGTTTGGGGGGTTGGTAATCAGATGCCAGGGGGGGAGGGGATGTCCAAAGCAGTTGTAATTAAGTCCTTAGTTCTGACCACCATGTGGCTACATTGTTTCCCATATGACACAGTTTAATTCACCAAGGCAACAATCAGTTTCCAACAGTCAATATATAGAAACTGATCATAGAATTCCAGCCTACTAGTTACAGCCACATGTACACTCTGCACTAAATTTAAGTGAAGACTGCTACATGGAGGCCATGCGGCCACCAGGACAAGCTACTCCCTACTTTTTTTTTTTTTTTTTTAAACATACAAGACAAAAGACTAACAGCCAAGTGAATCAGATTATTTCAACAGAACGTCTGATTCAAAAAGCTGTACAAATATACACACAGTTTCAACAGTCACACCAATCTCCTTATCACCAGCAACACATTGCGCAGTCACTAGGCCCAAACACACACACAGGATCCTCACATGCTCAACAATATCACGACGTCGCACACACGAAATTAAATCAAAAACCCACCAAAGACTATACACTTATCAATGTAACTATTATTCAAACCATACAACTATCCACGCTATTAATCCATATAAACTAACCGATCACATAACATTTCAACAAATTCATCTCTACAATTATCTGTACTATAAATCAACTTTTGACTAACCAACTATATCACATTCTAGTAACCTCATCTTTACAGTCAGTGGTTATGGTACAGTTAGTAAGTGGTTATAATACAGTTTTAAAGTCACAGATCAGTTAGTAACAGTTATGGTATTATACATATAACATAAAACAGCAATTGTTAGTAATTTTTACACAATGTCAGTGGTTATGGTACATGTCAGTAGTTATGGTACCGTGCGCTATTTTACAGTTATACACACAATTTACACTCCCACTAGACAGCAGAGCTCTAACTTTCTAGTAGGACATACAAGTTAACCAATTCACCAACTACAATATATTTAACAACATTTACAATAATCCCAACTAAACTATTGGCCAGTACCTTGAATAGACTACCTAAAACTATATACACCCGTTTTGGTTAGCCACACTGCCCAAGCACCACATATAGCGAACTAGAGGGCGGAAATTGCCCTTCTAGTCTATTTACTCTATCAAAAGTCTAGTGGGTTCCAAATTTACACGCCTTCCCACTTAGCCAAGATAGGTTGAGAGCTAGCGAACCGAATTTACACAGGCGCCGCTTAGTCTCCCGGTCCCTCCGACCTAGCGAACGTAATATACACCCTAGAACGCTAGTCTAGACAAGACACCGGTGTCCGGCTAGGGCTATTTACACAGGACCCCGCCTGACTAACCAGATCAAACGGTCTTACTAAAGAGCGTTCGATCGAGCGGTGCGCCTTCGCTCCTTCCCTCCGACAGAGGGGCAGATTCCATACACAGATTTAAACCCCTTTTGGGCCTACCGCACAATCGGTATACCCCTAGTGGGTCTGCCGTCTAAAACAGCAGTTGTCTTACCTCCTCGTTCCTGAACCTGAGTTCACACTCATCGACGGGGACACCCCAGCACTTCTTACGTAGAGGCCGATGATCTCCTGGACAACAGACCAGTGGCGCCGAGACGAAGGGAGGTCCACGCAGAAGTTCAGGGGTGCAGCCGTAGAGAACGTGGGCAAAGATAGACCGTCTCACGCCTCTGCCTCTCAGCTACCGTTGAACGATGAGCTTCCCGGCCAATGCACCAAATGATACCGGAGAAACTGACGGAAGCAAAGCACAGAGGGATGGACACAGGTTTCTTCAGGAAGGAAGAGATTCTTTATTGGATCACCGATCGGGACTCAGAGGGACTAATGTCACCAAAAATACAGCAAGTTCTGAGCCCTGAACAATAGTGCAGGCTCCCTATATAGGCACATAACTCCTCCCATTAATAGCTACACCCACATATACCTTTAACCAATCAATGAGCAGAATATAGACTTGTACATCTAGTCAAACCACATGGCTCATCCAAGACAAAGGAAATAAGTGCAATTTCAGTTCCTGCATTCCTGCACATGCTCAGTACACTGATGACAGTATCCTAGCTACATGTAGCTAACCAACTGACACAACATACACATATGCCACATGGAGATTTTGGCCTACTAAATTTTAACCATGCTGGAATCCCATCACAATATCCTTCTACAAAAGCATTTAATGAGCACACCAAAATAAACAAACTGGATGCACATTAATTAGTGCATATAAAACCTAGCAGAAAATCCTTAGTTAACTCAGTCTTTCCCATTTAAAGGTTTAATAACATATTATTTACCAACTCTTAATTTAAAACAATGAATCCGTTCATCAGAATGTTTCCCTATGTTTGAAAGTATTTCAGATCACCCACAATAGATAGCAAGTGTGAGGGTTTTACATTGAAGGGAAAATATCTCGAAGAAAAATACAAAGTAGCATCAAAAAACAAGCAAAAATGTTTTAGAATATTTTATGCATTTATATTATTAAAGCCATCACTGTGATTTAAATTGGGAGATCCATCCTGCAACAATAGGTTTTTAAATCAAATTTCACATGTGTACTATTCCTTCAAGTGCCTATTAGCCCAGTGGCAAGCTTACAGTGTTGTTGTCTTCCCTATGGAACTAAAAAGCAGTATTAAATAGTGTCAAAGGGTCTAAGCAGGCACATCTATGACCCTGAGGAGAATATTAGGAGCTAGAAACAAACAAAAAACCTAAACTAGTTAAGGATGCTAAACTTGTTGTGACTCATCACTTTGGAGCCTGCAGATTTAACCCCTTAAAGACTAGCACAATGTTTCACTACTGGACATTTTGGAAATGTAGCCTTTTTTTATTTTATCCTTTGTTCAACCATTATATCCCCTTTCCTATAAAACATACACATTTCAAACTAATGGGGTTTTCAGTTAATATGTTTTTTTTAATCAACCATTCTTGTCCATTACAATACAGAATGAATTGTTAAGACTGTTGCTTAGAATAAGGTGTAGACAATAAACATCATTAAAGGGCGAACTATTGCATGCTGGAATTTTAAATCATATGTTTCATTATCCTCTATACTTAAACCATGTGTTTGGAGTGTTCCTTTAACACTTTTTTTTTTAAATTTATTTTTTTAATCTAATTGTTAGGCTAGTTTCCTGCTAACCTCAAATTTGCCATAGACTGAGGCCGACACTTCTATCATCACATATGGTGCCTAATACGTAATTATTTCAGACTAACTAGAATGTAATCCAACACGTAGCTCAGTGGCAGAACTGATAAGGACATTCCTGCTATCTACATCAGCCTTTTTTACCGTGACACCCAGTAGATATAGAACCTCACATTGTTCTATATCTCTATTTCGGTGAGAGACAGTAGGGAAGATGAAACGGAGTTACTACTGTAAATTACATACCGACAGAAAAGGGGGGCCAGGGAATGAGACACATGGAGGAGCTAGGGGTGAGGAAATTAGACAAATGGGGAGGGGACCAGGGCAGTTTTCACACCGGGGCCCAATGGTTTCTAGTTATGCCTCTGGTGCTAGTTTGGTTGGCCAATGCCTCCTAGGCTGAGATAGTCCAAATGGATTTTCTCATAGAAAAGCATTCTGAGACTAGTGCGCATGCGTGTCAAAATGCTGCGCCAATACGAGGTTCTCTCTGATATAAAGTGGTCTGGGTGCCTATAGTGTCCCTTTATGCCAGACATGGGTATATATATATATTTTTTTTAATCTTTTAGCAGTTATTCTAGTATACTTGTTCTTAAAATGGTTACTCCAGGCACCATGACCAATTCAGTGATTTGAAGTGAACATGGTGCCTTGAACCTGTATGTGCAAAAATCTTGCTATGAAACACTGCACATATATCTTATTAAACACCTTTGTTATTCTCTGAATTACACATCTGGTAGAAAAGAGAAAGGTCCAGGCACTCAATAGTGAATCAAAAGCAGACTTTATTGCACACAGAGTATTTCGACTCAAATGAGTCTTTGTCAAGCCATATGACATTGCCCTTTGGTGCCTAATAAAGTCTGCTTTTAAAGGGACACTCCAGGCACCCAGGCCACTTCCGTCCATTGGAGTGGTCTGGGTGCCAACTCCCATCACCCTTAACCCTGCAAGTGTAATTATTGCAGATTTTTATAAATGGCAATAATTACCTTGCAGGGTTAAGTCCTCCTCCAGTGGCTCTCTATCAGACAGCCACTAGAGGGACTTCTGGGTTCTTAAAATCCCGAAAAGTGTTTTAAATGACACTGGACGTACTCACGCTATGCATGAGGACCTCCAGCGTCGCCGGAATCCCCATAGGAAAGCACTGAATAATGCTTTCCTACGGGGAGGTCTAATGCGCGCGTGGCCATTGATGCACATGCGCATTAGGTCTCCCCGACCGGCTGATGTCGGCAGGGAGGAGCGTGGGTGGAGCCTGACCCAATGCCGAGGGACATCGGAGCTGGATTCAGGTAAGTCACTGAAGGGGTTTTAACCGCTGCAGAAATCTGCATTGCCAGGAAAACTGATATGTTTTCCTGGCACTGGAGAGTCCCTTTAATGGACTAGACCTTTCGCTTTTTTATTTTCTGAAATAGAAGTTGTGTCACTTCAGTCTGTGAGGCACATTGGGAAGATCCGAGGATACCACATGTGCAGTCACTATCTTCACTAGACTGAAGGCTCGTGTCAATTTTGTGCATATTTCTTTGCACGAAGTTATATTCATTCGCTGAAAGCAATAAGCCAACACTCTCAACCAATGGATAGCTGTCGGGATTGGCATGGAGTCTCTGCAAAAGTCAGATGCATATCACTGATGATAAAGGAACCATCAGTGCCCATCAAGACCATTGAAAAAGGGGTTTGCCCCATAAGCTGGAAATGTGGCCAGGGTACTCCTGGCATAACCATTACAGCAGGATTTAGTGGTTATGACGCTTAGATTGGGACCCAAAATGCAGTCCCCATGCAATGTAGAGAGCCTCCCATTGTTGGATCAGGCAGGTCAGTGGCACCAGTCCACAATAAGTTTGTTGCTGTAGCCCCTTGACACAGATAAGAGTAATGTTTAGTCAGAATGGTGCTATATTTTACATAAGAGTTAAATAATAGCTCACAAAGGTCATTTTAAAATTAAACAATGGATTGCCAAGCTAATTCCATGTATTTCATCAGATTTCTTGTCAAAAACAACACATAAATTGATATTTCTCATCTTTAGTCTCTAGTCCAGATGATGTTTAGTCCAAATAAACAAACAAATACAAAAAGCGACACTATTAAAATCAGCAGATAGAAGACAAAACAAAATACAACACACAATGTCAAAGCTATGTTACATGTACAATTAGATTGTTTGAGGAAAGAACCGGGAAGGCATTTGAAGAGGTTCAAATCAACATAATTTACACCCCCGCAATGCTACTGCAATTTCTGGTATGATTACAAGAGAAAAAAAAAAAGTTCAAGCCAATACAGGAGCAATGATTACAAATTGATTCTTAACAGTAATTACCCAACAGTACAGCTAAAATACACAACTGACAACTAATTTACATAATGCAAGAAAAAAAAAATGTTTGCTATGTTTTTCTGTCCTTTTCCCTTTGTGACAGTGCCACAGTTTGTCTCGGCCATGCTTCGCGTTCAGCAGGGGTATTGCAAGATTCAAGGCTTATGGGTTTGCACAGCCTTCTAGAGGTGGCCCCATCTGTAACACCTGTAAGGAGTCCAAAACAGACAGAGGGTCCACCCTGCAGCCAAACAGACGGTTACAGGTTATTCCAGTAGTGACTAACCAAGCTTGCTGTGTGAGCCAATGTCCTCCAGGCAGTAATACACTTGGCAAAACAATTCCATCCCAATATAACACAATAGTTAAACCTGCAGAAAAGAGTGATCAGTAACTGCACAAAAAAAAGGAGTGCTTGGAAAAGGGAACAAAATAAGAAGGGGTAACTAGATGGATGCTTAGATAAAGCAAGTCCAGATAAAGGCTCAAATCTATTGAAACACTAACAGTTCAACCAACAATCAGTTGTTTATGGAACACTATATTTATGGCTAAAACAATCATTCCTGATCAGTGATGGAACTAAAGTAGAGAGCAAGAATTTTTTTGGGCCCCCTCTATCTCAAAGATGACCAAAAATGTAGATCGCCATCTGTCCTACATCACCCACAATGCTTTGCTAGCTGGGGGATCTAACATGTGCTCATACTTGCAGGGTATTTAGCACTGAGCAGTGTTTGTGTGTTTTAATGAAATCATGTTTTTTTATGGAGTATGTGTGTGTGAATTAAGTAGTATGTATGTATGTATGTATGTATGTATGTATGTATGTATGCATGCATACATAGTGTTGTGTATTTTTATGTAAGGAAGCCAATTGAAAGCAGTAGTTTACTTGTGTGTATGGTTTGCCTTTGAATGCATGGGTGAATGTGTGTGTAATGTTGGCATTTGAATGGTGAGAAAGATGCACATATACATAGCCACACACACTGCCACACATCCAGATAAAAACACAGATACACAGACACACAGGTGCATGCACTGACAAATCCAAATACATAGACATACATAATAGCACACATACAGATACACAGACACACACACAGATGCACAGACATACACATACGGACACGCATACAGATGCACAGACATACAGAGGCACACACATACATATATACACAGACACACAGAGATACACAGGGGCATACACAGACTCATACAGACACACAGTTACACATACACAGGCAGATATACAGACACACATGCTGGGATGTAGGCAAAATTAAAATTTTAAGCCACCCTATTTTCTACCTTTAGGAGTATGGAGGGTCCCAATTTGTGCTATTAAAGGCCCATAGCACTGACAGGGCCCCTGAGGACACATTGCCCCCTTAGCGGGCCAATCCCGGTGCACCGGCAGTAGTCCCGTCGCTGTTGCTTATGTTATAACCAATATTGTAACATAATGTGGTGCTTTCCACTTCCAGCCTTCCTTATTGTAAACGCAATGGCTCTGATGAGAAATTATGAAATACACACACACACACGCAGCTATTAAAGGAAGAAGCAGAAGGTTTCCTTTCTGCTGTTTAGTTCTTGCAGTGACACCAGCAAACAATGTCGGCATGAGTAAACAAGCCTTGTTTCAACATAAAAGACAATCTTGCTCAAACCTCCTGAGCAATTAGGGAATCTATGCTGATTCACTTTTCCTACAGACAAATACATCTATTCCTAAAAAAAAAAAAGTTATACAGGATGTACAGTGGAATGTAGCTTGGCTCGGTCTGCCTTCTTAGGGCATGCATAGACCTGTTACAATCATTAAATAAACTTTTTTTTAAATTTTTTTTAAAATTGATTGGTTTTATTATTCTATTTGAACATCAACTTCTCATTGAAGCACCCTGGGCGCAGTTATCCCACAATCTAAAACATTGCCATTTAACAGACACTGAAAGGTGATGATGATTGCGGGTTTAACACACCTCTAGTGGCTGTCTTCCTAGCAGACCTGTTAGAACCAAGTCAGGCTATGTTCTGAATCAAATTTAGCTCATAAAAATATCAGATTGGCGCAATGCGGCGAACATGTGCACTTGAGCCCTATGGGAAAGCACTGGATTGGCCGAAATCAATCTTAAGAGCATTAGAGTTCCGGAGAATCCATTTAAATGTAAAATGAACTATAACATTATAATTATAAATTATATATCTATATCTTTAAAGTTCCCTGCAGATCCATTGATTTGGGGGTCTGCTTGTAGCTACAGGAAAACTCCTCCACAACCAGAAATAAACCACCAAACAAGAGCATCCAATCTTATCCCATAACTCTTGTGCAGAAAGGGTTTATATGATGAGCCATTTATTGCTCAAGAGCAGTTCCACTCATTACATTATTTATAAAGTGCCAACAAGTTCCGTACCACTGTACAATGGGTGGACTAACAGACACGTATTTGTAACCAGACGTGGACACAAAGGAAACGAGGGATTGAGGGCCCTGCTCAATGATCTTACATGCTAGAGGGAGTGGGGTATAATGACACAAAAGGTAAGGGTAGGGTAGAAAAGTAGGTTGCAAGGATAGTATTCATTGTTGGCTTAGTGTTCTGTTTTGAGGACCGTTTCAGGAGAGGAATCAGGGTGCAGGGAGGAAAAGCTGTTCACAGTTTAATTGATCTGCTTTCCTAAAAGAAGTAAGTTTTCAAAGATTTTTTTTGAAGGAGTGGAGATTGGGTGAGAGTCTAACAGAGAAGGGACGGGCGTTCCATAGGAACGGTGCAGCCCTAGAGAAGTTTTTAAGGTGAGCATCGGAGGTAGGAGTACGGACAGAGGATAGACGTAGGTCTCTGGCAGAGCGTACTTATAACTGAAGCTACTCTGTAAAACGATAGAAAACATACTATAAACACTGTAACAAAGGATACATACCATTTATTGTTTGAAGGATAAAATATGAAATACAAGGGAACTACCAGGTCGCAGTGTGCTGGGTCATATGCAATAAGCATCACTATGTAAATAATACTAATTCATCTCTACAATAGGATGGCTTTTTATGCATTTTAAAATGATTAATTTGTAAATATTTAATGCAAATTTCAGTTTAACAAAATATAAAAACACACAAGTAGAACACTTGCCTTAAGTTAATAAATGTACATCTAGTGTTTACAAATATTGATTTAATTTTTCTTTCATCTGGTCTTCACACCGCAAAGCAGAATGTTTTATCCACATTCTATGCAAGCAAAGCAGAAAAAAAAAAAAAAAATACAATAATAATTAAGCTTATGTTGTTTTCAGGGTTGGCAAGCAGTCCCTACTTTAACTCATGTATATCCTCTGACTCAGATTCTATCTAATTAAAAAAAAGCTAAAAAATGACACAACCACCTTTACAAGTTTACATTAGCCAGCGTGAAAACCCCTACGTGATGATGAGTGGGACTGGGGATGGGGTGTTAAACTACGTACTGGCTTTTGGGATAAGAATATTGTAACGGAATCAAAAAGCAGATTGTTACTCTATACAGCTAGTAAATGGAAGGTAAAAGGAGCAATGAGCAAGGAGTTTGAGCCATTGTTACCACGATAGGATTGATTTTAACGAGAAGCTTTTTATTTGAAGAACCTGCTTCTTGTGTTTGGATATTTGACTAAGCACATGTTGCGGTCCGATCAGCCAGACCTCGGATTCCATTTACCAGAATGGAAAGTGTGATAATGGACACTTGCTGCAATCCATTCCCCCCACTGCCCACCCAACCTATGCATTACCTTTGCAACAAATGTACAGAACACCTGACAAACACACCTTACTGATGGGGGAGAGGGGGGGAGTGAATGATGATACACACAATTGTATCCACTGACCTGTTTCCCAGTGTCTGGGCCATAGCAGAGTGGCCTCCTCTGTAATCTAGCAGTGAGCAGACTAACAGCTTGAGGGCTCCCTTCAAGGATATCACATCCTTTAGTACAAAGCAAAAAGGTGAGCTTTGGGAGAGAAATTTGTTCTTTCCCAGCCAGACTACAGAATTACAGTGCAGACACCACTCAGGAATTAGGAACCAATGCATTTATCGCTTCAGTCATGAACACAACGTAAAGCAATTGGGGGTGCAGTATAAAATAAAGAACCCTTTACAGCTCTCCCCATAAAACCACCACAGCACAGATGTTTGAATGAGTCTTAATTTCTCATTTCATATAAAGACCATTTGTAATGGGATTCTCACTTTACATGACAAAATATCCATGTCTGCACATTCATTTTTACCCGGTTTCATAAATAACCAAAAAGAGGGAACCCTACCGCCACAATTAAAAAAATTAAAGACGGTACAAGAAAATATGATGCTTTAATGCTTCTAGTACTGGAAGTGAAATAAAATCTCCAGGTCTCTAGCATGGAGAACAAAACTCCTTTAATAAGGGCTGATACAATATAAAACCAGCAAATTGCATTCAAAGAAACCCTGCAATTGACTGTAAACTGTAAGCCTGTCAATATGCGCTCATTAGCTTGTCCGCTTGGCTGCACTGCAATGATTTCACTCAACAACCTACCTGCAACTGGCAACCAAAAATAGCCGTGTTGCCAGGTATGACGGTAAAGGCCATGGCTTTAAACTATATATAAAAAAATTTTTTTAAAAATGTAAAAAAAATAAAATAAAATTTAAAAAAAGCAAAATAATCCAGCAAGCAAAAGGAACTGTAAATGTCAAAAAACATTTAAAGAAAGAAAAAAATATTTTAAAGTTTTAAATAAAATAAAAAAAAAAAAAAAAACACACAACAAAATAAATAAGCCTATATGGTAAAGGAGAAAAAACATCTAACAGACAGCCTTTGAAAAGTAGGACATTGATAACAAAGAATGCCAATTTACAGTTAACCTTTAAACCCCTTGTAGGGTTACTTTAAGCACCACAAGAACTACAGCCCACTTCCTCTGTGAAAACAGTTTAGCTAAAGTTTGCCCCCTTACATGAGCCCCTGACGGTCCAGTGACGTGCTGCGGAAGCCGGGGCAGTCAACATTCAATGGCGGAATGGTGAGCCCACTATAATTTTTCAATCAACTACAATTTAACAAAACCCTATAGTGAAAGGATTTGTCTATTCACGTTCTCTCTACAGCTCTGAAAGACCGTCGCTTAATTTGCAAAACTTTTAAACATTCCTGAATACAGTTCAAAAGACTATTCGAAGCTTTGGGTAATATGGCTTTTTTTCCCCCTTTTAATTTTTTTTTAAAATTAAATATGAAATCTATGAACGTAAAACACACAGAACTTACCAGTATAAGTCCTCAAGACTCCTCGGTAAATAATGGCCAGGGTGAATTTATAAAGGTCAAACGGATCACTGGAATATCAGCCAGTATGACCAGATTAAAGTGAATTTTTAAGTACAAATGACAATCTCTGGGATAGTTACTTGAAATGTATTTGAAATTACCAATCACAAGTTATGATATTTTGTTTATCATACTACTGGTCACTTAACACGACATCACCATTGTGTATAAAGGCGCACGTGGAGAGGTGACCCACTTTCATTGTTAAATCTTAGTAGGCAAGGAGGAGAGAAAACAAGAGTAGTCTAGTGGGATAGGGGGCAGACAGTGTGTCATGTTAACTATAAATGCATTTATATCACAAAATAATTATATAGACCTTTGCATTTTTTTGTAAGTGAAAATGTTAATAGGGATGCGTCGGTACCTGAACTGTTAAAGAAGACTACAGTTATTGAGAAATTATTATAAAGCACAAATGAAAAGGCATTTCATAACATAAAATAGTCAGTACATTTGAATACAAATATAACTCCGATTCCAGAACACATAATGGGAAGGGGTATGATGGACGGTCAGGCAATCTGTTATTGCAAAGAACATTGTATGGGAATCAAAAAGCAGTTTCTTACTTTATACAGCTAGTAAATGAAAAGTAAAAAGGAGCAATGTGGTTTTGATTGTTCTTATTTTCTGGATTGATTTTAAGATGCATCAATAAAATAAGTAGAAGGTATACATTTAAAGAATCTGCTACTTGTATTTGGCTAAGCACCTGCCGCAATCCTGTCACCCAGACCTCATATTCCAAAGAAATATCAAGCAGGTGAGCACACCTAACGTTTTTTGTATCTCACCGATAAGACTGAATGGTAAACCTATAACAGAAACCTTTCCAATCTGGGTGGGTGTTAAAATAAAGTGCTTAAATTAATTACGAAATGTGGTTAAATAAATAGACAAAAGGGGTATGGAAGAGGCCAGGTAAGTTGGGTCGGATATGAAGGATCTGCCCACTAGAAGTGGCCATTGGTTTGGTAGATTGTTAGTTTGTGTCTAAATGTGACTGCCAAGGCTTCATCTTCGGTTTTGTGGTTGTGGCTTTAATCTAGATCCCTTGCGACATTGATTGGGATCTATCCTTCAACTAGAATTACTAATTCATCAATCCATAATCCCCATCTCGCTGACCCAGTTCTAAAAGATTTGAAATGAGGTGCAGAGTAGGTAGAAAGGAATTATTTTAATAAAAAGTAAAGGCAAAACGAAGTGAAGTCTCCAACAAAGGAACAATGGATCTGATAAATGCGTATAAATCGGGGTAGGCAACCTTCGGCACACTAGATGTTGCGGACTAAATCTCCACTGATACTCTGTCCAAATTATGGCTGTAAGAGCATTTTGGAGAATTTAATCCACAACATCTGGAGTGACGAAGGTTGCCTACCCCAGCATATAAAGTCATACTCAAGTGTTCACTTAAGCTAGTCATCTCCCCAAACCATAAAATAGAAGAAGAATACTCGGAACTCACACAGCAATTTAAATTCAGATTTGAACGTAAAATCTTTGTTGTGTCCACGTATAAATCACAACTTTTTTTTTTCTTTTTCTTTTTTTTTTTATGTTCTAGCCTTAACTACTGACGTGTAAAATCACATATATCACAAGCAAGTCCATAGCGTTCCATGCAGCTCATAGTAACAGGATACGAAGATATGCTGTAGTGTAAGCTAACCAGCAGGAGACAGAACATGTGTGTATGGGAACTGAGAAATGGAATTTGGGATATTATCTGTGTGGCACTTTTAAAAACCACTTCAAGACATCTAGACATGGGACACAACTGCCCTCATAGCAGCCTGACCAGAATGCATGTAACTCCTCGAAGCACAAAAGAGAGAGAGTTCAAGGAAAAGAAAATAGGACAATACATTATTAGAATCATCCGCAAAATGAACTGGCCCTTATCAAATTAGGGTTAAATAGCCATCATAGACCATTTAAAAACTATGACTCACATTAGTGATGTTCACTCAGCCTCACCAGCTATTAAATCATAGATTGCCAAAATCAAAGCTTACATCATCACATAATAATCCAGCATTGCTGGGCATGTATTCTATCTGCAAGAAAAACGGAGGAGTAGTCCTCACACTGAACTAGAATGTCATTCTGGATCACATCAACATGAGCAAAGAGCAGTTCTAGGCCAAAATTCTGTAAAGTCAGCCATCAGTCAAACAGTTATCTAGTGCAGTTTGGTCTACTTTAAGATACCTTGTGAAGCAAAAACCAAAAAGGTTATGGTGAGGGAGGGGGAGGGGGGGGGAATTGTGATTGAAAACCCCTTCCACCTGAAGTCTGTGGATAGTTAATACAATGTTAAACAAAAATCTGCACACCAGTCAAGCCATAAGACTTGCTTTTCCCGCAGAAATCACAAATCTGCAGTGATGTTACTACTGCAAAGGATTCTGGGTGGGTATATGCAAATTAGTTTAAAGGACCACTATAGTGCCAGGAAAACATACTTGTTTTCCTGGCACTATAGTGCCCTGAGGGTGCCCCCACCCTCAGGGACCCCCTCCTGCCCGGCTCTGGGGAGAGGAAAGGGGTTAAAACTTACCTTTCTCCAGCGCCGGGGAGGGAGCTCTCCGCCTCTGATCCTCCTCCTCTCCTCCCTTTGGGCTGAATGCGCACGCGCGGCAAGAGCTGCGCGCGCATTCAACCGGTCTCATAGGAAAGCATTTACAATTCACAGTGAGAATCACGCAAACGCCTCTAGTGGCTGTCAATGAGACAGCCACTAGAGGATTTGAGGGCTGGATTAACCCATTTATAAACATAGCAGTTTCTCTGAAACTGCTATGTTTATTAAAAAAAAACCCTAGCTGTACCAGGCACCCAGACCACTTCATTAAGCTGAAGTGGTCTGGGTGCCTAGAGTGGTCCTTTAACAAAGAATCACATTTTTGTCTCATTCCAGTTCAAACATGGATTCCTTTGAGTTTGTGTTTGCTGTATACAACAGCTTTGAAACACAACTGAGGAAAAGATGCAAAATCTTAGTAGAACTCTTTATATATTTAAAGAAAGTGTCTGAGATGTCCACTATTGCCTTGATGGATCGATGACCTCCTTTGACTTATATCTTATTTCTATTTTTATTGCAGTTACCAGTGAGATGTATGCACGTGCTGATGGTTAGATTTTTAACAATAATACAGTGTAATATATATATATATATATATATATATATATATATATATATATATATCTCACATTAACGTTATGTATTTTAAATGTCCTTGCCTAGTCTGGCTGTATGGGCATTGTACTTATATTAAAATAATCTCCGCAGTGCCAAGCATGAATACGGCACTATTGAAGGAATGTCTAAGTGTACATGTGTTTGTATGGTATTTCTCTGTAGATGCACAAACACAGATGAGTAGTAAAGTCATCTTATAATGTGGAGATCCTGAAATGGTTAAGGGTTTTTTTGTGTTTTTATTTTTTTAATTAACACTGCTGAATTATTTTCTTTAATTAGTCACTTCAAATATGTTTACTAAAGTAAATGAACAAGGAACGGTCAATTTCAGATAACTGACAGTTCCACTTAAACAAGTTTCTGTACAAGCACACTATGTAAATAAACAGGTACTGCTTTCTAAACTTGAAACATTTTTAGAAACTCTCCTGTACAACAGAGATGTAGATACTGACTCAAACACAGCCTTAAACCAGAATGACCTGATAGACTTCAAACCATAGAAGATACTGGCTTAGTGGGTTAAATGACATCTTTCGATCCAGCTGAACATGTATGTTATGTGCTAGTTACCGCTTATACAAAGCGCGTTTTCACAGAAAATAATGCATCATTTACATGATGTACAACACACATACACACAGGTCAAAGCAAGATGGATCGGAACAGAAGGGATAATATTGCAAAATAAAAATTTTAAAAAACGCACAAAAGTCTTTTGCATATTATTAAAATTTACATTACAAAGAGTCCATTACCTTTGCACAACTGATGTCAAATGATAAAGTGTAGCTCCCAAGACATCCCCATGGTTCCTCACCAAGGTAACAATAGATTACATTTTTAATTTAGGGCATAAATATCAACACTGAAAAGAGAATTGACTGAATTAAAAAAAAAAAAAAAAAAAAATTCTCAAAGTCAATTCTGTTTTCAAATTTGATATTAACTTTGAATTCGATTTCAATTCCCAGCAGTTCTCATTTTAGCGATTAACTGTCTTGAAATGGTTTGACTACTTACATTGGGGGTCACCAGTGCACCATAACCACTGCCATGGTTATGGTGTTCCTTTAATAAAATGTTTATATGAGATCCTTTGTAAAGGTTATTATTACGTATAACTTGCATGCATTCTATCCTATAATGTCATTGATTGCATAATATGTGTGTATTCTGAAATACAGACATCTAAATAAATAGCTAACGAATGATAATTATTTATTCTATTGATCTTCATGCCGTGTTCAACCCTGACTGTCCTCAGGCAGCACTTACACACCTAAGGAATGTGCAGAGGCAGCTGGAAGAGCCACAGTGGAATTCCAGGAATATAAGTACTGAAAAAAAATAATAATAATTATAAAACATTCTATTCAAATTTATCTAGAACATGGCTAGAACTCCAACAATATGCAACATTGCCCAGTAGGGTATAGTACCACAGAGGGTAAATGTACAGGTGTCGTAGG
Organism: Pelobates cultripes; assembly: GCA_933207985.1. NCBI lineage: Eukaryota > Metazoa > Chordata > Amphibia > Anura > Pelobatidae > Pelobates > Pelobates cultripes. The sequence goes on from OW240916.1 coordinate 275,462,032, forward strand.
TGCAGGCTGATTGAGGCTGTATATGGGAAGGGCTGTCACGAATAAAGTGTATAGAATGTGGGCATAAAAAATTTAAAGGGACACTGCAAGCACCATAAACACTATAGCATGATGTAGTGGTTATGGTGCCATGATTACCCTGGTGCCACACCTCCCCCACTGTAAGCAGCCCATCTGTTTTCTAACAGTTGGACTTCAAACCTGGGGATCACCAGGTACACACTGTAATGGTTATAATGCTTGGAGTGTTCCTTTAACAACATTAAATTTTTTTGAGCATTTCTTAAGACAGCATACAAAGAAATAGTACTGATGGCTGCCATTGCCAGCAATTTAAATGTGGGTGTCTTCAATTACTTGAAATGTTGTTTAAATGGACACTATAGTCACCAAAACAACTTTTGTTACTATGGCTGCATAAACAAAATTATTTAACTCCTAAATGCAGACATGATCTATACATCAAAACAGCTTCATTAAGTAAACGTTGTTTTGGTGACTTTAGTGTCCCTTTAAATTATACCAAGTCTAGGGCCAAGTAATAAACCAGATATTTTAATGAAGTATTTTATCTAAAGCTATGTTCAGGAAACTAGGATTCAAAGAAAAAGGACAAATAGATAAATGTGATAAAACTCCTTAAGGACCAATTATATTCTTTGCGGTCATCTATCCCCTAAATGACATGTATATGTTGCGGTCCTTTGCAAAGGAATGTATAGACGGACAGAGACATAGATAATAACTAAAATATTTACAAATTAAAAAATAAACAAAGAAATTATAAATTAAATAGCCCATTGCAAATTCTAGACCAAACAGCTGAATTAAAAACATTTTTCTAAATCATCTACGTTTTAAATTTGAATATTTTGTCCTAAAATGTTAATGTAAATTAATTTATAATTCCCAACAAATCACTTTAGTGAATAACCCTGTGAGTAATAAAATGAAGAATTAAATACAAAATAAAGAATCCCCTAACCATTTGAAATTGGTTGATTAGATAGAAGTCTGCAGGACTGCCCCATATAATAGTGAGCTTTGTAGATGTTAATATAGAAGGTGACATTTGCATTTGCCAGTGGGCAACTATACAGCATTGTTTATGGGTCATACACAAGCACACTGTTGTGGCAGTCTATACACCATAACCACTACATACAGTGGTGGTGGTTGTGGTGCTATAAAGCTGCAGACAACATGCCTCTGTTCTGGGTGAAATAGTTTTGAGCAGCAACAAATGGTCCCTGTGACAACTTTGGCTCAGCACCCATGCTCAGGAACTGTGAATGCATAAGTTATTGTTGGCAATATTCATTTCATTCATATGGATCCTATTGATTAACTGTGTGCCAGCTCAGCCAAGCAATGGCATCCAAAATTGATGAAACTGATATTACTATACTCTTTACGGCGAAACTGTAATCAGCAAATGCATGGTATGATAAGTTCCCATTAAATGAGTTATATAGTCAAATTTTAAACTGTGGGTTTTAAATTACTACAAGTTTTTTATTAAATGATTAAATGTTATGAAAAAAAACCCATATACATACACACACACACATATATATATATATATATATATACACACACACACACACACACACACACACACACACACTAAAAAAATATTGTAAAAGAGTATAAAAAAAATAAATCTCATTTGAAAATACTATCCAAAAATATTAAAATAGAGGCCAGTGTTGTAAGACACTACACAGATTAAATGATCTATGACCACTTAATAAACATTAAAGTAAGTTACTTTAGCTGCTAAAATGGCTACCCCCCCAACATTCGAATCATATGCTTAGTGGATGAGATTATGGATTGGTCTGGTCTTACTAGAACGTGTAGGCACTGAGGTTGCTCGGATATAAAGTATCATAAACCCATGGTTGTAAAGTTTAAGGACCTTCACTCCCAATCTTCCGACATCTAATCCACCTTCCACCCTTCTTCAATTGTGGTTCTTCTGACTTTACAGTATTTGAAGATAAGAAGTCTCCTATAATCTGACTTCAAAAATAAAGTTCTAAGACAAAAATGAAAAAATTATATATAGATACATGAATTGACCTGAAGTTCCACTTCATCCAACAGGCCATTCTGAGATAGGATCATCACTAGGAGGCAACGTTGCTGTGTGCACTCTACGTATGAAGTCTTCTTTGTTATGCTGATAACAGTAGCACAGCTACACATTTTCCTGCACTTTTCAGCGACACATTTTCTTGCACTTTGACAAGTATAAAGGATATGTGAAATGTTCAAGTATAGCATCAAGAAATACTTAAATTGTTGGTGCCACAAAGTTGACAATATCTGTGTTTTAGATCTGCAACTGAAAGCTTACTCTGTTATAGATAAATAATTGTCAATAACAGGAAGGTTTGCTTTACAGTACACAACAAATGTTATATTTTACCATGAGATAGTGTAAACTGTTTGGTGGGAACTACATGTATGAGTGATGAAAAAGAAGACAGAGGAAAAAAAAAAGTTGATTTATTAAAGGAACACTAAGCACCATAACTACCAAAGCTAAAATGTAGTGGTTCCAGCGGTCTGAAGTTTTAAATTTGTTTTCAATTTTACATCTGTCCTCAAGGACACCTGTAGTGGCGCTTTCTGGAGCGATCCAGCAATCTTTGTAGGACCGACATTCTTTAAAAATTTCAATGTACATTAATAATAAAAATTCAAAAATGGTATATTATCATATAAATGTTATCGTGAGAGAGATGGAGAGAAAAAAAAAAAAAGAAAAAAATATGATATATATAGCTCTATCATGACAGTATTACTTCAAATATTACACATTCGCCAGGGTCATCATGTAAAACTTCTACATTAATTATATACCCTTTGCAGAAGAAAAATGTTAATGTGTAAAACTCTGTTTCACATTCCAGTTTTGTCGAATTTTAATTGTATGTTTATATTAATAGAGCCATCGATACGTAGTATTTTACTCTGAATGTCTTGTTTATTTATACTGTTAATTTGCCATCATACAATTATAATTCAAGTGCCATTATGCATAAAATCTTGCAGGCATATAGTGAACTGCTTTTACACTCAAGTAGTAAAATAATGCAATTTGTTGATATTTTAGACCTTTCATGTTTAATCTGAAATAGAGAAAGGAAAAAAAAAAAATTCAATACAAATTGAATTTTTTAAAATAAAAATAATTTTTTTTTTACCCACTCCCTCTTATATTCTGTATTTAATCTACAGAGTAGCAAGCCTAAAACATCTGCATCACAAGCCATTTGCTGACCATCAACAGATAAGAAAAATATATTATGATATATAAAATATATAGCCGTTACTCATTTTTAAAAAGGTTAATCTTTATTGATTGATTGATTACAGACAAAACATGGGGAATCGCTCATCATATTTCTAGAAAAATTAGCCCCTTATACGAGGCAGCAGAATATGTTGTGTAAATATTAGGATGATACTTGAATTCTACCACAATAGTCACCAAAATGTTTGTGTTGCATAATTCTGGAAGTTGAACACATGAAACGTTACTCTGTATTAATGACCCACTATTAGGCATGTCACGCAGTAATAAATCCCACACATTTAGACCAATACACACTGCTTTGACACTTCCAGGTTTCAGCACACACCCTGTGTGATGTAGGTGTGACACACAACCACCCCTGCTTCACCTGTGCCATTCCAAACCTGTCTTAACACAACATGCAGTAGTGTTTATACATGGTTACTGCTTGCTTTTCACAACCCACAGCATTAAATGCCCCTAGAGCAGGGATGGCGAACATCTGGCATGCAGAAGCCTCTCCATTGGCACACCAAATCTTTTTATATGCGCTCCTCAGACACACCGAGCTATTCTCTTATTCTTCCCCCCAATCGCTAGTAGTGTGGGGCTCAGCCCTGTGGCAGTCAGAGTTGTGAAATCCTGGTGAACAAGCGGTGTGGGGAGCGGAGTGTTTGTACATTGAGGGGCTGTCACTGTCTCGAGACCCCCATCCCACATACCTCACTCCTTCCTGGGGACATATCAATCCTCTGCTGCTATTTACCACCACCACCACATTGGACCTATGGCCAGGAGAACAAGGTGGTCTTCTAATGCCCTGGTGTTGGTAAGCTGTGAGTAGGGGCTTGAGATGCCTACTGTAACCTCTGCCACTGCTGTCATTGCCCAGGACTTGTGATGGCCCAGGGAGTGTGTCTTGTACTGGAAAAATACAACTTCCAGGGTGCTCAAAAATCACAAGAATATTTATTTAACCCCTTAGCAAAGTGGGTGAGCCAGCTGGTGGGTGCTATGGCAGTGAGTGTGTCGAGGACTTGGATGGGGAGTGTCAATAATTATCTCTATACAGACAGCTGATGGGGCAGGTTTAGGTCTGCGGAGGGCATTACTGATCCAGGGATGGAGGGTAGGAAGTAGTAGGTCCAACAGACAAGTGGAGCATTATTGGAGGAAGACAGAGTCCTCGCGTGTGATGAAGGTGTTTACGTTTAGTGGTTTGTTTGTTTTTAAATTAAATCTCAGTTTTTATATTTATTTGCAGTGCCGGCACTTTGAGATAAATAAGTTGGTTTCATGTTGCAGTTTGGGCACTGGGGCTCAAAAAGCTTTGCTATCACTTCCCTTTCTCCAGAAATATGCAATCTGTCTCACACACACTGTATACAGCATGAGAGCAGTACGCAGATTCCCAGCCCTGGAACACACCTGCTACCAGAGCAGGGATGTAGTAACTGCAGTGAAGCAGGTGAGAAAGCTTGGGGCGTTTGAAGCACCTTGCTCTCTGCATTACATTAACAGGGTGATTTACTAAACTGAGAATTCAAAGTAAATTTTAAATTCAGGTCCAATATAGCCGAACCAGAAAAATTTGTTCCGTTACTTTGGTCCAAAATATAAAATTCACTTTGAATTCTCACTTAAGTGAATAACCCAGTATTGTTGTCAATAACTATTCTGATTGAGGATCAGATATACTTCAGATTCCAAAACCAGCCTTTATTATAATACAGTGTATGATATCCTACTGGCATCTGCATGTAAAGACTAAATTTCATACAGGATGTCAATGTAGCAGCACACAATTCCTATATGCAGGAAGTATACATCTCAGCAACAAGCGTGATATTCCTGTCCTATTGTGTTTTATACCCCACCTGCCTATAGACTGTAAGCTTGTTTGAACAGGGTCCTCTTTAACTTAACGTTCCTGTAAGTTTTCTTGTAATTGTCCTATTTATTTATAGTTAAATCCCCTCCTCTCATAATATTGTAAAGCGCTACGGAATCTGTTGATGCTATATAAATGGAAATAATAATAATAATAATAATAATAATAATAATAATAATAATAGTTTGTTTTCCTGAACATACCAGGATTCATTTGCAGATAATTATCAGGGTAAAGGACAGGTGGAGCAAAGTGTTAAATCAGGAGCAGTCACCATGGAAACCAATAGAATGTTGAACATTTTGCACTTTGCACTCAGAATATCAGCTGATATGCCTTGATAAATCTCATTGGAATGTTGAAGTGTAAAGAGATCTCTTGAATCAGACCATGCACTGCCTCACCCTCATCCATCCTGTTGGTACAGCCACTAATGTCCAATGGGCTACTTTTAATTACAGCAAGACTGCAAGTCACTGAGAGGTTCATTCGGGCCACTTACGTTGCAGAATGCAAAGATCTAATCACCCCTCAAAACACCAGTGTACAAAATGATCTCACTGCCCCCCACACTGCCATCAAAACAATAGACTTTATACTTCTAACGACCAAATAATACAAAACACATAAACAAGCAAACATTATTATACACACATAACATGGTCAGTACTCACTTCATCTTCAGAAAGTCCAAAGATAGGTTCCACCACAGCCGCCATGGAGTCCAGATGGGTGGGCTGCCAAGCCTCTGATCAGATCTAGGTAGGTAGAAACCCCAGGAAGATGCTGTCACAGATATGCAGGGCGTTAAATATCCCTGAAGCAGGTGATGATCCCTCCAAAGATTAAAAAAAAAAAAAAAGCCAGCAGTGCTTGTATAGATCCAGATGTTTATAATCCTGGCCTCTTGTTTACAGGTGTGTACCCTGATCCCAGCACACCCCAAGCAGCCCCTTGATCCCCCACACTCCCAGGTATGCAGGTCCCCCCCTAAATTGGACACAAAGCTCCCCCTGCTCTGTGTAGGTCTGTATGTGGACTGCTTCCTCTTTGCCTGCCTCTCTCTAACACTGCAGCTCTCACACAAACCCACACTCAGAGAGGAGGAGTGAGTGATCAGGGGCCCTCCCTACCCTCTTCCCAGCTTATTGCAATCACAAGCTAGCAGGAGACAGCCCTAGCCAAGGGAGGCGTGGAGGCAACCCTGGCCACCCAATGAGCAAGGGGCGAGCAGCTCTGAGGTTTGGTTGTCTGGCTCCTTGTATCCCATGGTAGCTTTTTCTACATTGAGAGAGAGAGAGAGAATGTCCAGAGTGTAAATCTGCTAACTTGTATCAATCCTCATCCTGCATCTAATATCAACTGCAGTGGGCCAGGCAGAGCTCTCTGACTGATACATATTACTATATCACGCAGGGGGGTAGGTCATGCATTCTTGCACTGTGGTGTTGAATTCTTTCGTTTTGGTAAATAATGTTTCTGGTCTGTAGAAAAAAAAATTAATTTTCCAGATTTTTTTTTTGTTACTTAGCCGAGACAACAGCGCCTCATAGTGGCGAAAACTGGGATGACCCCCTCAGTGAAATATTCTACTTAGGGCATTCCTAGATTGTAATTATCACAGTCTAGTGCTTTTCAAATGTAAGGCTTTTTCCTCTTGGAATCAGTCATTCAATGCATAGCAGGCCAGGCAGTCTGAGTTTGATAAGGCAGTGATGTTATGGAACAGCTAAAATAAAGTGCATTTTTATTACACTGGAGACAATGCAAATTCATCTGTTGTTTGAACAGAAAGAGATGTGATTACAATGCCTGACCCTCAAGTAATTATTAATAAGGATAAGGAGAGCCTGGCAGTGGACTGGTTCCAAAGTCTACATTTTCTCCATTCTTAGATAACATTCATGGAGGTGTCATGTGATCTCTTATAATAGCACTCTTACATGATCATGATAGCTGTAGGATAGTATAAGAAAAACACTTTCTGTAGCTACCTGCCTGCCATGCTCATAATGACACACTATCTGAATCATTTATTAATTCTAAGACCTGTTAAATATAAACTATGTTGATTTCATTGATTTACTTAAAGGGACACTATGGGAACCTAGACCACTTTATCTTTATTAAGTGATTTGGGTGCCATGTCTCTGGGAGGTGTCCATCAGCTGCATGGCACCCCTCCTCAATGCTGTCCATGTCCGTCGCTCAGCCCACCCTCCCTGGCATACCCCCCGACATCACTCCTCAATTGAGGGGCAGTGGCATCAGAGGTGGAGGATAGGACTTCAGGAAGAACTTGGCCACTGCACTGGAATGGAGATACGTTTTACCTTTATTTTAATTTTATTCTAATTTGTGGAGGGGGTTGGACCAACACAGAAAAGCACAGATTGCTCCTTTAATTGAAAGCCCTCTTATTAATGTCCTTTATTTACATGAAGTTGGGATGGGTGTAATAACAACCTTGTCTGCTGTAAGAAGCAATAACTATTACATGAATTTGTGTATTTATGTATTTTCTTTGCCAGACTGATCTAGGGATTTCTTGAAGAATAATTCCAGAGCAATTAAAATTGTTTGCACGCTCAATGGCTGCTATTCCAGGAGGTTTTTTTGTTAGTGTCTATCCAATGGCTCATTTTTGTCAGTAAGGATATAAGCGAATTTCAGCAAAATGCAAAAAAAAAATGTGTCTGCAAATTCACATTTTAGTATATAACCACAGAGGTTGCCCCAATGTCAGACCAGTTAGGCAACTGCCTAAAGCCAAGATTACCCTGGGGCATCACACAGTGGGCATCACAGAGTTTCATTGCAGTGGCCAACTGGTAATCGGCAACAGAGGGGAAGGCTACTCCAAACATGTAGGGGGACCATGGCTGCCCCCTAACTCAGTCTCTGCCCTCTCCCGTCTTAGCAACAATTGCCACCCTCTTTCAGTGATTGGCTCCTGAGTCCACAGCTGCTTCTCTCCCTTTTCCAGGAACCACAGAGAGATCCTGCCATCAGTTTCCTCAACTTCTATTGAACCTGCTGGAAGTCTTGTTGAAAAAGAGTACCCCCTGGTGCCATGTAACCAGGCCCGTCGCTACTAGGCAAACAAACCAAGCAATTGCTTGGGGCCCCGAGCTGGCCTGGGGCCCCAAGCATGGCCGGTGCTTCCTATAAGGCTGCAGCCGCCTGAGCTCTCTATAGAGAGTCTCACCTCCCCTTCCCTGTAGCGTGGCCGAGCTCCTCTTCCTCCTGTCAGCTCCTCTTCCTCCTGTCAGTCCTCCTGCTCACTTCCTTTCAGTCCGGCCGGGAACAGGAAACTGAATCTCCTGTTACCGTGCAGTACCCGGCCGGACTGACAGGAGGAAGAGGAGCTCGGCCACGCTACAGGGAAGGGGAGGTGAGAAGAACATTGGGGGGGAGGGGGAGTAAAAAGAACATAGGAAGGGAGGGAGGGGGAGTAAAAAGAACATAAGGGAGTAAAAAAACATAGGAAAGGGAAGGGGGGGAGTAAAAAAAATAGGGAGTGGGGGAGTAAAAAGAACATGGGGAGGGGAGTAAGAAGGACACAGGGAAGGTGGAGTAAGAAGGATACAGGCAGGGGGGAGGGGAGTAAGAAGGACACAGGGAGGGGAGTAAGAAGAACACACAGGGAGGGGGAGTAGTAAGAAGAACATAGGGAGGGGAGTAAGAAGAACATGGGAGGGAGTAAGAAGAACATGGGGAGAGTAGTAAGAAGAACATGGGGGGGAGTAAGAAGAACATGGGGCAATAAGAAGAACATAGGGAGGGGGAAGGAGTAAGAAGAACACAGGGAGGGGGGAGGTAAGGAGAAGGGGAGATTAGGAGAACACAGGGAGGGGGTGAGGAGAAGGGGAAATGAGGAGAACACAGGGAAGGGGGAGGTGAGGAGAAGGGGAGATGAGGTGAACACAGGGAGGGGGGTGAGGAGAAGCGGAGATGTGGAGAACACAGGGAATTTTCAATTGTTGAAAATGTTCAAATTTTATGCACATTATAAGCAACAGCAGTATTTGCACTGTAAACCTTTTTTTATTTATATAACGTGTGGGTGAACTTAAACTGTATGGCTATGCTGTGGTTCCTGTAGGCTTTGCGTGTGCGTGGGGAGGGGGGGGTGGGGGGGTTAGGGGGCCTCCAGGTCCATTTTGCTTGGGGCCCCCAAATTCCTTCAAACAGCCTTGCATGTAACCTAGGTAGGCATCTGCTCCCAGTACTCCATCTCTTAAGACTAGCTGCTCGGGACAAACTAAAGGATGCAGACAGGGTGTGCTCTCTTCCAGAATTCATACTCCCATGTTGCTCACCTCTCCTATATTGAAAAACAAGGTGCTATCTGAGTTCAGTGGATATACTGGGACCTTGTCCAGCCCTGCTCAGAATAAAGAAAAGGCGAGAGGGTGTTAGAGAGAGAGAAAACCACTTTAAAACACGAAAATTGGGTTTATTCACTAAATTGTGAATTACAGTTAATTAACAACTGTACTCTAGAAATAGAAGTAGACATAGTAATAAAAATAAATGGTATTTCTTTAAGGGGCAAACGGTGACAAAGGAAAGGAGATTACTAAGTTTCCTTTGAGATCCATATAAAATGTATAGTGATGATAAAGATTCCTTTTCCATGTTTATCACAGTTATCTTTTATATTAATAAAGAGAAACTTCATCTCAGGAACTGTGATCTTTAGCAGTTAAATCATAATAGGTGATGTCATACTGTGATGTCATAACCATAACTGCTGCTGTAACTGCTTGAACATTCTATCTATCCCCAGTTATAATGGAGGCTCTGACAGAGCTTCACCTATATTCGTGGTTCTCATATAATTTCAATGGCATGGCGATCTAGGCCTCACTTGGATGTGTCTGAAGTCTTGGAGCTTGAGTACCCTCATCGGAATTCAGCAGTGGAGATTCTAGCGAGGGGCGTTATATTTTGCACAGGTACTCGTATACCCATCATCAAAGATTGGTGATTGGGGTTTTAAGCTTTGCCGCGTTGGGTGGATACATTGCTAGGGTACAGCTTCTTTTTTTTTTTCAGGTATCGGTATCATTAATCTTTGTTTGGTCTGCTTTAGTAATCTAGTTGTATATCTGTTTGTGTGTCTGTGTCTCTATGTATGTTTGTCACTGTCTGTCTGTCAAGTTAAACAGTTTATAAATTAATAAGCAAATATTGAATTCTCTGTAATTGCCTCTTAATGCCCAGAGGGAAGGGCAGTCCTTCAAGCCATGGTTCCCCAGAGGTTTCCTCCACAGGAGGTTTTTCCTTTTCTCAGTTGCTGAAGGATGGCTCTCCGTGAGTCCAGAGGTCGCCCACATCTTGGCTGTTTTTTGGCCTAATTTGTGTTAATATCCAAGATACCAAGATATATCTTGGCCCTTAAGTCACCAATTTCACTGTTAGAGACTGCAAAATGATATTAATACTGTCAAATATACTTAATAAATGTAACATTCATTTATATTTATGTCCCATGTATATTTTTATAAATTAAGAATTGTAAATGAATTGGTTTGATCTGTAGCAGTTGGAACGCTTCTGATACACATAGAGAGCAACCGTCTTGAAATGTTGGTATGGTGTTTTAATTAAAATTTTGTGGTTATGAATGTACACTTTACAAAAATGAGGATGGTTGCAGTCTCAGCAATCAAATTGTCATTGCTCTGTAATTATTTACTTAATCTATAAAAGGTATTAAAAAACAACTTCCAATTTAAGGAATTGGGATCAACAGTTAATACCTTATAAAGAAGAGAGAACACATTGATTAAAAGGAAAATATAACTTAAAAATAAAAAAAATCTAATGATAAAGGAACAAGTGAAGGAGAAGGGGAATACCAACCCCCAATTTTAAAGGGTACACACTACTCATGGAAGAATATACCAATATTTTAATAATAAAGTGCGTAGGACTCATATAAACATACTACAACAAAAAGTGGCCTGGTCCATGTTTCAAGCAATCAAAGGCTCAAGGAGAGAGGAATGTAAAAAGCAATAAATGGACCGTGCTTCGCAAAAAGGAAAACATCCCCTCTGCTGTATCCTCTACCAGGCCTGGGTTCTACAGAGAAAATACAAAAAGGATAAAATAGAAAATTACGCTAAAATAAGAACTCGCTAAACTCCAAGCTGAAGTTTATTGGGTATAGAATCAAGGGGACCAAATTTACAAAAAAAGGCAAACTTTCTTACGCGGTTTCAGACTTCTGGTTCCTTAGGAATAGGAATAACCGATAAACATGATATAAATGATAGATTCTATGTAAGCACTCCACCCCACTAGATTCTATGTAACACTCCACCCCACTACCAAACCTTAAAGATACACAAATCAAAAGTAAATACAATAACACCAGCTCCATCTAATTTGAATGATTATTTTCAGCATCTCGTGCCAGTGTTTTATTAGGGAGTGTATATTGAGGAAAACCTGCACAATGCATATAATGAAACCTTGGTGTAGAGTCCAAAGGCATACCCAAGGCTGGCATCTCAAAAAGCAGGGTGCCAGCAGGAGGAGGGGGTTAAGTGGGGGAGGCCAGTAATGTGATGGAGTCAATGGCTCCACTCAATGTAGCGGATCTGCCCAAATTACTGGCAAATCAGCCATTACTATATATGTGTATATTTAGTAGTATATAGTAATGTACATATCGATATGGGTGTCCTGTTGATATAGCAATAGTACGTTCCTTAGATTTAGAACTTGCCAAATCACTATAGCACGGAGATACACAGGTGTTAACGATCTAATTTGGGGCTGCACATGGGAGAGACTACCGCCATTTCTTAATTGCATGTATGCTTAAAAATTGTTAAAGATTGTGACTAAGGCTGTACGTATAGCCGAAACGTTGGGTGTTTTCTCCTGTCCATTTGCAAGGTAAAATTGTACAGCAATCTAATATTCTATTTTTGCATTTCTCTATGCTCTCTATATGTGTTTTTGTTTATATTGATAATGTTACTCTGATTTTGCATACCTCACAGATAGAGTTTGGTACCGATGCCAATATTATAGGCATACACAGACTATATTATATTTAGTTTGTATCTAATAAAATTAGAATTTTATTGAAGTTGAAGTGCAGGTATTTCTTTAATTAAATCATCCAGATCAATGAGGGCAGGACTTGCAGGTAACACTGATGGTCTTAGTGGCCTGGGTGCAGCGCAAGTGTGTCTAATGTTGTGCTTCCGCAACACTTTATGGGGACAGTTCCTTGATTACCCCAAAACCGATACACCAAAGTCGGGATGGAGAAAATAGGGACTGTCCTGCCAAAATCAGGATGTTTGGGAGGCATGCAAAGGCTCCCCCAAATCCTGGGAAATAAAAATAGGCAATAATGGAGTTGCAGAACCAGATGGTTTTCATCCAGAAATTTTAATCCACCAAGATCACATCTAGCAATATTTCAATCCATCACAGGGTTCTTTGTCAAGCAGACTTCTATCTTCATCTAGACTTGTGCCGAACCATTTCCACAGGCATACCAAATCCATCGTCACATACAGGCTGAGCCACAGAGAAATGGTGCGCAGCCCACCCTATGGGTCATGAGGCACAGTGAATCCATGTTACGATTAATGAGGCTCAGAAGGTCTGTGCTTAATGAGCTCCTTAGGGGCCACTCCTACGTGCAATGGGTCTAGGGACCCCTCCAGTTGTTAGTCACTGCACAGATTAAATAGGTTAGTTTATACAACACTTTAGATGTTTTTAAGGAATAAGTTGCACCACAAAATACAGAACATGACAAGCAGTCAATCAAAAAATTATTACATGGTATTGCAGAACACTTGTTAAGATCATCAAAAGGTAGTTGCGTATGTGAAAAGCAAAAAATGTATAAACGAGATAACAGGACAACAATAATTAAACTGGTACAAAGGACTCCTAGAGTTTATCAAGGACAATGTGTTTCCCATGATGCTAACTAAACTAGGAAGTAATAGGATCTTTTGTCTGATTGACACCCAGAGGGTGTAACAAGGTTAATTAATAAAGGTGTCCATTTCTTTTGAAATCTGGACTTTGTGTAAAATAAAAAAGTGGACACACTCTTCACTCATAGAGTGCAAGTGTAACTTACAGAGAGAGACGGACTATTTGATTTGGGCTGTGCTTCAGTACTACTACTTGTGCTTTGCAGACTGCAATACGGTTTGTGTCAGTTTACTGAAAAAGAGTACCTTTTTCAGCCCAGCAGGACAAGTACAACTAGCACTAGTCCTTCTAGACCCCCAAGAAGCAACTAAAAGAGTGATCAGCTAGTCTAGATATGCGTCGAGGCTCAATAAAAGACGGAAATCCATGTTCTAGGGTCTCATTGATATGTGGAGACAGCTAATGGCACAAGGTAATAGCACAGTATTAAATGTTGTAATTGTGTCCACACAGGAAACATGACACCGTCGCCACCACTTTCATACCTTCATCACCATCTCCATTTAAATTAGCATTACTTAATTTAGCAAATTCCTAATTCTGCACCATGGAAATGAGTATGAGAAGAGTGATGGAACATTCTCACTGTTACTGGTGGAAGAAGCAGAAAAAGAAAGTTCTAGAGCAGGCTGCTGGTTCTGTATCTGATTCTGTGCAGTTTTCACCACCCAACACCAGCGGTACCTCCTCCATACTACTACCCTTAAGAAGAGAAGGGGGATTATGAGGATAGTGCCAGTAAAATAGGCAGATTGGACAAGGACAGCCGTAATCCTCATCATCCAGTGAATTAAACAAAATGTTCCTCTTGCCTAGTCATTGACAGTGCTTCATACACTAACGTATAACTTGCTGACTTAGCATTGTTTTACAGTTATGTGAGTTTTGAAGAAGATAAATTATTAAGAAATCTTTTTATGAAGAAGGTATTGACAGAAAGAGAGTGAAACAAAAAGAATTGTAAGTTGAAATTTAAATGAAAAAAGAAGTAGGTAAGACGGGTTAAGATTTTAGTAATACAAAGTAATACCAGCAGGCTGCTAACATCACTTGCTGACACTTTATTTGTGGTTAAAAGAAACATGGCTTACTGTATGTGACATAAACCAATCTCGGTAATGGCTAGAACCCAGGGAAAGGTTAAAAGAGTATATCGGGCACAGCAGAAAGCTTGTTACTGACAGCAGAAATGTCAAAGAGCACATGAAAAGATATGATATATGATATAAGTTTAGATCAAGAAAGAGATTAAAAAGAAGGTTTTAACTCTCCCATAATTTTCTGTTTGTGGAAATATGTGATGAAACAATTGGGATGGTGGAAGGTGAACGTGTAGTTTTAAACAAATGCAATAGTGTCAATATTTGCAATAAGGACATAACAATAAAAATACTCATTAACAGTGAAAATTAAAACTACACTCTGAGCACCATAACCACTTCAGTTTATTATAGTGGGTACTGTCTCTCCAGTGTTGTCAAATACATTTACAACAGCTGGATGAAACATAGGGTAAGAACAAATAAACTGGACTTTCCTGGTACCCAAAGCCCAGAACCTTAAGAGCTGCTGTCAAAATACAGCTTTGGTACATATACCTATACACACTGACACACAAGTACACATACACAGACATACATGTACACAAACACAGACACGCATACACATTGACACACATTTATATACACACACTAACACACACATACAGGTATGCACAAACACATAAAAACACAGACCCAGGTACACACATGTATATAAATAACAATTTGCATATTTAAGCCACCCTCCTATTCCCTTACCTTTTGGGATGCAGAAGGTTAGCTTCCCTGGGTTTCAGTGGGAGTTGAATGATAGGAGTCTGAGACTCCAGGCTTTCTCAGTTCCTCTCTTCCTTCCCAAGCGGCTCCCTGCAGGAAGTAACCAGTAACCGGAACTAACTTCCTCCATTTAGGCTGAGGGGAACCCACAAGGTGACTGGTGCCCGGTACAATGCTGATTACCTCAGCATTGTGACTGCACTGCCCCAGGTGCCGCAGCCCCCCGGAAAATTTACAGAGCTGCCCACCAAAAAGTGCCCATTTCCTCCCCAGCTACACCTCTGGTGTTGGCATCCAGCTTCTGCAGAAGCTGGATGTGCATCACCAGCCATTCCACAAGGCTTGGCATCTGGTGGAGAGGCCAGAATATTGCAAAACGATTTGCCCCATTACCACGGAACAGCACCAGCGTACTCCTGGCATCACAATCAGTACAGTAGGCTATATTGGTTATGATGCTTTGGGTAACCCCACTGGTGTACATACAGCGGTCGCAGGGGTCGCAGTTTACTCCAGGGGTCCACCCTGCGGACCCTTGCGACCGGGTACCCGCCTCCATGCTTTGTGGCCCCGGCCAGCCGCTCGTGCTGTTAGGGCCACCCGATGGGTATAGATTTCCAGGGGGCCCGGTCAGCACTGGGCGCTTTAACAGTGCGACCGGGCCCCCTGTGATGATGTCAGACAGAGCTGGGAGGAAGTGACTGCCCCTGGAGGAAGGAGGAGGGAGTCAGAGTGGGAACTCTGACTCCCATCAGGCTGAACCCCCACGGGACCCCAGGGAAAAGGAAGGAAACAAGAGGGTGACTTAAACATTTTGTATATGTATGTGTTTGTATTTATGTGTCTGTGTGTCTGTCTGTGTGTATGTGTGTGTCTCTGTATGTGTCTGTATGTATGTCTATGTATGTGTCTGTATGTGTGTGTGTCTGTATGTGTGTGTCTCTGTATGTATGTGTCTGTATGTGCGTGTCTGTGTATATATGTATCTGTATCATACAGACACATACATATAGAAACACACATACATACAGAGACACACACACATACATACAGAGATGCACACATACATACAGACACACACACATACAGACACATATATACAGACTGTATGTATGTGTGTGTGTCTGTATGTATGTGTCTGTATGTGTGTGTGTCTGTATGTATGTGTGTGTGTGTGGCTGTATTTATGTGTCTGTATGTGTGTGTGTGTGTGTGTCTGTCTGTATGTGTGTGCCTGTGTTTATGTGTGTGTGTATGTATGTGTCTGTGTGTAAGTCTGTCAGAGGGGTGTGTGTATGTGTGTGTCTGTCTGTATGTATGTGTGTGTCTGCATGTATGTGTGTATGTATGTATGTGTCTGTCAGGGGGTGTATGTCTGTGCCTGTCTGTATCTGTCTGTCTGTCAATGTTTGTGTCTCTGTATGTGTGTATCTGTCTGTGTGTATGTGTGTGTGTCTGTATGTATGTGTCTGGGGGGTGGGGGGAGGGTGGCACTGATCACTTTCGCACCGGAGCACCATGGATTGTGTGTATGCCACTGAGTAACCCTTTTAATGATAAAATATTTATTTTAATTTTAAAAACCTTCTTTTGCATTCACCAGTGATTCCATTTGGAGGCATTCACACAAACATTTATTTTATTTAATGTTTACCAAATAGTCATTTAAACATCTATCAAACTAATGTAGCTAATGTTCATATATGTTATGTGGAAATGTGGCTTTTCACCTCAGAAAAATCAAATGCAAAAACAGATTCGCTAATACCACAAACATTAGATACTAATTATTTGGACTGAGGCAATGTGAAATTGTGTTGATGGGAAATAATTAACTTTAAAATCACTTTACTCCCCTCCCTAGTACATTTTCTCAGTATCTTCGGAGACCAACAAATGCAGTAAATGACATTTCTGAAATATCTGTCCCTCAGCTTATTAATATTTAACTAAAATTATAGAATTGTGATTCTGCAAGAGAAAAAGCTCATGGAGAAATACGAATATAAGTCACACAGTATTTGGGTTTTCGTTAACACTGTTTATGCCACAGGCAATAAAACAGAACAGAATCAGCCACAGTTGGTATAGATGCGGTGGAGAAACATTGTATACAAATCTACTTTTTTGAAAGTGTGTGGTCATTAAAACTGTATCCTGCGATTTATTGACAAATACACATTGTCGCTGTCATGGTACACCAGGGATTTTCAACAAGTGTGTCATAGCACCTGTCATACTCCATGAGTTGAACCACCTGAGCCGACCCTTGACACAGCTCCCACTCCACATACCTCCAAGGTATGCCACAACCTGCCACTGGAGATATCTCCGCACCCTTACACACCCACCCACTGGTCCTGGAGAGGCTGAATCACTAGGGAGGTGTGAGCCACCTAGGGCAGTCTCCCAGAAGACAGAGCATGCCCCTTACTACCCATCCATATATGTCACAAGTCATATATATAGCATACACCCCTATGAAATGGGACACAAGACTACATGGGACACACATCTAGGTCCTCCTTCTTTCCAGCTCCTCTAGGCACTCACATGACATGCCCCTCCTGACTACATAGGCTTAAAACTCTGATCTGCATCAGTTACTACGCTTCCAGGATCGCACTCAATACCAGAATAAAATACACCCATTGCTACTTGGTTGCAAAATTGAAGTCCTATATATTAGGGTACACCACCAGGAATGCTGACCCGCCTCCCGGAAACTGCACCCACCAGCCGAGGGGCATGTCCAAAAGTACCTTGTGGCAAACACCAGATCGACTCATCCCCCCCTTACACAAACCCACATGCTGAACACCATACTCAGATTAGGGCTCATGGCGACACTGATAGACACTAGTGACGTAACTGGGGCATTCTGGGCACCAAGCAGTATCGACCAAGCCCTGCAGACAATTTATATATAAAGTTTTCCAGTTCTACAAGTTTTCTAGATGGTTTCCAAAGGTTATACTCCTTAAAATGTTGTTAATCCCTTACCCATAAAACCGCAAGGAATTTGTTTATATCCATCCCCAATCCATACTCCACACGTGGGACCGCAAGTGGTATATATGACGATATTGACATGCTATTCTGTGTCACACCACGAGCGCTGAAATCAGGGAGAGAGATGGGGATGTGAAAACCCTTCCTCTTCTCTCCTTCTTCTAGCCCTAACCGGGTCCCATTCGGGACAACACACACTACCCCAAGGCGATCTCTCTGACCCTCCATCAATACCTGGCGGACAAAACGTAAGACCAGGACATCTCACTCACACCATATACACCCCCTACTTACCTACCCACCCCTGGCCACCCTTCTCCTTCCTTTCTTCTCCTTCTCGCTCTCATAACTACAGATAAGATGGAGATCTTATCTCTCCCTCCTATTTCCATACCCTCTGCCTCACCCCCAGGTGACGGGCACCCTCGCACCCTGAACCCAAAACCCCCCTCCCCCCACTTGGGCGCTAACTCACTCGGGCTGTTCCCCCCAATTCTACCCCTACCACCTAAAGCCTCTATTCAACAATGGCAGCAACCATCTCCTGCGTCCATTGGTGTATTTAGGATTTATGCTGCCGTAGGCAGGACAGTGCTCGGGCAACCCCCCAATTTTAATTTTCCCTACCCCTTCCTTTCAAGGCCGCACTTTGACTGACAGATGCACACTCACTGACAGACGCATACACTCATTGACAGACACACACTCTCATATACACTGACAAACAATGACATACACACACTCACTGATTTGACACACTGATAGACAGACACACTATTATGTGGACACACACTGACAGACTCACTCACTGACAGACGCACACTCTCACTGACAGATGCATGCACTGACAGACACGCACTCACTGACCGACACACATACACACTCACTGACCGACACAAACACACATAAACACTGACAGACACACACACACATTCACTCACATACACACACACACACATTCACTCACAGACACATACATACACACTTACATATACACACACACACATACACACACACATTCACTCACAGACACATACACACACACACATTCACTCACAAACACACATAAACATTTCTCCCAACACTCACAAATTATAATTTTTTAAAATTTTATTTTAAATCCACCCAGCCTCCATGGGAGAGCTGAAGTGGATTACTAACCTGTGGTCCAGTGGGATGGTTGCACTGGCAGGCAGGGGGCAGACAGGCTGAGAAGGTGGCGAGGGAGCTTTAATCTTCCTGCTCAGCTCCCTCACGCGCCGCTTAGTGATCCCGGGAGCCAGAGTGACGTCATATTCCAGCTCCCGGCTTCATTATGCGGCACGGAGGGAGCTGAGCAGGAAGAGGTGAGCATGCTCCCTAGCTGCCTGCCGCCCGCCTCGGGGGGGCTCAAAAGTGGCCAGCTGCTGAGCCCCCCCAGGACACGAGGCAAACAAGGGACCTGCCTGCAAACTGCCGCCCAAGGCAGATGCCTTGTTTGCCTCGCGGAAGATACGTCCCTGCCTGCGTCTCCCTTAATTGCAAGGGGTTAAATATCCCTGCTAAACGCCATCAACTTCTACGGTGGGCCAACAGAACTAAAGCAGACCTTATTCTCCTCCAAGAGACACATTATGACCATTCTAGACCTGTCCCTCTACGTAACCGAAACTACAAAGAATGCCACATGGCAAACTCAATCACGGGAAAACATAATGGAGTATCAAATTTTGGTCCATAAATCATGCCCTATGCACTTCTCCCAAGCTTTCCTGGACCCCCAAGGTAGATTTCTGGCCATAACAGGTCACATCAGCAACCATAACTACGCCATCACCTCCATATACGCCCCCAATACACCTGACCAACACTCACTGACAGACCTACAAGCCCACCTGAAACTGTTCTCCTTTACACATTTGAGACTGGGGCGCGGGTGCCCCCCACGGCCAGAGCTGACAAACTGCTATCAAATTTTGTAGCCTACATGGGCCTCCGAGATATTTGGAGACTACAACTCCCCACTGCACAAGACTACACCTTCTTCTCACACCCACATTCATCCTACTCCAGAATCTAGTTCTAATATCCTCTTCCCTAATACCACACTCTACGGCGACCTCCATCAGATCCATCACCTGGTTGGACCGACCACGCAAACATTTCTTTCACGTTCAGGGTCCCCCAGGTGGCTAGAACGTGGTCCTGGCGCCTAAATCCCATCCTGCTAAATAACACACACATCAGAACGGCCATCCAACAAGCATTAAACGACTACTTCACCCTCAACACAAATTCCTTCCCCTCAGTCACCACCACCCGCATGGAAGAAATCAGTAAATTGATGGCTGAAGCCACAGCACACAAAAAAACGACAACTGATGGAACTCGAAACACATCTCACTGCACTCAGTAGCATGGAAGCCAAGCACAAACTTAAGCCCACCCCAAACTGACAGATCAGTTTAAAACACACCAACAAGCCATTACAAAATATTTGGCCAAAGACACTCAGAAAGCCCTTCAATGGACAAGACCAGGGCCGGCCAGATTAAGAGCCCAGTGGGCCTGGTGCTGACAATTATGATGGGCCTAATTACAGAATCTTATCGACCAAAAACATGAAAACAGTCATACCTACCAATTGTCATGTATCTGGCAGAACTGGTGCTGAAGGGAAACTGATAGGATGCAGCTATGAGAAAAAAACACTCTATGCTAATCTCTCTCTAATTTATGCTTTCATCTTTCAAGTAAATCCATACCCCTAACAGTAGTGTCCAGTGAAGAAGGCAGTCAATGGGTGGGGTAAAAGGGTGGGCCACTGACACAAATTATGTAATCAGAACTGCTGAAAGAGGCGAACATGCCTTAAAAAGGGGCAAGTCTGCCTAAAGAATTGGAAGGCCAACCTGGCATGAATGCATGTCAGGCTGCCTGCTAATCACGCAAGCTGGCCAACTAAGGGCATACTATGCAGACAGCACCCTGAGCGTAGCATAAATGCGTCTAATGATGAGTTCGCTCCACACTTTCTAAGGACTGTCCCCAGCACTCGCTGGTCCATTCCTCTCCTAACCTTCTTACGAGCAGGCAGAAGCTCCTGGTATACAATCTGGGATAGAAAAAAGCTGTATGAAGTGAGTGTAGAAGAACGGGAACATGCCATAGTGTTAGAGAGACTGGAGCAGCAAGATCATTTGCATTGTGCACAAAGTCCGGTAAACCTTAACTAATTTCATTGTCAGTCACTCCACACAAGTTTTGTTCCCATACATCCCTCTAAAGTTTCCATACTTAAGCAAGAGTATGTGAAGGATAGTTAGTGTTGCCACCTTTCTTGGAAAAAAATACCGACCTTACTAATTTGCATAATTAATTATGTATGCTTTTAAATCACAAGGAGTGACCTAAGAGATAATTCTGTAAAATCACCAAAAAACTACTTTCATTTATTCTGCAAAATAAAAGATGGATTGTTCCCAGTGTCTCCCTGTCTCCTAGTGTCTTAGTGTCCCCTAGTCTTCCAGTGTCCTCGTGTCTCCCAGTATCCTCTAGTGTCTGTGTCCCCTATGCATCACAGTGTTTCAATACCCCATGTGTCCCAGTGTCCCATCATGTCCCCATGTCTCAGTGTCTTCTATGTATCACAGTATCCCTATGTATCACAATGTTTCAGTGCCCCATGTCTCCCAGTGTCCCCTCATGTCCCCATGTTGCTCAGTGTCACTTGGACACTAGGGGACACTTAAGAGAAATGGGAATACTGTGAGACATTGGGACATTAAGGGACACTGGGAGACACTGAGACATAGGGACACTGGTAGACATGCGGACACTGAGACACTCTAGACACTGACTGGGAGATATGGAGACACAGAGACTTGAGGACACAGACACTAGGGACACAGTGTCTCAGTGTCACGATGTCTCCCAGTGTCCCCAGGTGCCTCAGTGTCCCCAGGTCACCCAGTGTCCCCATGTCTCCCTGCAGCTTTTACCCCATCCATCACTTCCCTGAGCTGTAGGCTGTCTCTGTCTGAACTCTCTGTGCTGTGTAGCTGCTCACCCGTGGATCAGTGAGTAGAGAGAGGCAGGGATATGCTGTAACTCCCTGCCTCTCTCCACACACAGTGACCCCTACTGGCCAGCGCAGGTATTGCAGAGTAATCTCTGTTTACACATAGAAATATGCCGGCATATTTGTATTGCCGGTTTTACTGCAATACTGGCACTGGCCAGGCAGCCTCAAATATCATAAAATACCAGCCAGATGGCAACCCTAAGGTAATGTGTAAAAAAAAAAAAAGAGTTGTTTTTTTTTTTCAAATCATTGGGCCTATTCCATGGGCCTGGGCCTGGAGCTGCAGCTCCATCAGCCCCTATGTTAATCCGGCCCTGGACAAGACTATTATATTGTGAAAAGTACAACAAAGCAGACCTCCTCATCCATAAACTCCGCCACAAACCCAAGCCAAACGCAAAGATAAAATCTCTTCGCCTGATGGGCACATTCATGACGATCCCCAAAACATTGCCTCAGTCTTTACAAAATACTTCTCCTCCCTGTATGACCACAACCTAGACACACGCCAGCGCCAGCCACTCTTCCAAGCAGCTATAGAATCATAACTCGGTGAGATCCCTCTCCCCTCGCTAAGGGATGGAACTATAGAGAGGCTTTCCACCCCAATAACAGAAGAAGAAATGGCAGCTACACTGAAAACAACGAAACCCAATAGATGCCAGTTTCTCAATTTTTTACTATAAAACATTCTCTAATACCTTGATACCCCACATTACCAAACTAGGCAACTCTCTCCTGCAGGTTGACCCCTTACCAAACAAAATGCTCAGAGCAAACATTTGCCTTATCGCCATTCCAAATAAAACACACCTTGACCCGGGACACTATCAAGCCATATCGCTTCTAAATGTGGACACCAAAATATTTACAAAACTGCTAGCCAACTGCATCCAACCCTTCCTCCCGAAACTCATACACCCCAAACAGGCAGGCTTCATCCCTACATGCCAGGCATGTGACAACACAAGGCGCACACTAGACCTGATCTGGGTGACCCAACACAGACAAATTCCAACACTCCTTTCAATGGGTGTCGAAAAGGTACCCAACCGCCTACTCTGGCCTTTTCTCATTGCAATTCTATGAAAATTCTGCTTCCCTGACACCTTCATCAAGGCCCTTCAATCCCTCTGATGATCCTCCAACAGCTACCCTCCTTATCCCCAACACACACGCACCAGAATTCACCATACATAATGGAACGCGACAGGGCTGCCCGGTGTACCCCCTTCTATTCTCCCTATTCCTAGAACCTCTCCTTCAGAAAATTAGAACTACTCCAATGATTAAAGGGATCAAGGTTAGGATCAAGGTTAGGAACGACGAACATAAAACAGCAGCATACGCGGACGACATCCTCTTGACCATCACAGACCCCTGCCACTTCTTGCCCCCTCTACTCCAGATACTAAATGAGTATGCTAACCTCTTGGGATAAAAATTAAGTCTGGATAAAACTGAATGTCTTTCGCTAGGCATCCCACAAACGTCCCTAAACCACCTCTCCCAAACATCTCCTTTCAAATTCAACACGCATAGCATTCACTATCTTGGTACCCACCTGCAAACCAACCTCTCCAAAACATACGCCTTGAACTACACACTACTACTTCAACAAGCACATGACGACCTTCAGATGTGGAATCCCATGTCCGTATCGTTGTTGGGCAGATAAGCCACGATAAAAATGAACCTCCTCCCCTGGTTCCTTTACCTGTTCCAAACCCTTTCTATCCCTATCCCGAGACAGGATTTGTAAATGACTTCAAATTAAAATAGACAATTTCATTTAGGCAGGCAAAAAGCCGAGAATCAAAAGGTCCATGATGTATATAACCACTAGGGTAGGTGGTCTGGGCCTCCCAAACTTCTACCAATACTTACATGACACTCAACTAGTGCAAATTCAGAACCTACATGCACCAGCAGGCATGGGCGTCCGCGGGGGTGGGGAGGGGGCAAAGGGAGCATTTGCCCCTCCCTGGATTTTTCAGCTTGTTCTGCTATTTTTCGTGTGAGATTGAAAATACACTACAATACCGGCGCCGGTCTGAAGGTGGCGCTGTGTATGGAGAGAGGCAGGGACAGGAAGCTACATCTTATCCATGCTTCTCTCTCCTGACTGAAACTGCAGGGTAACAGCACAGAGTGCAGCCAGCAACTCCCAGCCTGCAGAGACAGTCTACAGATCAGGTAAGTGAGAGATGGGGGGCAGCCTACAGATCAGGTAAGGGAGCGGGGGGGGGATCCACCTACAGATCAAGTAAGTTAGAGATGGGGAGGACAGCCTATATATCAGGTAAGTGAGGGATGGGGGAGACAGCCTACAGGAAGGGTCAGCAAGGAGCAGGAAGGTAAAGTAAGAGGAGGAGCAGAAAGTAGAAGGAACAGAAATGAGCAGGAAGGGACATCAAGGAGCAGAAAGGGGCAGCAAGGAGCTGGAAAAAACAGCAAGGAGCACAAAGGAAAAGTAGGAGAAGGAGCACAAAGGAACAGAAATGAGCAGGAAGGGTCAGCTAGGAGCAGGAAGTGACTGCAAGGAGAAGGAAGGGTCAGCAAGGAGCAGGAAGGGTCAGCAAGAAGCAGGAAGGGTCAGCAATCAGCTGGAAGGGAAAAGTAGAAGGAGCAGAAAGGAGCAGAAAGGGGTCAGCAAGGAGCTGGAACGGGCAGCAAGGATCGAGAAGGGACAGAAGGAGCACAAAGGTAAAATAGGAGAAGGAGCAGAAAGGAGAAGGAACAGAAATGAGCAGGAAGGGACATCAAGGAGCAGAAAGGGTCAGCAATGAGCTGGAAGGGGCAGAAGGAGCACAAAGGTAAAGTAGGATAAGGAGCAGAAATGAGCAGGAAGGGTCAGCAAGGAGCAGGAAGGATCAGCAAGAAGCAGGAAGGGTCAGAAGGAGCACAAAGGTAAAGTAGGATAAGGAGCAGAAATGAGCAGGAAGGGTCAGCAAGGAGCAGGAAGGGTCTGCAAGGAGGAGAAATGGGCAGCAAGGAGCAGGAAGGGTCTGCAAGGAGCAGAAAGAGGCAGCAATGAGCAGGAAGGGACAGAAGGAGCAGAAAGGTAAAGGAGCAGAAACAATCAGAAGGAGCACAAAGGTAAAGTAGGAGAAGGAGCAGAAAAGGGTAGCAATGAGCTGGAAGGGGCAGAAGAAGCTCAAATGTAAAGTAGGAGAAGGAGCAGAAAGGAACAGGACGGGACAGCAAGGAGCACACAGGTAAAGTAGGAGAAGGACCAGAAAGGGTCTGCAAGGAGCAGAAAGGGATCAGAAAGAAAAAGGAGCAGAAGGATGCAAAAAAAGCAGAACATAGCAGAAAGGTAAAGGAGAAGTGGAGCCAAGGAGGAGAGAAGACAGTGTCAGAAGAAAAAAAGACTGTGTCAAATAAAGGAGAAGAAAAGGAGATTTGAGCAGAAAGTACAAGTGAAGTGAACCCTCCACTTTATTCTGTACACTACATCATAAGGCTTTGTTACCTGGGCCTGGCAGGGAAACTTTGGACCTTCTCATCTCCCCAGGTAAAAAAAAATATCAGTGTTTACTGAGTGTCTGGAAGCATAGAGTGCCGCTGGGTAGGGGTGTCGCTGATTGGCTTGAGTGGTCTGCTGGCACTGAAAGCCAATCAGTAGCTTTCCATTCATAAAAAAAGTAAAACATTTTTATGAACTGGGAACTAGCTATTGGCTTAAAGCGTCAACTGACCACTCTAGCCAATCTGCAGCACCCATGCCTGACATCACTCTGCACTTCCTGACACTCCGTTTCAAAAGCAGAATACCACTGAGCGACCTGGAGATCTGAAGCTGGAGGAAACTGTAACGGCACCCCCAGGCATAAAAAGGGGTTAAAAGCCGTTTAGTAGATTTTCCCTTCCAGATATACAGGCACAGCTACTGTAGATACCAATACACCTAACCGGAGAAGCATTGAATGCTCTCAGACATACGAATAGGAAAAACCATACGAATAGGTTTACACTCCTAGCAATCAAACTGGAACAGCATACAATAAATCCCCCCAAGAACGAGACAAGGCTCCGTTTTGAGGGTCAAGCAGGAACAGACAGAGCTGTGGGTTTTATTGTTCTTATATACACATTAGTACCACCCACAGGGTTTTGTAAAACAACCAAAAGAAAACGTACAATACACTCAGACACTCCCACACAAAATCCTCCCCTCTGCCTGTGATACAATTACCTTACACAATGGGTTAATGTAATTATCACAGGCAGAGAAATACAGTTTTTCTACATTATTCATAACTTTAAAAGTATACATCACATTCACATAAAATGATTTCAGAATCAGCATACTCCAAATACAAACATATGTCAAAATCATACAAATTGGTCCAGTGGATCAAAAGATAGATCGAAGTCCTTTGTGACCAAATGAAGCATGGCTTTTCCGCCTAAAACCAGTTCCACAGAGTCTTCTATCCTGGAGATAATTGGGAAGTAATCCAATTATCTCCAAAGACAGAGGCAAAACTCCATTGAACATATGGTAGCAAAAGACAATAAAATACATAAAAATATATAACTGTGCAGCTATTGCATAAAACAGGTACATTCAACATATCCCCAGATAGCTCAGATCTGAGCGCACATTATTACTGAATGGCGCTCAGATCACATACATACAGTTCAATTGCCATGGAGCCAAAGTCTTTAACATAGTCTTTCGTTATACGAATGTGCTCCGTGGCATAGCTATCTGGGGTATCACTGTTCAAATAGGGAAAGTACCGAATGACCCGGCTTTCGTGTCTTTGCAGGGGAAAATCAAGCATTTCAACATGGGGCCATAGTCACAGGGCAGGAGGCTGGCAATCAGTCTTCTCCAATGCCTAGTGGCAAAGCTGGTTACGCCACAGAAGCCTTTGGGGTTAAACCATTTGAGAGCAGTTTAACCGCTTAAAGGAAAGAGAGTACCCAGGGGCTTCCTGGCATCATAGCATTTTAATTTAGATAAAGTTGTTATGGTGACCAGAATGTTCCTTTAATTTGCTTAAAAGAACACTATAGTGTCAGGAATACAAACATGTATTCCCTGACACCATAGTTGTGAAAATGCTTTTCACCCTTCCCTTTCATGACACTGTCAAAAAGGGACCAAGCATGGCTGTCATTACAATTATGCCCCCCCTGGAAAAATTCCTGTGGACGCCCATGCCAGCAGGCATGAAACTTTGGGTAGATCTCGAACATTATCTCATTGGACGGGATCTCCCTCACTTCTCCTCTGGCTCCCCAAAAAAGACAGACCAGGCACCCCGGTAACAACCCCAGCCCTAACTACCTTTTTTCAACTCTGGGACAGACTGTTCTAATGATACCCACTAGTAAACACCCCCTCCCTACTCACACCAGTCTTACACAATAAACAATTCCCCTCGGGCATGACACCACAAAATTTTGCAGACTTCGAGGACAATGGACTGCTAAGAATCTTTAACTACTTTCACAACCAACAACTTTTACAATTCCTAAACCTCCCCAAAAAGGTGCCACTGACCACTTTTGACCATTTCAGTTATATAAAACTGAGCAGTTTCCTTAACGAACCACAGCTCAGAGCCACAGCAACCATGGCATCGCTCACGGTCTGTGTTAACCTCAAGGAGCAGGCCTACAAAACAATGCTCTGGTGGTACCTCACACCCCTCAGACTAAAGCAAATGTGGCACTCAGACACAGATTTCTGCTGGAAAAACTGTGGAAACAAAGGCACATATATTCACCTATGGTGGGAAAGCCCATCGATCTCCCAGCTCTTTGTTAGTGTCTCAGATCTCGCCTCCAAGATTCTACACGCTGACATACCTATGGACCCCTGGATCTGGTTACTCTCAAAACCCTATGCTACTCTCACCAGAGCACAAAACAAACTAGTGGCAAAGCTCACACTAGCCACCAGATGCACAATTGCTGAACAATGGGGCAACCGGTAATCCTCTGTAACAGCCGAGACAATGGGGATGGATAAGCTATTAGCCATAATCCACGAAACAACAAAACACTTCCACAAAATATGTGACCTCTGGATCCTTGAGCATAACCACAACCTGTAGCGGGGGGGGGCCAGGGGACCTACGTTCCTCCTTCTCTTCCCCCACTATACCTCTTCTACCTCTTCTCCCCCTCTCTCCCCTCCCTTCTCCTCCTCCTAGGTCCCCACCTCCTTCCCCTCCTTTCCAATACCTACACCCACCCCTAAACCCCCTACAACAAACAACGCTGTATGATCTTACATGACAACTCCCACATACTGGGTACCTGACATACACCCACTTCATCCACTTAACCCTTCCCACCAGATTCCCAAACCTCTTTAAACACACTAGGCTCAACTACGGTCAGGCACAGCGACCAGGCTGAAGCCTTGTCTGCACCAACACGATCAGACACCGACCCCCTACAATGTGACGACGTACCAACCACACACTAGCATGTAGGAAACGTAACACAATCTATCCACCCACCCTCAAAATGGGTTATACAACCAAACCTACCCCTAGGAAGATATCTCCACGTCACGTAACCACCCTACTACCCTAGTTATGTAACCCCTAGCCTCGCTTGAATAAATATCTGTAAAGTAGAATAGATAAGTGCTAGAACCAACAGTGCTTCATGCTTTATTTTATCGTCTCTTTTGATACTTTGTGTTTTGAAGAGGATTACATTATCTATATATGATGATTTTAAGCCGTGCACTCATGGGTTTTGCCCTTTTCTTTGAATGTCAAGACAATTGTAACATACCGATTTGTACCCACTCCCCTCTCTTTTTTCTGTATCCCCTATCCTTGACAGAAGACCTATCAATAAAATGTTTTTCTGCCAATGAAGTGTGGTTTGGCCAAAGAAAACACTATGGATCATAGCTCCACGAACTGCTCAACAACTTTGAATTAAACATGCAAATGTGCTTGTCATATATATATCTAGCATTTTATTTATTTAGGTCTCCTAGTATTTTGTTGAAGTTGGCACTTTAAAAAAAATTTTTTTTCAAAATAGGTGGTATACAGATGTAAGTAGGAAATTATCAATAAATTAATTGACATTGTACAAATATGTGACCTAGGAAATACTAAAGGTCCCTACAAATAAGGATTAGCTAGTACATGAAATCACACTGTGGCAACCAAATGAGATTGCCCACCTTATTTGGAATTGGCCAAACGTTCTATCCGTTATAGTCTATATCCAATAATCTTACAAACCATTATCTGCCTTGCTGTTAATCCCTGCCTTTTTAAGATTTTGTGTAGACAGTAGCAGTTTTATCTGGGAGGCTGGGTCCCCAGTAATGTAGTTTTTGTGTGGAAAGAAATCAATAGAGTGTAAATTGAGGTTCAAGATCTTGAAGACTATATTGTGACGTCTTTATGTGTTCGCCGGAACTCTCACTCTCAGTATAATTTTATCTAACCAGTCCTTAAATCTATGCATCGATACTTACACTTCAACAGGTACCCACGGCTCTAATAGCTAACAAGATTTCAGGTTTGAGACAGACCAGTTCACAGGATGTAGTTCAGCTAATGAAGCAGTGGATGGACTAAGAAGACTATTGCTTGACCTATGCACTGTAAAACCTATGAATTCCCTCTTACAGGATAAATCTGTGTTGTATGTAGAGGTATAGGAGGTGATAGCATGAGAGATGGAGCAGCCAAATGCACTAAAGTGTCTCCAGTTAAAGGGACACTACAGTCAACTACTGGTTGTTTTGGTGTGTGTAGTCAGTCCCTGCAGGCTTTTTGCAGTAAACACTGTTTTTTCAGAGAAAAGTCAGTGTTTCCATTACAGCCTAAGGACACCTCTAGTGGCAGTCACTCAGACAGCCACTAGAGGTGCGTCCTGGGTCAGTGCACAGCACTAACGTCCAGCATCTCCATGCTCTGCATGGAGGAATTGAATGTTCCTCAGAGACATGCATTGATTCAATGCATCACAATGGGGAAATGCTGACTGGCCTCCCAATGCTTTCCCATGGAAAAGTATTGGATTGTCTGAGATTGTCAAAGTTGATCATTTTTTCCGGGGAGCAAAGAGTGGGGCAGAGTTGGGCGGAGCCAGCCACGGTGAGACCAGCACAACCCTGGGAAAAAAGTGAGTTTAACACCTTTCTAAAGTATGGAGAGGGTGGACGGCCACATAAGCAGTGGTTTTACAACTATAGTGTCAGGAATACATGTTTGTATTCCTGACACTATAATGTTCCTCTAAAACTGAATGAAAATAGGTTGAATTACTGGTTTTCTACACAACACCATGTTTTCTGGGTTTCTGGGTGAGGCTCAACTGTCTGGGTTTTCTGAGGTAAAGACAGAAAGGATGAGCACATGATGAATTAAATTGTGTTTTCTTTGACAGAATAATCAATTGATAAAGTAGCAAAAGAGAGATCAAAGAATTAAAGAAGATTCTTGGCAGCAATGTTTAGAGTGATCTTTGTAAAGAGAACAGACAGAATCTTGGAGGCAGGAGTGTTTGTGAGAAACAAGAAGCAGTTAAACCAGAAGGTTTGCAGTGCAGTAGGACTGACGCTGAATTCAGGAATAAACTAATATCAAAACAACTGTACATTAAGGGTTAGCACAGGGCCACTTATATGGTGAACAGAGACTACAAAATATTGAAATCACACAATTTGCCAAAGAAAAAGCAGTGAGGGCCACTGGTCTAGAGTACAGTACAAACCAGACTGCCATGATGGACTGTAAAGCAATCGGTTTTCGAGAGAATAATTTTACAGTTTTAGAGTATGTCATAAAATATGATAATTTGCTTTACAAGAACATTGATAGCTATGGACTTTATACAATGTTACACAGAAATGATCTGATAGCTTTCCAAGCAATTCCAGGATGATAAGACAGCATCGTACAGCCTTGTGTCCTCTTCAAACATACTACAAATTATAATGAAAACTATTTACTACACTTTAATTTGTCATTTACTCTATCATTTTTTTGTAAAAAAACATGTTTGCAAATGTGTTGTTTTTCTAACGTAATGTTAATTTTGTGATTTAAAATTGCAGAAAATGCATTAGTCATCATGCAAGATGAATTAAGATAGATAATTGCAAGGTAAAACTCTACGGGTGATGCACTTAACAGTGTAAAAAGGCTCTATTCATTCATTTTATGACCAGCAACTAACTTTGTGAGCAATTAGAACATAGAACATGAACACTTTATGAAAGAGCAACACGCACGCATAAATATTCATACTAATTATAATTTAAGAAATAGCACAATACCGAACATTATAAAGCTTAACCTAATTACTTGAAAATTCAATTGTAAACTCCCTGTATGTCTGTTACTTGTATAAAATAAATTGCACTCGGTTTGGGTAATAAAAAAAAATGTACTCTGTAAGGGAAAGTTATTCTAATATATTCTCCTAGGCCTGAATAGGGATGTTGGTGGCTGTGAGAAAATGGGACAGATAAGATGTGGAGCTGTGTGTGTAAGAAATCCTATACTTACCGTAGTGGTCCGTCGATCAGCTGTTCCTGTGATCGGGCAGACCGCCTCCTTCAGTCTTCCTGCCCGATCGGCTTGTCTCCTGGACACCGGCACCGGTGCACACCCCCCTTTTTAGGACATGGCGCGCATGTTCCGACGTCAGGCAATTGGCAGACGCCCTCTTACATTTTGGGGGGGTGACTACATCAACCACACCCCCAAGCATATAAAAGTGTTTCAGTGCCCTATTGTGGTTCCTAGCTTGCTAGTGTCCCAAGAGTGCGTTTATATCTGGTTTTGTGCTATTTTGATATTGACTCAGCTTTTTCCTGATTACTCTGATTTCTGGTTCCCTTGACTCGGCTCTGGTAATTCGTTTTGGTTGTTCTCTGGTTCCCTTTGACTTAGGCCTGTTTTTGACTATTTTCAGTCTGGCCATTCTAAGGACCGGTTTAGGTATTTTTATTTTACCTATAGGAGGGTTATTATTCTGTGTGTTGGGCTACAAAGGTGTGACAGTAAATGTCAATCATATTAGAAATAATAAATTTAAAGAGATGTACAAAGTGGATTTGTCACACAAATATGTAATTATCTTTAGGCAACCTTGTTTTATGTAATAGAGGAAACTATGAATGTTATTTTATATTAAAGAGGCATTGCAAGAGATATGGTGATGTTAAAGGGACACTATAAGCACACAGACCACAATCTCCTCGAAGAGGTCTGGATACAGTGTCCCTGTCCCTCTTAGTGCTGCAATGTATATCATTGCATTTTTTTGAGAAACTGAAATGATTACTTTGGGGCCCTAAGACTGCCCTTAGTGGCTTTGTACTAGACAGCCACTAGAGGCTCTTCCAGGATTCTGCTCTGCTGCATGAGGACATTCAGCGTCATTGAAATTGAGGAAATCAACTTGAGACTGCTCTATTTAAAGTTACAAGCAAGGGGAAGCTTAGTAAACCTTATGGTGTTGGACAGTGGTTCCTAACCTAGT
The DNA here is from genome assembly GCA_933207985.1 of Pelobates cultripes. Lineage (NCBI taxonomy): Eukaryota > Metazoa > Chordata > Amphibia > Anura > Pelobatidae > Pelobates > Pelobates cultripes. The sequence continues at coordinate 275,494,596 of OW240916.1, forward strand.
CCTCAAGTACCCCCTAACAGTCCAGGATTTATTTAAGGATTACCCAATTGTGTCTAAGGTGTCTTTAGAAAAACAAAACAAAAAAACACTTTAGACACAACAGGGTATTCTGTAAATCCTGGACCGGTAGGGGGTACTCGAGGACTGGGTTGGAAACCCCTGGTGTAGGACAATGATATTAATTCCCTAACAAGTTTGAATTTTAGAAATCTTATTGAGTTACATTGCATAAGTACTCAGAGTGTAACATGTTCTTTAATACAATTTTTTATATTATAAGAACATTGTTTCTAACTGTGTTAAGATACATTAGTGTTTTAAAATTATCTTTTATTTTTAATTGTTATTACTTATAACACCCTTGTATTGGTTTCTATAACCCCCTCCCCCCCCCTCCACCACTCCCCCAATCTATTCTCCCTGTCAGGATTTTACAAGTGGAAGAGATCTTCCAACTGAACATTTGTAAATATGTCAGGCATGACCAGTGCTCTTTTCCAACATTCCTAGGCATAGGATTCTGATTGGGATAGGATTCTGATTGGCATAGGATTCTGATTGGGATAGGATTCTGATTGGCATAGGATTCTGATTGGGATAGGATTCTGATTGGCATAGGATTCTTATTGGTATAGGATTCTGATTGGCAGAGAATTCTTATTGGGATAGGATTATGATTGGCATATGATTCTGATTGGGATAGGATTATGATTGGCATAGGATTCTTATTGGCATAGGATTCTGATTGGGATAGGATTCTGATTGGCATAGGATTCTTATTGGCATAGGATTCTGATTGGCATAGGATTCTGATTGGGATAGGATTCTGATTGGCGTAGGATTCTGATTGGGATAGGATTCTGATTGGGATAGGATTACGATTGGCATAGGATTCTTATTGGGATAGGATTATGATTGGCGTAGGATTCTGATTGGGATAGGATTCTGATTGGGATAGGATTACGATTGGCATAGGATTTTTATTGGCATAGGATTATGATTGGCATAGGATTCTGATTGGGATAGGATTCTGATTGGGTTAGGATTATGATTGGCGTAGGATTATGATTGGCGTAGAATTCTGATTGGGATAGGATTATGATTGGCATAGGATTCTTATTGGCATAGGTTTATGATTGGCATAGGATTATGATTGGCATAGGATTATGATTGGCATAGGATTCTGATTGGGATAGGATTCTGATTGATTATATCAGTAGGTGTGGAAAGTATAAAACAAAGAAACAGGTAAATATGAAAAGAGAATCATGTACACCTGCTTTTTCAGTCTGCAGAGTGAGGCAACTGTCATAGTTGTCTCAAAGTGTTGCATGTCCCTTTAATGAAGTAGTTTTGGTGTATAGATAATGAAATCAATTTATAACTTTTTTGACATGCGTTTTTCTCTCACTGTTAAAATACACCTACCATTACAATTATAGATTGATTATTGCTTTGTCAGGGGAAAAACATTCAAAATCAGCATGGGATCAAATACTTTTTTCCCTCACTGTATATATATGACCAAAAGAGGGACTACACTCCAGGGACTTTAAAATTCGAAATTTAAAATGTTACATTTATTTCAGATAATCTATAAAAGTGTCGATGTTTCAGTTCCCATTAGGGAATTTTCATCAGAACAACCGTGGTTCCTAATTGGGAACTTAAATGTTGACACTTTTATAGATTATCTGAAATAAACGTTAAGTGCAATTCTCATTTTGAGGTCCCTGGAGTGTGGTCTCTCTTCTGGTCTTACACTTTTCTATGCCGGACCAACAAAACATCCTCTTACAAGCCCTGTGTATTCATTGTGGTGATTGTGTGTGTGTATTTATATTTATATATATATATATTCATGGATTTTTATATAAACACTGAAACCCAGAGACACCCAGTAGGACAACGTGTCTCTACCCAACATGAAGCAATCAGCTGAGGAAAATTTTATAACAGTCAAGCTGATCTGTATTTTTGATTTCAAGAGAATAAATCTGGTTATATAAGAAAACTCACATAAGTCTGATTGCATTATATTGTTTATATTACACACAAAAGTATTCTTTATATTTTACCAAAGACAAAACTGTTTCCCAGAAAAAAAATATATACATATAAATTCATTATTTTACGTAAGTTTGGAAGTGTGCCTCATTTACAAATAAATTGAACTGCCACAAACAATGTGTTCCTGAAACTAAGAACCTGGTCATGTTATATTTATCTAATAGATACAGAGAAACTCAATTTTCTTATTTAACTACCACTTCTTATAGAATATAAATCACTCTCTTCATTCTATCCCATTCAAGCAATAAACAGAAGTGAAAAAAATCCATGAGATGAAGATTTCACTTGAGTTAATTCACCTTCCATTTCCCTTCACGAACTGCACACATGGCATGCTTTCTTGCCAAATAAACAATGTCTCATCTTTGTTTTTCTCCTCTTGACACAGCTTCTGGCTTTCTGGACGATGACGCAGGACATTCTTGTGTCCTCGGTTCCTGCAGGTCCTTATCCTAGCTTGCTTCATTTTTTTTGAGCTACAGAAGCCGACATCATTCCAGTGGTGCCAGCTGCCAACATTTTGATGTCAAAATATGATTCTGATCAATAGGATATGGGTTCAGACTAATTAAGACCACTCATCAGATTTTCTTTATGTGCTAAGCCACTCTTAGAAGCGGTGTAACACTTTCTTTTACACTGTTCATCCTAGGTTTAAGTGTTTGGATATACCAATCTTGCCATCTTTATACTTTTGTTCACATGTAGGATGCATTTTCATCTGCTCCGTGATGTTGATATAATGTACAATAATATGTAGGCACCTATCAGTGGCTCCTCAGTGGTGCACCAAACCCGTTGGAGTTTGGCCATTTAATGTGCTAACACCCATATTCTAACAATAATAAATTAGAGTTATTATTACTTACAGTGTCACCTAGTAGCCAATTCGTTCTTGTTTATTCATTTTGTTATTTTTTTTTAAGCTTTATGACCATTATACCTTACCAGCAACAGTCCAGTTCAAGTAAATGTTCTTTCTTAAAACACTTAGCCAACTGAATGTCTCACTGTGTCGGTAGTCAGGAAGAACTGCAGTGCTAAAGGTAAGACATTATGTTGAGGTCATAACTAAACTGTTTAGTTCAATTTCTTTATGCACAGTATCAGGCAAAGTCCAACCTGTCAGGATTTAACTTAGACCCAATACAGGAATGGTAGGATTGAACGCTAATAGAGTAGAATAGTGCAGAACAGGGTAGGGAGACAAAGAGTATGTAAACGGTAAGACAAGCCAGATATCAAGGACTATAGAAGGAAGAATAGTCAAGGTGCAAGCCGGGATCAAAATACAACAGAATCAATACATATAATGTGCTCTCAGATAACCACAAGGGAAAAGTTTCAAATAAGCTTAAATAGGCCTAAGAAGTCATTGATAGGTTATCGGCTGTCACGTGATGTTGGAATGTGGATAACGTCTGTGTGATGACACACGCACATTTGTGTCAATTATCAGGACGGAGACTGCAGAGTCATATGAGGGCTCTGTTTGGCAGGTGCCAGCATTTGTCAGTTTGACGGAGAACAGCGTGGCCAGAGGAAATGGGAGTGAATGCGGCAACGCCATAATTTGTGTGAGCAACACCAGAGCGCCCTGCACCGGAGTGATCCTATCAGCCGTGACACCTGTTGGGAAAGAGTGCTTTCAGGTGCTCCCTGGATGAGCCTGCAGTCAAGAGCTGTCAGGAGGGAAGAGAGTGAGGGACTCACAGCATGGAACCAGGGGGAGGATTATCAGCGACTGCAGGGGAGAAAGTGCAAGGATGCACAGAGCTGGAGAAGAGCTGTCAGACACTGTTTCTTCACTTTTCACACTGTGCAGCATTTTTTCACACTCTCCCTCCTCTGTGACTATACAGCTCCATTCATGTCTCTTTACTTATCACACACAGTGTTTCAGTGGCCGTGGGGGATTCACAGTGTGAAAAGTGAAGAGACAGTGTCTGACATCTCTCCCCCAGTTCTCCGACACATTGTAGCAGTGTATTCAACCTCCTCCATGGAGCAGCAGAAACACCATGGAGCAGCAGAAGGTTTAAACAACGCAGCAGTCATGTAGTCGTCAAGTGTATTATCAGTGGCGTACACGCGACTCATGGGGCCCCGGTGCGAAAATTGATCTGTGCCCCCCCGCGCTTACTCTGCGTGGGCCAGGGCAGCAACACATTAACACACACTCTAACACTAACACACACACACACACACTCTAACACACATACATAAACACATGTTTTTCTTTTCTAAATTTAATCCCCCAGCCTCCTTACCTTTGGAGAGTTGAGGGGATTCCCTGGGGTCCAGTGGTGCTGCTGGGTGGCCGGTCATCGGGTGGGCTGTCTGTTTGTCTGGCGGGCGCGAGGGAGCACTCACCCCTGAGCGCTCTCTGCCCAGCTCCTTTGCGTGCCACGTACTGATGCGTCATATGACGTCATATTCCGGCTCCGGCATCAGATGCGGTGCGCGCGAGGGAGCTGTGCAGAGAGCGCTCAGGGGAGAGTGCTTCCTCGCGTGCCCGCCAGACAGACAGCCAGCCCGCCCGGTGACACCAGGGCCAACCTCAGGGGGACCTGAGGTGGCCACACTGGCGTGCATACCGGGTCACAGGGCGCGACCCCTGCGACCCCAGTATGTATGCCACTGTGTATTATGGCAAGTAGAGTTCTGCTAATTCCACCATCTGATGCTAGTAACATATGACAAACCAGTAGACATGCCTGTCTTTTAGGGCAACATATTTGCCATCCAGAAAGGACTCGTTGGAAAAAAACAGGTAGCTGGCAGACAACCAAAGAAGATGATTTCAGAATTTCTCGGAGGATTTTATCAGACCATAAATCTGATCAAGTTTTTTGTTACTCTCCCTAGCAACAATAGAGTAGTATAACAAATGGGAACAGGATGGAAACAGCAGTACTAATAGTGAAAAAGACATAACCAACACACGATAGACAGCCTACTCTGATTCCAGAAGCTTCTGACACTGTACTAGGCTAAAACATGCATGGCCCTACAAAATACCATGCTGCGCCAATCAGCATCTCTACAACTGAATCAATGCATCTCTATGGGGAAAGTTCAGAATCTCACACTGTGCAGCACTGACACAGGACGCAGCTCTAGGCACCAATGTAAACACTGCCTTTTCTGTGAAAAGGCAGTGTTTACATTGAAAAGCCTGCAGGGACAGGCTATAGACTCCAGAACCACTACATTAAGCTGTAATTGTTCTGGTGACTATAGTGTCCCTTTAAGATTCCAGGAGAATTACAAGTAAATTTGGCTTCAGACTGCAATAGCCTGGAAATTAACATTAGGAAGAACGTGGCAGGGTCATTAAGTTTTCAATTAACTTTACTTTGTTGTCACAATCCTTATCTCCTTATCAGTGTTTCTCAAACAGACTAACTTGTTTAGGGTAGGTGACTGGGCAGGGAAAGCACAAACCGTTTGTATACAAAACAATTTACAGCAACTTATTGTATGTTCTAAAGGACTGCAGTATGTTGGTAAAAGGTTGAGGGAGATGTTCATGGAAGTTAACAATGTCAAAGCGATCACAATCCTTCCTTTCCAATACTTTTTGAAAGCATTTTTGCCGTTTTCTAATTAGTGGAAAGGTCCCTGTATCTCATGATAAGCACTTAAGTTTTGCTAATCATAATGATTCTAAAGAGGAAACAGCGGACGTTTAACAAGACAGTCAAATACTTAGCAAACAAAACTTCCAAAGAGAACAAAAAAGGACCTGAAATCACGTTTCTAACAGCTACAAATATCCTAAAAAGTGTTTATGCACAAGAACAAGTATACCCCTTGTGACAAGCAATTAGTGTAATTAATGTAATGTTAGTAATATTAAAGGGATACTAAGCTGTTTTCCTGACAACTACATCTCACTCGCCCCCCCCCATCCTTTGTGCCCCACCTCACCGAGGTAAATAAAGGGTTAGAAACCTATTAGTTACTTACCTGATGCCGGCGCCTGATGTTGTTTGTTGAAAGGGTGCTAATGCATGTGCAAGGTAAGTGCCGCTGCGGATAGGCCTCCCCCCCCATAGGACCCTGACACCATACAGAGCATGAGAGCGTCCAGTGTCAGTTACCAGACCAAAATTCCGGTAACATTCTGGAAGTGTCGCTAGTGACTATCTGGTTGGTTCTCTAAAACTACAATAAGGACACTGTACAAAGACCACTACATTGATCTGGGTGTCTATAATGTCCCTTTATCTAAGAATATCTACTTAATTAATTATACAATATTACTAAGCAAAATAGATAACATCATAATTACACATATGCACAATATCTGTACTGTCCATTTAGAGTTCTTGAATCTTAAAGAAACACACACACATTGCAATGTCCATATTGAATGCAATTCATTAATGACACATCTGACAGTTATTGGCATCATCAATGCATTTGTCTGTCTGTAAGCTTCATCCGTAACGTTCCCTAAATCTGTCATTTCTTGTTAACCTTGTGCTATCAGTCCATCTGGCTAGACATAATGGGACTAAAGATTAAATCACAAGTTAGGCCAAATTTTAAATCAATAACATTTTCTGACACTGTGTTAATTGTTTTACCTTTGAAAATTGTCTTTTAAATTCAGACAAAAGTCTGAAATAGTTATCAATCAGATACCAACACTGGATTGTAATTGCCTCCTTGCGAATATTGAACATATATATTTGGGCTTCATCTTCAAATAATATAATCTTCAAATAATATATTAAGCAGACCATTTGAGGTCAAGAAATTGTGCAATTTACGAAATAATTATGTAATATATTTTTGACAACCAGTGTTTTAAAAGGAGAAGAATTATCAATATCAGCAATTAGACTTGTGCATGGCGGGAGATTTTGGCTCTGTAGAATCTTTAATCTTAAAGACAGAAAAATTTCAGGACACACAAAATTCATTGAGATATTGGTTTGGATCAATTCTGGAAGCGGATCCAAAGAGCAAACCAAAAAGGCTAGAAAATCAGTGTGCTGCTAAATATATACAGATAATATTTTGTATGTATTATTCAGTACACTGATATCCCACCACATAGTTCACAGATCAACTGAAAAAAGTAACAATAGAGGGGGAAATGAGGAGGAGTTAAATAAACTATATTTCTATATCATATTTAATAAATGTGTAATATGTACATATAGATATTGTTTTTATTACTTATCTTCTTTTTACCTCTATTGCTCACTTCTCTCTTGGTCTTTGAATAAAATCAACATTTAGTGACTTTCCCCAAGCCATCATCTTCTTCTTTTTGCACCACGGGCGTAGTTTAGAATCTTAACCCTCACCCTAAAATAAATTCAGGATTTTAGGATTTTTGGGGGCTCAGAATTCAGGAATTCTGCCGATCACCGGATCAGCCCAAATTCATCAGAATTGCAGTTCAGTCCAAAGCGATTGTGCACCTCTATGAATAATGGTTTGGAAGTAATTTACATGAAACAGCTCTACAACTTACAAACTGGCATCTTATTAAACATTGTGTCAGAAGAGAAAAGGTTCTGCTAAGAACATTTGCATGCGCTTTGACAAAGATAGTAATAGTAAGTATAGTAATAGTAAGCACTAGATTTCTCTCCATGGAATTCAATCAGAAAAATGTAACAACCATCTGAATTCGCCATAATTCACTTTGCTAACAGGAGAAAAGAGTATATAAAAATGAATGTACAATAACAAACTGGGTTAAAATTGTATATATATCAGCTCTGCCCTTCTCCAACCTGCTAAAAATAATATGTTCAAAAATATAATCACCTAAAATATGCATACAGAACCTGCCCCAGTTCTTGCACAAGTATTCCATGCCATTCTGCAGCAGAGAAATAGGACTATTATAGCAGAATATCACTAGGGCGATGGTGGTCACAAAAGCAACCATAGAGCTTTAGACCATAAATGTGTCTACAGTATTAATTCTTCATCCTGTGTGTGTTGAGAATAGTAAGTGCAGATTCCTTAGTTTGAAGTAACCCTTTCTTCTCTGTTTACACAATGCTCACTGGATCCCCACGCTCCATTTAAGAATATAGGATGACAATTTATCTAGTCCTAGATATCGCTAGATCTCTGGTCCTATATACATATCCTGTGTGACCTATTAGATACATTAATTTCAAATCCCTGCTTAGTCATTGGTTCTAGTTATTTGTCAAACGTGGGTATATTCTAACACAGAAAATATTTGTAATAAACCAAAATTATGAAATAAAGTCTTTGTGTTGGTATCTTCTTCCTATATTGCATGTAATTCCTTCCCCACAAACAAAATAAATACCTAATGGACAGAACGCATTCAGAGTTATTCACTAGGTCCCCACTACATTTTGGATCAGCAACATTTGATTAAATAAACTAAATTTCAACCTGATTTGCAATGCTCACAATTATTAAAGTTAATAAGTGTTGTAATTCAGTTGTTTAAACCGTGCGAGCACATTTAATTCAGTATCATGTGGCGCCTGCTTTAAAATCAATAACTCTCTGATGCAAATCCTAAATAAATTTCATCTAGATTCACTCTCAACAAATTCAGTAGAAAGCAAATTCGTAAAATATATGTAACTGCTTTTTATAGGTGAATATACTGAAATCTGCAGTATTTGCTCACTGGCACTGCAAGCAGCCAAAAAGTTAAAATAATAATAATTGAGTTACATATTGTGATGGAAACTCCTGTGACACAGCCTTCTGAAGAGGCGTAAGAGCCAGCATCCTGGCCAAAGACTATGGGCCAGCTCCCAAGAGCCCCTAGAGGGTCTGTTGGCCCTGTGGGGGTGGGGCCCAGGTCTTTTGTTTTATTTGTTATAGAATAACCAGGACCAGAGGCCCATGGTCTGCTGTTTTATATTGTGTTATTATGAAAGCCTGTATGTTTCCCCATTAAATTTAGTTTTATATATTAAATTAAATTTATTGATTATCCAGGTTGTATGTGTCTTTTCCCCCTTCCCCCTTTTTCTTGTCTTATTGTTTTTTTTTTTGTTTTTTTTTATTCTTTATTTTTGTTGTGCACAATAGTAACAAGTAGCCCTGGTGCGCCACAACAGCGGCATCAGGATAGGTTGGAAAACATTTGCTATACAGGTTGTGACATATGCTAGTCAGGCACAAATTTTAGGTTATTAGAATTATCAATTCAACAGTGTAGTTCTCGCTTTTGCTATTATAAAACATCATTAAAACAATATTGAGGCATCGCTTGGAACAGTGCAATAGATGTTGTTTTAAGATACTAATTCGTAGCTCAAGCTATTTCGTTTAGACTATTTTGCTGCTGGGTATGTGATAACATGCTAATCTACTGCATCTTAACTACATGTGGACATAGAAGTGACTATCTGTCCCTAAGCTAAACAAAAAATAAATAAATAAATAACTAGGTAGTCTGTGGCATACTTCACGACATCTCTGTGTACCTAGGCTATAAGTTTGCCAGCATTGTCCGCTTAAACACTTAGTCCATGCAGTGCTAGTTATATTTACTAGTCGTGGGTAGTCCATATGTTGATGGTTGTTGCCGGCTGTGAATGTGCCCTCCAGATGCAAGTGTGCCATGATTACTTGAGAGGCACAGAGGCAGGCTCTTCATCCGATGCCCAGTGCATGAACGTGTCTCTTGCTGTCAACGTTGGTCTCCTTGAAGGCGTCCGCACGCCGGGGTCCAGCTCCAGTGGTGTTCAGTGGGGTGTTCAGCCATGCAGCTCCCCGGTTTGCAGCTGTGACTTGGAGGCATGGAGGTGAGCTTTGCTGGACGCCGGTTCCCGTCGCCGGTGAATAGCTTATGTGGGAGGCTGCTTTGGTAGTCTCGTTCTCGTGAGTGTGGGGACCTGTGTGCTTTCTCCTGCTGCTTGGTGGTGTTTTGCACCTTTGGGCTCGTCGGGATTTGCAGGGTCTGGCTGCCGTTCTGGTTGCTTGTGGTGGATGCCTATAATAGCGTCGCCGGGTCACTGGACGCATCCATGTGGCCACTAGTTTCACCGCCAGACGGTAAGTCATTCCACGGTCGCTCAGCAAGGTCCAGAGGCTCGCGCAGAATCGGTCGAATTCCCCCAGGGGGTTCGAGGTTGGTTGAGTGTGTATGCTTGGTTTGTGGGGCCCTCGCTGGACGGCCATCTTAGCTGTTTCCCAGTGACCCAATGCGTGCTCGTGCTGTTCTGGCTGTGTAGGACAGACACTTCTATAGTCGGTTCGCTGTGTTCCAGGCTTTAGTTGCCGGGATATCCCTCTCCGGCGGGGGGGGGGGAGGAAATATGCCGGGGAGACCTCCAGATAAGTGGTTGTCTGTAGGCTTTCTCTGGTAGGCCTCAGGTCGATCCCCAGTTAGGAGCCTCCGATTTTGGTCGGGATGCTTGTTGCTTGGTTCTGCAGTGTTAGGGCTCCCTTCTCCAGGTCGTCTAGTTGTCAATTTGGTGAGTTTGTGCCCTGATTCTGGCCGTTTGAGAGAGCTTTTGCACGGAGCTCATCTCCAGTGCGACCGCTCAGCATGGCAGCTTAGCTCCGCCCCCCTTGTCTTATTGTTTTCCCTGCAGGACGTTGTTTCATGTTCCCAGGGACACTTCCAGACTAGTTCAAAATGGCTGCTCTGTCACTCCTTTAAATCCCCCATTTGATTCTCAGCCCTTGTTATTGTCTGTCTCATCCTTGTTTGTAGCACAGTGCTCCAGCCACACTAGTTGTAATATAATTAAGATTTGTAGTGTGATTGGTTGCTATCTCAAGTCCATACTGCTATTGGTTAGCTTGCGGTATCCTGTGTAGCTAGTTACTGTCTTAAGTCCATACTGCTGTTGGTTGGCTTGGGATATGCTGTGTAGTTAGTTACTTTATTAAGTCCATACTGCTATTCGTTGGCTTGGGCTCACTGTGCTGTTTGGGAGGGGTTATGGTGGAGGACCTGAAGGGGAACTTTGTGTTCCTCTATAACCCTACTATAAGTCAATGAGGCTGTTGTGGGTATAAATAGATGTGCTGTTTTCAATAAAGGTTGTCATTCTCCCCTACACCAAGTGTTGTCAAGAGCTTGGGGAGGTGGGCTACAATTACTGCAGCAGCTTTTTTTACATCTTGAGATAAATTTAGCTGAGATACTCGCTCAGAGTATTGGAGCCCCGCTACAAATATTACGAAGAAAATTTAATAATAAATGAACAATTAATCATGAGCTAACAAATGCATCACTTGTAACGAATACATATCATCATTCTATGGCACCGTAAAGGCCTCCCAACAATCCTTCTTTTGGCCGTCCCACTTTAGTTCCCTGGTGTCCTGCGTCTGGGGACACCAGGGAACTATCTCTTAGCAGCACAGTGCATGTTGTGCACTGGGCACAAGGACAATGCAGAACGTGCTTTAACAGTGTTCCCTGTATGGTCCTTAAGGCTTGTGGCCAGCAAAGCATGCTGGTCCATTAAGGGCATCGCTGGTGACAGCTCCTCATGGCCCTGCCCACCCCATCCCGATTACCCCATCCCGGTAGGAGGACGGAGGGAAGTATGATTGAAAACACTTAGCCTGGTTATTATCTCCTGTTAATGATTAAAAATGTGTTTTATGTTAAAAAAAAGAGGCTTTGAGAATGTAAAGGATAGCTGCAAAGTTGCCGATATAAAAAAAATAAAAAAGTTATTGAGTAATTAATATTAAAAAAAAAAAAGCGCTTCAGTAATTATATTTACCAGAAGACAGCTCTAATTCCAAAAAAACACTTGAAGTTTTCATTATTTTTTAATTAAAAAAGTTTTGCACATTTAGCATATATCAGAGTACAGGGTTTTGTATTTATTCAAAACTTTACTGGTATAAATACATTGATACTGAATTTCTGTTCTACTCTAAAATTATCTAAATTAAAGGAACACTCCAAGCACTGCTTTCCTGGTGTCTGCCTGATGCTAACTTCTCTACAGCCCCCTTGAAATGGAGTCAGCAATTATCCTTGCGTTCTGCAAGTCACCTGATGTCTAGGTTTGGTGGAACACCAACTGGCCCGTTTCTGCAATTTCCCATAGAGCTCTGACGCTGTCCGCTGCAACTCCAGCACTTTTATGATGCGCCGCCTATGTTTCGATGTCATGATGTCACTGATGCGGAAATGCGTTGTAATCAATGCCTCCTCATGTGTTGGGGGTGTGGTTATTGTAAGAACGCCCCCCAAGTATAAATGAGACGGTTTCCAAGTATCCTGATCCTTTAATGTTTAGTTTGTAACTGTCCTTTGTGAAGTTCGACCAAGTCTAAGGACCAATAACCTGTTTAGTCTGTATTCCATAACTGAGGCTATACTCTGCGTGTTGGGGTGTATACGTGTAACACCTCTGAAGCAGTCTGTAGTGGTTATGGAGCTTGGAGTCTCCCTTTGATAAAAGCAAAAGTTGAAGTGCATCTATTTAAGACATGTATCTTGTGATACAATTTATTTTACTGTAACCGTAGTGTTCACTGTCTGACAACTAAACAACTGGGTTACACCAGCCAATCAGCAACGACTATTGGTGGGGGTTTGCAAGGCATGAAATAAGTACAATGAGTAAATCCTATTAATCCAGTCTATGTGAAATGGAGTAACTCACTTCAAGATGAAGTGAGTGAAAGTTGTAGTTAGTTACACGCTTTCTATTATAATTATTGACAGGGCGAGGCACAATCTGGCATTTAAAGTACCAACATAGTCCACAGGGAATATGTCATTTATATTAATCATGTGAATAATTTTATTGTATTCTTGACTTTTATGAAGTAAGAAATTATTTTTAAAAAATTTAAAATTAAAGGGGAACTGTCACTTCTCTGAAATTTGCACAATTGAATAAATAGTTTTCCTTTAAATTTATATTAAAGATTTACCAAATGTCATCATAATCAGGTTTAGAAAAAGTTAAGCTAAGACAAATATTGTAACCGAAGAGGAGAAATAGAAAGATTGTTTCGGTTTTTTTTCCTTTTTGCTACATGCTTTCTCAATGATGACTGTTAGGTTCAGAGTTGGACAATTGAGCTAAGATGGAGGTGCCCATTTGCAGTAGAAAAAGAGTTTTCTATTCCTACATTTATTTTTATTTCTCACAACTCACAAAGACATATTTGCTAGATTAGGGTATAAGCAAACATTATATCATAAATCCTGGGAAGAGACAGTCCCCCTTTTCTGGTATTTTTATGTGGCCATTTCAGTCTGCCTCAGGTAATGAATAAAGGCAGTTAGTCCAAACAATGTAAATTATTACTGCTGTCGTTTCATCATCTGTCATTATCTCTTCATTGTATCACATATCAAGTATGGAATAAAGTGTTCAAGTTTTACAATTACTTATCTCAAGAGAGCTAGATCTCCAAAGGGCAGTAAAAGCATTCCATTGCACAAACAATGCACGTCTGAGCCATTCTACTCGCAGAGAACAGAGAACAGCATGCACACATCACAACACACATAACAGCAGATACACCTCAATCCATGAACACATGGCTACAGTACACTTCTGTACAAATAGACAAAAGGTTTTGTTACACTGCTGCACTTCTTATTACAATTTAAAGGGAAACTATAGGCACCAGAATAATTACAGCTTATTGTATTTGTTCTGGTGAGTATAGTCAGTAACTGCAGACTTTTTTCAGTAAACATGGCCTTTTTAGAGGAAAGGCATTGTTTACATTACAGCCGAGGTACACCTCTAGTAGGGGCTCCTTTGCCTTATGTAGTTTTCCTCCCATTGACAACACTTGACATAAGCTAACTTTATCAATTTTTGTCACTTCCCCCAGCTGTCACTAATAAGGCATTGTCTCAGTCATCACAATATCTCTAGAGGCTTCTGCTGCAGTTTCGCAAGATCCTCCATAAGCAGGGCCGTCTTTAATAACGAATGGACCCTGGGCAAGTGTTTGCTTGGGCCCCCTGTGCCCTGCCGCTCTCGCCCCTCACTCCCTGGTATGCAATCACGGCATCCATCCCAACGCAGTGGCGGTACTAAAGTAGAATGAATTTTATTGGGACCCCCAATTGCAAGGTTGGACTAAAGGTAGAACCCCATCTGTCGTGCAACTCCAACAATGCTTTGACAGCTGGGACTCTACCAATTTCCCATGCTTGCAGGGTTGTATTTAGCACTGAGCCATGTTAGTATGTTTGAATGTAAGCATGTGTTTGTATGGAGTATGTTTGTGTGAATGTGTTTGTATGTGGTACTGGAGTTTGAATGCAAGTGTGCATTTATGTGTAGTGTTTGTTTTTGAATGTAGGAGTGTGCTTGTATGTAGTGTTGACGTTTCAATGCAGGAGTGTGTTTTATATGTAGTGTTGAAGTTTGACACAGGTACATATATTGACACACACACACACAGACACATACACTGGTAGACGTACTGACAGACATACTGACACAGGCACATATACAGACATACTGACACACAGACACATATACCGACATACTGACACAGACACATACACTGATCAACATACTGACACACATACATTTGTATTTAAAGTATTTGTATTTAAAGTTGCGGCTCAGATGCACAGGTACACACTCTGACGCACAAGCAGATACACAGATACATACACTGACTACATACAGATAAACAGGCACATACACTGACAGACACACTGACACAGGTACATATATTGACACACACACAGACACATACACTGGTAGACGTACTGACAGACATACTGACACAGGCACATATACAGACATACTGACACACAGACACATATACCGACATACTGACACACACACACAGACACATACACTGATCAACATACTGACACACATACACTGACAGAAATACTGACACCCACACACTGACAGATATACTGACACCCACATACACTGAGAAATACTGACACACACACACAGGCACATACACTGACACACACAGACTGATATACTGACACACACACACAGACATACTGGCACACAGACAGATATACTGACACATGCATACACATGCACTAACAGACATACTGACGCACTGACAGACATACTGACACATACACATACTGACACACACAGATATACACACATATATATACTGACACACAGACAGACAGACATACTGACACACACACAGACATACTGACACACACACAGACATGCTGACTGACACACACACATACACTAACACACACATACACTAACACACAAACACACACACTAACACACACACACTAACACACATACACTAACACACACTAACACATACACACACACTAACACATACACACACACTAACACACATACACAAACACACAAACACACACACTAGCACACATAAACACACACATACATACACTAACACACACATACACTAACACACAAACACATACACTAACACTAACATACACTAACACACACATACACACACACACAAACAAACAAACACACACAAACACATACACTAACACACAAACACACACACTAACACACATACACTAACACACACTAACACACACACACTAACACACATACACACACTAACACACACACTAGCATACATAAACACACACATACACAAACACACACACTAACACACACATACACACAAACACACATTTTTTTAAAAAAAAATGTAATCCCCCCAGCCTCCTTACCTTTTGGAGTGCTGGGGGGATTATTCCCTGGGGTCCAGTGGTGCTGCTGGGCGGGTGGCCGGTCGGGCAGGAAGGCGGGCGCGCGAGGGAGCACTCAGTGCTTCCTCTTCAGCTCCCTCGCGCGCAGCATAGGGATGCCGGCGCCGGAAGATGACGTCATCTTTCGGCTCCGGTATCAGTACGGTGCGCAAGGGAGCTGAAGAGGAAGCACTGAGTGCTCCCTCGCGCGCCCGCCTTCCCGCCCGACCGGCCACCCACCCGCCCGGGTCAGCGGGGCCCACGGGGCAGGTGCCTCGGGCCCCCCAAGAGAAACTGGGCCCGGGGCAGCTGCCCCGTTTGCCCCGCGTTAAAGACGGCCCTGTCCATAAGTATTATTGCAGTACTCTTGTGCATGTGCAGAGTACAGCGGTGTCGTGGGCTCCTGCAGGATGAAACACCTGTTGGACAGCTTCAGGTAACTATATCTACGCTCTACTGTATCCTGGAGCCACCGCACACCAAGTGACAGAATGGCTTTAAATGCTTGGTTATTACTGAACAACAACATTAAAAAAAACTATTTTTATAACGTCAATGTGTGCAAATCAAATGGTTTTACTTACGACGTTTTATAAAATATAAATAAGAAACACCTTAGTCTTATGTAACCTTTGGAACAAAATAAGCAAACCATGTTTTATAAACACTCAGAGTCATTTAATCTTTTATTATATTTTTATTTCTTTAGTTTTGCAGAACATCATATGTTATAACACACAATTTTTTAAGCGAATGGTTTGTAGCATAAAAGAATTCATGAACTTTCTACTGAAGTGGATATCCTACTTTCACAAAATCTACATTTCATAGTTCTGGCATCTCACTTAATGTGTGTTTAATGTTTAAATACATAAAGGGAATCAACACAGTAAAGGAGGAGACTATATTTAAAAGAAGAAAACAACCACAACAAGAGGACAGTCTTAAATTATAGGAACAAAGGTTTAAAAATAATATCAGGAAGTATTACTTTATTGAGAGGGTAGTGGATGCATGGAATAGCTTTCCAGCTGAAGTGGTAGAGGTTAACACAGTGAAGGAGTTTAAGCATGCGTGGGATAGGCATAAGGCTATCCTAACTATAAGATAAGGCCAGGGACTAATGAAAGTATTTAGAAAATTGGGCAGACTAGATGGGCCAAATGGTTCTTATCTGCCGTCACATTCTATGTTTCTATGTTAAAAGCATTTAATAGCCGTTTTAGCTTTTTTTTTTTTTTGCATTTTATTTAAGTCTATTATGGAACAAATAAAGTTACATTCCCCTTTAGATTGTGTAAAAAGGTAATACAAAGTATTATGAAACAACTTTGTTATATTATACAGCAGTCAGTGTCAAACTAAGTCACATATGGGGAGGTTTGGAAAAGCCTTCTATGAAAAGTTAAGTATCTCTGGAGCAGTAATATTTATAGTCTGAGGAGTGTAGAGAACAAAACACGACTAATACTAGTTCGGTAAAGCTTTATGCTGCTCTAGAAAAGTAGAGCAATACAATATAACTTGATTTAAATCTGAAGAATGAGGCTTGAATAGTGAAACATAACTGTGATCTTATGTATTCAATAAAAGTAATGCTTACAAATTATTGTGAAGTGTAATACAATATTGCATTTCTTGCAGTTTCCAGAGAAGTGACAGCCCCCCTCTAAGTTTCCAGAGAAGTGACAGCCCCCCTCTAAGTTTCCAGAGAAGTGACAGTTTCCCTCAGAATCTCACTTTTGTCACAATTCGCTTTGAAATCTGACAATAAGCTCCATTAAGAAATAGGGGGAACTTGTGGGGTCGTAAATATAAAACAAAGGGTCTTTTTCAATTTATAATTGGTATGTACTACTTCCAATTTATGTCCAAATCATTTGCTCTTTACTGTCACGATTCTGGAACCTAACACGCTAACAGGACACAGAGAGGAAAGATGCTATACCGGTCCTTAGAGTGGCTGGGCTAAGCACACTAAGAATGGTCAGGAGACAAGCCAAGTAAAGGGAGCCAGAAAACAGGAGAACGAGAAACAAGCCGAGGTCAAAGGAATGGAGAATACAGGAAAATTGGAATAACGAGCCAGATAATCAGTAACCAGAGAGAAACACGAGCAAACTGCAATACATGTATCACAAGACCACAACAGGGCACTGAGAGACAGGAAAGGTACGTATAAATACCCTTTGCTTAATTCTGATTGGAAAACTTCCAATCAGAATTAACAATCACACGTGGGAGATATCTAAGCCTCCCACTGTGATTGTGGTACTGTTGCTTTAACGCCGGGTCACGTGAGTGTCCCCGGCGTTTGCATAAATTTGCGACCTCCCAGTGTGCAGCGTTATACATGCTGCCGCTGGGAGGCGTGGAGGACGCGAGCGGCGAGTGGCGGAGAGGAGACGCCGCTCCCTCCCCTGACATTTACTGCTTATAGGAAAAGCTTGATAGAGGTGAAAGTGGGTATCTTTGTCTGGTACCATTGTTTGTTGAGAATGTGAAAGAATATTGGCCATTCACTTTAATTCACGTTGTAGTGGATAACAAAAGAACACAAGTCCAGGTTAAAGAACAGGGCCCAAACTCCATTTTGTCAAGCGTGTGAAATAAAAAAGACCAGTCTATCCTATAGATGGCCTCCTCTTTATCTCTGGAATGATGATGAGATGGTAAACAATGATTATGCTGAGGTTTATGAATTAAGTTAATAATTATTGCGGAGTTATCTTTTGTTGTGGTGTAACCCTGGCCTTATCAGGATGGACTAGTCCTTTGAGAAGAGGGTGAAAGTGAATTGCTAACCTTTTTCTGAAAAGTATATAAACATTTATAAAACAGGGCAGGGCTTGGCCGGCATGCAGTGAGGGAGCACAGGGATGCCACTCCTCTGAAGTGACCTGGTTTTCACGAAATTTTACCAAATATGCCTGATTTCAAACCACTTCTCAAGGCATCCCTGTTTTGGGAACCTCTTGTGAACATAATGATACCACTCCAGCAGCCCTATATTACCTTTTCACAGCACTGCTCTACTGGAAGTCTACTAGCTGTCTTGGCGTGGGAAGGACAGCCACTCTCCTGTGGTCAGCATAGCATAGCAGCCCTCGTCCCCCTCTTTGGATCAGTGGGGGTTATCCAGGTCCTGGGAGCACTTCTACACCCATGGGCACCTACACCACTAAGTGTCAAAGGCTGCGTGGTGGACATATGGCAACATCTGAGACCTGCAATGTCCCCTCTGCTCACCCTACTGACACACTAGCAGACTAGAGCAGATATTCATAGCTTTTCTTAGCTGCTTCTCGCAGAGATGGACGTAGCTTGCATGCCATTCGACCTGCCGGAACGATTCTGTGGCAGAGTCTCCGGGGAAGATTCCCCATTGCTCTGATGTGACAGAGGGGCCTAAATCCAGACCATCTACCAGTCGTGGTCCACGTGCACTTCCAGGCCATAGCCTGATCTTACCTTCGAGCTCCAGTGATCTCCGGTCTGGGTCCACAAGGAGGCATCGCTCCGAGGTCTTGAAAGTGGATTTCATGAAGCTGATCAGCAGCAGAGCAACAAGCTACATGTTAAGAAGCTGTGAATATGAGTGGTTACATGTGGGACTGTTGTTGTTCCAGAAAAGGGATATTGTCTGATAGTTTGTAGCTAAAAAAGTATTGCCAATAATATAGGTCAGAATATAACCCATACTCCTGTTACACTCTGCCGTGTTTCAATAATTTATTTTTTGAAATTTTATATTTTACTCAACTAACAGTCTCCAAGTCTAGCATATTTCTTGTGCATATTAGCATTTCACCATATAGCCAGACTAATCATTTATACCAGCGTAGTCGTGACTTGTGCTCAGACATGTTTTACCATCTTGTTTGTTTAATTTAAACATGCCCAGGAGTTTCTTTGTACATCATTGATGCTATAACTCCTTCTTCTTTTTTTCTGTATTTTCCTCATCAAAGCCTCAATAAAAAAAAGATTGAGATAAAAACAACAACTACAACATTTTAGATATGAGTCTGTAAGTCCCATAGGGATTAAAAAATGTATATGGTTGATTTAAGACTAGAATGAAGATGTGTGTTAGAAGGCTGGGTAAGTGGGTAGTGTGGATTGCCTTGATGAAATTGGTTCCTAGCTGGAGAGAAAACAGTTTTTAGTAACAGACTGAAAACAATTGGTCCCAGGCTTTAAGTCAAAGGTGTCATCTTGAGGACTTGGGGAAACTTGGTAAGAAAAAAAAAGGTTGTACTTCTAATAAACTTTAGAGAGTGGTAGCACTTTTAAAAAGCCTGATGTATTTTATAAAAAATGATAAGAACGGTGTATGATTTAATAGAAAGAAAATCTAGTTATTTCCCAGATAAAAGTATTTTTAGGGCCTTGATGGTTTGATTTAGACATCTGATAACATTAAGTGTAAGGAATTTGGATGATCAACCGAACAGCCCAAATGCAGACAAATTGTAATTTGGAATGAAACAAATATAAGTCTTTTGAGCTCATCTCATTATGTGTGCTGTTGGTGATGGACGGTACACTTGACTTTTTTTAGAATGTGATGTATTGAGCACCGACTACTGTAAACACCATTCCTGGGCTACTTACATCAAGCATATACTATCAGTACATATCCTGCTACTGACTCTGACTATTCTAAAATAATCATGGTTTATAAGTGTAGAAACAAATATTTTGTGTCTATAAAGCACATAACATATGTTATTGTAGATAAGTAAATCATGATGCTTTTGTTAAGTAGCTGAATGTGGTAGACTTTTTTTTTTTACGTTTTACGTTTTGTTTGTTTTTTGGTCTCTTTTGATCTGCTAATCAGGAACTAATGCAGGAGTCCATACTTCATACAGATCTGTTACACGGAATTAATTATATGAACCGGCCTCTTCTTTGATACAATTCTAGAACAATTCAATTGATCACGGAGCGTGACCTGTGATAACACAGCTGTGGATTTCCTGATATTGATCCAGGTTTGCCTTGGATTAGCCTAAGCTTTTTGATGTATTCTTTTTGTTGACCTTGGATTTGACTATCTATATTTTTTTCCACATTTCTCATTATGGAGTTTCGTGCATTATGTACATTGAATTTGTGTCAAAGCCGCAGATTGCAGCCATTCGATTTCTGGAGAACAACTGCAAGTAAACAGCAGCTACCTTGTGCAGCGCCCAATACAAGAACATGTACTGCGGTGTCGACATATTAGGAACATATTGCTAGAATTATAATCTGATGTATTTTTTATTGTGAGGGACAAGGGAGAGAGGAGGCATTTTACAGAAAGATCAGGCTCAGCATAGGAAAAAGTAATCCCTATGTTTTTTTTTATGTATAACTAAAAAACTAGGGTGAATTTTAAAAAAAAATTATTCAAGGAGAAATAGAGGGTCACAAACCAATTAATTCAAAAACAAAAGCTGTAAAGTGGCAGAGCCGCTTCAAAGTGGCACAGTCACTTTCTTATTTTTGTTTTTAAAATAATCAATTACTATCCCTCTATTTCTCTTGGTTTTTATTTATTTTTATTTTTAAATTCAAGGCTTTTTTAGTATGCAGGAATCAACAGTTTGATGTCCTCGGTCCATGAAGTTTGCACCCTGATCTTTTGTGATACTGTTTTGACTGAAGGATTGTGGGTAAATTGCAACCCCATATCCCCCATGCATACACTCACACTACGAGGCATATTACCACACAAGCCTACACTGTAGCCACTATCCCCCACACATACTACAGTCCCTGTGTAAACACACCGTCTACAACAGGCATAAATACTACACAACAATCAACTAACAATAAAAGTAGTGTCCCCTGTACATGCAGACCCACATACAGCCTACACACACACACCACCAAAGGTAGTGTGTGTGTGTGTGTCAGGGCGCAGTGCGTGTGTGAGGGGGAAGTGTGTGTGTGAGGGGGGCAGTGCATGCGTGCGAGCAGTGCGTATGTGGGGGCAGTGTGTGCGTGCTGGCATGGGGGGCAGTGTGTGCGTGCGTTGGGCAAAGTGTGTGCGCGGAGGGGTGCGGGGGGAGTAGAGTGTGTGCGCATGTGTGAAGGGTGCATAGGGTCTATGCTGTGTGTAGGTGGGTGAGATGTGAAAATATATCTTAATGTCTCCTCCTCCCTTCTTCTTACCTTTTAACAGGGAGGGGGGACATAATGCTGCAAGCCCTGGTGGTCCAGTGGTGGCATGTTCACTTTGGCCTGCAGCTCCTCTGGCTGCAGGCTGACTCTCCTGTGAGCACAGCACTGTATCGGAGAATTGCCATGGTAAGTGCAATCTTCTTTGATCTTCTCACCAGCCCATAAGGGCTTACAGCAAGGTTGGCTCTGCATGGGCTGGCATGGCAGTTGAAAGGATCTCCCCTGCCGTCCTTGATCCACGGCCAACGAAGCCCATTGGTCGTTTTCTGCAGAACCTACCACCGTCCACGTGAGCGTTAGGGACCAGGTTGACTACCCCTGCTCTAAATGCACACCTCACTACATGCACCCTTCCCACACACTGTCCCACTTATGGGGATCCAAGAGACAAGCCACCAGCAAAAGCAGATCAGGCTACATAGTTGCATAGCTGAAAAGAGACATGTGTCCATCTAGTTCAGCCTATCTCACATCTTTTTTTGCTGTTGATCCAAAAGAATGCAAAAAAAATCAAGTTTGAAGTACTTTCAATTTTTCAACAAACTAGTAAGAAATTCCTACTTGACCCCAGAATGACAGTCAGATATCTCCTTGGATCAAGAAGCTATTACCTCACTATTTAAAAATAATATCCCTGTATGTTATGTTTTTTCAAGTATTTATCCAATTGCTGTTTAAACATCTGTATAGAATATGATAAAACAACCTCTTCAGGCAGAGAATTTCACATTCTTATTGTTCTTACTGTAAAAATCCCTTTCCTTTGCCTTAAATTAAATCTCCTTTCTTCCAGTCTAAATGCGTGATCGCATGTCCTAGCATACTACTATTTATGAATAGATTTTAAGACAATGGTTTGTATTGGCACCAAATATATTTGTATATATTTGTATAATGCTATCATATGCCCTCTGAGGCACCGTTTTTGTAAACTAAACAGATTTAAATTTGTTAACTTTCTTCATAACTAAAATGGTCCATTCTTTTTAATAATAATTAATAATTAAGATGCCCAACTCTGTATTTTTTTCTAATTCTAAATCTTATTCACTACAGTTTAGGGTGCTGCTTGGGCATTCTTTACCCGAAAGTGCATAACTTTTATCATTTTAGCATTTATCTACATTTAATTTAATCTGCCATTTAAGTGCCAAGTCCCCCAATCTATCTAAATCACTCTTCAAGTAATCCACTGCTCACATTGTATTCTTTTACAGAGTTTTGTGTCATCTGCCAACACTGAAGCATGGCATTCAATGCCTATTTATAAATATGTATGTGGCGGACCGCCTGGCACCCCAACTAGGTACCCCCGCCAATCGCTGCTTGCTGTTATCACTGAGTACTATAAGCAACGTACCAGACACCATAAACACCGTAGTCCCCTTATCCGCTGAAACTTGGCTAGGGTATCGCAGTCCCTTCCCACCCTGGACCAACACCTGGTTCCAGCTCCCAGTGGGAAGACCTCTCCTCCAAGAAAGTATAGCTGTATAGCATGTGATTATAGCAAGTATAGCTTTCCCCCACAGACATTAGTCGAGACTGAATGCTGTGAGTGAACTGTTTACTGCAGGGCCACACACAGCCTTTTATGCAAAAGCCCCTGTAAGGGGTTTCCAATACAAGAATACAGAGAAAATCCCTCCCATGATCCTTTGTGCCTGAGAGATTATTATTTTATTCACCTGGTTCCAGCGCCGGGAGCCTCAAAATGACGAAATAGGCGGGCGCGAGCAGGGAGCAATCAGACGCTTCCATTTGGAAGCGTCATTGCTCCCTTGTGCGCATGCGCGGCTTCGTGACGCCTTCTGAAGTCCTGTGCACGCGGTGTGCGCGGTCGCGAGCTGAGCTGACTGACAGCTCGCGGTCTTTGCCCGCCCCCTCTCCTCTGCTGTACAAGGCCTTTATAGGGCCCTGCATGATAGGAAGTCACTCTGGTGGCCTGCCTGTTTTCATGTGAACCACCTCGTGGTCGTTCATACGAATTGCAGCCACCCAGACGAACAATTAGATGGCTACCACCTCGTGGTCGTTCATACGAATTGCAGCCACCCAGATGAACAATTAGACAGCTGTGGTGGAACTCATTACAAGGTGTCAATTGGGCTTAACAAGCACATGGGTGGTCTCTGGTTCGTGTGGTTGTTCGGTTCCCGAACAATATAATCCCAAATCACACAAACAGAGCCTTTAAAAGTATATTTTGCAGGGCCCATAGTCCTGAGGCAGGAGGCTGGCAAACAGGCTCCTCCAGGAGCCCGTGGCGAGGTTATGTTTGCCACAATGTAAAATAGAAGCGGTCCTGAGGGACACTACTTACCACATTTGTCCAGCTTGAAAATCAAATGCCTTGACAAAATCCAAGCTTACAGGTCTATAATTTCCAGGCAAAGAGTTTAAACCGTTTTTGAATATAGGAACCATATCTGCCTTTCTCCAATCCTCCAGTACAATTTCAAAAGATTAAAAACAGAGGTTTGATTATTCCATACTTAGCTCCTCAAGTACTAATGGGTGAATACCATCAGGACCTGGAGCTTTGTTTACAATAACTTTCTTTAGTTGCTACAGCAACTTGTCTTGTGTCATCCAATCACAATTTTTTGCAGCCATAATTTATACATTTGCATAATTCTTGTCATAGAATCCTTCTTAATATATACTGAGGAGAAATAGTTATTTTAAATGTCTGCCTTTTCCTGGTCTTCATTAACTAACACGCCCATCTCTGTTTTTAGCATTCCTACACTTTAATTTTTTTTACAATGTATGTAGTTAAAAAAATTAGGGGTTTGGCTTTTACTTTCTCTCTTTTTTTTTTTGTAAATCAGTTTTTGAGACATTTGCCTAGTTGTACAAGTCTTGAAGAACATGTTTATGCATCATTACAATAACACATCAAGAAATGCTGCTTACAATGACATATACTGCCATACCATGCCTCATTTTTTTTCAACAAGAATAAACAGTGTACGCTAATTCAGGATTAGCCAACTTTAAAAACGCACTGCAGGAGTAAGAAAAGCTTAGATAAGAATACCACTGGGTGCTCCTTAATAGAGAGTGACAATAAGAAAAACACAATAATTAAAATATAGAGATGCGTGATGTATGTCCCATGTGGCCAATTCCAGCACAACAGGCTTTGCTGTCGTGAAAAGGTATGTTTCTCAGATTCCCTTAACAAAGCTCCCCACCAGCCCCATACCTCACTCTGATCCGTTCCGTTTGCCCCACAGCTCCAGCCGAAGCCAGTGGCTAAAACAGGGTCCCAGTTACCTCCTCCAGACAGGAACCTCCTGAGCAGGCTAAACGCTTCCCCAGGATGTAAGCCGTGTGATGGGTGATGACCCCTTGTGGATTGTGTGGTGGTGCAGTCGGAGACTGGTTCTCCGATAGTGAGGGACCTGCCTCGGTCTCAATGTCAGCTCCTGTCTCAGGGTCATGAAGTGTACTCTACACTGAGCAGGCTTACCTTGATTAATTCATTGTATAGTCCTCTCGCACAGTGTAGCCCAGAATTGAGCCCTTATGCATTCAAAGGAGAGCTTTAACCTCTAACTAGCCTCCAACACTCTGCTGGAGGGAGACTAGGCCACCAGTGGGGACTGGGTTCACCAGTCCAAAGCGGGAAGGAAACGAGGCCAGCTAAACATATTGCCAGAGGTATTGCTAGTTACAGCCAATCGGAATAGCGAGACTCGCAGCCTGGGTAGGCCTCAGTGACAAAGATTGCAAATCACTCTGCAAGGGACCAGAATTCTCAATGCAAGCTGTGCCTCGGTACCAGCACCCCTTGTCTGCTGGGTCGGGAACGAAACGAGGCCAACTAAACATATCGCCAGAGGTATTGCTAGTAACAGCCAATCGGGATAGCAAGGCTCATAGCCTGGATAGGCCTCAGTGACAGAGATTGCAAATCACTCTGCAAGGGGCCAGAATTCTCAATGCAAGCTGTGCCTCGGTACCAGCACCCCTTGCCCCAGGCATAAAACGAGCATTGCGGTCTGGCAGCCCTCCACCCCCCACCCCCCTTATTTAGTAGTTTAGCCACTCTTATTGCCTTTTTGCATGTGTGACTGGTTTCCTTATATCTTGTCCAATTTAAATGCTTTAACCCCTTAAGGACCAAACTTCTGGAATAAAAGGGAATCATGACATGTCACACATGTCATGTGTCCTTAAGGGGATAAATGCCTTTTCTTATTTTTAATCTCTTGGTTTACTTTTCCACTAAACTCTATTGGTTTCAATGTGTTCTTTTATATTTATTACCCAATGGTACATACTGGAAAATGTATGTTTCTAATAGATATTTTATCTTCAGTGTTTTTTCCAGTTTATGCCGGTCAATGTGTTATAAAGCTGCCCTTATCTTGTTGAAATTGGCCTTTTTAAATATATTTGTTTTAGTATACCCCATGTGCTTTTGCTTTTTGAGTTTATTTCAAAGAACACCATATTGTGATCACTATTTACCAAGTGCTCACCTGCTTGAATGTTGGTCAAAATATCCACATTGTTTGTTATAATTACTAGATCCAGACAAGCATCCTTTCTAGTTGGTGCTTGTACCAGGTGTGACATGAAGGTGTCATTTAATAGCTGCTGGGGGGATTGGTGATGCGTGTTCTGTCCCATTAGGCTTGTTTATTGGTGGTAATTATATTTGTATATGTGCCTTGGTTTTTGACGCAAATAATTGCTTGTTTGTTTATGTATTTGTTTTGTATAACTAATAAAGGGAATGCTTGCCTGCCAACGTCAAGGCAGACCCCCTCAGGTGGGTTCCCACACTGACCTTTCACCTTGCTTCCTTGAGCTTCTGGCAAAGATAATGAGACAGAGAGGGGTCATTTTTATACACACCCCTATATATTTCTTAACCCTTAATAGGGAACACATAGGATGGGCGGCAGCATTGTAACAAAGCAGTGTGATACAAAAAGTGAATACAAATATAAAAAAAAAACAAGTCCTGTGCTCACTCCCATCACTCTTGGGCGACAGCAATGACCACAGTACACATCATGGCCATTGGAGTAACTAAATGACCTCCATTTGTTTAAATATACATACAGGAGAGAGCGCAGGTAACTTTTTATTTTTATGGGTTTTAATGTATGTATTGGGGCTGAAGTGTACTGTGGTCGTTGCTGCTGCCCAGGAGTGACGGGAGTGAGCGCAGGACTTGTTTTTTTGTATTACTTATAAAAGATTTATAATTAATTTATAATTGTTAGTACATTTAGTGTGCATCCTTGTCTTGTTGTGTATATATGAAGGTGTAATTTAATAGGTTCAAAAACCTAATTCCCTTTGTCGAACTATTAGTCCCTCTATCAATTTTTGCCTGGGTAATTCAAATCTCCAATAATTAGCGTGTTACTCAGATGTGCAACTTTCCCAATTTTCTCTAACAGCTGTTCTTCCTCATCATTATTAATATTAGGTGATTTATAACATACTCCAACCAATAATTAATTTCCCTCTTTTTGCCCTAAGCATATATCTACCCATAAAACTTCCACGGTTTCCTTGTCGCATTCCACTTGCTTAAGATTTAGCTTTAACTCATGGTTGACATACAATCCTACCCCATCACTGTTTTTACTATCCTAAATAATGTGCAACCATTTAAAGGACCACTGTAGGCACCCAGACCACTTCAGCTTAATGAAGTGGTCTGGGTGCCAGGTCCAGCTAGGGTTAACCCATTTTTTAATAAACATAGGAGTTTCAGAGAAACTGCTATGTTTATTAATGGGTTAAGCCTTCCCCCAAAGCCTCTAGTGGCTGTCTCATTGACAGCCACTAGAGGCGCTTGCATGCTTCTCACTGTGATTTTCACAGTGAGAGCACGCCAGCGTCCATAGGAAAGCATTGTAAATGCTTTCCTATGCGACTGGCTGAATGCGTGTGCAGCTCTTGCCGCGCGTGCGCAT
The DNA here is from genome assembly GCA_933207985.1 of Pelobates cultripes. Lineage (NCBI taxonomy): Eukaryota > Metazoa > Chordata > Amphibia > Anura > Pelobatidae > Pelobates > Pelobates cultripes. Next base: position 275,522,442 of record OW240916.1, read on the forward strand.
TCAGCCGGCGGGGCGGAACGAAGGAGGATCGGAAGTGGAGAGCTCTCCGCCCAGCACTGGAAAATGGTAAGTTTAAACCCATTTCCCCTTTCCAGAGCCGGGCGGGAGGGGGTCCCTGAGGGTGGGGGCACCCTCAGGGCACTATAGTGCCAGGAAAACGAGTATGTTTTCCTGGCACTATAGTGGTCCTTTAAGTTAACTGCCCAGTCATGGGTCTCATCCAACCATCCTTCGTCTATGCCTATAATGTCATATTGCTTAGTCTATGCTATTGCCTCTATGGAGGCAATGGACATGGAGAAGAAGGGACATGGATAGAACTGGTAAAAAGAAATGAGGGGGGGAGGGAGAGACATGGAGGGGGGTTAGAGAGACATGGATATAAAGAGTAGGGGGACATGGAGGGGAGGAGGGAGATACATGGATGCAAAAAGTATGGGGACATGGAGGGGATGGGGAGAGACATGGATGTAAAGAATAGGGGGGCATGGAGAGGAGGAGGGAAATACATGGAGGGGAGGGGTGAGAGACATGGTTGTAAAGAGTAGGGGATATGGAGGGGAGGGTTGGGCATGATGGAAGGGGTAAGGAGACATAGAGGGGAGGGGGAAGACATGGATGTAAAGAGTAGGGAGACATAGAGGGGAGGAGGGAAATTCATGGAGGGAAGAGGGGAGAGACATGGATGTAAAGAGTAGGAGGACATGGAGGGGAGAGACATAGATGTAAAGAGTAGGGGGACATGGAGAGGATGGGGTAGAGATATGGATGTAAAAAGTAGGGGGCCATGGAGGAGAGGGGGACATGATGGTAAGGGGACATGGAGGGAGAGACTCTAAAGAGTAGAGGGACATGGGGGGTGGACAGGAGGGACATGGATGGAATTGGTAAGGGGACATGGAGGGGAGGGGACATGGAGAAGAGGGGAACATGGATAGAATTGGTAAGGAGACATGGAGGGAAGGAGGGAGAGACATAGAGAGGAGGGGGCGTGGAGAGGAGGGGGACCTGGATGGAATTGGTAAGGGGACATGGAGGGGACGGGGACATGATGGAAGTGGTACAAGATATGGATGTAAAGGGGAGGGGGGCATGGATAGAATGGGTAAGGGGACATGGAGGGGAGGGTGAGAAACATGGATTTAAGGGGTAGGGTGACATGGATAGAGAGGCTGGTGGCAGAGATGGCACTGGCAGGCTGTTTGGGGGCACATGTGGCTCGTTGGCATCATATACACATTTTATGAATTTACTCCTCTTTGGCATGATATAGCTAGTTTGTGTATTTATTGCTTCATTGGCATGATATACCAAGTTTATGAATTTACTTTTACCATTTAAGTTAAAGGGACTCTTCAGTGCCAGGAAAACAATTTTCCTGGTACCGCAGGTCGCCTCTCCCTCCCACCCCCCATCCCAGGTTGCTGAAGGGGTTAAAACCCCTTCAGTGACTTACTTGTATCCAGCGCCGATGTCACTCGGCGCTGGTTCAGGGTCCGCCCACGCTCCTCCCCCGCCGACGTCATCCGGTGGTGGAGACCTATTGCGCATGCGCATTAGACCTCCCCATAGGAAAGCATTGAAAATGCTTTCAATGCTTTCCTATGGGGCTTTCAGCGACGCTGGACGTCCAGCAACGCTATAGCACAGATCTGTGCTATAAACCAGGAAGTGCCCTCTAGTTGCTGTCTAGTAGACAGCCACTAGAGGAGGAGTTAACCCTGCAATGTAAATGTTGCAGTTTATGAAAACTGCAATATTTACAGTTGCAGGGCTAAGGGTAGTGGGAGTTGGCACCCAGACCACTCCAATGGGCAGAAGTGGTCTGGGTGCCTGGAGTGTCCCTTTAACTGCCCAGTTATGTGTCTCATCCCACCATATTTCTTCTGTGCCTATTATTTCATATTGCTTAGTCTATGCTATTGCCTCTAGTTCCCCTATTTTGTTATCTAGACTCCTTGTATTAGTAAGCAGTGGTGGCATGATATACCAAGATTATGTATTCATTGCTCATTGCATGGTATACCTAATTTTTGTATTTACTGCTTATTGGCAGGGGTAAGTGGTCATGGAGTGGAGGGGGACATGAATGGGATGAGTAAGGGGACATAGAGGAGATTGGTAAGGGGACATGGAGGGGAGGAGGGAGAGACATGGAGGAAAGTGGTAAGAGGACATGGAGAGGAAGGGGACATGGATGGAATTGGTGAGGGGACATGGAGGGGAGGAGGGAGAGACATGGAGGAAAGTGGTAAGAGGACATGGAGGGGAAGGGGACATGGATGGAATTGGTGAGGGGACATGGAGGGGAGGAGGGAAAGACATGGAGGAAAGTGTTAAGAGGACATGCAGGGGTTTATGCATGTGTGTGTCTGGGGCAGCACAATGACAGTCCTGTGGTGTTGGAAAAACATGAAAAGTTTGAACTGGTTAGTAAAATGTTTGAATCCCACTACTGTTAGTAAGCATACATTTAAAATTATCATAAGTCACTTGTACTTTATTAATTTTTATTTCTACTACATGCTTCTTCTGTTCTGATCTTGCCCCTCCCCCACCTCCACCCCCTTGTGCTGAGGTAAAGCCCATCTCCTTATTGTCCTTTCTCTATTTCGTAGATTTCTGTGTCCCTACAACCACCGCTAGTTTAAAATCTCCGCCAACCTTTTAGCCATCCTGTCCTTCAGCACAGCAGACCCACTTCCATGCAATCCATCACGGCTATAAAGATTGTACCCAAGTGCAAAATCAGCCAGGTGCTCTAAAAAGCCCAAACTATTGACTTAGTCATGCATTAACCCCCCTAATCTTCCACTGTCTCTCTACTGTAGGTGGAATCACAGGTAATATTTCTGAAAATACTACCTTGGATGCCCTTTTCTAACGTTTACATCCTAATTCCCTGAACTCATTCTTTAAGGCACTTATCCTCTAACTTTGTCATTGGTTCCAATAGGGATCATGACAGCCAGGTCATCTCCAACCTCTCCCAATAATCCATCCACTCTGCAACTTGCCAGGCCCGAGCAACTTGCTGGTTGAGACTATTAGAATGACAGATTACTCCATCTACTCTCTTGATAATAGAGTCCTCTACCATCACAACCTGTCTATCCTTTCGAACATTTTCAACCCCACCTGTACTACAAGAGCTGTTCCCTTGGCTGTTAGAGGATACAGCTCCCTCCAGTACAGCTACTCCTGAGCTGATGCTTCCAAGATCTTCACTCGAATGGGCAAATCTTGCAGTGTCAGGACTATCTAACCTTTCCTGATCCCTCATAATATTTGCTTGTCTTATGCTGAACAAACCCATGTTATTTTACACATGTTAGAGCTCTTCACCAGGGCTCTGTGCATGGGCTGCCCTGGAGGGTCATCATTGGACTGGAATACCCACTTTGGGGTGGTTGCATGTCTTTTTTTCAACATGCACATGTGATGACATAACATGCTCCCTGCTGTTGTGCTGCTCTGCCTTAAAATGCCACCATATTCCCCTACCAGGTATTACTGTACAAGCTCTTACTTGAGTAATTATTGAAAATTATAAAATTATTCTGCCTTAATTTTCTGTTTTTGATCACTATGTGTGTCACAGCTTGTTAGGCATAAAAATGTACTGTAAAAATGTTTTGTGGAATTCTTTACTTTAATTTAATAGAATAAACTGTCTGCCAGCTGTGGCAGGAGAATCCTCAGAACAATGTTTTTTCATCAGTGTAAGTGTTTCATAGTCTCCCATTTAGGCATTAATTAAAATAATGAAGACAAAATTATATATAAAACCATGAAACATATTGGCTTAATTACAGCACAAAATGTTCTGCAAGTCAATTGCATCTTTTAACTTTAATATATTCTACCACTATTGAATAAAGGAGCCTTTGTTGGAAAATAATTACATTTTGGAATCAATGCACTAATATATGTACTTTGGATTAATAAATTCAACATTACATTTGTAATTGAATTGAGGATTAATAGAAGCTTGTTTATGAAAAAAAAATCAGCAGATTTGTAAAAATATTTTTTGCTTTATGGATTTTTTTCCAGGATTTATACACCCATAAAACACTCAGTTCTCCAAACAGTACATTTTTCCAACTGTGCTATTTTGGATTAGTTTACAACTCTTTTATTGGGCAATTCTAACTTATGGTTTACTGAATGGACCAAGGGAATATGTCATAATTTGGAAAGTATTTTAAGACACTATGAAGCAATTAAAAAAGAAAACCACTAAATTTAAAGGGATACAACTTTAGCTTAATGAAGCAGTTTTTGTGAGATCATGCCCCTGCATTCTCACTGCTCAATTGTCTGCCGTTTAGGAGTGAAGCCACTTTGGCTTTTGTTTATGCAGCCCTTTTCACACCTCCCATGGATGTGACTCATACAGCCTGCATGAAAAAAGTGGTTTAATTTTCCATCAGATGTTAACTTGCTTTAGAAGAATGTACCTCCTGCTCTGTAAATTGAATTTTAATCACACACATTAGGCTCCTGCAGGGTCTAGAGAAGGGTATTAACAGAGCAAGAAAAAAATCATTTTAATTTAAACAGAATGTGCAATAAAGGAAGTTTAAACATTAGATGTCACTTTACGGGAAGTGTTTAGGAAGGCTGTGCAAGTCATATGCAATGAGTTTTGGCTAGGGCTGCATAAACAAATTGATATAACGCCTAAAATGGCAGAGAGCTATGAAGTGACACTGCAGTAGTATAATCTGTACACCAAAACTAGGGGGTTTTGGTGTAAACTAGAATTAAGCTAGAATTGTTTTGATGCCTATTGTGTTCCTTTAACTATGAGCTATGTTTGTGCCTAATAACACAGATCCTGTGTGGTGAAGTTTGCAGTACCTATTATACTGCATTGATTGGATATTTTGTGTGCTGGATGCATACAACATTCTGAATAATACACTGCCTATATATTTCAGGCACTTAGAAATAATAAACCCAACTTCCCATGTATATTTTTAAACATTAAGAAATAATAAAACCCCGGGGAAGAGCAGTAGCCTTACTGAGCAGATGTCTCTGAGTGAGCTCCGATCCTGCAACAAGAGTGATTTAATACAGAAATCTTTATTATATTTCCCTCACAGCCAGCTCTATCTACTTGTGTTGATATGTGGAAGAAGGCAAGGAAGAGAGATGAGGTTCTCAAAGTGCAATACCAAGATGTCAGGGATCTCTCAATGCCCAGTCTAAAATGGAGATGCCACGAGACTAGGACAAGTCATCCTCAGAAGACCCATCAATGGATGCCTTTGATGAGATTCAGCAGAGAGGAGACCTTAACCACACATCCTCGGAGGAGGAGGAGGAGGAGGAGGAGGAGGAGGAGGAGGAGGAATTGCCTGCCACAAAGAAAGTCATAACGTTACTATTGAAGGACCTATCTACCTGTCATAAAAGAAGACATTCACACCCTAACGGGCCAAGTAATAGCTCTGGAGGAAGGTTATATCAATATGCACTTCAATAAGACCTTTATTCTTACCACCTTCTCCCAGCTGCAAAAGTCTCATGGAGAGCTGATGATGAAGGTGTCTGTTGAAGAAGGCAGGAGGCGTCTTTGGAATATTCACATCAGAGGGATCTCAGAGGCCGTAGATATTGGGGAAATGTCGCCTTTTCTACCTCGTCTATTCCAAGGTCTTTAGACACCTAGGCAGGCCAAATGCATTATGTTGGATGGCTACTACCATATTGCTAATTCCCCTAAGGCACGAGCAGTGCTCCTGAGAGATGTCATTATCCAGTTCGTGACCCTCTTAGACAAGGCTGCAGTAAGGGGATCGCCTACATATCTATTTGAATCACACACATTATCCTTCTTCTCTGATCTATCTAGATCAACTTTATTGTGATGGCTGCCCTTGCACTTTTAATCAAAATACTCCGGGACCTGAATATTCCCTACTGCTGGGGTACTACCAGGACTCTTACTAAAGAGGGAACTATTTTCAATCTTATTGACTTGCAAGGTTCTACATTCTTTCTGCAAAAACTTGGAATTGCCCATACTACTGAATTGCAACCACCAGCTTTCTCACCGTAACATTGGGATGTGGAGAAGTTATCCAGTTTGCAGCACACGGCTATTCCAAGACAACTGTGTACTAAGACCTTCAATTAACCCTTTCACTAGCAAGCACATTTTATAATTCTTTATTTTTGTTCGTGCATAAGGGTAACAGGCGAATTTGTACTGCCACAATAGCTGGTACAGTCGAGTTTGCATACATTCTTAATCACATGGCATTAACGACATTGCACTTTTTTTGAAAGTAGTTATATAAACAAGATAATATCGTAAGCTTAGTAGTGATAGCAAATTAAAGATTTAGACATAGACATAGAGAAACAGTTGTGTGTCATATTAGCTTTGCCTAGTTTCATGGGTTATTACAGGAAGGTAGGAGCATGCTAAGTCTATTGAGGCTGTGGAGTGTTATGCAGGCTGAACATTGTTATTATACATAGCCCTAGAAAGTGTGTAGAGGTTGTGCTTTGTTGAAAGCTTGGCACATGTTTATACTAGTGTTGTTAGTCGATAGGAATACAAGATAATTGCAGTAGGTTAGCGTGTAAGTTGTAGGGCATAGCATAGGAGTAACACTATATTTCTCAGGGGAACAAGAAAACGTCCTTAGTAGCAAGTAGGGACTGTATGAGGCATAGGGTGAATGACTCACCTGTGATTTCAAATGTCCCGGTCAGCCAACACCTGCCAGGGGTATGGCACAGCCATATGTTTTGCCGCCTCTCGGGGGAGCGAGTGAACCAAGCACTCCCGTTCGTTGGGCAGTGAGTTGACTCCGTGCTGCCTCCAGGTTTCCTGGTGTCTTGGAGTGGTGAGTGTTCGGGAGTCCCGTGTGTGCCTTTAGACCCGGGGGGGCTGCTGTTCTGAGATGGAACCTGCCTGAGTGTGCTAGGCCAGTTCTTAGAGTGGATTTTTCGCGGGTGAGCGGGGTGGTGATGGGGCAGCCCTGGAGATCGTCTCCGTTGAGGCTTTGGGCAACTCACCGGTGGTCTAAGAGTCGGGCGCTGGGGCTTACGACGTTTCCTCCGCCTCTCACTCCCTGCTATCTCGATCGTTCTCGGGTTCTGCACCGGAGCTGCAGGCTGCTGTGTAATGTCTTTTGTGGCTGATGCCGGTGGGACTTGTGCCCGGGTGTCTCTGCGGCTGGCGAGTTTGGCCCAAAAATCGCTGAATAGACGGTCTATCCGCTCCGACAGTGGAGGTAAGCTGGGCTTGGATGCCGGGATCCACATGGTCTCCGCCATGCCGTGTGTCAGTGGTCCGGCGGAGCAAGGTGGCTGGGCTCTGTTTCTCCGTCCTGATCCACATGCTCTGGTTGCCGGGATAACCCTCACCGGCGGTGAGAGAGGAGTGTTCCGGAGAGACCTCCTTTGTTACAGGCTGCAGTAGGCTGAGGGGTCGGCCATCTCCCCCATGCTTCCTGAGTCGGCAGCAGGTAGGCCTCAGGTCCATCCCCTGGAATCGGTCGCATTTTGCGGTCCCAGGCTCGGTTATGCATTGTCTCGATATTAAGCCCCAGTGTCTGGAGTGTAAAAAGCTTTGAATTTGCAGGTTTTTGCTCGTTTTTTAGGTTATTTAGACAGGAGCTCTGCTGAGGTGCGACCACTCAGCTTGGCTGTCAGGCTCCGCCCCCACTAGCAAGCACATTTTAAATGAAAAGATATTAGCACAACATTTATTTAAATCAATAAATAGATAGCACATAAACATTTTTTTAAAGTGGTATTTTTCTAAACCCCTACATACTTATTAACAGGAACACATGGGATAGGCCGCAGCATTGAAACATGGCTGTGTAGTACAAAAGCAAATGCAAATATACTGAAATAAGTCCTGTGCTCAAACTCCCACTACTCCTGGGGAGCAGCAATGACTATAGCACACATCAGCCCCAATACATACAATAAATAAATCAAAGAAAAGTGTTACTTGCTCACTATCCCAAGTACCTACGCACATATAAATAACTGGAGGTTTTTAGAATCACTCCACTGGCCATTTAAGTGTAAACCACATCAAAGTGTAGAATATTACATTCATTACATGGTCATCTGAGTGAGTATGGGCAGATAGTATTATTTGCATTATATATAACTTATGCCAGAAAAAATCTTTTTTGGGGAAATCCACCTGTGAAATTGATTATCTGAACAGACTGGTCCCATTGTGGCCATAAAATGTTACACTCCAAGGTCTGTACTGTATTCAGATACATGCTTGATAGCCCTAAGGAAATAGCAATGAAAAAAAGGTGGTTTATGCGTTTTCTCACTCCTACTAGGTTTAACCCCTTAAGGACACATGACACATGTGTGACATGTCATGATTCCCTTTTATTCCAGAAGTTTGGTCCTTAAGGGGTTAAACAATATTTACTGGCTGATATTCTAAGTCAATAAATACTGTTTAAGCCTAGTATGCTGTGGTATGATAATATGGAAGTATGAACTGCTGCTTCAGATCAACTCAGACTGGAATAACTGCGAGCACCCAACACAGTATGGTAAGTGTCCCACCATTGATAAACTGTATGACAGATTACTGTCAGATGGCACATTAGGGTATCCTAATCGCTATAGCGTGCTGTAGTAGTAATAGAGTAGTGTCTAGACTCTCGCAGGGATGTCCAAACTCCAGCCCTCCAGATGTTGCTGAACTACAACTCCCATGATTAGTTGAATGGAATACATAGCCAGAGAATCATGGGAGTTGTAGTTCAGCAACATCTGGAAGGCCTGAGTTTGGACATCCCTGCGGCGGCGGAGTCTAGAGCAATGGTAGGCAACATTTGGCATTCCAGATGTTGTGGACTACATCTCCCATGATGCTTTGCTAGAATTATGGATGTAACAGCATCATGGGAGATGTAGTCCACAACATCTGGAGTGCCAAAAGTTACCTACCCTTGAAAAGTGTCCTTTCAATAATTATACTGCACTAAGTGCATCATATTTAGCCTCATACTCTAAACTCAATTTTTATTTAATAGAATACATTTATAAAAAAAATAAAAAACATTAAAATTAGTTTATAATCTAAACAATTAACTAATCAAATTACATAAAACAAAAATAATTTAAAACAAAATGAAAAAAAATAAAATCATTCTACTAAACATCTCTTGCCGTGTAAGAACTACAAAAAAAACCCACAAGAAATTATAATTACCTAACAGTTAATTATGCCCCCGTGGGACGAGAGTATCCAGGAGATAAATCTATTTTGTTTCAGCACCTAAGAGGCTTTGCATGTCTTCAGTCGATATGATATGGTTTTAAAGCCCATCAGTTCCAAAACTTTAGGGCTACTATTTAGAATGTCCAGCATTTTAAGACACTAATATTAATGCCTGCAGACAGACTTACTTTTTTTTTTGTAAATATAGTTTTTATTGGGATTTTTTGTTTCATAACAGCAATTATTCAGGGCAGTCATGTAACAATGCAATGAGACTCACAGGTCTCAAGTAAAGAGATCGGAAGTAAAACGTGATGATTTAACATATAGTAGACTCGCAGGTCTATGATTTGGCCCATAACAGTGTGGCTTGCAGGCCTCAAACAGAAAACAAAGTAACAGCAAATGGCACTAAGTTAGATGCGGTAATTTCCAGCCTGACTGGTGGTGTGCAGTGTGTATAAGGCATTGTGCCTTGGGTTTCCTTGTCAATTGGATGTGTATCCTAAATCCTTCTCGACTAGGTAAAAGGGGTAAAGGGGAAGTATCAGGCTGCCTTAGAGGAGGCACGTTATGAATGATGGGGGAGATAACTAGAGGGGAGAGAAGTTTAAGGTGGTGGTCCCTGTTCCCCAGCGCCCATGCTCCTCCAATTATGGGCCCCCCATAGTGGCCTGTCGTACTTGTGCTCACAGGTGTAAGTCAGTGTCTATTGTATGAGTGCTTGGAAGTCAGCGGACTCTGTAGTAAGGAGCCAGTGAGTCCAGATATCATAGTACGTCTGTGATCTGCCACTCGATTGGTAGGTGAGGACATCTATGGAGCGTAGCTCCTCCATTCTTTGGAACCAGAGGGTAAGAGGTGGGGTGCTCTCCTGTTTCCAAAAGAGGGAGATCAGACTCTTAGTTACGTTAAGGATTCAGATTTTTATAGACTGAAGTCTGGATTTTGGTGTGGTGAAGCAGCAGTGGTGCTGGGCTGAAGGGGGGTTGGACGTCAGTGTACTTTTCAATAATTTTGTAAATCTTTTTCCAGAATGGACGTATCCAGGCACAGCTCCACCACAGGTGTAGGAGGGTGAGACAGACTTAATTTTTACAAACAAGTATTTTATTGTGTTGTTGCTGATGGATGAAATCGATAGCATTACAAACATAAGTAATTTAGAAGTGTACATATCAGACCTAAATGTAAGAACATGAACAGGGTTTATAAAAAAAAACAATTACACAGGGTTTATCAGAGATCATTTATCATGTGGAAATATAATATATATTTTTTTTCTGTAACCTTCAATGACAATAGAATTTAAAGTCATGTGCTTATTATAAATGCATGTTTAGTCACTATTTGTTAAGAAAGGTTTCCGATCTTAAGTAATTTACTTATCTCATGACTCAGTCCTGATAACAGCACTCACAACCACATCAAATCTGCTATTTCCTCTTCATTTGTACCAGGAAAAGAAATTCACATTATATCGACTTGGAGAGAGAAGAAACATTAACATCAAAATAATAGCAAATGATATAGGTGAACCTTTTTATTGTATATATCATTCCTAATGGATTCTTCATGTTTTGTCTTCATTTGGTACTGGTGTGATTGTCACATATTTTGTCCTCTTATTCTAAAATGTTCTGGAGAAACTGTTAGGGCAAAGCTACAGTATACTAAATTGGTGGTATGTCAAAAACTGCTCTCTCTATGGGGACAAGTCTTCAACCTCTTCAGAGAGAGAACTTCAGTGTCATGTACTGAAATAGCTACTCTGTTTAAATAAATATGTTATTTATAACTTTAGAGTGTACCTTTTAACATTTAGAGTCACGGACCCCCTATGCAAACACGAACAAACTTAATAAAATTACCTTTTATGTAAAAGTACTACATTCAGTTGTAAAAGTCGAACAATAAGATATGGACTTATATCTCCCTTTGTTGATTAGTATAGTATTTTATTATAGGTCCTAAAAACAGATGAATTTGAGATCAGCTGGAGAGATATCCATAAAACCCCCTTTAAAAAAAAGAAACACATTAAAGGACCACTATAGTGCCCTGAGGGTGCCCCCACCCTCAGGGACCCCCTCCCGCCCGGCTCTGGAAGGGGGAAAGGGGTAAAAACTTACCTTTTCCAGCTGGGGCCTCTCATAAGATTCTTTCCTTCTCACTCCCCACGTCGGCTGAATGCCATGGCGAAACTGCCTTTATTCAGCCGGTCACGCATAGGAAAGCTTTCGCCAATGCTTTCTATGGGCGCTAGCGATATCTCACTGAAAAAACGCGATTTTCCGTCAATGAGACAGCCAGCTAGAGGAAATAGGGGAAGGCTTAACCCATTCATAAACATAGCAGTTTCTCTGAAACTGCTATGTTTATTAAAAAATGGGTTAACCCTAGCTGGACCTGGCACCCAGACCACTTCATTAAGCTGAAGTGGTCTGGGTGCCTAGAGTGGTCCTTTAAGCACCATAACAACTACAACACACTGTAGCAGTTATGGTGCTCACTTTGTAAATTGTCAAATCATTTTAGAATGGCTTGTCTTCTTACCTGGGGCATGCTAGGTGATGATCCCTGCCTCCACTACGTCAGCCAAAGAATAAAAAGCTTGGCCGGACTTAGCTCATTGGCTGACTGATCGGGAGCTTCTGGCTCTTTTGCGGATGAGGTTGAGACAGTGAGTGGTACTCGGAAGACCTAAAACGGTTTCACCAATAACAATGACGGGTGCTAAGGCACATTTGGCTCCATAACTACTACCACACACTCTAGTAGTTATGGTTCTTGGAGCGTGTGTTCCTTTAACACACAGAGCTCTGAGTAGACCATGATCATCTACAACAGCAATTTAAACTTCTCTGCAAGAATATAAAGACTGTTCCCATAAAATAATATGCATGATCAAATATTGATTTTTTTTTTTTTTTGCAAAGCACTGCACCAGTATTGAGAAATATATATCTCCAAGACTGGTCACATAAAATGTTTTGTGTCATCTCTTGCTCTGGGTCTTAGAGTAAGGTTAAATCCAGCCAAACACTATCATTGGAGTTAAGCATAATAAATCACTGACACTTTTATATAGTACATTCAAAACAATTTTGATGCCAGTGGAATCATGTCCCTATCATTCGTAATGTGGAAAACTCAAGGATAGAGATGGAAAAATTAACGCATCTTGCTGTCAGATATATAATAAATCACTTCACTTATTCCTCCAAGCATTTCTCATATTACACAAACACATCAAACAGGTATTAGACATGAACAAACATATTCACCATTTCTTTTGCTTGAGTCAAGTGTTTAAATCCAGCCTGATTGTTATGTGTAAGATGTATTGTTACTGTAGCTCACTCTATATCTACTAAACATTGTTAAATACAACGGACACGTGGCACTTCCATGTATTGCAAAACAAACGAGATAAGGAAATGGAAAAAAATGTTCGCAACACACTGTTTGTTATTTTCACATATTGTATCACACACATATATAATATGAATGGATAACTAAAATGGAGCAAAAATCGATAAGGTGAAAAGGGGCAAAGGCTGTGCATGAAAAGCATTAGGTTGTTTTTTTGCACTAGATTTGTTTGGGTAAAACGTACAGAGGTGACATTAGTGACAATGAGTTGGTGCCATGATTTGTCGGTAGAATTGATCTGTCCTATTCAAGATACAATGTTAATCAATTATATAAAATTCTTCTATTTTGTTTTGTGTGTGTTTGTTTTTATGGTTAGGGGTACCTGCATCTTATATCTCCCTTTTTCCATTGTATGTTGATAAGTGCCTCAAGACAAAATAAATGTATTTTAAATGTTACATGCATTACAGAGAGTAAATTGTAAGTTGAATATTTGCATCAGAAAAATGGTAAGTATCATGTTACACATATGTACAGTTAATAGAGAGACTTTTTGTTTCAATAAAATACTAGACACTCAACGTGCTGGAATTCTAAATTGAGTTCCATATGTTTTAAGAATGATGTCTGCTCCCCTTTTCATTTTGTTGATGCAGTGACAATATGGCACAGTCTATTCTATACATGCACACTATTGCATTTTGGCAAGGTTGAGTGACAACCATGCTTTATCCAACTTTGGACTCTTGTGATTCATATTGACTTTAATATTGACCTGGTAAGTTACCTGTTACTTCTGATTTCAATTGTCCTGAGCAGGTTAGACTTTACTTTTCTTCATACCTCCAGATCTTCAAATAATGTTTATTCCTTGACAATGATTTCCCTGCTTTTACCTCTCAAGTCTTTTTATACGTTACATTTAACCACACTAAGGATTGGTAACACATTCTGCCCGTTTCTGTCTTATTCTATGCTTGGTAGTGCTTTACTTATTATATATAGACTTAGCATGTTGATCCATAAGTGTTCCTGACAACTGAACCATTTTAATGGCATCATGGGGACCAAAAACAACCTGTGCAACCAAATATAATGAAAATTTCATGAAGCCCTTTTTTAGTTAATTAAGGTAGTTCAAACTCAGCTCGGGAATTTCATTTTCAGTGATCTGTAGCAATTCTACACAATCTTTCCGGTGTCAAAATCATATCTCAAGCTAAAGGTGGCACTTCGATTCCTACAGAGGATAAGTAATGTCTACAGCCTTGTAAGACTTTAAATATTTATTTATAATTCACCAATTAATAAACCCAAATGTACATACTAAATGTACAGACCAATAAATGTCTAGTAATATATCAATTTAATGAAACTGCCCTTACCAAAGTGACTAATGACTTAATCACTGCTAAGTTACTCTCTCTTAATTCTCCTTGACCTCTCTGCTTCTGATATTATTGACCACTCTCTTCTTTTTCAAACCGTCTACAGCCTTGAACTGTGTGACACCGTACTTTCCTGGTTTTCATCCTATCTTTCTGAACGCTTACTGTATATTGAGTATAAGCCGAGTTTTTCGGAACATTTTTTGTGCTGAAAAAGCCCCACTCGGCCTTATACTTGAGTTAGTGTCTGTATTGTGTCAACTTACATTGCCATAATACAGACCAGGACCGCCGGCGGTCCTGTTGGGGGCCGGAGCAAGCTGTTACTTACCTTTAGCTCCTGTCAGCTCTGTGCAGCACCTCCGTTCAGCTCCCAGTGTCTTGCGAGACCCGCGGCCGTCAGAGTATTGCCACGGGTTACACGCAGACCGTGACACTTACACTGGGAGCTGAACGGTAGAACTGCACAGAGCTGACAGGAGCTGGCCGGAGCTGCTGTAAAGGTAAGTAACAGCTCGCTCCCTCCCCCTCCCGCATAGTACACACCACTGGACCACCAGGGATTTACATAGTCCCCCTCCCTGGCCAGGCAACAAGCAGGGGGGGGGGACATAAAAATAACATTAAATATTAAAAACTAAAATAAAACAAATATTAAAATAAAATAATACAAATATTAAAATAATAAATAATGCCCTACCCCCACCCAATTTATGTATACCACACACTACACAAAAACACACACACACACACACTGCATTCATACAAACACACTCTGCATTATACAAACACACTGCATTCATTATATACACACATTGCATTCATACAAACACACACTGCATTATGTACACACACTGCATTCATTATATACTCACACTGCATTCACACAAACACGCACATTCTGCATTCATTATATACACACACTACACATATACAAACACTGCATTCATTATATTGGGTGAGGGGAGGGCATTATTTATTATTTTAATATTTGCACACAAACATGTATTCCTGACCCTGTAGTGTTAAAATCACCACTTATGCCTCCATAAATATAACAACATCATACTGTATTCAAGCCAGAAGCTGTAGATCTGCATACTGTTTGCCTAGAAAAAAACAAGCTGTCTGCTGACATCATCAGAAGTGGTAGCCTGATCCAATCACAATGCTTCCCCATAGGATTGGCTGAGACTGACAAAGAGGCAAATCAGGGGCAGAGCCAGCACAATTCAAACACAGCCCTGGCCAATCAGCATCTCCTTATAGAGATGAATTGAACCAATGAATCTCTATGAGGAAAGTTCAGTGTCTGCATGCAGAGGGTGGAGACACTGAATGTTTGGATGCATTTTAGGCAGTCATGACCCAGGAAGGATCTCTAACAGCCATCTGAGGAGTGGCCAATGAAGTTATCACTAGGCTGTAATGTAAACACTGCATTTTCTCTGAAAAGACAGTGTTTACAGCAAAAAAACTGAAGGTAATGATTCTACTCACCAGAACAAATTCAATAAGCTGTAGTTGTTCTCGTGAGTATAGTGTCCCTTTAAGATACAAAAAGGCACTTATTCCCGACTCATCATTTCCTGACTTAACTATTGCAACTCACTACTCATTGGCCTTCCATATACCTGCATTGCCCATCTTCAGTTATATTGAATGCTGCCGCCAAGCTCATCTTCTTGACTGACTGCTACTCCCACAGCTCACTCCTTTGCCAATCCTTTCATTGGCTTTGTCTCTTTAGGATCCAATTCAAACTGCTGACACTAACCTGCAAAGCCCTCACCAACTCCCGTCCTCAATACATTTCCTCTTTACCCATCAAATAAACACTTTCTTGTTCCCTTTGCTCTGCGAAAAAGCTCTGTTCTGACATCTGCTAGTTTCAACTGCAGGATGTTTCAAGGGCTGCCCCATTTCCTTTGGAATTCCCTACTCTGTGCCATCAGACTCTCCCCTAGCCTGCAGTCCTTTAAGGAGTCACTGAAAACACACCTTTTCAGGAAATCCTACCATCTTCATGGGAGATGCTTCTCTTATTAAATATGCCCTCCTCAGTTCCCTCCACAGCCGAGCTCACTCTCTCACCTTTCAGTGTTAACTTGTTCCACAACACTTTTACAACACAGGCATCTTATCCATCCGTCCCTCCTCCTCTCTGACATGCTGTTATATCTCTTGTGTGTCTTTTCATCTTCCTCATAGATTGTAAGCTCTTTGTCTCTGTTAATGTTTGTATGTCAATTACTTGTCAAATATCCCCATTCTACAATTGTAAAGCACTGCAAAAATATGTTGGCACTATCTAAACGCTAATAATAATAAAAATGTATGGATATAATAATGCTGGATTAACATAGTAATAAAACATTGAAGATATGTACAAGAAAGCAGCTTGCTCTCGAACACTGAGGGTTTCCATAGGAAAGCAACTTGATCTGGAACACTGAGGGTTTGCATAGGAAAGCAGCTTGCTCTGGAACACTGAGGGTTTGCCTAGGAAAGCAGCTTGTTCTGGAACACTAAGGGTTTGCCTAGGAAATCAGCTTGTTCTGGAACACTGAGGGTTTGCATAGGAAAGCAGCTTGTTCTGGAACACTGAGGGTTTGCATAGGAAAGCAGCTTGTTCTGGAACACTGAGGGAATGCATAGGAAAGCAGCTTGTTCTGGAACACTGAGGGAATGCATAGGAAAGCAGCTTGTTCTGGAACACTGAGGGGTTGCCTAGGAAAGCAGCTTGTTCTGGAACACTGAGGGTTTGCATAGGAAAGCAGCTTGCTCTGGAACACTGAGGGTTTGCCTAGGAAAGCAGCTTGTTCTGGAACACTAAGGGTTTGCCTAGGAAATCAGCTTGTTCTGGAACACTGAGGGTTTGCATAGGAAAGCAGCTTGTTCTGGAACACTAAGGGTTTGCCTAGGAAATCAGCTTGTTCTGGAACACTGAGGGAATGCATATGAAAGCAGCTTGTTCTGGAACACTGAGGGTTTGCCTAGGAAATCAGCTTGTTCTGGAACACTGAGGGGTTGCATAGGAAAGCAGCTTGTTCTGGAACACTGAGGGTTTGCCTAGGAAAGCAGCTTGTTCTGGAACACTGAGGGTTTGCATAGGAAAGCAGCTTGCTCTGGAACACTGAGGGTTTGCATAGGAAAGCAGCTTGTTCTGGAACACTGAGGGTTTGCATAGGAAAGCAGCTTGCTCTGGAACACTGAGGGAATGCCTAGGAAAGCAGCTTGTTCTGCAACACTGAGGGTTTGCCTAGGAAAGCAGCTTGTTCTGGAACACTGAGGGAATGCCTAGGAAAGCAGCTTGTTCTGGAAGACTGAGGGTTTGCATAGGAAAGCAGCTTGTTCTGGAACACTGAGGGTTTGCATAGGAAAGCAGCTTGCTCTGGAACACTGAGGGTTTGCATAGGAAAGCAGCTTGTTCTGGAACACTGAGGGTTTGCATAGGAAATCAGCTTGTTCTGGAACACTGAGGGTTTGCATAGGAAAGCAGCTTGTTCTGGAACACTGAGGGTTTGCCTAGGAAAGCAGCTTGTTCTGGAACATGAGGGTTTGCCTAGGAAAGCAGCTTGTTCTGGAACACTGAGGGAATGCATTGGAAAGCAGCTTGTTCTGGAACACTAAGGGTTTGCCTAGGAAAGAAGCTTGATCTGGAACACTGAGGGTTTGCATAGGAAAGCAGCTTGCTCTGGAACACTGAGGGAATGCACAGGAAAGCAGCTTTCTGGAACACTGAGGGTTTGCATAGGAAATCAGCTTGCTCTGGAACACTGAGGGTTTGCCTAGGAAAGCAGCTTGTTCTGGAACACTAAGGGTTTGTTTGTGGAAATCAGCTTGTTCTGGAACACTGAGGGTTTGCATAGGAAATCAGCTTGGAACACTGAGGGTTTGCATAGGAAAGCAGCTTGTTCTGGAACACTGAGGGTTTGCCTAGGAAAGCAGCTTGCTCTGGAACACTGAGGGAATGCATAGGAAAGCAGCTTGCTCTGGAACACTGAGGGTTTGCCTAGGAAAGCAGCTTGCTCTGGAACACTGAGGGAATGCATAGGAAAGCAGCTTGCTCTGGAACACTGAGGGTTTGCATAGGAAAGCAGCTTGTTCTGGAACACTGAGGGAATGCACAGGAAAGCAGCTTGCTCTGGAACACAGAGGGAATGCACAGGAAAGCAGCTTGTTCTGGAACACTGAGGGAATGCATAGGAAAGCAGCTTGTTCTCTGGAACACTGAGGGTTTGCCTAGGAAAGCAGCTTGTTCTGAACACAGCAGTTTGTTCTGGAACACTAAGGGTTTGAGGGAACAGCTTGTTCTGGAACACTGAGGGAATGGACAGGGAAAGGAAGCCACCAACACTGAGGGTTTTGTGGAAAGCAGCTTGTTCTGAAATGACGAGGTTTGTATAGGAAAGCAGTTGCTCTTGGAACACTGAGGGTTTGTCAGGAAAGCAGTTTGTTCTGGGAACACTATGGTTTGCTTTAGGAAATCAGTTTGCTCGGGAAATTCACGAGGGTTTTGCATAGGAAAAGAAGTTTTATTTGGAACACTCAAGGCTTGTTTGTAAAATCAGCTTGTTCTGGAACACTGAGGATTTGCATAGGAAAGCAGCTTGTTCTGGAACACTAAGGGTTTGCCTAGGAAATCAGCTTGTTCTGGAACACTGAGGGAATGCATATGAAAGCAGCTTGTTCTGGAACACTGAGGGTTTGCCTAGGAAATCAACTTGCTCTGGAACACTGAGGGTTTGCATAGAAAAGCAGCTTGTTCTGGAACACTGAGGGTTTGCCTAGGAAAGCAGCTTGTTCTGGAACACTGAGGGTTTGCATAGGAAAGCAGCTTGCTCTGGAACACTGAGGGTTTGCATAGGAAAGCAGCTTGTTCTGGAACACTGAGGGTTTGCATAGGAAAGCAGCTTGTTCTGGAACACTGAGGGAATGCCTAGGAAAGCAGCTTGTTCTGGAACACTGAGGGAATGCATTGGAAAGCAGCTTGTTCTGGAACACTGAGGGTTTGCATAGGAAAGCAGCTTGATCTGGAACACTGAGGCTTTGCATAGGAAAGCAGCTTGCTCTGGAACACTGAGGGAATGCACAGGAAAGCAGCTTTCCCTGGAACACTGAGGGTTTGCATAGGAAATCAGCTTGCTCTGGAACACTGAGGGTTTTCCTAGGAAAGCAGCTTGTTCTGGAACACTAAGGGTTTGCCTAGGAAATCAGCTTGTTCTGGAACACTGAGGGTTTGCATAGGAAAGCAGCTTGTTCTGGAACACTGAGGGTTTGCATAGGAAAGCAGCTTGCTCTGGAACACTGAGGGAATGCACAGGAAAGCGGTTTGTTCTGGAACACTGAGGGAATGCACAGGAAAGCAGCTTCCTCTGGAACACTGAGGGAATGCATAGGAAAGCAGCTTGTTCTGCAACACTGAGGGAATGCATAGGAAAGCAGCTTGTTCTGAAACACTGAGGGAATACATAGGAAATCAGTTTTCTCTGGAACACTGAGGGTTTGCATAGGAAAGGAGCTTGTTCTGGAACACTGAGGAAATGCATAAGAAAGCTCAGTCACTTTAGTAGCACAGTACAACTGAACACTGATAAGACAGGGAGGCAATCTTATATAGAGTGGTAGGGAACACACACCCTCCCATATGATAATGGGACTGTGGACAGTTTCCCCAGAACCAACCCCAGGAGTTTCCATAAAGCACGCTGCATGTCTACAGATTTAGGGACAGGCAATGTGGCAGAGAGAGAGACTGGGGAACCCATTCACAAGCCTGAGAAGCACTAGGTGCTGTGAGCTATGGGGAGCTCAAACACAAGACCGTAGTCGGATCCACGTGGAACACCGTAATGGAGGTATGCAGGGGGGTGAGTAGAGGCACACTTGGCACTGACACAAAGAGACAAAACAAGGAACACACTAGGAACAAGTTTATAAATATACCCTGTGCGGAGTATCCACATTCCATCACCTGTTATGAATTATAGATATTCATTATTCATTGTCAATGTTTATATGAACTGTTATCCTGCAGAGTTTGTTTGTATTACATTCTGGATGTCACTAGAGACAAAGGAATGTTAAACTCTAACAGAGCAACAAAAATATTTCCAGCGTTACCAAGACCTGGTGCATTTGGATATGTATGTGTTACAGTGTTTACATGGGAAATGTCCAACGGTTACTAACAATCTTCATTAAAAGTCAAAATCACCATTGTGATGGGACAGTCCCATAGTATTATTATTTTTTAGTTTTGGAAGCAAAAAGCTTAACACCTCTTCCTCTCCACCCTGTCCTTCCCCCCCAATGTATTAAGGGGAATGCTTTACCTCTAATTGGGAGAAACTTTCCACTTTTTTGTACTGTACATGTCTCCTGTTACAGCATGTGTATATATTTATGTATGCATGGTCGGCTATATTTTACATACCGCGCTGGCCAGGGTCGCACCACATAGCTGGCAGGGCAACCCGGTCGCAAGGGTCCACATTGCAGCCGGGCCCCCTGGAGTTACGGGCCGAGTTGCACCTGCGACCACGGGGGTCCCCCACTGGCTAGAAGTCATTAAGCATTATGGGCCAACTCCTCTGCATTGATCGCAGTGGGTATTCCACGAATATTAATATGTGCAATGTTAACGATCTTGCATGGACGTCAGTTTCAGACAGAATGTGTTGTTGGTTCCGGATCTTCTGGCTTGCAAATCTTCAATCTTGCCCAACTTGAACTTCCTTTGCAATTTACACTACACTGCAGACACATACTTATAAACAGAAGACAAACTTTAAACTACCAAACAGTTAGAACCAAACAAAGTGTGAATCAAAGAGCCTTTTGAAAAAACATGAAATAAAAGATTAGCCATTTTCATAGTTAGAATAAAGTAGCTCCAGATAAGGAAGAAGAATGTCCACGTGAACTTGTGTCTGTGCTTTTGTGAACATGATGTCTTTGATTTGCCACTGTTAAAGCCCTTTCATACAGTGAAAAGTAAGATGGCTTCCAGCACAATAAGAACACCCATGCCTAAATTGACAGGTGGTTGACCACTTGCATTGGTCCCCAATAATAGCCCAACCAAGCTTATTGCACAAACATAAATACGTACTGCAGTCTGATTTTTATTAGGAAGCCTCTGTGGTAACATTAAGTTTAACCAGAGACCGACATCCTTCATTCCACATTTTAAAGGAACATTATAGGGTCAGGAACACAAACATGTATTCCTGACCCTATAGCGTTAAAACGTTGCCTCCCTAAATATAGTAAAATCGTATTTGTATTCAAGACTGCAGCTGCTGCCTCTGCCCCTGATCTGCCTGCTTACAGCTGACATTATCAGAAGTGATTCTGTGAGCCAATCACAATGCTTCCCCATAGGATTGGTTGAGACTGTCAAGAATGCAGATCAGGGGCAGAGCCAGCACAAGTCAAACACCATCCTGGCCAATCAGCATCTGCTCATAGAGATGCATTGAATCAAGGCATCACTATGAGGAAATTTCAGTGTCTCCATACAGAGGATGGAGACACTGAATGGCAGTGCTGCACACTAGGAAGCACCTCTAGCAGCCATATGAGGAGCGGCCAGTGGAGTATTCACTAGGCTGGAATGCAAACACTGAATTTTCTCTGAAAGCTGCTGTAGTGCTTGCTATCAGTGTTTAGAGCAATTTCAGTCATTTTAAACACCGATAGCAAGTATCACAGAAGCTATCAGTTTCACATAATGTTCAGCTTTAGGCAGAGTCCCAGTCCAGGGCTCTCTCTTTTATTGCCCCTAAAACCCCCTAAACATTTTAAACCCCACTACTGCCCCCATTACAGGACCTAACAACACTCTTGCCCCTAAGCAACCACTACAGCCCCTAACCCCCATTACAGCTCAAAACACCCCACTATTGCCTCTGATCAACCAATACAGCCCCTGACCCCTCCACCACAGGTCCTGCCCCTCCCCTACTGCCCCTTACCCCCAACCAATACAGCCCCTGACCCCTACTACTGCCCCTTATTCCCATTAAAGCCCCTAACCCCCACGTACTGCCTGTGATCCCAATCAACAGCCCCCGACCCCCTACTACAGGTCCTGACCTGCTCCTCACCCACCACTACAGTTCCTGACCACCATTACAGCCCCTATGCCATCAATACGGCCCCTATCTCTGGCAGCTGCCTTTAAACCTCCAATACAATTGGAGCTAACCCTGATTCTCCCTTCCCATCTTATGCTGAATGGAAATTCCTCTACTTTTTACATGTTTTTCTTACACCTCACACATTGCCACAGTGGGCCAAACTTTTCACTCATGGCTACTCACACAGCTACACATACCACTCACATCTACCCACATGCAGCCACGCACATCACTCACAGCTATAAACAGAGCTAGCCTTATACATCACGCACAGAAAGCCACAACAAACTCCTAACACATAGCTTACAGCCACCCTACACACCTACACAAGACGCACACCCACACCAGACATCCACTCAACATTTTAATAAATATTCACATTACATAACATTAACAAAATAGCATAGTGGAATCATTTCCTGGTACACATCCTATTGCAATGCACGTGGTGGCTTTACTGGAATCTGTGCAAATAAGCTGAGATGGGCGGGTCTTATGGTTGTGATGTCACAACGTGGGGGGGGCGGCAAATTATTTTTTTGCCTAGGGCGGTAAAAATCCTTCCACCGGCCCTGTGCGCATGTGTGCACTTCCTCACTGGGCGTGACGACATCTCAGCAGCTTCTTCCTCCAGCACGTCTTCTAAGGCAATGATGTGAACGGGCGATAGGGAGGCACCCAGCAGGCACAGGTAGCTTAGTACAGGCTCTTCAGTCTTCTCTATAGCTTCCTATAGTTTCTTGACATGAGTCCTGAAATATAAAGTCACTTTTCTGCTGTTATCTCTCATTTGCCGCTAGCCAATCCAGAGCTACCTCCTGAGTTACCTGAGAATCTGACTAGATACTATTAATCTGTCTTACAACACCTCACAGCTAACCTCCAACATCAACCCTTCCATTGCCACCACCCATATGCTATTACAGGTCACATAGCCTGAGACAGTTAATATGCTCTACACCAGGGGTAGGCAACCTTTTAGCAGCACTGTGCCGATATAGGATTGTGATGTCCCGTAGCGTGCCGATCCTATTTTTTTTAAATTGAGGTGTGTATGCTGCCATATTCTGCTTGTGTTATTTTTACTGTAATTGCTTTGTATCATTGTATTTGTGCGTATATGAGCTATTATATTGTATATGTTCATTAGTAGTTTATGGTATTGTGTAAGATACATATGAATGTGGGCTGTGTATGAGGGCTGCTTGTGGAATTGTGTGTGGATGGATATGTCACTTTGTGTGTTTGGTAGTAGGTGGGGGCTGTTTGGGGCATTGCATGTGAGAGGCTTCATGTGGGGTTGTGTGCATGTATGTGGATTGTTAGTGGTGTTGCGTTTGTGGGGATTGTGTGTATGCTTGTGTCTGGGCTGTTATTCTGCATTTCTGTGTATATCTAGCAGTGTGGGTGGCTTCCCTGGTTCCAGTGGGGACCAGGCTGGCCAGGTACAGGTCAAGGACAGGAGCTGCAACACCAGCTGCGGGCTTCTCTTCTACAGTGTAGACTCCCATTCACAAGTGCTGGGAGGAAGTGATCTGAGATCACTTCCTCTATGTGCAGCAATACATAAATTGAGGATTGTCCTTCACCACCTCTTTGTATTAGCAGATAACTGAAGTTTTACTGGGACTCCTGATAGGCCAGAGCCTGTTTGGCTCTAGCAGCCTTGAGTGCTGTGCAAAGACACCTCGAGTGCCGCGCATGGCACTAGTGACATAGGTTGCCTACCCCTGCTCTACACTATGGAATATATACTAGATTTTACAGGACATACTTAAAAATAAAAGAAATAGCACTAAAATGAAAACTGAAATGCGGGAGAAAAGGAAGAGCCACAGATAGATAGATGATAGATATAAAAACAGATAGATAGATAGATAGATAGATAGATATAGCTCTAGAATAGGAACAATGAATGATTTGAAGTCATTTGAGAAGAATTTCGAAGCTATCTTGTAACTGTAGACATTTCAGAACGATGCTAGCTGATATATGTGGTTATATTGTGCCCTCTGCTGACAGAATGCAGTACAGCAAGTATTTATTTTTTAAATTACTGTTTTCTTTTTTTTTTTATTCAAGGTTTATTTGCGTGGTTTTTACATACATCAGTAAAGGCAAATATGTGTATCAGGAGTAATATGTAGCTTTACAGTTACACGGTATAGCACATTGTTTGATAACAGACAATAATATGAGCCTACAGCACACTGTTTAATCTGAGTATGTCTCAGCGTACTTCAGTCTCAGTACGTTATTTTAATTTAGGTCCGGATATCACAGCAGTGTGAAGTCGTGGCATTGGGTCGATAGCCAGTTGTGTCGGGCAGTTCTGGTTTTGGTAGAATTATAAGTGATAGGTTCTGTCGCGTTCTTTCATATGAAGTCAGGGATTAATTATGTTTTGTTTGCTGGGTGCTGTTGGCTTATAATGGTAAGACAGTACATTTAGGCGTTGTAACAGAGAGCCTATTTCATCTTAAGATGCCTATCTAGTATATCTAGCCTACTTGGTCTAAGTCTGAGTCAACGTCTACGAGTTGATAGCCTAAGTCAGTAGGAACCTCTGTTTAATTTTAGAGTGTTAGAAAAATTGTAGTAGCGACTAGTAGCACAGGTTTCCTGTGTTTGTTTGGACTGTTCGGTCCATCATTGCCTGTATGTTGGTTCAGAGTCTAATTAAGCACATTTGGCCAAACAGTAATGGCATAAGACTGTGCAAAGCGTAGTATATGTCACGTCAAGTTTTGTAACAAAGTTGTTCCCTCCTTCCAAAAGGGGGAGGCATAAAAAGGGAAAAAGGGCCTACGTGAAGTCCCCATTTAAGCACCGGTGGGAGTATCTCCCAGCGGTCTAAAAGGGCCTTGTGCCGTGCACGCGTGGCCGGGCATAGTAATACACCCTGAAGTAAAGTAATAAAAGGAAAGAAGTAAGTTGATGGCAATATGGGTATGGAACAGGTCTCCCCCGCCCATCCCATTCAAACATAGCAGTCTGTGACAGTCAGGTGTATACAAGCAATGTAGCCTTACGTATAATGTGTGTCTCAGCTCATATCCGTGTGCTGTGTTTAAGCGATAGGTCATATATAACAACAATTAGCTTGCGCCCATGCGGTCACTGTAGCGTTAACAGCGTATTCATTTTTATAACGAGATTATATAGAGCGGTAAAACTAATCAACTGCAGTAGACGAATGCTCACAACCGAGCAAAACAAGATACCCTAAACTCAAATAGTAGGAGACATTAAGAACGATTAAAACAAAGTAAGAAAGTCATAGTCTTCCCCCCATTCATCCCGTTCAGATACGGCAGTCTCTGGTATGCAGAAGTTGGCAAACCATGGTAGGCTGTCAGCAGCACGGCAGCCTCTGCCCCCAGAGGCACCAGGACCCCCTTCCAGATCCCCCTTCAGTCCTAACCCTCCAGCAGAGTATCCTGTGGCGAAGTGGGCACTCAGAAAATGAGACAGTCTGCTGGGTCCCCCCACCTAGGGTCCATGGCCCGTCTATCTCCTGCACCTCCCCTGCACCTTCAGGGGCTCAGTGAGGCATCACCCCCTCCAATGTCTCTCCCAGCTCCGGCCACATACTTGGATCCGCCGTGTGTCACTCATGGTCACCGGTACACCGTTGCTCCACACAGACTGGCTCCACAGGACTCACGGCTTTGGGGACAAGTCCCTCCAGGCCCCCCACAAACCCAGAGGTCAAGGGCAGCATGCCTCTGGTGGGTAGACTTTCCGGGTGGCTCCTTCCCGGGTCAACGATTCCCCGGGGTCCGAGGCCCCCATGCTGCAACCCCACATGTGAGTGCGATCCCGCATACCGCCACCTCCAGGCTTAATGCGCATGTTATGGATATGGCAGGGAGAGGGGAGAGCAACATGTTTGGCTGTGAGTCAGGTTGCGGTCAAGTTCCAGGTCCGCTCCAGCTGTCTGGCTTTTGTACCCCCCACCGTCCGGAAGGTAGGGGGGGGGAGCGGGGCCGGGCCGGCTCCCAGTCTGCCAACCGTTACATGCCTTGCAGGGCCGTGGGCATGCTTAGAAGTGGGCCAGTCTCTTCTC
The DNA here is from genome assembly GCA_933207985.1 of Pelobates cultripes. Taxonomy (NCBI): domain Eukaryota; kingdom Metazoa; phylum Chordata; class Amphibia; order Anura; family Pelobatidae; genus Pelobates; species Pelobates cultripes. The sequence continues at coordinate 275,548,659 of OW240916.1, forward strand.
CTCCGTTGCTTGTCGTCGTAGTGAAGCGTGGAGGTAGGCCTGAGGTGCCGGCGGGCCCGATCTTTTGGTATAAAGGCTCCGGGGCCGGGATCTCCCGGCTGTTGATGTGTTCCCACAGATGAGTGTAGCGGTATCTGGTTGCTAGCTGGGCTCTTTCGGCCCTTTATCTTCGTTTTTACGGAGTGGGGACCGGAGCTGATGAAAATGGCTGCTGTTCAGCTCGGCGGCCCGGCCCCCTACTGTTTTCAATGCAATCACAATCCCCGAATATCAATCAACACCTTCCTCTCTATAACATTGCCAGAGTTAACAATTGTTATCTTAAAAACAGGCTTAGCTTCAGTCATGATCATTAAACACAGGATCTTAAAATTAATACTTTGAGACTGCAATGTAAAAGGGACACTATAGTCACCCACACCACTTCAGCTTATTTTTGAGAAAGTGCAATAATTACCTTACAGGACTAAGACTGCCTCTAGTTGTTGTCAATCAGGCAGCCACTAGAGGCCCTTCTTGGCTGCTAACGGACTCTAGGTCGCCTAAATGGCACTGGGTGTCCTCACGCTCTGAATGGGGACATCCAGTGTCAATTAAATCTCCATAGGAAAGGATTGAAGCAATGCTTGCATTTGTGGAGAGCCTAACATGCTGCTTGTCGGATGACGTTGGAGGAGGCAGAGGTCTGACCCAGCGCAGAGGGACTTCTGACTGGAATCGGGAAGATGACAAAAAGTTTTCTTAACCCTTTAAATGCCAGGGGAGGGGGCCATTAAGGAGGGGGGACCAATGGGCACTAGAGTATTAGAAGTTCAGATTTGTATTTCTAACACTATAGTATCCCTTTAACAACAAAATGGATTCATCTTGGAATGATCTGACCTGTCTGTTTGACCCCATGTATAATGAAATGGTAATGTTTATCATTAATCTGTTGTGTTCCAAATCAACATATGTTTCTTAAAGGTTCTTCATTCTGATATTTTAGGTGTATCAGTTTTACCATGTTATATTGATGTTCCTGTGCATAACTGACCTTAAATTGGTTTAATTAATAAGAAAGAATGGTAGGTAAAAGTTTGGTGACGCTGTTTGCAGATGTCATCATTGCTTCTAATGTTTGTTCTGCTTATTCACAAACACGTTGAACATTTTTGTAATATTGTGTTTATGTTAATAAAGTGCTTTCTGTTTATTTGTTAATACACTTCTTTATCAAGCTTGTTTGTTTTGTTTGGTGAATTTGCCAAATGTCCAATGGTAAAGTTAATGTGCTGTTAACTCTTCTTCTTAAAAGTGCTGTCAAAATGTAATGGAACTTGGAGATTGTGATTGCTTTGACATCATTAACAGTACGTCAGCAGCCTTTCACGGTTTGATAAAGGTGGATTGGAACGTACCCCTACTCTAGTCTGAAGTCAAACTGATAATTTATCAGGGTTCCATAAATATTGCAAAGTCCTACGTTCTTATATAATAGTTTAGCAAATCCAGAATCGATACAGAGCTTATTGAATAACCCCAGTGGTGTATTTTAATGCGTATGTTGTCTACATCTATACATTGAGTGTTTAATACATACGTGCATGTTCACATAGTGAGATTTATTTACTAAAACAGATTTATGAAGAAGTGACAAAAAACATTTAAAGGGTTAGCCCACGGAAGTGGTTATTATTCCAAGAGTACCCTGGCCCCATTTCCCAGCAATGGGGCAAACCGTTTTTTCCTCTAGGGGCCAGTGACAACGTCCAGCATCTACAGAACTGCAGAAACCAGATGCCGATCCTGTTACCATTCATTTGATGAGAGCATCAGCTGTCCGCTCTCAGCCAATGAATGCAATTCTGTGCATAGAAATACAGCCCTTAACCCCCTACTACAGCCTTTAACCCCTTAAGGACCAAACTTCTGGAATAAAAGGGAATCATGACATGTCACACATGTCATGTGTTCTTAAGGGGTTAAACCACACTACAGCCCGCCACCGGGCAGAGTAAAGAGCCTAGTAAAGACCGCAGGCCAATTCTGAATAGCTCAGCCATACTACACAGTAAGAGAAGTTGGATATTGAAAGTAATAATTGAGCAATGATCTTCAGAGCTAACAGAAGCTGCAGGTGTGTTAAGCTGGAACATGCCTCCTTCCTTCTCAATGAAATTACAGTTAATGTAAAAATATTTGGAAGCCGTCGTCACGTGCATTCGCTCGTGGCTCCAGCAGAGCAGCTTCTCAATGAAAGTCAACGCTGGAGATAGAAAGCAAGTTTTTTTGTTTTTTTTCATATATGCCCAAAGAAATGCATGTTTCTTTTAGGGGTATATCTACTAAATTGTTTTTTAAAAATAGCGGAGTGTTCCTTTAATGATACAGCGTGGTATGGGATATTGCTCTGGTGGTAGTATTTTTAATGTAATTGGTTTAATGCTGCGTGGGGTTTGTAAATATAGGTTTCTATAATATTCAAATAATTCAAAGATTTGGTGTCATAAAGTGATTTATAGAACAAGCTGGTGTTGGAAATAGAGCATTAAATAGATATAGGATGGGAATTTTAGAGGGGCTTAAATCAACCTCTATTCTGCTACCTAGCAATGCCCCTATGTATATATCATTTATTTCCCATTGCTATCTCTGAATGCAGTTTAGTCAAAATATTATATGAACGGCCTGTAGATACAGTGATAATATTATTTCCTATCTTTTGTTACTTCTGTTCGTTTAATTATGAAATAGATGCAATTTCCTTGTTTATAACTTCTGACATATGCCTGTGGCTGAAAATTGGTACTGAGTGAGAACCTTTAAAAGGTTTCAAAACTTACTGAACTTGTTGTTCCTTGTTCCATTCAGAAGCTTCTGGTGCATCGAGTGTTTTTGCTATTTCCTTTTCAGATGATAAGATCTCAGTGAAATGGTAAAACTGGAGTTTTTGCCCATCCCATCTAATCCTCATTTATTTGCAAATTACATGTAATTAAATGTGAATGATTGTATTTTGGTGACACATTCCTAGCCTTTTAATCTAGTCTGTGATTGTCTGGGATGTGGAAGTCTAATAGCTCAATGTTCTAAACATGTTGATCTGTAATAATTTGATTATTTTAGATTATTTAAAGAGGTACTATCACACCTCCTAAATGTCCCTATTTAAGAGGGACCATCCCAATTTTGGACCAAAATCCCTCTGTCCCGCTTTTTTATTCTGTTGTCCCTCTTTGTTTGAGCACTCCATATTGTTGGTGTGTCTGAGTGTATTACAGAGCTCCACAGCAATAATACTCACAGTAATGTCTTAACACAAATACATCTTCACGGTATTGTATATTTAAAGGAACACTAGTGTTAGAAATACAAAGTTTTATTTCTAACACTATAGTTCCCTCTGCTCCCCACCTTCCCTTGCACCCCCGACAATGAAAGGGTTAAAAAACCCTTAAAAACAATCGCCTTGGTCCAGTACCGATTTCCTTCTGCACTAGCTATGTCTCTGCCGCCTCCGACGTCAGGGGAACCTAATGTGTATGGGTGGGTTTTTAAAGATGCTGGACATCCTCATATATAACGTGAGGATGTCCAGTGTCGTTTCTTGGAGGTAAACTTAGTGAAAACAGCAGGAAGTGCCTCCAGTGGCTTTCTCAGAGACAGTCACTAGAGGCAGTCTTACCCCTGCATTATAAACATGTACGGAGACAGCGTCAGTGCACCCAGACCATTTCAATTAGATGAAGTAGTCTGGGTGCTTATAGTGTCCCTTTAAGATCCAAGGAATGTGTTTAGAAATCAGCCTCTATAAGTAAGATACATACTTGATCTGAATTACATTTTAGTTGTGTAAATTGTTATTAGTAATTCTGAAAAATGTCTTCAAACAGCCAAGCCCCTGGCCGCACCCAGACTCACACTATAGGGCAGCGGTTCCATGGTATGCTTACCCCCAGGAGTATGTAAAAAAAAAAAGTTGGTTATAGTGGCGGGGTATGCACACCATACGGGCTGGCATTCACAGGCTGAGGGTCACACGATGGGCATGTGCCACTAAGGGCGCAGCCATGTGATGTGGTGCTTTAACAGCACAACTTGTTCAAACCTGCTTGGAGGAAGTGAGAAAGAGCTGGGCAGATTGTGTGTATCTGTATGTCAGTGTTTGCATCTATGTGTTCCAGTTTGTGTCTCAGTATGTATCAGTATGTGTGTCTGTGTATCCGCATGTGTTGCATTGTTTGTATCTGTGTGTCTGTACATCTGTATGTGTGTCAGTGTGTGTATCTGTATGTGAGGCTGTGTATGTATCTGTTTATCGGCACATGTGTCAGTGTTTAAATCTGTGTATATATATGTATGTCAGTGTTTGTATCTATGTGTCTGCATTTGTATGTGTATCTGTGCTTGCATCTGTGTGTCTATGTATCTGAATGTGAGTCAATGTGTGTGTATCTATGTCTGTATCTGTGTATCTGCATGTGTGGCAATGTTTGTATCTGTGTTGCAACAAAAACAAAGAATATGACAACTCTGAGCATGGACAAAAGCTTAGAGAAATTCAGTAGCTTGCCCTTCGGTAAATCCTCACTCAGGTCTCAAAATAGTTTTTGGTCACTTGTGTCATTACAGAGAGAAAATATTCCGAAGCATATCAGACTGATCCCACACATAAGGGCAGTCCAAAACCAAAATGTCAGCAAGTTCTCTCTGCACGAGAGATACAGCAACCCCAGATGATCATTTTGACCTCATCAGGGAGGTGTAGCTGTTACCCCGCCAGGCACAGTGAGCTGGGGATCACATCAAGATTACCCTTTTAACTTGGGGAGATCCAAGTTAATGAATTGCAAAAAAGAACCCAAAGAATATGAGATAACGGATAAAAGCTTAGATTTCAAAATAGTCTCTGCTCACTTGTGCCATGTGTGTCTGTACATCTGTATTTGTGTCAATATGTGTATAAATGTGTCTGTGCAACTCTATGTATGTCTGTATCTGCAGGTGTGGCAGTGTTTGTATCTGTGTGTCTATGTCTGGCAGTATGTGTATCTATACGTGTTAGTATGTGTATCTGCAGGTGCATGTGTGGCAGTGTACGTATCAGTTTGTCTGCGGAACTGTGTGTGTGTCATTGTTTTCATCTGTGTGTGTGTGTGTGTGTCAGTGTTTGTATCTGTGTGTGGCAGTATATATATCTGTGTATACGTGTGTGTATAAAATGTATCATTTTGAATTAACATCAGCTATTTTAATAACAAACATTTCTCCAATATGAGGGGTACAATTTATGGAAATGTGCTACCAAGAGGTACTCACGTTACAAAAAGGTTAGGAACCACTGCTCTAGGGCATCTGTGGAGAGATTAGCACAGTGTGAGAGAAAAAGTGAGAAAACTATCTATTTATCTCTTTAGGGGGCAGTTACATAAAAAATTACTAGGACACTATAGTGTTAAGAATATACATTTGAATGTTAGCACTTTTTAAAACTAATATCAAATATCACTAAATAGAAGATATTAAATTAGATTATATGGATTTTGTCATCCCTTTGTAACACTTTAATAAGTGTTGGAAAGAGAGACCCAGAGTGTAATTAGACAAGGGTGGATTTAACCGTATAGTTGGCCTCACCCTGCCGCTTATTCTATCCATCTTTTCTTAGATGTCACGAGGTGAACTCATTTTTTTATCCCTTAGTGACCCAACAGGGAGGCAGTGAAATAGTTTTCTGGGAAACCTCTTTTTCATCCCCCCTCTTGGAATGATTAGTCGACTTTAGCCTTAAGCATGCCCCAATCCTAAATAAACTCTAGAGCCAAACGCATGTACGCCGTAAGTAACCTCTAGCTCTAACCACCTAAACACCCTAAGTACATTGCAATTAATTGAAGAGGGAATTGGCAGAATTGTGGCATATTTTGCATTCTAAAGTAGCTCTGTCACCAGAGGCGTAATTAGAAACACCGGGCCCTGGCCTGCAAATTGCTCTGGGCCCCTCATGTGTCTCATTCCCCCCCAGACCACCTATTTGTCTTGTTCCTTTCCCCTAGCCCCTGCATGTGTCTCATTCCCTCAAACAGTCCCTCTACGTGTCTCATTTCCACCCAGCCCCTCCATGTGTCTCAGTTCCCCTGCCCCAAGCCCCAAGCTCCTCCATGTGTCTCATTTCCTCCCTCCACCCCTCCATATGTTTCAGTCACTCCCCCCAGACCCTCTGTGTCCCATTCCATTCTCCCCCCTGTGCCTCCATGTTTCTCTACCCCACTCCCTCCTGTACTTGCTCACCACTGTCTCAGTGAGCAGTGAGCACTTCCTGTCAGACCGCTCAACCATGCATAGCGGCAGGAGGGGAGCATCACAGCGCTCCCCTCCTTCCAGTTATCTGGCAACCATGGGCCCTGGAGCGGTGAGGCTGTGCACCGGCCCCTAAGGTATATTGGCGGCCCACGATTGCATGGGATGCTGATGCGACTGTGGAAGGTACGCTACTGTCTGTCACTAATGAGCATTTCGTAAGGATGTAATTTTTATGAAACACTCATATTGATTGCGCTGAAATTTCATTACGATTCAAACTCAATTAAAAAATATCATGTGCAAAACACAACAGTGCAACAGTGGAGCAGACGCCTGGTAATGAAGCACCAGAGTTGTGCATTCAGCTCAAAAACAAATTGCCATTTCAGGCACCAGAATTCTGCAACTCTGAAGCATAATATGGACGTTTCACAAAACAAACAACATAGAGAATGGATTGTTTGTTTTGCAGTATATATATATATATATATATATATATATATATATATATATTGATATTTTTATATTGATATATTAGATATTTAAAGGATTACTCTAACTACCATGGCCATTTCAGTGACAATGGTGGTAGGAGTCTGTATGCGCAGCATTTATGCTTGAAAAGCTGCAAGTACAGAGTTATTTATATTTACTTTATAATTACACCCCCGGCACACTTCCCTTTGTCAGCATTCTGGGCTGACTAATGTCAATTCTGTGTATAAAATATGCATGTCATCTGTGCATGCAGGAAACCAACATGTAGAGGTGTATTGCAAACATTTTTTGAGGCAAGGGGGTGGGGGGGGGCGCTAATTAATAGTGCCCAATAGAGCATTTTAAAAGGGTCAATATATAAAATATAAATAGAACTATTATTTTTTTTTTTACTGCTTCCCCTTTTTCCCTCCATTGGTTAATTTTTCTCACTTGATCTGTGAACCAATATAAAATATTTAATATTTATTTTGCATTACACAGATTGGTCTATTTTTCGCTCCATTTTGATTTGTCCAAAATTTTTGGCTTGTCCCCCAAAATGATTAAATGGACGAACATCAGACAAGCCGAAACACCACACGGACAATTTTTGGTCTACCTGAACAAAACTTTTTTTTCAGATGAATTGACGTGGCCGAAATTTTTTCACCGTGCAAAACTCCTACAAAGCACCAGTAGGTGCAGATGGACCCTGGAGAATGGAAAGTGGCAAAGGTAAGTATATATCTTTTTAGATTCTCCCTTCAGCCTCTGGAATGCATGGAGGCATTTTACCTTAAAAAAACAGATTACCTGCAAAATTTTCAAACCCCCCTAAATTCAAAACTATTCGTTAAGAACTTTAAATTCCTTCCTTGCTGTTTCTTTCTGTTGGAATTTAAAGGTGAAAATGTGATATTTTCACTTATTTTTATTATTATACACAACCTGAATTTATTATTTTATTTTAATTCTTGCTCATATTGGACATTAGTTAACAAAAGTACTCAGACATTTTAAATCTTATATTATTCAGAATATGTATTTTTATTTATGTTGTTTAGCCTAATTATTATGGTTGTTTAATCTTTAGTTGACATTCATTATAAATATTTAAGAAATCATTGAGCCTTTGCATTGATTTGTCATCTCTTCCCTGTTTGGTTGTTTTGTAACCTTACGCTTTGATAATGGGGAGGATTACATTTCTGCTATTGTTCTGGTGGGAGTGATGACAGGGAGTGACATTTCCTTGTGTAATCTTTTCTGTCTCTGAATTTGCACCATTAATTACCCTGAGCTTTGTTTTACAGTGAAATGTGTTCTCCAAAATTGCATTTCTGCCAGAGCAATACTAATTATAATATTATTATTATTATTTTATTATTTATATAGCGCCAACAAATTCCGTAGCGCTGTACAATGGGTGGACTAACAGACACATAATTGAGATCAGACCACTGACGTACAGGAACAGAGGGGGTTGAGGGCCCTGCTCGATGAGCTTACATGCTAGAGGATGGACTGGCTATACTGGATGGCTGACTTCAGTGGGAGTTGAGATCTACAAATGCAGATTTGCTAATCTTTTCAAAAAATGTCAAGGAAAAAACACTAAAGATGTAACTGTATCCACAGAATAACCATGAATCTGGAATCCCACTCCCCAAGGCCAATAGAAACACGGGCCTTGCAGTATATTATTTAATTGCAAAATGACCAAAGGTGCTGTAATACACTTAGTGACCCAGTGCCACATATATAATGTAATAAAATACAAATATAAGTCTCTGGTACTCATTAACAGTAGATGAAAACTACAGGCAACCATATGGGATATTGCAGGTATCTTTTTAAACGTTACTTGCCCAAATATGTCAAATTAATGCAATCCAAGGGCATTTGCCACCTATCAGAAATGCCAGACCACCTGTGTCTCTGTATATTTTGTATATACCGGTATATATCTTTGGAAAACAGAACCCAGGGAAATATCACTTTGTGCTCTGACCAGGGTGCTTGGAAAGACGGTGGGCAAACATTCTATGTGATCAAGCAATGGCAGGTTGACAATTTATTTTTCTATTCACTGATTCTCTTGCAGAAGCTGAAAATTGTAAATGTATAATATAGAAGTTTTATTCTGCACCAGCTAGACACAGCCGAAACTGAGAATGGAGACCAAACGGCAGTTTGTATTAGAATGAAAATACATTTGACATGTTTGATAACTTATTTATTAAAAAACTATAATGTTGCACTTAACCCCTTAAGGACCAAACTTCTGGAATAAAAGGGAATCATGACATGTCACACATGTCATGTGTCCTTAAGGGGTTAAACATGTAATGTTACTATTTGATATATGCCCTGGGTTAAAGTGCATTCATATGATAATAAAAACCAGAGAGAAAAGCTTTGAACTTTGACATTTTTTTTAACCTTTACAGGTTTGACCAAGATGACATAATATATATATTTATATTTGGCAAACATTTTCTATTTGTTTCAAGCAAACAGATTTCATCACATCCTTCTTTTAACAAGGAGATTAGACAAACCAAGTCTATGGAGCCTCTGGGATTTCATCTTCACTGTACATGATAGTGTTTTAAAGCTTCATTTTGTGAGCCCTTTGCTTTGTATACACTTCCCAGCAGTCATGAACGGTGTTCAATCTAATTATCTGCCATTTAGGAGTTAAATCACTTTGTTTATGCAGCCCTAGTCACACCTCCCTGCATATGACTTAAACAGCCTTCCTAAACACTTCCTGTAAAGAGTCATCTAATGTTTACATTTCCTATATTGCAATTTCTGTTTAATTTAGATTTGATTATCTCCTGCTCTGTTAATAGCTTGCTATACCCTGCAGGAGCTTCCTGTATGTGATTAAGGTTCAATTTACAGAACAGGAGAGACTTTTAAAGTAAGCAACATCTGATTAAAAATTAAACCTTTGTTATCATGCAGGCTGTGTTAGTCACTGCCAGAGGAGGTGTGACTAGGGCTTCATGGACAGAAACAAAAGTGATTTAACCCCTAAATGGCATAAAATTGAGTAGTAAGACCATAGGAGCCTGATCTATACACCAAAACTGATTCATTAAGTTTAAGTTGTTTTGGTGACTATAGTGCCCCTTTAAGGCCAATTCTCCCAATTCTCCTAAATGAACACTGTAATTTAGTCCTCTGGAATCTGAGCCATGAGATGGAGTGTCCAAAATGAGAGGGAATCCATGATGCACACTGTATTATGGGGGCTTATGCCATGAAAGACACAAGACTAACACATGCTAGTTGCCCGCTAGCCAAACCGCACCCCTAAGCATGTGCTGAGCAATGCAGAAGCAGCGTGACATGTTGAGTGAGTTCAGGCACAGCTCTGAGATTTACTCTGCAAAAAACAGGAATCCAGACAAACAACTGTTGATGGCTGTACACGCTCTGAAACAGATGGGAAAATATCTGCTTAGTCTAAGGTCTATGAGACGTAAAAGATGCATATAATGGATAAATAATTGATCATATAAACATGTCACTTTCTTGGTAATATAGCAATATGTTCACATCTCCTTTAAAGAGTAATTAAACATGGCTAATCGAATGTTTCTGTTTATTGTGTTAAAAAAAATGTTATAAATTTGCCTGAAATAGTAAATACTAGCCAAATTCGCACATTGGTGAGGGACAGGATGGTAGAATTCTGTAGGTGCAAGGCAATGGTATCCCAGTAAGCATTTACAATAAAATTGATGGTCATGAGTTTTATTGCCCTTGGTGCTTTCTTTAACCCCTTAATGACCAAACTTCTGGAATAAAAGGGAATCATGACGTGTCACACCTGTCATGTGTCCTTAAGGGGTTAATATATACATCACTGAGGATATCTGTTATCAATTTGCCTGATAGTGAAATAGCACATTCTATCCAAATGAACCCATTGGTAATTAACGTAATGGTAGAATTCTTTAGGTACAAGGCAGTGGTATCATGTATGTAAAACAAACAAACTAAAAAAAGAAAAAAAGGATAAAAATAACCTTCTGGTAAAACTAGAAAGTATAGTTTTGGATCATAAGCCTACACGCCTCACAAATCAAATATGAGGTCACTTTTTACACTTGTTATCCTCGTTGGAAAGTTCTACATACACCTTAACCTAAACATGGACTGTTTAAAAAATAAAAAAGACAGGTATTAGGACTGTGCAGTGTTGGGTATCACTAAGTGTGAGATAGGAGTATGTTGCTGGCTGGATATCTACAAGGTGTGGGAAACAGTGATGCCCTATGAACACTGATACTCAAAGTATTCTGATAAACCCAAATGAATTGCTATCCAAGTAACAGAGGCCATACATCCATGTTCTCAGACTTACTCCTCTGTCAGCTTCTTCTTTATTTTTGTTGTGGAAAATCGTTACAGTAGGAAGTCACGCGGCGAGTAAAACATATCCACGTTTATAGTTTAAGTAATAAAATTAAATTGGCACAGTGCTATAAACATATAAACATTGGTCAGCTTTGAAGGTGCCTATCTGAAAACATTTGCTTAAACATATAGGTAAAATAAACACAGTACACTGGTGGTTGTGGGTGTACACTGGGGGAACATGCCCCTAGAGCTAGGCTTTGGATTTAAAGAGCTATATATCAGCGTTGGTGGGAATAACACACTCTATCATAGGTGGGGGGTGCGATATATGGAGATGTATGTAGGATCATTAACGTGCATTGTGTACTGCAGTTTGCTCTCAGTAAGGGTTAGGCAGCTCATCTTGGTGTTAGCCTATGTATGATTGTAGGCTTGGGGGGATGGGTATATTTACAGTGGTGGTCTCTCTTGCCAACCTCTCCAAAGCTGCTCCTGACAGGGTGCAAGTCTCGTGGTGTCCGAGTATATGGTGGCTGCTGTGCCTTACCCTAGTATGGAAATTAGTCGTTGTTGAAGTGGATGGCCCTCTGGCCAGCACAAATGGGGTGATGTTGGCTACAATCCAGAGATGTCTCTGTTGCCTTTTAGATGTCGGGTCGACTTGTTTATCGATGCATAGGGGGGCGAGAAAGTTTGGGCCTTCTGCTATCGAGTGGAGCTTGTATACTGTCCTGTCTTTTATGACATGAAGGGCTCTTGGCGTTCCCCAGCATTAAGGGATTTTTTTATCCCGTAGAGTGCATGTAATAGGACGTAACGATTGTCTCCACAGCATGGTGGTTCTGGACAGGTCTGCATAGAATGCCAACGAGTGTTGCTCAAAGTCCAGAGTTGGTGAATTCCGGACAGCCGTCATGACAGCCATTTTATCCAGGTATGTTACGAATTGTACGATAGGGTCCCTTGGAGCCTGATGTGTTGGCTGGGATTGGGTACGGAATCTGTAGAAATTGTCAAATGAGGAGGCTTTTGGCGTTGGAAGAGATGCCTCAGGAACAGCGCTATCTCTGTCTGATCCACCGTTTCAGGGATGCCCCGGATTTTAATATTCTTGCGTCTACTGCGATGTTTCTGATCTCCTAGCTTTTGTGCCAGAGCTGCGTGAGTTTCAGCTTGTCGTTTCTGTTCCTTTCTGGTCGAGGCCTGAGCGGCTTTGAGGTCTATCGCCTCTTCCTCTATGGCCTTGATTTGTCCTGTCAGGGTATGTATTTCTTCCCTCAGGATGGTGACATCTGCCTGGAACATCTTTCGTAAGTCGCGCAGGAGCGCTTTATTGTCACTCTTGGTAGCTGGCGTTTGATCTTCCTAGTCCAAGGATAAGTGGTGTAGGCTTTCAGCTTGAGGGATGGCATCCAGAGTGTCCAGTGTGTCCAGAGAGGGTTCCTCCTCGGAGGATGATTCATCTACTGGTCTATCTTGGATTTTGCAAGCGGTAGGCCTACATGCAGGTAATCTCCGATATTTCGGGATCCGGAGTTTGGCAATTGTTTGTTTTTCTTTGCCCGTTTCCCCATTGAGGTGTTTCGAATATAAGATGCTTTTTGTGCGGTTTAGTCAGGGTTAATCAGCTCGTTTGCACAGAGCTTCAGCTAGGCACGTCATCTCAGTTCACTGGTCAGCTACACCCTCCAGATTTATTTACTTTTATCCCTTTGCCTGCAGGAAGGTGAATGCAAGTTGGTGTTTTCATAAACATTAAAAATCCTATAAATATTATAAAATATCAAAATTTTTGTCCTTTTTTCTATTTATTTTTATTTTATTTATTTTTTAAAAGGAAAGCAAAAACAAAAAAAGGGCATTTTAACATTAGAAATACATATCTGTTCTTCTCACTTTAGAATACACTCCAGGCAGTTTCGATGTTTGGACCCCCCCTGAGACATCAATTATATGTTTGCTGCTCCAGTCTCACTGTAACCACCACTCTGCTGCGGCTGATATCATCAGTGAAGATGATCTCAGGCAACTGCATGCTTTAGCATGAGGAAACATTGGAGGGAATTTTGCGCATGCACAGTCATAGTCTCGCTGCAATAATCATCATCTCATCACAGAGAATCATTAGATGCATTTTCTCAGAAAACATTGCGTTTATGATTGAGAGACTGCAAGGATCGTCTCTTTCCACCAAAATCAAATTGGGCTGTAGTAGTTTTGAGGTTTAGATTGTTACTTTAACATGTTTAAGTCTAATTATTAATTGTTCCTCTATATGATCTATAACTAATAACATAAATGACAATGCTGAGATTTTGTTACGAATTGTGCAATTTGATGGAACATTTTGGACTCCACTGAGTTCCCAAAAGTGTAAACAATGTATAAATAATGTTTGTAAATAACAAAAAAGCTCAGAAATCTAAAAGACTAAAGAAAACTTAAAGGGACACTATAGTCACCCAGACCACTTCAGCTCAATGAAGTGGTCTGGGTGCCAGGTCCCTCTAGGGTTAACCCTGCCTGCTGTAAACTGCTATCTTCCGGACAGCCACTAGAGGCTCATCTGCGACGCTGGATGCATATTAGGCCTCCATCACGCAGAGCGTCCATAGGAAAGCATTGAAAAATGCTTTCCTATGGACACTTTGAATGCGCGCGAGGCACTGCCGTGCATGCGCATTCCGCTCCACTGACGTCGGCGGGGGAGGAGAGGTAAGGAAGCCCTGCAATGGAAGAAGGTGAGTAACTGAAGGGGTTTTAACCCCTTCAGCACCACGGGAGGGGGACCCTGAGGGTGGGGGCACCCTCAGGGTACTATAGTGTCAGGAAAACCGATTTGTTTTCCTGATACTATAGTGATCCTTTAAATTAAATTTAAGCAGATTGACATGTATTAAACAATAACATTAAAAATCAATCCAGAATATGAATATAATGATAAACGATTAAAAAAGTACATTCCACAATCACTCACGTTACCAGCTGTAAAACAGTAATTCTGGTAATGGGATCAATTACTTTGTAAGGGTCATCTCAAAATAGCAGAGTGGACAGGAACTGCAGAGGAGGAAGTTAGGCAGGGGTCTTCCAAAACGTTACCAGGAAGTGTAACCGTGTCTTAGAGAATGGTGACAAGTCCTCCATGGAGCATACAGAACTAATAAGCTGGGTATGGATTTACAATAACATGTAAGGTTATAAGTCATAAGGTGCATTTGCATTACAAATATGAAGTCTTCTTTTTACATTTGTTGCTACAGAGAGGAAACGTAAGGAGGTCCAGGTAGGGCAGTCATGAAGAACACCATACCCCATAAAGGTTTTATATGCAGGTAAAGAGAAAGGTTATTTTAATTGATATATACTTCATTATAGTAGAGTGCAGCTTTTAGTTATTGATATTGCTGCATTTTTTGAAATAGACTAGATCTAGAAGTCAATATGTATAGATATATGTTTTTATGTAGCTCCCATAAGGCTGCTGACATAGGAAGCAAAAAGATCTTTTTGGTGTAAGGCCATGGGAGCCTTGGCTATATAGAACTGGAACCCAACTACAGGATTGGAAAGAGAATTGAAAAACATGCGAGGAGCACATGAAGTTGGAGACAGATTTTAAGGGACGTAGCCTCAGAAAATAAATATATTAAGAAATGGAGTGAATGGCGCTGGGGAGTGACTGGAGCAGGTGATAAAGCAGCCAGTGTGTCAAATGCAGAAATGTTCAGGCAAGTTCATACCTAAGGAAATATAAGTAGGTCAAGGGCTGGCAGCGATAGTCCAAAAGTGAAGCAGAAGCCAAGAGACAAACACACCAACATGAGGGCAGGAACTGGGTACAAATTAGCAGGTATGATCCAAACAAGGTTAATGAGGAACTCTGGGCTTCAGGCACAAAGGCGGTTAAATAGGTCTCCAACAATGTGACAAGACATGCCAATGCCATTGTGCCTTGAGCGTGAGACCCTTGACTACCAGCAAAAATTAAGAAGAAAAGTTCAAGATCACAAAACACCAGCAATTAATGACTGGATAGTACAGTCAACTTTAGATTCTCTGACATTTAACTGAATATATCAAGGTACCTAGGTTGGAGGCATTGATAAAAAAAAAAAAAACTAGCTTCTGCTTACTACTATGAGATCATTAAAGCATTATACTCATCAGCATAAAGTTAAAAGGTGAACATTTTACTGCCAAATTCCTACTGATGGGTTGCCCAATAGTTTGGAGCCTGTAGCTATTTTCTACATTACACAACACTGAAGAAGGTGGGGCTCCCGTTCATTGTTCAAGAGCTACTTGACTTTCTTTTGGTGGACCTGAAGAAATGATGTGATATTAATGAAAGGGAGTCATGGTGAGGAAGAAGCTTGGGTTGGGTGTAGTGAGATTTCATGGGCCCTAGTTCTAGGTATATTTCTGGAGATTAAACCAGGCATAAGAGAGATAACCATGTAGTCAAGAGGAGGATGTTAGTGTGAGGCAGAGGGTGAAACCTTAAGGCACCTTTAACTTTACATATGGATTATACCCATAGTCAATAACCTGGAAGTAATAGGCATAAACCCAGGTACAGAATAAGACTAAACATATGCCTAAATGGGTCAAGGCTACAAGTGGGAAATGTGCAACTTGAGAGTAATCCAATGTTAATTTTTTTATCTCAAAATCAAAGACTAACCAGAAAAGTAAGGGCACATGGAAAACACTCATGGAGCAATGGAAGCTAGTTACATGGTCTGATGAAACACGTTTTCTTTTAGATCAGGTAAATGTTGGCATGCGTGTGCATTGTTTACCTGGCGAAGTGATGGCAACAGGATGCACTAAGGGAAGGAGGCAGTGTTATGCTCTGGGCAATGTTTTGATGGGAAATCGTGTGCCCTGGCATTCATTTGGATTTAACTTTGGCACATACCACTTGCAGACTGTAACCCATTCAAGGCAATGATGTTCCTGAAGGCAATAGTCTTTTTCAGCAGGATAATGTGCCATGCCACACTGCAAAAGGAACGGTCTGAGGAACATGAGAAAGGTTTAAGGTGTTGCCTTGGTTTCTAAATTCCCCAGATCTAAATCTGATGCATCAGTGGGATGTACTGGAATAACAAATTCGATACATAGAGGCCTCAACTCACACCTTGCTGGACTTAAAGGACCTGCTGCTAATGTCTTGGTGCCAGATACCACAGGACACATTCCGAGGTCTTGTGGAGTCCATGCCTCGATGCAAATTAGCAGCTTAGGTTGCCATGATGTGGACTCTGTCTCCAGTACAATCAAGAGGTGGAACCAAATGGCATGGAATTGCAGTTGATGAAAACGTGCATTTTCACACTGTTTTGTTTAATTTCAATATTTTTTCTCTAAACTGTTGCATGGTCAAAATTCATCTGAATGAAAATGCTATATGGACAAAGCTTGTTTTTTCTGAAATAAACAATGTGTCGACCGTGCACAAGTTTAAGAAATACTTAAGGTACTGGGGGATGAGGGGGAGGAGTGCAACAGCTCCAAATTCAGCAGTACATGAAGTAGAAAGGAACATTTTAAACTCACTGCACGTACTTGAGCAAGGGATGATGCCCTCTAATTTCATCAGATATCGTGGTAAGAAAGGGAAAAGAACTGTTGGAAAAGATGGTGGTTGGCAAAAGAAGCATTCAGAGGCAAAAAAGAAAGAAACACGGATTCAATAATGGCTGCATTTGTGATTTACGAATAGTTTGGGACATGGGAACCAGAGACAGCGCCCAGACTGAGGCCTATTCTTATAGCTATAGCACTAGGATACATTGCTTAAAGGACCACTATAGTGCCAGGAAAACATACTCGTTTTCCTGGCACTATAGTGCCCTGAGGGTGCCCCCACCCCCAGGGACCCCCTGCTGCTGGGCTGGATGGCGAGGAAAGGGGTTAAACTCGCCTTTATTCCAGCGCCGGGCGGGGAGCTCTCCTCTTCCTCTCCGCCTCCGATCCTCCTCTTCGGCTGAATGCGCATGGGCGGCAGGAGCTGCGCGCGCATTCAGCCGGTCGCACAGGAAAGCATTTACAATGCTTTCCTATGGACGCTTGCTTGTTCTCACTGTGATTTTCACAGTGAGAAGCACGCAAGCGCCTCTAGCGGCTGTCAATGAGACAGCCACTAGAGGATTTGGAGGCTAGATTAACCCATTTATAAACATAGCAGTTTTGTTGAAACTGCTATGTTTATAAAAAAAAGGGGTTAATCCTAGCTGGACCTGGCTTCATTAAGCTGAAGTGGTCTGGGTGCCTTGAGTGGTCCTTTAAGACTCAAAGACAAATCAAAAATAATACTGCTCCGTATCAAGTGTTACCTTATGACAGTATAGATTGGAAAAGTCATCCAACAATTTGTCTACAAACAGCATTTATCAAGTGGTTCTTGGAAGTGACATTTGTTATAGACCAGTATTATTTTTCACCTGTCTTTGTTTGTTTGTATTTTTATGAGTTCAGTTTTGTACACTGGAACACTAATCATTATGGATGCAAAGAGTGTCAGGACATATGAATGACTGTGAAATTGCTATATTACAATAAGAGATTTATTTGGTGTTTTTTATGAATTTTTTGTGAAATTGTATTTTTTCTAAATTTCTGCGTGCAGGAAATTTCATTATTCACTTTGTTTTTTTTTTTCAAGGACAGGAGAGCTGCCCCTTCCTACATTTGCACCCTGTATACAGTTGCAAGAAAGAGTATGTGAACCCTTTGGAATGATATGGATTTCTGCACAAATTGGTCATAAAATGTGTTCTGATCATCATCTAAGTCACAACAATAGACAATCACAGTCTGCTTAAACTAATAACACACAAAGAATGAAATTTTGCCATGTATCTCAATCGGGTTGAGGTCAGGACTCTGACTGGGCCACTTCAGAAGGCGTATTTTCTTCTTTAAGCCATTCTGTAGTTGATTTACTTCTATGCTTTGGGTCATTGTCCTGTTGCAACACCCATCTTCTGTTGAGTTTCAGCTGGTAGACAGATGGCCTTAAGTTCTCCTGCAAAATGTCTTGATAAACTTGGGAATTAATTTTTCCTTCGATGATAGCAGTCCGTCCAGGCCCTGACGCAGCAAAGCAGCCCCAAACCATGATGCCCCCACCACCATACTTCACAGCTGTTATGAGGTTTTGATGTTGGTGTGCTGTGCTTTTTTTTCGCCACACATAGTGTTGTGTGTTTCTTCCAAACAACTCAACTTTGGTTTCATCTGTCCACAGAATATTTTGCCTGTACTTGGAGATGTCATTAGTCTAGGGGTTCACATACGTTTTCCACCTGCACTGTGCATGGTGTGTTCAATAAAAACATGGCAACATTTCATTATTTGTGTGTTATTAGTTTAAGCAGACTGTGATTGTCTATTGTTGTGACTTAGATGATGATCAGATCACATTTTATGACCAATTTGTGCAGAAATCCATATCATTCTAAAGGGTTCACATACTTTTTCTTGCAACTGTACATAGGTTGAGTGCTCCTACATACTAATTGTCATATTAGCTTTCATTTCATTTTTTTACTGTGACTGCTGGCTAGTGCTAAGGGTTTTCTTTTTTACTTTTTTTTTCCTACTTGCTCGCTGGCTGTCAGCACTTGCAGCAGGAAAATAGCTCAGATTTTTATAATTCACTTGCAATAAGCCAACTGAGGCCGGATGGGCAGCCTGCCAGATGCATTCAATACCCAATTTCATTCAAACCGGTGCTCTGTAAATGATCCTATACTTTATACAAAATTCAGATGCAAAAAGTACTGATTTTAAAGCTGACATTAAAGGCATCTCTCCGGTTGGTGCTAATTCAGTTAGGATTACTGATTTTCAACCGGATTTGGGAATAGTAAATATGAGAATTGCAAATCCAGTCCGTGCCTGGTAATTTTATTTTGCGAGCAACCCTATTAAATACACAAGACAAATGTGGCTTTAATAAATCTGTGAAATGCCAACGCAGTCAGGGTGACTGACAGATGTGCCCCGACTCTGCAAAGATACCTGGTGGTGAGTGTTCTACATTACTCGCATGACCCTAAACATTACATTGCTGGTATATTTAAAGGATTTAAAGAATCAATGCATCTCTATGAGGAAAATTCAGCTTCCCAATGCAGAGCATGGAGACACTGAACGGCAGTGCTGCCTACTGTGAAGCACTGCCCCAGGAAGCACCTCCAGCGGCCATCAGAGGAGTGGTCACTTGGAGGTGTCCCTAGGGGCAATGTAAACAATGCCTTTTCTCTGAAAAGGCACTGTTTGCATTAAAATGCCTGAAGGCAATGATTATACTCACCAGAACAACTACATTAAGTTATAGTTGTTCTGGTGACTATAGTGTCCCTTTAAAGGGAATTGTTATGGACCCAAGGTTGCAGGGCAAGTACCTCTTGCTTAGGTGGAAATTTTACAAGGGGCATTCCTTGTGTTAACAAAATATGTAAATGTCATGTTGTTTGAACTATATTTAATGGCATTGTGAAATGGCATTGGTCTAACAGAGAACAAAGATTTTTGTATTCTATCCCCATATTTTGGTATTAAGAGTTAAGTGGACAAAATGTAATTGAGTATTTGTTTGGTGTGGCTAAGGGATGTTTTCAGCAAGAAAAGCAAGGAGTTATTGGAAGAGAACTTAATGGGGACCCGTGTGTAGTGTTAATTACATTACTGTATGCTAATCACCCTCTACTCGTATAAATTACTCTGCACAGCAACAATAAAGTCTGTTCTGTTTTGACCACTACATGTAGTCTCGACTGGCGTGGGGTAATGGCTATAACGGCTGCTAGAATCATTCACTATAGTTCATCTATGAATGATGATCAGATCACTTCGAGAGAGATATATCTATCTACGTCTCCAAGTATTTCGACTCGGCAAGGCGATATAAGATGGTCCGGAAATAGCAGAGCAAGCTGATAAGTAACAGAGGTACCAGGAGTAGCAGGGGGATTTTACAGGAATCAAGACTTAAAGGAACACTGCGGGCACCATAACAACTTAACTGAAATTAAGTTGTTATGGTGCCATTAGGTAGGTACTTTTTTTATGAATGAGAGCTACAGATTGGCTTAGAGTATCAGATGACACCACGGTGGAACTCCATGCTTCCTGAAAGTAAATTGCAGAAGCCATAGGCAACCTTTTGGGGCTTCATTTACAGATCCTGGAGACTGTTTAACCCCTTCAGGTAAGAAAGCCCTCAGGGACCTCCTGGCCCCATAACAAAATAATTTTGATGAACTTGGTGTTCCTTTAAAGGATTACATGCAACAGAGAGCCATAAGTGACAGTGCAGGTTTGAGCCCATTGGGTGAGAGAGATCAGCTAATGGCTTTCTGTCAGAAGTAGTGGAGGCAAGGAGCGGTGTCCCACGAACACCATGTAAGAGAACATAGTAAAATGGCTTGAATACTTACAATAGGAGGGTCCAGGGCACTCCTGGCACCAAAACCACAACAGCGCTCTGTTGTGGTTATGACGATTGGAGTGTTTCTTTAAGTAGCTGTGTGTTCAAACCCAAATCAGTTATTCGAAAATGTTACAATATTTACAAATGAATTAATTTATTTGCACAGCTGCCAGTTGTACTAATCCTTACTTATCATATGGAAGCACTATTGGGAAAAAATATTGTGTTGCAAACATCAGACTTGATTTATTTCTTTTCATATAAATGCTACAAGGATCAATGAATCACACAGTAGAACTCTTACAGATAGTGACCATATTAGACAATCTAAACCTTTTATAATATAACCTAGCAGCACAGAATCAGCACAGCTCTATATTCCAAGTTGCAGCATTTACCTGCAGGTCTTATTTGTGTCTTGTTTATTTGACTGAACTACTTTGTAACCTGATCACATTCAAATAGGAGACAGGAGGGGTGGCACTGCTTGGAAAAGGTGATTTAGGAGGTATGTATGTATGTATGAATGCAACAGGACCCTAAGCATTAAAAGACTGGGCTTTGCCTTACCTGAGGTCACATGACCCTAAGCCAGGCCCTCCCTAGAGATCTCATACCATCCTGTGCACTTTTTCATTTCTCACCAGAACTAAGAGGTGAGCACAGTGTGTGTGAATGCTCCCCACACCTGGTGAAAACCAGCTTGTGTAAAGTTGACAAACTTGTTTGTCAAGTGTGTGACACAGCACAGCAAGCAGGGGAGGGAGGCAGGCAGAGGCCATTTGGGAAGATGGAATAAAGAGCTGTATTTTGTCGCCTGTGTTTTAAAGATTCTATTTGGAGTATGGGAGAAGAATTTCATCCAATCTGATTTCAAGGGAAACATTTTAAGCCATAGGATCAGTAAGGCGGAATCTGCAGGAAGCTGAACAGGTGAGATCAGACTGACACACTTTATTCCGTGGCTGTTATTGTCCTGAATGAAATTGATTTGTCTTTCTGTCTGTGTCTGGGCGATACATTGTATTTATTTCCGGTTTGTGTGCCTTCTTTTGGCTGGCTGTGTGTAATGGGATTTGTAATCCAAGCAAACATGAAATCCACAGTTCAGACTTTCCAACCCTCCCCTCGTTTGTTTTTGTTTTACATCAAGCTTACTATATGCTTGGCTTTCAGTGGTTATCAAAGGCTGCGATTTGGAGTGATTTTGTCATTTTCTCTGAAACAGAGGTCCATCATCTTACGACTGATTTCTAAAGCATATCTCAGAATATAATATACATGTGTGATCTGTCTATGGATTCAAAGACTTGGGATCTATTTACTAAACAGTGAGTTCTAATGAGCTAAAAAACCAAACTGCCAAATCTATTGGATACAGCCTGTTAATTCTGACAAGGTCTTGTTTTTTGTTTGTTTCCCCACCAAACAGGGTTATTATCTAACGTGTGAAATGGTTGGGCCAGAATTGTCAAATTGTTTAAATTATCCAAGTCAGCTATTCTTTCAGTTCTCTTATTTTGGAATAAAATGTTAAATACACTTTGGGTTCCTGACACTCTTTGAGGGATTTATTATACTGTCCTAAGGTTTGCCTTTTGGGATCTCATTGAATTAAATGGACACCATAACTTCATCTTGAGGTGCTGTCTTACCTTAAGGGGTTAAACCATTAACAAATAGTTTAACCCCACAAACTGGATGACAGCGCCCAATTGCTTTGCTCCTCCACATCCTTTAAAAGTCACAAAGCCACAGATTGGATGCTACTGAGCTGACACTCAGCCTATCATTGGCTCCACATTTGGAAAAATGAGAGAGAGAGAGAGAGAGAGAGAGAGAGAGATGTATATGTGTATATGTAGGAGTTTACATGCTCTAGTCTAGAGCAGTGGCAGACAACCATCAGCTCTCCAGATGGGAGATGCCAAAGGTTGTCTATCTCCTGGTCTAGAGGAACCACTGGTGGAATCCAAGTTAGTTGCAAAACCATTTGCAAATTAAGTGATTTGTCACCAGTGTTTTCTGATTGCAATCCCCACGCCTTTTAGTGTCTGTCATTCAAATAGCCACTAGCAGCTTCATACTAAAAGAGTTTTTATAGATGAATGTATTTTAGTCCATTGTTAGCATGCACAGTATGGAGATGTCAGACAATGCATTGGGTTTACAGCATTGGTTTGGAGATTGCTGTGGCTGTGATATATATCTCTCTCTCTATATATCTGCAGTACATTCAATTGGGGGGGAAAATGACTTCAAAGGATTAGGCTGAGGTGAGGGATCTGTCTCAGTACTAGATGACAGATACATTTCAAGGGACACTGTAGGCACCCAGACCACTTCTTCAGGCCATTAAAGTGGTCTGGGTGCCAACTCCCTCACCCTTTTTTTTTTAGTTTTTATAAACTGCAATAATTACCTTGCGGGGTTGTTATTGTTATTGTTATTATTATTATTATTATTATTATTATTATTATTATTTATTATTTATTTATTTATATAGCGCCAACTAATTCCGCAGTCCTTTACAATATTATGAAAGGGGGGGAATTTTACAATACATGAGACAATTACATAGTGACACAGGAACAATAGGTAGATGAGGACCCTGCTCAAACGAGCTTACAGTCTAGGTTAAGTCCTCCTCTAGTGGCTGTTTACCAGACAGCCACTAGAGGGACTTCCGGGTTCTTAGACGACTTTTAATCATCTAAATCACGCTGGACGTCCTCACATCCTGCATGAGGACCTCCAGCGTAGCCGGAAACCCCATAGGAAAGCATTGAATAATGATTCTAATGCGAGTGTGGGGAGGAGTGTGGGCGGAGCCTGACCCGGGGCCGAGGGACATCGGCGATGGATTCTGGTAAGTGACTAAAGGGGTTTTAACCCCTTCAGTGACATGAGATGGGGGGAGGAGGGGGGCACTCCAGGATTCCACAGTGCCAGGAAAACGGGTTTGTTTTCCTCGCACTAGAAAGTCCCTTTAAGAGCAGAATCTTTGTTTTGTGTCATTGTTTTTAATTTGAAATGTTGGCAGAGCCAAACTGAAAGCAGAGCAAATTTAGTTATTTTGGCCTAAAAATTTCAATTCCCTTAGATTTCACTTTGAATTACAAACAACTCAAACTTTAGACATAGAATGGTGGAAACTGCATTCGAGAACATACAAGAGCAAAGAGAAACTATAATACCAATATATAGTGCTTTGTAAATCCAATACTCCAGATTGCTATTTTTGTTAATGTTTTTTTATTTTTTTTGGTGTACTGGAAGAAAATATATTTTTGGTTTGTGTGTTTTTTGTTTTGTTTTTTTGGAAAAGAAGGTCCTTCATAGTTAAAATTTGCAACAACAGCGTCAATTCTACCATGCAACATTACTTGTTTGTAATCAGATGTGAAGTTTTTATCTCCTGCTCTGTAAGTTGAAATTTAATCACACACAGGGGGTCTAGAAAGCTATTACCAGAGCAATAGAAACAAAAATTCTATATTAAACAGAGTGTGCAATAAATGAAGTGTAAACATTAGATGACTTTACAGGAAATGTTTAGGAAGGCTATGCAAGTCACATGCAGGAAGGTGTGACTAGTACTGCATAGATAGTGATTTAACCCCTAAATGGCAGAGAATTGAGCGATGATGCTGCAGTGACATGATCTATACACCAAAACTGCTTCAATAAGCTAAAGTTGTTTTGGGGACTATAGTGTCCCTTTAAAGGGATACTATAGTCCCCAAAAGAACTTTAACTTATTGAAGCAGTTTTTGTTTATAGATCATGCCTCTGAAGTTTCACTGCTCAATCCACTGGGCGTTAAATCACTTTTGTTTCTGTTCATGCAGCCCTAGCCACATCTCCCATGGCTGTGACTGACACCGCCTGCATGAAAACAAAATGGTCCCATTTTAAATCAAATGTTACTTACTTTAAAAGTTTTTGTCTCCTGCTCTCTAAATAGAAATTTCATATTTAATGCTCCTGCAGGGCCTAACAAGCTGTTAAAAGAGCAGGAGATACGAAATTCTAAATTACACAGAATTTCCAATAAAGGAATTGTAAACATTAGATGACTCTTTACAGGAAGTCTTTAGAAAGGCTGGAAGGTGTGACTAGAACTGCATAAACAAAGTAATTTAACTCCTAAATGTGCAGCCCAGGTATGCGGAATACCAGGAAGCCAAAGTGGGATGGCAGGCCGGGATCCCAAAATCAAGATTGTCCCGCCACAAGCAGGATTTTTTGAAGGGCTCACCATTTAAGTTGTGAGTCATCAAAAATTCTAAGTTAATTTCAAGTGTTCGGCCAAGATAGCCGAACTGAAAAGATTGTGCAGTTGGACGATTGTTCCATTTTGTTCTTTAACACCTTAAGGACCAAACTTCTGGAATAAAAGGGAATCATGACATGTCATGTGTCCTTAAGGGGTTAAATAAGCTTGCTTGTCTTTCCAGCTGTTTTTGAATCATAGTTCCCCCCAATTCTAGGTACTTGATTTTTTTTTTTAAATGTGAAGAGAGTGGTAGCCCACTCCTGCTTTACTCGAATAATAAAGGCTTTTGTTTAAATAAAGCAAAGTATGTTATCCAGAGGATGGGTCATGCCGGGGTTAATGTAAATATTTGCTTGTCTCAACCATTGTAATTAGACAAAGCCATGGAAAAGTCATATGATTTCACATGGATTTTATTTCAGCACATTTTAAGAGTGATATTAATTTACTGCATGTCTTGTCTAAAAATAAATAATTAAAATAGACTGTCACGGTTGAGATGCCAGTGCATAAGGTAAACTTGTGGAAGTACCACACCCAAATGACAATTCATGTCACCTGGCAATGAAACCAGCACTGATGAAAACTCAGACCTGCCGATCTTCCAGGATGGAGGTGGGATGGGTTATGAACAGGTTCGCAGAGCTCTGTGAAGGTGGTGGGCTCAGGTCTAAAGAATGTGGCATAATAACAGCCTGCCCCCTAAATCAGACCATGTATGGAGCACTGCAGAGCTCTGTGTATTATCTATTTTGCCCAGTCCCCTCTTGTATTCTCAAATGTGTTGAACCGGATTTGTGCTGGGACATAACCCCAAAATGTGGGAATGTGCTGGCAAATTCAGGACTAGTGGCACCTATGAAAGCTGTGTACACAGCACTTGTCCATGCCCGATGAGCTCCTTTGGGTTATTTACTGTCAAGTAGCTGAATTGGGACCAATCTCCGTTACACTTCCAATTTGACTCTTTAACCTAAATTTTCAAGATCACTTTTAAATTCACTTTGAATTTCTTCTAATTCACACATTACTAATTAACCAAACTTTGTGCTTGACTACATATATAAAAATGCACGCTTATTTATTCACAAAGTGCTTAACTGCAGTGGATTTAAAACTAAATTGCAAAATTTAGACTAAAGCGAGCTGTGACTATATGAAATTGGACCCTTTATAAAGAGACCTGTATGTGCGGGGCATTTATATGCACTTGAAGAAGGCTTTGTATGTCGAAATGGTATTACACGACCAGTGTTTTTATTTTATAAAGTACTTGTCATTTCTACCATGGTATCTGGCTTGTATTTTTTTTTTTATATTTTAATATCTTTTTATATTTCTATACTGGTGGATATTTTGTATTCTACCATCGATCACCGTGTGAGCTTGAGAGGGGGACACGAGAGGGGGACACCAGATAATTTTACAATAGTTTTTTCCTTTATTTTGTTTTCTATGTTTTTCTACACTTACTCTTTAAATATAGGGTATTGTCCAATCTGTTTAAGTATTTTTTAGTTAATATTTTCACTGGCACTTGGCACACTTTGTTTATTGCGTTTGTACATTTGTATAATAACCCATGTATTCCGTCTCATTTGAGTTGTGTGGTTCAACACTATGTGGTAGGGGTTGCCCTTCATTTCTTATGTAGGTTTCCGAGTAGGGCCACCCAGAGAGACCGGGATGAACGGGTGTCCAAGTCTTCAGGGACCAGCTTTCTTATTTCATTGTATATCCCTTGTCAAGCAGCTATCGTTGCATTTGAAAATGATTTTGCATCTTATCCCTAGTGGAATGCTTGCAGTTCCCTTGTGCACACACTTCCGAATCTATATGCACACTAAATCTTTACTTGAACCTTTGGAACACTCGTGTCTAATATTATAATTGGTATGATGGCAGAAGGCAGTGATTTGAAGTGTAAGGAACCCTCGCTCCTTCAAGGAGCTGGGCTGAGATGAGGCAGAGCGTTAAAAGCTAGATAGTCGACTTGCTAGGCAACCAGGGAAGATGGTGAGAATTGGAATTATGTGATAAGACCATGTTTGATTTGTTAGTAGCATGCCAACAGCAACAGTCTTATCATGGCCAAGTATTTCAGCTGGAAAGAGAACAGTTGATTAAAACTCACATGTGTAAGAGATATTCTGTGATGAAGCACCATTCTAAGGGAACCTACATGCTCTGAATATAATCCTTGTATATTCCAAGGTGGAACTTTTGCTTACTATTATTCATTAGTGTGAATTGTCTGAAAGTGTCTTAAAATGAATTTCAAATGTCCGTACAAAAAATACCAATTGGAACAAACCTTCAGTCAGCCCATGTTTTTATTTATTTTTTTACCCTATAAATTTACGCTTGGGTAAACAAAAATAGCTGATGGTGTTTATTAATTGTCTTTTCATTATAACACACTCTTAACCAAGTCTTGTTCAGTTTAATCCAATAGGCACACACAGAAAAAGCTCAACTAGACACTTGAATAGCAAATACTTGGTTTAAAAGATACGTGCTATCAGAATAGCACTGGATACCTTGGCCATGTTGTCTTAACTGCACCACCACACATCGGAAGCTTGTACACTGCAACGAGATGTTGATCCACACAGATCTTTAGAGGTGTATCATGTCTCTGTGAGAATATGTCTCATATAAATTCCGATTTCTTTATGGTATGTGTATTCAGCAGTTTGCTGAACCTCCGCTCCTACCTATTTACCTACTTCATGTGGTTGATATGAGTGATCAATTGCAGTTAATAATATAAAATAATTTTTGAACCAAGAAAGGTACATTTTGCTTCCTGTGAGTTTAAATATGTTGTAGGGCAGGGAAAGGCAACATTTGGCAATCCAGATATTCTGAACTACATCTCTTATACTGCTCTTACAGCACAATGTTGGCAAATCATCAAGGGGGATGTAGTCCGCAACAGCTGGAGTGCCGAAGGCTGTCTACCTCTCTTGTATTGTGTACATGTCTTCATTCAACAGTTCAGATAGACTTATTATATTCATCTTTGAAGAACGGGGGTCTGTGATGACCTACAACCCTGAGGTTTGGTGAGGCTCTAAAATTCAGCATCTCGATAACAAATAAAGACAGTGACTATCACTACACGCAATATCAACATGTGATAAATTGACGTCATTCTCCTTATCCGATGTTGCAATATTGCAACTTTACTTCCCATAAAGAATAATTATTTTATTGTAGGACAGCCTTGTCCTCTTCCACCCCCGATCACCTCCATCCTATTACTGTCAGGAGAGAGGAAGTGCTCTGGATTTGCTGAAATGCCTTACCCGTGAGAGTTCATTCTTGTATCAAAAGAATATACTCAATAGGTGTTGGGCTGAACCTAAAAAATTTTTTTAACAAATTACTGAAAATCAAAAGCCCTGACCCCTAGATACTTTTATTTATTTTTTTTAAAATGTATTTATTTTTTTCTGAACTCCGTTAAACAATGTCTGTATAGAACAACAAAGTAAAGTCACTTCTTGAAAAATCCTTAATGCTCCAGTGATAACAGGTTGTTGACAATGCATATAATATAGTGTGTGTGACTAGATGTAAGAATGGTATCACAGTGTATTGGCTGTAACAATCGCCATGATTTTACACCAGCCAGTTTCAGCATATGTTACACCATTCATTTAATTTACAAGTGGGGCAAAATCAGAAACTCTGGTTAAAAAAAAAAAAAAAAGGGGGCGGGGGGGTTTATTTCCATAATCTAATCAATTTTATTTATTTATTTATTTTTACAGCAATAGAGCAATTACCTGCAGCTCTAAGGTTTCCCATAGTATCACATAATGTAAGGTAGAATAAACTTGGTGTTAACCTAAGGTATCCGGTAAAGTTAGATCTGGTAAACTAAGCTACAGCCTAGAGAATCCACCTGCAAGCAGCTCTCCATTGAGTCAATTCTCCGTAAGGTAAAAAGGAAATGTGGGGAAAAAAAACTAATATGTATTTATTTTAATTTCAAAAAAAGTTTTGTTTTTTTTTTTAAACTAAAAATACAAAAAAAAAACCAGACCATTATCTCATAAAACGTTTTTCTTTACACACGAAAAAATACAGATGGCATTACTCCCTGATTCTTAGAATGATTCACCCGGCTCAGAGATGGTGTGTCCTTTTGACTACAGAACACCGTATGGTTTGAAATATTCTGCCTGACCCACTTCCCCACATTCATATTGTGTTTCTTCATATGCTGATGCATACAGTGTTGGGTTTCATTCTTCATGGCTCTTTTGACTCTGTATGTGCATTGCATGTGAGATTGACACGGTGGGGCATACAAATAGCGTGACTCACAGCTAAATCACAGGGACGTTTTTATTGGATTGAGTGGGTATTTCTTTTTTTACAATTTCTACTCCGAATTCCTCATTGCATGTCTGTTTATGCAAAACTGATGATGCAATAAAATATTCTTAAAAAAACATACTATTCTTTTAATCTTTTTGAAGTTTTTTTTCCCTTCATTTAATTTGTTTTGTTTTTTTGTTTTTTTTCATGACCTTAAATCCATGATATAAAATACAAATTGATAAATAATTAGAATTCAATTTTAAACAAAAAGTTCAAGTGTATATAATAAAAATTTGTATTTGAATATTTTTTTTCTTTTGCAACATAATCATGGCTATTCTAAGAAAATATCGACCGTTCTAGTTGTGTAAATCTGCAATAAATGAAATAGCATGGATTTTTGCCCTCTTAAGCCTAAAAGAAAGTAACCCTTTTAATTTGCTTGCTACCTTTAAAACATTCCCCTCTGCCACACAGGCGGTGCCCTGCATTTTTTCCTTTAATTTCAAATCCATGTCTCTTTGTGTGTGTGTGTGTTAAAGGCAGGGACGTGCAAGCTGACACATGTTGGAGCACTTGTAATACAACTTGAGTTTTTCGTAATACATTTACCTCCCATTCACTTTTCTTACTATAAAATCATATTGTAAGTCTTTACTTGGATAGAAGTGATTGAAGACGTTAACGGCCCCTTGCAAATTATATATTTTTTTTAAAATAGAGAGGAAGAGAGCCCAGTGGGAATTCCTAGGACACACTTATAAGAGTTCTTCTCATGTGTTATAAAGTTTAAATAACACATGCATGTTATAACTGTCTACCTTTTTTATTTAATTTTTTTTTTTTTTAATGTAACCAATATGTTCTTCGGTTTTCAACTATTTGCATAGTGTTTCCTTAAGATGCCCAGACAAGTGAGATACTAAGTAATTCAAGATAAGGAAAAGAAAATGTGGAAGCAAATTTTTTAAACCTTTTTTTTTTTTTTTTTTTGAGCACGAGAATAATTTTAGTTAAATGAATGGGAACCTTCTAATGTCTGTCTCTGAAAGGAATGTGGTAAGTGGTGTTCTTTAAAAACAAGTTTGCCTTTAGTCCTTGACGTCAAGATTTTATCAATGCAAATCTTCTTAGTTTACAGACTTTTTTTTTTTTTGCTTGAGGGATGATTCTATACTGGATATGGTTTTAATATGTAAAGGATCCACCTACTGTCATTTCTCTAATACAGACCTGACCTAGATTCACCTTCATTGACATTTTAATTCCTGAAACCAACAGAGCTCCAGTCCCCTGTATCTTCCTATGAATTTCAGGGAAAAATGTGACTATAAGATTAAATTCCTTCCAGTTCTGCCAATTGTATTTTTCCCAAAGACAGAACGTTTTTCGGTACACCTGACATTTGGTGTGGATGTTGGTTCAGCTCTGTCAAAGACTGATTCAGGAACTTAATCAGACAAACAAGTCAAAAAGACTTGGAAGTGGGTCAATCAGTGGGCTGCAAAATTTATACCATTTGGTTCACAGATTCTGTGAGAAAAACAGTGCTAAATAGGAAAGCAGAGGAGCAGTAAAATAAAATGATATATTTACTCTGTAATCGGGGTATGTTTCTAATCAGAATTAGGGAATTTTGCAGACAGAACACTCGATCTGCACAAATTTTGTCCGATTTTCAGTTTGATCCAAAGCAAATCTCCAAGTGTAATACTCGTTTTTCACTGCAGTAAATTACATGGTCTTTATTCAAAGCAGAATCACAAGCATTATTATAGCATATTTTGAAAGAAAAAAACCAAAATGGTGTATTTTATGCTGGATACTATTGCATTGATTCTGCACTATTGGTGCATGGAGTGTCTCTTAAAGGGACACTATAGTCACCAGAACCACTACAGCTTAATGTAGTAGTTCTAGTGTCTACAGCATGTCCCTGAAGTCTAAGCACTGTAATTGCTGCCTTTTAGTGACACCACTAGTTGCAGTCAAGTCAAACGGCCACTAGAGGCGCTTCCTAGTTTAGATTGAATCTGTCGTGTAGTCTGGACCAGCCAAGGCAACACCAGTGCGGCGATTGAGAAAAGGTAAGCAAACACCTAAATTGGTAGTCCAGCACTGTAGTGTTCCTTTAAATAAAAACAGAAATTAATAGGTCATTCATTTAGCATTAAAGGAACACTATAGTCACCTAAATTACTATAGCTAAATAAAGCAGTTTTAGTGTATAGATCATTCCCCTGCAATTTCACTGCTCAATTCACTGTCATTTAGGAGTTAAATCACTTTGTTTCTGTTTATGCAGCCCTAGCTACACCTCCACTGGCTATGATTGACAGAGCCTGCATGACAAAAAAAAAACTGGTTTCCCTTTTTCATACAGATGTAATTTACCTTAAATAATTGTATCTCAATCTCTAAATTGAACTTTAATCACATACAGGAGGCTCTTGTAGGGTCTAGCAAGCTATTAACATAGCAGGGGATAAGAAAATATTAATTAAACAGAACTTGCAATAAAGAAAGCCTAAATAGGGCTCTCTTTACAGGAAGTGTTTATGGAAGGCTGTGCAAGTCACATGCAGGGAGGTGTGACTAGGGTTCATAAACAAAGGGATTTAACTCCTAAATGGCAGAGGATTGAGCAGTGAGGCTGCAGGGGCATGTTCCATACACCAAAACTGCTTCATTAAGCTAAAGTTGTTCAGGTGACTATAGTGTCCCTTTAACCACATTTGAATGTACTTGGATATATTTTTATTTAAAGGGTAGCTGTCGCTATCCAAAAATTGACAACATTTCCAAAACGTAGCATAATAAATAAATTGCAGTAATATGCCCCATGTGTGCTTTCGTTTGTTCATCCTATGTAATCCAGTAACTGCTACTTTCGTATGCTGGATTTAAATAAATAAGAGCACCAATTTGAAATGTTTATGCAAGATAGGTCATTATTTATTTTAACAAGATTACTGGTTATCAATAAGTAAACAGCAGGCACAAGTCTGCTAACAGACCTTTAGAAAATCACATTCTTTTCTCAGCACTGGTGACATGTTTGCCCAGGGCTAGGACATCCCACAGTGGTCTGTTACAATATAACTAGCTATAATTACAAGTGCTAACCTTGGCTTTGCAAAAACCACTCGGCTCCACAGAATGTATATAGGAAATAGTTTACAAATAGGAATGCTTAATGCTATTTTCTATATATTATTTCCCTTCTTTATTAACAGGAAATTCCAAGCAGTATAACTACTATATGGTCCTAGGTTTTCCCTAATGCCCCTGCCGCTCAATATTGGAAATGGACAAACCGTTCTAGAATGGTTTGATTTCTTACCAGGGGTCACCGGGTGGAACTAGGGGATATGGGGAGCATACTCCAGGTAAGATGGCATCCCATTCTAAAACGGTTTTACTACTTATAATGAGTGGGGGAGAGGGGTCTGGGCTCTACTGGCTCCATATCAACTACAGAGTAGCTATGGTGCTTTGAGTGTTCCATTAATGAAGCACTCTGTACTGTAATTCAGAAAAAAAAATCTGAGTAATTACTATGGAGTTGTGAAGTTTAGTTTGTACTTATGTATTGATATACTTTGCGAAGTCCAATTTGATCATAAGTGAATAGTGGTTCTCATCAGAAAGCAAATGAATGCATAAAAATGTGTCAATATTCTGTTTAATAACTACGACTGATGAAAAGAAGTACAAAATATATATGAGGCGTTGAGAATACACAAAACAAATCTCCAGGGTACCGAAAGGTGAATATGGGCAGGAAAACCAAGAGGCAGAAGCCCGACAAGCCTTGACCAGGCATGGAGCGGCTTGCCCCAAGATTGCCGACTACATGGTGGGCTTCACAGACTCCTCAGGGGAAAACCCGCTAGACGAGTTGGCTGTAAACTTACTTTCACAGGCCCCAATCCCTGATACCCCACGGAGCCCTGACTCCCAGCCTGTCACGATGGGGACTCTGAAAGACCTGCTCTCCAACCTGCAAAAGAATATACAAGCCAATGTGGCCTCCCTCCGCACAGACCTCTCTGGCCTCGTGGGCAGACTGAGCACCCTGGAAACGTTCTCAGACAGCCAAACACGGAGAATTGCCAATTTGGAGGCTGCAGTGCTAAACCGACAACAGCAGCTGGCTACGACCGAGCAAAGATTTGCAAATCTGGAGGACATGAGGTGACGAAAAAATCTCAAGATAAGGGGCATCCCAGATGACATATCGGTGGAACTCCTGCACCTGGCAAGGGGCTTACTAGCCGTACTCCTGACACCTAAACGTGAAGGTGAAGTCTGTCGCCCTTGAAGGTGTTCTCTGCATTCCCAAGCCTAAAAAAGCCCCTGACACCGCTCCAAGAGGCCTGGTCATACGCTTCCAAAATATGAGAGACAAGTCATCCATGACGGCTGCTCTTAAAGGGACTTCCCAGTTTGTATTTGAAGGCATGAACCTCTCATTTTATAATATCTCCAGTAGTACATTATCCTGGAGAAGATCACTGCAACCGTTCACCTCCCTACTCAGAGAACACACGACTCGATACAACTGGAAGCAACCTACACAGTTTAGGATATGACCGGCGCATGCGCCCTTCTGGGGACCCTCTGCCTCCCACAAGAATCTCTGCAACAAAAGAAACCCCCGGCTGCAACCGATAGATGGGATCTGAGGAACCACAGCGGGCTGAAGCAGACGCCAACGCAGCAGCAACCACCTGATGGCTCCCGCAACCTACCCTAAGCTAACAACTTAAAAGTTCAGGACTGAACATAGTTCACTATGTGTCCAGTGCTATCACCAGTCCAGTGCAGTTTTCTGTTTTGCCCATTAAAGGACGAAAACACACAGCGTGCCCACACTTAGTCTTTCGGTCAAATCCCCCCCCCCCACCTCCACCTACGACTTTCTAGAGATAAGACAAATTTTGAAGACAGTGAGGCATTAAACCCCAGGGAAAGCAGTAACCCCCTACACCTGGTGCCAAACATCATCCTCAAGAGATACCTGTCCTACAGGGGTCATCCCGAACCAAACAGGGTTGTTCTCATTTTATATCAACCTACCTTATATACAGTTGCAAGAAAAAGTATGTGAACCCTTTGGAATGATATGGATTTCTGCACAAATTGGTCATAAAATGCGATCTGATCATCTAAGTCTCAACAATAGACAATCGCAGTCTGCTTAAACTAATAACTAACAAAGAATGAAATGTTGCCATGTTTTTATTGAACACACCATGTAAACATTCACAGTGCAGGTGAAAAAAGTATGTGAACCCCTAGACTAATGACATCTCCAAGAGCTAATTGGAGTGAGATGTCAGCCAACTGGAGTCCAATCAATGAGATGAGATTGGAGGTGTTGGTTACAGCTGCCCTGCCCTATAAAAAACACACACCAGTTCTGGGTTTGCTTTTCACAAGAAGCATTGCCTGATGTGAATGATGCCTCGCACAAAAGAACTCTCAGAAGACCTACGATTAAGAATTGTTGACTTGCATAAAGCTGGAATGGGTTATAAAAGTATCTCCAAAAGCCTTGCTGTTCATCAGTCCACGGTAAGACAAATTGTCTATAAATGGAGTAAGTTCAGCACTGCTGCTACTCTCCCTAGGAGTGGCCGTCCTGTAAAGATAACTGCAAGAGCACAGCGCAGACTGCTTAATGAGGTGAAGAAGAGTGTCAGCTAAAGGCTTACAAAAGTCACTGGCAAATGCTAACATCTCTGTTAGTGAATCTACAATACGTAAAACTCTAAACAATAATGGATTTCATGGGAGGATACCACAGAGGAAGCCACTGCTGTCCAAACAAAACATTGCTGCATGTTTACAGTTTGCACAAGAGCACCTGGATGTTCCACAGCAGTACTGGCAAAATATTCTGTGGACAGATGCAACCAAAGTTGAGTTGTTTAGAAGAAACACACAACACTATGTGTGGCGAAAAAAAGACACAGCACACCAACATCAAAACCTCATCCCAATTGTGAAGTATGGTGGAAGGGGCATCATGGTTTGGGGCTGCTTTGCTGCGTCAGGGCCTGGACGGATTGCTATCATCGAAGGAAAAATTAATTCCCAAGTTTATCAAGACATTTTGCAGGAGAACTAAAGGCCAACTGTCTACCAGCTGAAGCGCAACAGAAGATGGGTGTTGCAACAGGACTATGACCCAAAGCATAGAAGTAAATCAACAACAGAATGGCTTAAGCAGAAGAAAATACGCCTTCTGAAGTGGCCCAGTCAGAGTCCTGACCTCAACCCGATTGAGATGCTGTGGCATGACCTCAAGAAAGCGATTCACACCAGACATCCCAAGAATATTGCTGAACTGAAACAGTTCTGTAAAGAGGAATGGTCAAGAATTACTCCTGACCGTTGTGCATGTCTGATCTGCAACTACAGGAAACATTTGGTTGAAGTTATTGCTGCCAAAGGAGGTTCAACCACTTATTAAATCCAAAGGTACACATACTTTTTTCCACCTGCATTGTGAATGTTTACATGGTGTGTTCAATAAAAACATGGCAACATTTCATTATTTGTGTGTTATTAGTTTAAGCCAGGGGTTCTCAATGTTAGTCCTCAGGACCCCCTACCAGTCCAGGGTTTAGGGATTACCTGGGTGTGTCTAAGGTGTTTAGAAAAAGAAAAAGAAAACACTTTAGAGTCTAAGGTGTTTTTTTCCCCCCCTTTTTCTAAACACCTGAGACACACCCAGGTAATCCCCAAATCCTGGACTGGTAGGGGGTCCTGAGGACTGGGTTGAGAACCCCTGGTTTAAGCAGACTGTGATTGTCTATTGTTGTGACTTAGATGATGATCAGATCACATTTTATGACCAATTTGTGCAGAAATCCATATCATTCCAAAGGGTTCACATACTTTTTCTTGCAACAGTATTCACCCCTGCTAATTGACATATAAGCACGCTAAAAGCGAGTGTATACCTCCTTACGAGTTTCGTGCTATACAAGCGCTGCATGCTCACCAGTTTATACCCAGCAGGTCCACTAGCTGGCGATCATAAGCGATTAGCCACATAGCCTCCTAAAACCAAAAACCCTCAGCTCCCTGGCTTTGTCATTTCTGTGTGTTGAATTATCTCATCATATGTTATATCGTTTCACAGTGTTTGTTGTACGATGCTTTCTCACAACAGTAAGTCTGAGACAAAAATAAAGAATAAAAAAATTAAAATCTCGGGAGCTCTGTACATATGTAACATTTGTTTAGTCCGGTAAAGTTGGTAATTAAAATGTTGTAATATTGGAAGCAATAAATTAATCAATTTACTATTCTTCTGTGACAACGCTATAGCTAATAGCCCATGCTTGCTGAATATTTTAATAAGATCCTATAACTTTAATTTACTTAGAATTAGACTAGTGGATTATCAACTAAACATTGAGAATAACCCATCTTATTCTAAGGATTGTTTGTTTTTCTTTAAATTTCTCCACTAAACCGTCATTTGTAACAACAATCTGTGAATCCATCTTTATCAGCCTCAAATAATACATTTGTTACCATGAACTCTGTGATGGATTATTTTTATTTTTATTTTTTTATAATATTGTAATTGAAATTCACTTTGGTTTTGAGTGCGGGTTTGCACCTTTGTTGAAATGTGTGTTGTTTTTTTTTTTTTTTTTTTAATTAAAACTGGATTAAATTTGGATTAAAAACTTGAAATGCCCAATTGTCATTAATGGAAAAACGGTTTCTTTGTGAATATCTGCATTACCTGCACCTGTTCTGCTTTGACCATAGAGACCAATAAAAATCGTATTAACAAAAAAAAAAAAGTGAAAAGCCTGTTGAGACTGACCCTGTACTCCAATAATTATCTATTGGTACACAAATAGAACTGTATTTTATTATTAATTCAGGGACCCAAAAACCTCATGAAATGAGGCAGATATATGTGACGTGGAACTCAAAATAACAAAAGACCGCATCAATTCCAATATATCACTTTAACACTTACTGCAAAACAGTATTAACTTCTATCCTAGATAGTACGGACCCAAGAAACTATAGACCGATTGCATTAATTAATGTTGATATGAAAATATACTCCGCCATTATTGCTGAGAGATTGAAAACTGTTATTACTAAACTTATTCATCCAGACCAAATAGGGTTTATCCCCGGAAGATGGGCATCAAATAACACCCGAAAGCTCATAGATATTATTGGTCTAGCTAAAGATCATAATGAGCCCCTCCTGGCACTGTCTTTGGACGCAGAAAAAGCATTCGACAGGGTCGGGTGGGGCTATTTAAGAGAACTCCTTAAGGCATATGGCTTTAGGGGTTGGATATATACCGCAATTATGGTATTGTACTCTGTTCCTTCGGCCAGAACTGTAGGTCCCAATATTACTTCGACTTGGTTCGATCTTAAAAACGGAACAAGACAGGGATGTCCCTTGTCACCGCTTCTCTACATCTTATCTCTTGAACCCCTCGCTCTTAATATTAGAAATAATCAGTCAATAAAGGGGGTTTCTATGAAACTTCAAGATATTAAGATTGCATTATATGCCGCTGATGCTTTGGTTACTCTTACATCTCCAGAAGATTCATTAGTAGCACTAATGGAAGAAATTGATAATTTTTCTAATATCTCTAACTTCAAGCTAAATGTTTCAAAATCTGCTGCTTTAACCATCAATTTATCCTTGACTCAGGTTGAAAGGTTATCTCAAAAATATCAGTTTATTTGGACTGATTTAGAAATTAATTATTTGGGTCTTAGTTTCCCTGCTAACGCCTCCCACATAATGGAGAGGAATGTTATGCAGTTAATGAAGGATATGAATCAAAACTTAAAAAAATGGAAAAACTTAGAAACATTATGGACAGGCAGAATTAATATTATAAATTCTTATATTTTACCAAAATGGTCGTATTTGTTCTCAATGGTTCCTCTTAAAATCCCTAAGGTGTGGTTACTAATGATTCAATCTGCCATTAATAAATTTATTTGGAAAAATAAAAAGCCTAGAATAAAAAAATATTTCTAAAAAATTGTCCCAGGGAGGGCTAAACTTTCCAAGTATTATTAATCTTTACTATGCCAATACTATACGACATATATATATATTCTACAAGAACCACTTTTATTCTGAACCTTGGTATAATCTGGAATCTGAAGCTTTACATGCATCTAGTCTCTATTCTTATATATGGTCAGATCCTGGGAAGCTCTTAAGGGATTTGCCTAATTGTTTAATATCGTTGGCTCATTCTTTGGAAACATGGGCTGAAATGAGGAAAATTTTGGGCTTAAGTTATTTAATTCCTAGAACATGTAAATTAAATATATTAGAAAATAATGTAGAGGATCTATCATTGAGACACTGGCCTAACAAAGATACATTAACTTTATTGGATATTATGCTGGGTGATAATATTCTACCATTTCAACAGATTGTGGATAGTCTCCATATACCATCTAAAGAATTATTTACATACTTTCGTATCAAACACTATATTCAGAAACATGTTATCCAATCTTCTTTTCCTTGGGCTAAAGAGTTGCAAACTCTATTTTCATTTCAAACTGTACCCAAGGTTATTTCGGTAGCTAATTTGCTTTTTAAAGGCTTAGATACCTTTCCCTACAAACTGGTTAAAATATGGGAAAATGAACTTAACTTAGTGATTTCCCCAAAGGACTGGTCTTCCTCTATAATCCTAGTAAATAAATCTGTCCATGGTCTAAACTTGACTGAGTGCCACTTTAAGTTACTTCACAGATGGTACTACACTCCGACAAGACTGGCTAAAATGTATACTTCTCAAGATCCTACTTGCTGGAGATGCGGTACCTATTCGGGTACATATATCCATACATGGTGGTTTTGCCCAGTAGTAAAACCACTATGGGCCTGGGCCTATAATATCTTCTCCGAAATATCCTTGAATGAGGTATCATTTAAAGATATAAATAAAAATCCAGCTTCGGCCCTCCTCCACCTGAACTGGCCTTTTAAATCAAGTAAACATATTTGTTTAGCTATCCACTGCTTTATTGCAGCTAATATTATTGTAGCTAGACAGTGGAAATCTTCTGATCCTTTTCAGAAAATTTCCCTAATTAATCAAATTAAATTCCAACTCACAATGGAAAATGATATGGTTAAAAATTGGTCAGTGGTCTCTAAAAAAAGAGACTGGTATTCAACTTGGCTAAAAAATTGTTCTCTACTATACGGTAATTCATAAATCTCTCAGGTGACGTGCTTATGGAAGATGTAATTATATTTGGTTAGCGGAATTTATCTTATCGATAACTTGTATCTAAATTTGCGTTTATTTCCACTGATACACCTCTCACTATTTTGCTACAGACTCTTGTTTGTTCCATATTAATGACTTCCTGTTCTTTGTTATGTATTTTTTTTTCTTTCTTTTTCCCGATTGACATATTTTAATGAAAGTATTCTCTTTACATAAAATGATTTATTTATATCAATCGGATGTATTTTGTATGATTGTATGTATGTATGTTTTCGAAAAAAAAAAAAAGATAGAAAAAAAAAAAAAAACTTCTATCCTACCCATTGGCTTTCACTAAGTGAATGTTCAAGGGGTATATTGGGATTAGTAATCAGATTTAGCATGGCTTTAATTCGGAATGCAGATCAGGCAGTCAGCCAGATTTGCAATAGGTACAATACATACAGATGTCCTCATAATGAAATTTAGAAGGGTGAGGCCATGTCTAGTTCCACTTCAGTTAGTCCTGCTAACACGTTTACTGTAAGTTCTAATTATCGTATAGATGGCTATATTCCCAGCCTCACCCTAAATCAAATGCTGTACTTGGCAATCGTCATTGTGTGGCAGCTGTCCTCTGCGGTTAAAAGAGCGTTGAGCCAGACAAGGCTTTCATGAAAGACCAGAGTAGAGAGCATGACATTTTTGATCACTCCTGACCATGTTCTACAAGGAGTTATAACCTTGTCACGAAGGACCTCCGCAAAAGAAAACTGCATTTTGTAGTGACAACTCTTAAGTTCTCGCCATGTTAAACTAAATAAAGGGGAAATATGGATATATTTTAAATACACATGGCTAGGATCACGTTACCAAGTCGACAAATTGGGTATTTACCCTGCGTCCAGTAGAGATAGGTGGACACCCAAGCTGTGTGAGACATAGAGACAAAATACAACCAAAGCTTAGCATTGAGGGCTGTGGAAAAATGTTTTTTTTTTGTGTATGAAGAGATCATAAAATGCTATTAAACAGGCCAAGGGAAATTTGCTAGATTTTGTTCTCGAGTAGAAAATCATAAATTATTGATTTCAGATATGAAAGTTTATATGTTGCTTATGATTTATTTTTGTTTGTTTCATAATGAATATCTGCATTTTTGTTTTTATTTTATACTTTATTCTGATGTCTAATAACCAGTCATACCAGATTGTTGCTTAAAGACAAAAGTTTCCATTACATCATTTTGCTTTGTTTGGAAATCAAGCAGTTTTTGTTTGCATGGTATGTTTTATGTATATATCTATGAATACATGAACTTCCTTACTGGAAAATTTTAACATCAGCGTGACACTACAGCATGTTTTTTATTATACAAAGTTAACAAGCTAATATTACAGTTTACCTTTATGCCCATTCCATAAATTGGTTTATAGGATAAAATCCGTCTTAACCTGCTTGATTGCTAATTAAATCATAAAGCACAATTTAATACTCACCCTGACACCTGTAGTGTGTTCTATTTAAACAGAATACTGAGGTAAGATTCCTGAGTTCAGAGAGTATTGGTATAAAAAAAAAAAAAAAATCATGGTGTTCACTAAAGTGTGAATTGTCTGTTATTCATTGAGAATTTAAAAATGTTTAGGTAACTATAGCCACTTTGCCAGTTTACAATGTGAAATTAACTTTAAAATGTGAAATTAACTTTGAATTCCTGGCAGCATATGCTGTAGCACAAGGTAGATCCCCAGATGTTTTATAACTACAGCTTCCATGATGCTTTGTCATTGTAAAGGCATGCAAAGCATCATGGGAGTTGTAGTTTTACAATATCTGAGGAGCTACATTTTGGACAGCCCTGCTGTAGCACATAACTTTGTGTTTTTTATTTGCTATATATTCTTTGTATTTGTATAAAACTGGGTTGTGAAATTTAGGCTAAAATATCCAAGATGTGACTGCAACCTTTGTCTTTTTAGAGACCACACCAACAGCATTAAATTATTCACTCTAAGCACCATAACAACTGTACATTGTTGCAGAGTTTATGGGGCAAAGAGTACCCTGCTTCTGCCTCCCTTTTTCAGAATGGATTTAGATGGCAGTGGTTTTAAATTTAAATGCGGAGGAAGTTTACTGACCCTTACATATTCACTTTCTAATGAAACCAACGTAGTAATGTAATTTAGTGAGTTAGGGAGTCACCATCTGATGTTACCCTCCACCCCCCTCCCACCCCCCCCACAATTTTTTACACTTGATGACCTTTTCACAGTTGTCAGTTCATTTTACACCTCGTCACATCTTGGAGCCTGGTTAAGATAAATTCGCTGTATGCACAATTTCACGAATGCGTTTACAGCATACAACTTAGTAGGTTATGTTTCTACTCAATGACAATGATTGTCATTGCAGGGATACAATTACAGAGCTCTGCACACAGACCACTTCATTGAGGTGAAGTGATAAGTGGTCTGGGTGCCAATAGTGTCCCTTTAACATACGGTTAAATACCCAATTAAAGGGACACCGAAGTCACGGTAATTGCTTAATCTCCTTGAAGGGTCTGAAGTCTCTTGGTGCTGTCGTTTCATTCGCTGTGAAACTGTTTTTAACGTTTTAATGCTAAACGAATCTCCAGCATCCCATCCATGCTACATGGACTAATGAGGAAGAAATAGGCAGCTGAGAGTGTCAAAGATCACTTTCAGCCTATCACAGTACTAATTGCTACAACTCCCTGATCACTCTCTGGTATATTCAACTACAGTACTACATTCGTACGTTACCACAGAGATAAGCTGCATCGGAACCTCACGTGGTTTGAGGAGCTTTGCTCGCAGGGCTCGGTGCTTTAAGAAGACCGATATCAATACTTTAGCAACACCTCCTGGTTGGGAATATTCCCATGAACAATAAGTTCCAATGACAGTGGGAAGAACTAATACGTAAATCCTTTTCGGCTACACAATGGGACAAAGTGCTAGTGTGGCAACACAAGAGCTCTATCAGCTCACAGTACCAGGAAACAAACTGCAAATTAATATCATTCTGGTACAGAACTCCTCCACAGGATATTTCATAGTGTGCTACCCACTTGCTGGAGTTGCCAGGCTGATAGAAACATGATGCGGCATATATGGTGGGAATGTCCAGAAATTGCCCCCTTTGGGACACGGTGAGGGACAATGTGACTCGGGGATTCAGTTGAGTGGTCCGGGGAGCTCGCTCTGCTACACGTCTTCAAAACCTATTTCGGTGTATAAGAAATCTATCCTACGCCACTTGCTTAATGCGGCTAAAGCCCTGATTCCTGTATTTTTGGAAAAAGATTGAGATTCCTCCTAAGGAGACTTGGCTGTGCAGGGTTGAGGATATACAGGCAGCTGAGGAGCTACATGCTTGCACAGGGCAAGTTCCAGACATGCGGAGGCCTGGCAACCATAGTTTGTTTATATGACCCGTGATCTGTGATGCTTGAACAGACAGGAGTCGCGGGGGGCTTGAGGTGGGTAGGGGGGGCTCGTTTGCCCAGGTATGGTAACCCTTCTTGTTTCTTTTCTCTTTATCTACTTACACACTTTCTCTTTACGCTGTCCTTTCTAGCAGGCCTCATTTTTATAAGTGGAGGGAGGGGTTGAACTCCCCACTTCGCACTAGCTCACTTACTGTATTAAGGGAAGCTCAGGTAGCCGCTAATGCTGGGGATTGCTCTACATATCACGGTAATATACTATCTTCCACTATCTGGCGGTTCTGGACCGTACGTTGGCGACTATCAGAGAGTTAACACAGTAATTGAACTCCTGTAAAATGTATACACTTGTATTTTTGATATGCTTGCATGTATAGCGGCCTGCGTGCCTATACAATTACGCAAATCTCAATAAAAAAATTTTTTTTTTGCAGGACTCCTTTGACAATGCAAAACAGGTTGACTAAGTCATGTGTGCCGGGGTTGAAACTACACCCATGCACACAATCACTAATATCTCTGTCAAGTGTGAATGCACCATGACCACTTCTAAAAGCAGATATGGTCATGGTGGAGTAACCCATTAATTTCTCTTCCTATCTGTATGTTTTATCTCTGCAGGGTGCCATATGCAACGCACAAAGCTTCTAACAATTCTAGAAAGGGAGCTACGTTGTAAGCGCTCAGTTGCATAAAGAGGTGTTATGTTGTACATTTAATTTTGTGCTTTTTACAACTCATAAATACTTATCCTCTAACATAGTAAAAAAAACTATTTAAACACTGTGTTAATAATCCTGGGATGTGACCGTACCCCTTTTACAATTCCTAATATACTTGTCCTAGGTGTATTTTAACTTCATCCTCAACTAGAATGTTGTTTCCATCAAAATAATCTACCAGATCATTGTGGAGAAGTTTTTACCAGGAAACATATTTTATATAAATCCTCAAACCTTTTATTTTACCACTGGTGAATGATCTAGGTCAGGGGTAGGCAACCTTTTAGCAGCACTGTGCCGATATAGGATTGTGATGTCCCGTAGCATGCCGATCCTATATATATATTTATTTTTTTAAATTGAGGTGTGTATGCTGCCGTATTCTGCTTGTTTTATTTTTACTGTAATTGCTTTGTATCATTGTATTTGTGCGTATATGAGCTATTATATTGTATATGTTCATTAGTAGTTTATGGTATCGTGTATGATACATATGAATGTGGGCTGTGTATGGGGGCTGCTTGTGGAATTGTGTGTGGATGGATATGTCACATTGTGTGTTTGGTAGTGGGTGGGGGCTGTTTGGGGTATTGCATGTGAGAGGTTGCATGTGGGATTGTGTGCATGTATGTGGGTTGTTAGTGGTTTTGCGTTTGTGGGGATTGTGTGTATGCTTGTGTCTGGGCTGTTATTCTGCATTTCTGTGTATATCTAGCAGTGTGGGTGGCTTCCATGGTTCCAGTGGGGACCAGGCTGGCCAGGTACAGGTCAAGGACAGGAGCTGAAACACCAGCTGCGGGCTGCTCTTCTACAGTGTGGATTCCCATTCACAAGTGCTGGGAGGAGGTGATCTGAGATCACTTCCTCTATGTGCTGCAATGCATAAATTGAGGATTGTCCTTCACCACCTCTTTGTATTAGCAGATATCTGAAGTTTTACTGGGACTCCTGATAGGACAGAGCCTGTTTGGCTCTAGCAGCCTTGAGTGCCGTGCGAAGGCACCTCGAGTACCGTGCATGGCACTAGTGCCATAGGTTGCCTACCCCTGATCTAGGTATTATATATGT
Source organism: Pelobates cultripes (assembly GCA_933207985.1). Lineage (NCBI taxonomy): Eukaryota > Metazoa > Chordata > Amphibia > Anura > Pelobatidae > Pelobates > Pelobates cultripes. The sequence continues at coordinate 275,593,384 of OW240916.1, forward strand.
AAAATGAAAGATTGCTTGAGAATCACGAGAAATCTAGTTTTCTCCAATTCAATCAACAAAAACATTTCATTTATATTTTGCAATTTCCTCCCATTTAAAATGTGAGAACTCTTTAGCAATAAACATTGTCCAAGAAGTAACATTCAAGTAACACTTGATATGGAAATCGAAACACACTGTACACCGTTAACAAATGTGATATGCAAATCTGACAAGTTTGGATTAATGTACTGTGGTGTTTTCAATTTATCCAAGCATCAAATTTGTCTATTGTGTCTGATTGATTCAGAAAATGTCTGATATTTATTAAACAGAAGGTTTTAAGGCAAAGCAATAAGACGAGTTTTGTGGGAGTATCGTTAATTACCAATCAAATATTCACAACGATTAACTAACGGTTAAAGCATGTACCAAATGATGGCTCTAACACTTAATAGGGAGATGTATAGGAATAGGTGTGATCTTACAAGCTGGTGTTAATGTTGGCATCAAATTTCAATTTAGATTTAGTCGGTCTTTTGTCTAAAAAGACATTTCAGTTTTAGTCTTATTTTAGTCATCTGAATTGTTTTAGTCGACTAAATCTCCAGTAGATTTTAGTCAACACAACTAAAATCTATTGGGTTTAGTTAAAGCCTCTATCTGTCTCTTTTGCCCCTTCCCCCAGCCCCTGTTCATTGTTAATTCTGACCGCAAACCTGAATTTAGTTTGTCATAGTCTTTTGACTAAAATGCCATTTTAGTCACCTATATTGTTTTGCTTTATTCTAGTTTTAGTTGACCAAATCTCAAAAATTCTAATCTTGACTAAAATTGTTAGTCGACAAAATTAACACTGCTTACAAGAGTAGTGGGGCTGTAGAAATGTGGTCTTTCAAGAAGAGTGGGAAGCAAAGAGAGGTCATATAAAAGACACTGGTGACGTAATTGCAATGTACAAGGTTGCTAGTCTTGTGATTCAGCTAAACCGAGACTAACCCTTTCATGTAACTATATATCACTACAGGTCTGTCTGTTTTCTCCTGGCTGTCTGCAGCTCAGCTATAGATTGAATGATGTGCCTTCATTGAGAGCAGAGCCAATCCGCCACATAGGCTAAACATTACAGCTCACAGATAGGGGATATGCTAAGCACCAAAACAAATTTAGCTGAATAAAGTGGTTTTGATGTATAGTTCATACTGCAGTCTTGCTGCTCAATTATCTGCCATTTTGGATTTAAAGGAATACTGTAACATGACTGCTTTATGGGGATTTCCATATGAAGATCAGTGTGATCGTGTTAGATCAACAGAAGCGACCCTAAAGAACCAGGTTAATGTGTGGGATGTAGGAGTGTATCGTGTAACTTCAGAGTCTTCACACTCCTACATACTGCACGTTTCTTTGAGTTTTTTTGTTGTGGTTCTCTGTGATACTTACACATTTGGCACAGTATGTTTTTTGTTTTTTTTGCTGTGGAACTCTGCTATACAGTTGTACCATGCCTCCCAACTGTCCAGATTTCATTGGGGCAGTCCCGATTTTCAGGTCCTGTCCTGCCTTTGTTCCCTGGTGTCTCCAAAAATCATTGTACAAGCGCTTCATAAAACTCCTTCAGAGACTTTCCATGTCTTTGGGGACAGAGCTAGTAAAACAATCTCGTGACTTAGTCCGTCCTTTTTACCTCCCGCCGTTTCTTATGTCTGAGTTGGGAGATTTGTTATACTCACATTCTAGTTTTCTAACAACTTCAGTTGGAAAAATAGCAATGTGATTTGACTAAAAGGGGGACTGTATCTTCTAAAGTGAACTTAACACGTTTGGTGAATGTTTTTTGTCTCGCTTACTTTTAGCACTTGGTTTATGATGCAATATCAACCCCAGGCTTGGTAGTGTTTATGCAAAGTTTTATGACCTTTGTGGTGCTTCTTGGATGTTCTCGTATTATGAGCTGACCAATCGGGTTTACTGCTTCGGTTCTAAATGTCAAAACATGACTGTTACAACACACATTGTCCCTTTTTGTTTACTTTTTAAAAAAAATTTCAGTCTACTCAGTGTAATTAATATGCCAGCTACTACAAACAGTATCACATAATTTCTGTTTTAACTGTTGCAGAAATCGCAAACGCAAAGAAAACAAATGTTTCTACTAATGAGTTTAAACCTGATAATTTCACATAATTTAAAAATAGACTTTGTATGGATTATATAACTTTAAAATGATCAGCATCCTCAGTGGGAATATTTACTAATGCGAAAAAATAAGCAGAAAATGGCGTGTCTAGTTTAAATGATTTCTACTTGTACACTCCAAATACACAAAACACTTCAGCTTGCTTGTGTCTGGAGTCTGTCATATTTGTGACGATTTCAATAGAAATCCACTTCTTTTACCTCTGTTAACTCCACAGAGATAATAGAACCGCCAGACGCGCCTGCCTCCTCCGCTTCTCAATGAGCTGCCTCTAGTGTATACTCGGCACAGATTGAAAGTCTGTGCCTGGGAAAGAGAGGTAGTCTTGCAGGTGTGCATTTTTTCCCCCCTCTCATTTTACCCACAAAGAAAACATGTAGTAAATGTGTAGTTTATTTGGGGATATCTACCAATTTAAAGTGATTTTTTTTTTTTTTAAACAAATTTGCCATTGTAAATATTTTTGGGTAATTCTCGAAGTAGGCAAACTTTGCCAGTGTTTTCATGTTTCATTCCTGGCATTCTTACCTGTCAACTGAAGAGGGCAATCAGTATCCGTGACTGCAAAAAAAATTATTAAAATTATGCATTCCATATTGCTATGTCAGCGGTGATATAGATCCAATTTGATCTTTATATTCAAGGGAACCCAAATTGTTTTCAAACGCACTTGGAGGAGCGTGAATTCAGAAACCAGACGTGTGTTATCTATCAAAATAAGCTTCTGTCATTTATCAGTATGTGCTTTTATACATTAAAAAAGTGTGTGCTTATGTGCAAATACTCATAGTACAGTAGTAGGAAGGGGGTGAAAGGAGTACAGATAAGATATAGGGATGAACATCATATACATATAACAGATAAGTTCCGAGAGAGAGAAAGAACAGACTGATTTAGGAGAGACAGCTCAGGTGGGGGCTCTCTGCTCCCGGAACTAGACAGATATGGTCTTAAGTGTCATATTAAGCATTTCCTGAGTCCAAGTTAGCCAATTTAAATATAGGCTATCTAATATGACACCTATACGCTTGAACCTTGGAATCAAAGTCAATTCTTTCACAGCGGTTATGTAGTTGGTATGTTGGACATATGTCCTATAAATCTGTGTTATCAATCTAGTTCCACCTCTATTTAAAGTCATTTTGGAGTATAGAACCTAATGCATAGATCAAAATATTTAACATTTCTTTTACAGTTGAGTGAATGCATTATTTATAAATCCCATCTAATATTCTTTTCTTCTCCATGTTTTGAGGAGTGTAAGCCTCCCTCTTTGCCTTGAAGGATAGGCAATTGTTCTGAAGATATTTTTTTTGTTTTTTTTTTTTTTGTTCAAGTATTTTGAATAGTTCCATTATATGGTTCCATTCTAGGAAATCTCTCCTGTTACAGCTGTTGTTATATTTCTGCTACATCATTGATGAAGTGTAATATTCCAATGGCTGGCTTCGTGGTCAGAATTGCGAGAGAATGGAGAACTTGTCACCGCTTATAGATTAAAGTGAAAAATGTGTGGCTTGGAGCAAAGTGCTTTTGAAATAAGCACATAACATGACCCCCACAACTTTACAATCCAACTCCTGTATCTTTTTCAAAGTTTAGAATCTCGTTCTTAGTGAACCTGTCATGACACTTTGCACTTGAACAGCTCCCAATGTGCTGAATAAATAATTTATAATAATGATAAATTAAATATTTTGTCATTTGGGTGGTGTTAAATTAGTACTTACTTGCCCCCTTTAGTTCCAGTCCTGCTACCCCAGAGTTTCTGGGATACAGTGCTCTAACTTCCAACATACATTTCTGCCCACTCTCTGTTTCAATTGGCCCTTCTTAGGGACATTTCTCCCAAGCAGGGCAGTCTTCATTAAAAATGCTGAGATTCTAGCTTCACTCCTAGCACTTCAGCCAAGACCTTGGTGTGCAGGCAGCACACTGATCTAATGCCAAAGTTTAATTGACAGGGCCCCACTTTCTTTTTATTTATTTTTTATTCCATGTTCTAATACATCATACAATAGTATGTATGTGTGTGTATGTGTGTGTGTGTGTGTGTGTGTGTGTGTGTATATATATAATTTTGTTGGAAAAAGTAAAAAAAAAAAAAAAAAAGGTTAAAGAGAATATAACCAGCACCACAATTGAACCATAATGAGCATTGTTAAAAGGCTCATTATGGTTTTTAGATATAAGGGTGCACAATGTTTAACTGCACTTAATTGCCTCCGTATTAGCAAAGGTTATCTTTCTTTTACTAACTACTTCTGATGTGGACCTTCTCTAAAGCCATAACAATGAGTTTGACATTATTATGTAATCCCATAAAGTATAGGCTATATTTATGCAGTATAGTTATGTTCTCTCTTTGAACCAATCATTAAGTGTAGTTACCAATAAGACGTTGGCCATGTGGGCTGCAAATGAGGAGCAATAGCTGACCAAAAAAAGAGGTATGAAAATATAATTGGGCATTTTGGAGATGAATACATGATTTAATATCCAGAACTGACTTATGTAGTAGATGTGTAGACACACAGATCTACGTGTCTATTATTAGCAGGCGTTGTTGGAATCTAGGTCTGTGAACAATGCATGTTCTTTTCAGCTGTGTGACTGAGAATAACTTTCAAATAATAAATCGTTGTACATATTTGCAGTGCACGAGGTCTGAATACTCATATAATTAATAAGTCAGTCCTTGTTTGTTTGTTTTTTGCTCTCATTTCTCGCATATAGCTGTTTTTCTTTCCATGACGCAGTCCGAGGTTCATTTCACCACACCCATAGCTGGAGTCATCATCCTGTGTTCCTCAGCTCATTTTTCTAACAATTGCTGTCCTTTTAACTTAAGTGATCAAGGCAGTTTTAGTTGCGTGATCTGTTTTGTTAGATGTAAACAAAGCATGTGTTTAGTTGTTTTTGTGACCATTCTTGTTAATAGAATAATAGCATGTCTTATTCAATAAAAATGGTCTCCATTTCCTGAATCGTTTAGATAAATTCATGAGATTTTATGTGGCCTAGTAATTAAAAGGTTACAAATGGGTATATACAATAACTGAAAGACCTTATTTTCCAGAGAGCAAAAGTGGACCTTTGATGAGTAACATTAATAATTACAATTATTCTGAAAGATGTATGTCGCCATGGGTTCCTGGAGGAGCCTGCTCGTCAGCCTCCTACCTCAGGACTATGGCCCCTGCAATAGACGGTGGCTAATATACTTTAAATACTCTCTATTCGTGCAATTAGGATTATATGATTGGTTTGGTTTCCGAACCAAACAGCCGCACGAACCAGAGACCACCTGGGAGCTTGTTAAGTCCGATTGATACTTTGTAGCAATTTCAACTGCAGTGTTCGTCTGGGTGGCCGCATTTCGTATGAATGACAACTAGGTGGAGGCCATCTTGTTCCCGCAAACGCAGGCAGCGGTGTTTTGGGCATGAATCTCATGGAACTAAAATCGGACACAAACTCCCGAACACCGCTGGACTGCCATCATCGCCTGTTTTTGGTTATACCCCACTTAAAAAGGCACTGTTCGGTGGAAACATTCCCACAAACAAGGGGAACAGGCTACACAAGTGATTTAAGTATTCCGTTCGTTGTTTTATGTACTTTTGTGCTCTCGAAAAGAGACTAGATCCAGGAGTTTGGTCCTGGGTTGGAAGGAACGGCGAGACCCAAGCCAAGCTACGGTGTCCAAGGGTCTACAGTGCTGATGGTGTCTGGTGGAGTGCTTGAAGTACTTGGTGAGCACTTGGAAAAAGCGATTGGTGGAGGTACTCAGTTGGGGTGCCAGGCGGTCCTCCACAGGTCTATTCTAGTGTTAACAATGTTCTAGAAATGACTTAGAAAAAGAAATCCATAACTAGTGACATCGAAGACTAGAATGATAGCATTGGAAAGTTTTGACTCCCTCTAGTTTTATACTGTGTGGCAGTGTCCACACGTTCCTTTTTCTCTCCTTTCCCAGTGTAACCTGTCCAAACCCTTATATTCACGCACAACTGCGCTTCTACTGGCAACCCTACAACCTTAAACCTCTCTTTTATTCTTCTTTCTACTTTATTATATATATTGTGTTATCCTCCAAGGTAACCAAACCTTTTTAAGATTACAGTTTGAATAGGACTGACCATTTCTACTTGAGTAACAACAATTTTAGACTTTTGTTAATGTTCACGATACTATCTGTAATGCAGACTAGAACCATTTCCTTAAAGTCTGTTAGATTGTTTACCTTATTTTTATCCATCCTGACCTTTTCATAACTCATACTGAAGTCACAATATTGCTTCATTTTTAAAGTGTCTAGCAATGTGTGATTAGGAGAATTAATAGTTCTAATAGACATTTGCCAGAAATTATTGCTCGCGTAAAATTAAGGACTTGGTATCCTTTACTTACTGGAAGGGTTTATGTCAACAAGTCTCATGCGCAAAGGTCACGAAGGGATTGACTTTGCCATAATAACTTTGAACAAGGTGTTGACTTTGCCATAGATAAGTCAATTCAGGGCATCTTGTCATGTCTCAATACAATAACAGATCTTGTGCTCTCTGCAATGATCAATTCACCTTACAAATGTGATTAATGCTTGTATCATTAGGACTATCTGCCTAGATGTGTGTGTGTGACAACTTGTCCCATGAGATGCTTGGGTAGTTTTTTTCTTTCTAAAGAGTAATACATGTTCACACACCCACAAATTAATTATTCTCATACTGGAATCCCATTAACAATGGAGTTTCTCTGCATCTTCTCAATAATATTCGCTAATTGTGGTTTTACAAGGGAAACATTCTTAGAGGCTGCAATTCTTTGACAAAGCAGGTTCTCCTTATCTTCTCACAGAAGGTCAGAATGATCTGCATGAATGATATGGCTGTCAGCTCCCATGTGTAGATCCTGAAATTCCTCAACATGTACAATATAACAGTGTATTAGATTGTAAGCTTGTTTGGACAGGGCAATCTTCATCTGTTTCCCTATGTCATACACGTTTTGTTAAAATCAAATATCTTTGTTTCCTATTGCACAATGCTGCTTAATATATAAATAATTGTAATTTGCAATAAAAGTCCTGAAATTCAAGCCATCATTAGGATAGTGGGAAGTCAATAACAAAAAATAAAAAAAGTGTCCTCTTTTTCACCCTCCACTTCCCCCCCTTTAGAATAAACCTCAGGTTTTTAAACATGAGCCTCGTGGAATAGGCAGGCCTTTTAGACAGAAGTTTGGCAGTAGAGGATTACATGATTGAGAAGCTGTGTAAAATATTTAATGTATCTCACGCAGTTTGTGTGAATGTTTCATTAGATCTGTGTAGCAATGTGTTAGCCTCTGGTCTCTCCTGGACTTGTTAATAATTTAAGCAGAGTAGCGGTGTCTCAGCATTCTGAATAATTAATATTCTGCTAGGTTAGTGTACATATGCTGCAGAGCTTTGTACTATAGGAACCGTAAGAAGGGAAAATTGATTCGTATGGCCCAGTGGAGTGTTTTTAATAATATTCTGCAATTTGCATGTATGTGCTCTTACACATTACTTTTTATTCCATCTTTTCGGAAATGACAACACAGAACAATGATCTTATTAGTCAGGCATGTGTCGTGTGTTTAGACTTCCTCAAAGTATGGGTTAAAATTAATTCCCATGGACAGCTGGGAGATAATAGAATTTTTTTGACAGTAGGAACTCTCTTAATTAAGTGCTAATTTGATTGTGGATAATTAATTACAGCGTCACTTGTTCAGAAATGTATTAATTTCTATTCTATTTGATTAGATATTTATAGCAATATGTAGGTGCCAGTGGTGTGCCTTACACAATGATTGGCCATGTGCTGGTCATATTTCAGCATTTCCTAAACCTTGCTGCCACAGAGTACTAGAGTCTACCAGGGAGAATCTTTAAACGACTAGGGTAACATGCAGAGTTGATCTTCTGGACAACTTAACGAGCAAGAGTGGGGAGTCTCACATTTGGCTCACTCCAAACCCCTAAAACATTTTCATTTCCTGAAGTGCCCTAGGGTTTAACATTGTGCCCTTTCTTTCTTAAATTATAATTATGAAGTTTCTAGGTTGCATCCTCTCCGCTCTGAATCAGGCAGCCAGGTGCTGTATATTTGACCTACCTGTATAAGAAGCATTGGATTGCCCAGGATATTATCAGAACTGATGATCCCCCTCAGAGTTAGAAACTGTTGCGAAGGATCCTGTTGACACTGCATTACAGCAGTCACAGGTTCATTTATTTATTTTTTTTACAGAAAATGGGGGCCCAGTACACTTTACAATACTCCAGCATTTTAAATAAATGTAGCAAGTCTTAGTAGCACGTCTAAATTCAATTTAATTAGAGTGGTGGTGGGTTGTCAGCCACTAAACATACCTTATTCCTGACTTTTAGAATGAATTATGATGAATGGTGACAATTGTGATTCAGCTAACTCTACAATTCAATTACTCTATGCACTCTCTGATGGTTTCCCATCCTATACTAGATAATGGTCTTGGGGTCCTATAAACTTTGCTGGATAACGCTAAGGTCATCTTGGCAGTAGAAGGGTTGCCTGTTATCTACCACTACTGTAGCGGTGATCCTGGTAGGAGGACAGGAATGCCACTCTTGGTGTTTTGCTTATCAATTAAATGTAGTGAAGGATATACATTGAAAAGAGCGTAAATTAAGGGATAAAAGTAAATATACAATGGTCAAGCGCAATATAATCACTTAGGATGGGGAAAAAAATAGTGGTTCCTTTTTTTTTTATTTTTTTTTTAATAGTCTTTCTTTTTTTAATAACAATGTATTATTTTCTAAATATGTATCAAACACACTGGATTTGACAGATGCCTTTATCTTGGCTGTATTTTTATTTTACGTTCCATGGTAAACCTCTGCAGAGGATAAAGTCATGGTTACCTTTTGAAGATGATAATCCCTTGGATTGCACTAACATGCAAGGCAGAATTTCAAATTAATTGGGCAGTTTACTAAAAATAAAATGCAGATTATGTTCCGTTGCTTTCCGAGTATCTTGGCAGCACACTGACAGCCAACAAATGATTTAAAGGAACACTGTAGTGTCAGTAATACAAACGTATTCGTGACACTATGGCGCTGGAATGCAGCATTAGATCCCCTCGCTCAGGAGATTGAGGGTGATTTTTCTCACCTCTTCTCCCATGCTGTGCATGTGTTGCTGCGGCTGGCCCATGCAGATCGTGCTGCACACGGATACAGAAAGCACCTCTTGTGGTCGTTTGAGTGACTGCCACTAGAAGTGTAACTAGCCAGAAAGGTAAAAGCCAGATTTAACATTGAAAGGACATTGAAGGACAGACTATAGACACCAGAACAACTACATTAAGCTGTAGTTTAATGTCCATTTAAATGAAATAAATTTAAGATGGTAAAGAAAATATATATTTTTTTCATTTGTTTATTTTCCCCATTTTTAGTAAGTCTTGCCCTTGGGACATCTGTGAAATAGTGCATGATTAGTAGATTTGTGCTTAACTTTGTGTTTTGATAATTCATTTGGGAAAAGAACAAACACATTGCTCATGGTATTGATTCAATCCTGTACTTCTCTATGAGCAACACTGCGGACATAAAGTGCATGCGCGGCAATTGCCACTCTAAGCCAATCAGATGTTTCTCCTTGAATATATGTGAATCAGCGTTTGACATGAATGCTTTTTTTTTAAAGGTCCTCATAAGGAAGTGCCTGCAGCGGCTGTTAGCATGACAGCTGCTACAGGTGTGGTTTCAGACAAATATAAACTGAAATGTTAATGTTTTAGATTGTCCAAAAAAATACTTTGTCGATATACCAACAAATCTTCATTAATATCGAGTCCTTAGTGTGCCATTAACTAGCCATTATAACACATTTGTTTACCATGTGCCCTTTAAAAATGATGTACGTAGGGCCTGTATGTCAGACCTGTGTGTAGCCAATCCTGCCTTGAGGTAACTGCAAACTGCAAATCTTTGACCATTTCATACACTGAAATTGATTTCTACTTTTAATTTTAACGACTTTGTCAAAAAGTATTTAAAAAAAAAATAAAAAAGTGTATAAGTTCAGCATTCAGAATAAGCCTTTTCATTACACATTGTTGATGTCTCAAACAAATTGTTCATTGTTCTTTTTAACCTCAGCCTCTTAAATGCCTATAATAATTTAAAAGAGATTACAGGTTGGAATGTAATAATGATGTTTAAATCATTGCTGTCTGTGTAATTTATTGTAGTTTATGCAATCTTATATTTATTTTATTTCTTTTTGGGAAATATGATTGACAGATCTGTATTCTTCTTTGTCTCCAGAATAGTTTCCTACACTCCATCCCACCCCCCCTCCGCACTCCAAATCCCTTGACTTTTACAGAATAATTAACTTTGCCGTGTATAAGACTTTTTTTTTCTTAGTAGTACTTATTGACTCTCTTTATTATTATTTTTTTATTTATTACTGGCTTTATCAAGACATTTCCATATTACTAGTTTGAACAGTTACTTACAATAGATTTATAAGGTTTCCAATATAAATGACTGAAGTTAATATTTAATCTGCTAAATTATTTACTCAAGGCTCAGTCTTTTCATCTTTTGAATAGTCTTCCCTAACAATGGCTGAAAGGCCGTGCGGTCAGCCATTGTTCACCTTCACTCAAGGCTTTTTATACTTCATGTTTAGGAAAGCATGAAGTTTAGTGGCTTTTTAATATATCCATCATACTAATGTCTTACAAAATTATACATTTTGTCAGCAGACCATGTAACATGGACACACAAATATAAAATGTGAAGTTATTTTAATTATGTAAAAATATTTAAAAACTACGCAGTCATCGGCCAGATCAAAGCGCAAGAAAAAGGTTGATTTAAAAAAAAAAAAAAAAATTTCAGCCCAATTTTAGAATTTGAAGCATGCAAAGCTCCTTGTTTTTAATGCAACACCTCTGGGTCAGTCCAGCCACCATAACGTCTACGTCTCTGGCTGCCATATAGGCCAGGAATGCTTTCCTTGGTAGCCGGTGACTGGCTGAATCCATCAGCTGGCTCTCCTCCCAGCAAAAGCTTCCTCAAACTGCGGTAAAAGTTGGGGGCAGCAATGTCGGGTGCTGGAGGGCCAACTCCTGCCATGAGCTGAATTTTGTATGGGGTGAGCGCTTTTCTTAAGGAGGGACTTGACCGTAAAGGCAGCATTGAGACTTGCAAGTGCCAGTGCTGCCTTAGATTAGTTGGCGTTACAGTCCCGGGTGGCAGCTATTTCAGCTGCTATCGTTAAAATGGTGGCAGATGCCATTCATGAAGAGTATATATAACTTGATTTACATTTATTTTATAATTAAGATCTGATCTGATCTAGATCTGAATAAAACTGCAGAAATAGAAGGAATGCATGTTTGGCCTTGTTTAAATCCTCTTAATCTAACCATATGAACATCTTTATCTATAAGCTAAATCTTAGAGTCACTATAGTCACCGAAACCATGTTGCCTTAAAGGGACACTATAGGCACCCAGACCAATTCAGCTAATTGAAGTGGTCTGGGTACAGTGTCTCTATTGCACATAGACTGCAATGGTAAACATTGCCGTTCTAGAGAAACAACACCAAGTCTGCCTCCAGTGGCTGTCTACTAGAGGTTGCTGCGCATTAGCGCCTGCTTGTTGTGGGATGTCAGAAGAGGCGGAGCAGCGTTAGTCACACCTCCCTACAAGTAACGTGCACAGCTTTTGTAAACCCTTCCTGTAAAATGTTTTACACTTCCTTTATTGCAAATTTTGTTTAATTTAGATTTGCGTATCTCCTGTAGTGTTAATGGCTTGCTAGACCTTGCAGGAGCCTCCTGTGTGTGATTGAAATTAAATTTACAGAGCAGGAGATTAAAATGTCTATAGCAAATTAACATGTGATAGAAAATAAAACCATTTTTGCATGCAGGCTGCGTCAGTCACAGCCAAGGGAAGTATGGCTAGGGTTGCACAAACAAAAACAAAATTGATTTAACTCCTAAATAGCAAATAACTGAGCAGTTCAGAGGGTTGTTTTATACACTAAAACTTCTTCATTAAGCTAAAGTTGTTTTGGTTACTATAGTACCCATTTAAGTAAAGTTTACATGGCAATTTTCTCTGGGTGAACACCCCAATGAAATGTGCAGAATACACCTTTGATGCACAATAAATTAATTCGAATCAGATGGGAGGGAAGCTAGACCTTTATTATATTTATCTGGTTAGATCTGCACATCTACCACGTTAATTTATGATCGCTTTGCACATTTTTTCTCTATACTAATGTGTCACCGTTTTAGTATACCTACGTGGCAGGCTGTAAACACAGTCACGCCGATGGAATAACATATCTGTAAATTAAAATATTCTGTAAGCTATTACTTGATGGGAACGATACTTCTTTTCAAGGTGATTGCCTTGATAATACGGTAATAGCATTCATTTGATAATCTTAGACAACAGAACATTCCAACAATTTGAACTTCAGTACCGCCCATGGACAGAAGATCCTTTCCAAGGCTCTCCATGGTGGTACTTTGAAAATAATTTTTCTTTTATTTATTTATTTATTTATTTTTTGTAGGTTTAGAAAAAATAAAATAAATTAACAACATAACACATAATCCTATTTTGCAGACATCAAAGACCGATTTATATGGGTAAACATTTGTGTTCGTATTTTGTGTGCATTTCCAGAGATTTATAAATAAAAAGTTAAAATATAATGCACTTTGCAAATAGCAATGTGAAATTAACCCACGGTGCTATGGATAATTTGCTTCCTTCATTTTTATTTTTATAAGGTTTAATTTATGATTTCATCCACCTGCCCAAGGGGGCAGTACTAACCAGGAAGTGGAAAAAAAAGTGGCAAAAGTGGGTGACTCGAAGTAGAAAAGTGTGGCATAAGACAATACCTATATGCCAGATTTTCCCTGGAGATCTGGTTTGCAGAACGTGAGCTTCTGGGCGCCTATAAATATTTCCACAACTATCCTAGAGTTCCCAGCTTGACATAAAAATTAACACTGATATATAGACCCAGTTTTCTGAAGTCCAACTTGCGATATGCTGGTGGAGCACAACATTTTAAAATGTGTGTGTGTGTGTATAGATGCTCAAAAGGCATAGAATTTGCAACACTGCGAGATTAACCACAATGTAACGGTGAATGTATATTTTTGTGTATTGCACAGAGGTCGGGATGGACACAGATTGTGACACCACATTTGACGATGACTCTCAAATGCCAAATGATGAGGTTATGCCCTACAGTGACGATGAAACTGATGATGACTTGGACAGTCCGGATTCCCTCGAACCACAGCAAAACCAGATCAATAAACAAGCAGAACAAACTCATGCGCAAACAAGCAAAGGTAAATACCTTCTTTATTGTTATACGTATGTAAACGTGAGAAACTTTGTATTTTCCACTTGGATACTATGAACTTGTGACTTCAATGAATCTGCATTATAAAGCTGGAAGAGGACACAAGGTATAAAGAAATTCTTCATTTTTAAGATTTGCTTTCTTTTATTTATTACTAATGCCATAATCTTGCAAAGTATTCTAGAAAATGTTTTCTAGGAACATTTATAAGCAGGATTGAAGCTTGCATCCAAAATTATGAAAAAAATGTAACTTATCCAAAAAGAATCAAAGATTGTTTGAGTGCTATCTCAAGCTTACAAAATCATGGGTTTATTTAGGACAAAATTTGTGAGGATGTTTTATTAAATGATTACATACATTATCATTAGTCAAGGAGCACTGGCCTTTTTGCCCAATTAAGAATGGAGTAAGTTAAGGGTTTATTAGGTTTATCTAGCAAAGTATGGAATATGTAACCATGTCTATATTTTATGTAGACATCAGTCAAAAATGACAAAATTCAAGTTTTATGTCCAAAGTAGCTCAATAACGTGTTGCAACCATCTGGCTTCTGGACACTTGGCTTCATTAGAATAGGGACTGCCATTTCAACTCTAAACCTATAATTGTTCACACATAAATTTTTGTTTTGGTTGTTCAACTTCATATCCACCTGGTCCGGCTTGTGACACCTACTTTCAAGTCTTAATGAAGCGTTATGTGTTCTATTTGTATTTATCATAGCCAGCATTTGTTGTGATTCTTGTCCTATGTTTAAACAGTTATTTTGAATTTAAAATTTTATTACTTAAATATAGATATAATTTTTGCGTAATTGTTTATTTATAATGTAATGTTCTGTAGTGTAGCATTATAGTGTTGTTTCCTTATTTTGTGTGCATAAGAGAAGATTAACAGACATTTTTACAATGCCACAACAGCGTTAGCAAGAACAATTAATTCGACAAGGAATATTATTTACATGGCATTTGAGTATACTGCACAATTTTTCAATGTAGTGTAGAGTGCAGGCTAAGCATAACATGTCTAGCTTAACTATTGAGAGAGAAATGCTATGCTATGCCAGGTCATAGACATGGTGAGAAATGAGTTAAAGAAGGATGTAAAACATGCAACATGTAGTGTTCGTGTGCAACATGTATCCATGCATGCAGTGTTAGAGTATGGCATCAATCTGCTGCATTTGAGAGAAGGTATACATAAAACAAATTAATTTGAATGCAGCTAGGAACCAACAACTAAACAGTGGTAATGGAGATCAGCCATTAATTGTGAGCATAGCACATCACTTGGGTAAAACTGGAATAGCTATGGGGAATTTGCTGATCCATCACAGATTTGTTCAGCCGATGCCCCGGGGTGGCAGGCAGGTGTCCATACATGTTGCATGAGTTGGCTTAGGAGCCCGAGGTTTGTTGTAATCTTTTTAAAGTGTTAGGTGTAAAATATAAGCTCCAATCAGAGTTCCGCAACACAAATGCCCTTATCTGTATAATGCAAGTCAGCAATGTAAATCTTATACTGTAATCCTAGTGCAATTTCCATTGAGAATGCTTTGTTTTAGCGATTGCACATGGAATGATATATTGATACGTCTCATGGGAAATCAAACGACATGTACAACGTAAATGCCTTTATAGCAAGTTGAGTCAGCAGCAATTTTGCATACGTCCCTGCTTTCTACACTGATGCAGAGGAAGAACTTACTCCACAAATAGTGCAACCTAATTTAAGAAACCTCAATTAAACCGTGAATTAAGTCTGAAATTTTGATGTGGGTTTTTCCTATGAAATTTGTGAAAAATAAAAGAACATTCAGTGGTGGTATGTGTTTGTTTTAATTTCTTGGATGTAAAGCAAATAAATGACTGAGAAATATGTTACTTGGTTAACACTAGCCCCAAATTCTTCCAAAAATAATGGCGACATTTAAAATCTGTCTGTTTCCTAATTTGAGCCAGCACTGCATCTATGCCCTTGGATGTCTATACACGGCTTTCATATGATTACCATTTTACAGATATTGCTTTGATCATGTAATGTAACTGTCAAAATCCAAAGACCCCAACTGGGCGCTGGAGCTCATTTTATTGTAAAATCTAGCATGTGACTGGCGAAGACTTGTGGGAATTGTATTTGGTTATCCTGACCCATACTCTATAGGGTACACTGGAAATGTGATAATTATATCAATGATTCCATTTTATATGAAATCATATTGTGTATATATAATTATTATTATTTCTATTTATTTTTTATTTTCAGAATGTAGCTGGCAAGTGAAGGCAAATGATCCGAATTTCTGTGATCAACCAGAATTTAAGAAGAAATCATTTTTGTGCCTTAAGAAAAGCAAATATGCAGTATGTATTTTTCATTCTGGGTCTTTATATAATATAATATAATAAAGCTATGTGAACATTGTTTAACCTTGCTTGCTTGTCAGAAATATGACTTTATGGTTGGAGCTTGAAGCAAGTTGAATCTAGTCAAAACCTTATGTGACTTACTGATATTCCAATTCTCTTCCCATGTAATATTACTAAAGCCTGGATCATGTAGAAAATGAGTTTGTGGCTGCTTTATATTAATCTGTGCAACAACAGGGCTAAAGATATTGATATCAACACGTCTGTTTAGTGTGTTTTTTACAATTCCCCCTACCCCTTTTTTATTTTTAAAGTGAAGTCGACAACCACTAAGGCACCAAAACCGCTTTAGTTTTACGAAGTGATTTTGGTGTATAGATCATGCCCCTGCAGTGTCATTGATAAATACTCTGCCACTTAGGTGTTATATCAACTTTGTTAATGCAACCCGAGCTACATCCCAATAAATAGTTTACTGTAACAGGAGTGTATTTTCTGAGCACCGGAGACACACTTTTGTTTTATCAAATATTTATATTGAAAATTAGGGTAGCCACTGGGTTAATTTTAGAACTGTTGGCAAAATATGACATGCACATCATTTTGGGTCTCTATTGGAATAGAATAACAAGTGCTGTTCTAAATAATCTATTGAAAGCTACAAACATACTTGCCTCTGAATATCTATTTGTAAAACAGGCTTGTGTTTTAACAACTATTAAAATTGATGTAACTTTTTTTTTTTTTTTATATATATTTGGTTTTGCATGATGCGCTGTTTGATTTCTACTTTAACCATGGGTACATCAAACAGATGTCATGCAGGCCAATAAAAACGTAGCATGTTTGGCTAAATAGAAATTCAGCAATGGATGATGTCTTTGCAACTGGCCAAGCCATATGTCAAAAAAGCTTTTATTTTATTTCATTTTTTTTTCTTGTTATAAATTGCTTCTATTTTATTGTATTAATCCGTTTTCACTGATCTCTAAATATTTCTGTTTACAGGGGAATGAAATCAAAACCTACAAATATAACCCCATCACGTTCTTACCTCTTAATTTGTTTGAACAATTCAAGAGAGCTGCCAATGCATATTTCTTGACCTTACTCATACTTCAGGTAATATACCAAATGTAAATTATTTGGCAAGTAAGTTTTTAGTGATTTTTGTTCCCCCTGCCCCCCCCCCCCTTAATTCTGATAGGCAAGATAGGATATTCTCTGGGGTTGAGGTGCCTATAAAGCAGTTTTACATCTGAATATCAGAGATAAGAGCATTTTAAAGGAGTCAATCTACTATCGTCATCTACTACTTGGAGAGATGCAGTTTGGACCACATTTGATATAGCTTTGTAGGATACAATTTGATTTTGGCATTTTGCCATGGTGTTAATTAGGAAGAAAAGTGTGGTAGCTTGATTTTTTTTTTTTTTTTCCTATCTATTCTAATCTACATAGAACAGAGCGATCAGCATCCAGGATTACTTTTAATAAAATAAGCTTAAAAATATAGGAACTACAAAACTGCTTTATTTTTTTGAAGTTTAACGTAATTAAACTAGAAATAGAATAAAAGCACAAAAAAAACCCAAACAACCAAAATGATTCCAGAAACTTATTTTTTATTTTAAAATTATAATTTTACAAACAATTGAATGGCTTTTGATTGCAGCCATATATGTTGCAGCAGGAATAAATCCCAATACAAATAGTCTAACAAGAGACAAAATAATCCAGGGCACTGACACAGTCCGTGATTACACCTTTGCTTTCATTAACAGGCAAAACGGCAAACAACTTAAAAATGGCAAAATGTAATGTGTTATATATATATATATATATATATATATATTTTTATTTTTTTTTTGCTGCATAGTGAATGTAAAAAGAATATATTTACAAACACGAGAACGCATTGTAAAATAAAATTAAAAGTACAACTTGGTGTAATAGTAAAGTGAAGAACAGTTTTCCTATTAAAGTATTTCTGTCTGAAGAGTTTGGCAAAAAAAAACATTGGTGATTTCATACAAACCAGATCTGTCTCTCTCTCTTCAAGGGCAACATTTCCAAGTCCATTTATTTGTAAAATATATTGTGTTTTAACGCACATAGTGTAATAGTTTGCTTTTAAAAGTAGATATAAAGATGCAAAAATCTTATAAAATGAAAAATAAGAAAGAAAACAAAAGATGAGTGGTTCAACCTTCCAATTTGTGGAATGGTTTTGTGTGGGGTACCCAATAATTTTTATACAGAAGTGCATATAGTGTGGTAGTTTGCATATAAATAAATAAATAAAATGCCAGAATAATTAAGGTGTATACAATTACTGTATCACATGTCCAGCCATACACATAGTAAAACATTAATACTTGGGGGTATATAAATTACTGGGAGTCATTATAAACAAAACTTTATCTGATGGGCAACACTCAAAAATAAAAGGTTTTGTCTTTGTGTAATTTTTTTTTTTTTTAAATACTTGTGAAATTATGCACATTTGGACACTACTGTCCCAAAAACTATTTTCGCTTAATCAGCTGTTTTTGTTTATATTTCATGCATCTGAACTCACTGCTCAATTCTCTGTTATTTAGGAGTTAACTCACTAAGTTTCTTTGTGCAGCTCTAGTCACACCTCCCCTAGCTGGGACTCGCACAGCCTATATGAAAGAAAAATTGTATAATTTTCAGTCAGCTGTTTACTTGCTTTAGATGTTTTTATCTCATCTCTGTAAATTGAACTTTAATCACACACAGGTGGATCGTGCAAAGTCTAGGAAGCTATTAACAGTGCAGGAGATAAAAGAAAAATCTAAATTAAACACACTGTGCAGTAAAGAAAGTGTAATTATTAGATCTCACTTTACAGGAAGTGTTTAGGAAGGCTTTGTAAGTCACATGCATGGAGGTGTGAGTTGGATTGCATAAACAAAATGATTTAATTCCTAACTGGCAGGGAATTGAGAAGTGAGGCTGCAGTGGCATGATCCAAACACAAAAAATGCTTAATTACGCTAAAGTTGTTTTGGGGACTATAGAGTCCCTTTTATGAAAGGAGTTGATTGATGATTGTCTTGCTGCAAACTCCTGGCTGTGTGATATGTTTCTTTATGACTGACATTTAGCGAATGTAGAGTTAAAATTTTCTCTACACCTCAGTTACCTAAAGGGTAACAGGACAAGACATTCATGGCCTAGTAGTTCAAAACAAATACATTTTATTGGGTTATATGTACTGCGTAAATTTGAAACCATCTTCTTATTTCAGCAAGCATAAGTTACATTAGCTATACAGTTTAAAACGTATTATTATTTTCACTTTCCAGGCATTTTCAGACCGCATACAGAGCTTGTATTTAGAGGACAAGTTCATAAACGAAAGTCCATATACCATAGAAATTCCTTAAAAACATTAAGTTTCCTTAACTAATCTAAAGTTGCATGATTTGTGGATTTAAAATTTTTATCTTTATCTTACAAACGTAACTTCTATTTCAGACAATCCCTGCTATTTCAACAGTCTCTTGGTCGACAACTTTGATACCACTTCTGCTTGTGTTGGGCATCACGGCAATCAAAGATCTTGTGGATGACATTGTAAGAAAACTATTGCTCTCATATGGAATATGTGTTGTGACCTTGGTTTGGATGGACAGTCCATCCAGTTACTGTGCACAAGGAGGGATTCTGAATAAAAGTGTGGGAAAAGCAGAATATTGGAATTACATGCATAGCTGCATATTTTGCGTATAGTAATCTGTTGATTATAAGATCTGTTATTTTGGTATAATCAATAGAATGCATATTGTTCTCAGAGATGCTTAATAAGGCTATACCAGTACCATATATGAAAACTGGCAATCTCAAAAGAAGAAGAAACTGTGTAATTAGGCTCATATATGGCAGTGATATATATGATCGTCCTAACCTCAACATCTGAGGAAAGGGATTTAGGGGTAATTATTTCAGATGACTTATAGGTAGGCAGACAATGTAATAGCAAATACATAAAGATAAGTCCTGCGCTCACTCCCATCACTACTGGGCCGGCAGCAATGACTACAGTACACGTCAGCCCCAATATATAGTAAAAAACAAAGAAAAGAAAGAGTTACCTGCGCTCTCTCCTTAATCCCTATGTATATTTAGACAAATGGAGGTCATTTAGTTGTTCCAATGGCCATTGGAGGGAATGCCCGCCTGCCAACGTCAAGGCAGACCCCCCCTAAAGCGGGTCCTACACTGACCCTTCAGCCTACTTCCTTGAGCTTCTGGCAAAGATATCTGTAATGAGACAGAGAGGGGTATTTTTTTATACTTCTCTTTTTGTATTTGTATTTACTTTGTATCACACAGTCTTGTTACAATGCTGCCGCCCATCCCATGTGTTCCCTATTAAGGATTAATAAGTATATAGGGGTTTATATAAAAAATACCCCTTTCTGTCTCATTGGAGATATCTTTGACAGAAGCTCAAGGAAGCAGGCTGAAGGGTCAGTGTAGGACCCGCTTAGGGGGGGTCTGCCTTGACGTTGGCAGGCGGGCATTCCCTCCAATGGCCATTGGAGCAACTAAATGACCTCCATTTGTCTAAATATACATAGGGATTAAGGAGAGAGCACAGGTAACATTTTTTTTTCTTTTCTTTGGTTTTTAGGCAATGTAATAGAGCAGCAGGAAATGCTAGCAGAATGCTTGGTTGTATAGGGAGAGATATTAGCAGTAGAAAGAGGGAAGTGCTCATGCCATTGTACAGAACACTGGTGAGACCTCACTTGGAGTATTGTACACAGTACTGGAAACCGTATCTCCAGAAGGATATTGATACTTGAGAGAGAGTTCAGAGAAGGGCTACTAAACTGGTTCATGGATTGCAGGATAAAACTTCCCAGGAAAGGTGAGACAGGGGGATATGATAGAAACATTTAAATACATAAAGGGAATCAGCACAGTAAAGGAGGAGACTATATTTAAAAGAAGAAAAACTACCACATTCTAAGTTTCTATGATCGCTGACCAGCACCAGAATGTGTTGGATGCACGCAATGACAGACTCCATTGGCCTGAAATACTTGACTGGTGGGTGACTTGACCTACACAACATGGGGCTCATGGACAATTGGGGGATTAAATATGTGTAAAGGGAATTGGCAGGATGTTGGCTCTAACATTTCTTGAGGTAGAGAGCCTTGTTCAACAATATCATAATTTTTATATTCAGATTTTGAAATAATGTCTACTTCTTGGGTGATATAGGGCAATTGAAAGTGTGTCTGTGAATTTCCGATATTATTGGAGTTGGGGTTTTAGCCAGTTATGTGTCCATAATTCTGTATTGTAAAACTGCCTATTTATATATTCATTTTTATTTATTTTTTTGCTTCTTTTTATAGGCTCGACATAGATCTGATAATGAGATAAACAATCGACCTTCTGAAGTTATGAAAGATGGAAGGTAGATTAATCTTGTATTTAATAATTAAAAAAAAAAAATCTATCTGTATAGAAAAATTGCTTTTTGGTTAACTTCTTTATTGACAAAATTTTAGATTAATGTTATATCTGCCATGAAAGTGGTACTGTGCTAAACACAATATATGCGCTATTTTTAGGTTTAAGAAAACAAAGTGGAAGAATATTCGTGTGGGCAACATCATCCGAATTAATAAAAATGAGTTTATTCCTGTAAGTACTGTTTCCATTCTGTAATATGTATATTTGAAATGACTGCAAAGCACCACTAAAATGATCTGCAGACCAGTTTGTTTCCATAAATGCGTAGCTTTGGAATGCATAGAATTATTCTCATTATCTTTTAATTTTTTTAATTTACATTGAATATAAAATAATTCTATTGATTTACAATAAAACCGAAGCCGCGCAAACTGACCATTCTATTCACAAGGTATTACCATCTAATAAAATATTGGGATTTTATTGTTTGGAGATATGCAGTTGTTATTGATAGGCTATTGGTCAGCCTTTCGTGGTGTGCTGGCTCCACCAGTTCTCCTATTTGACTTTAAATCTGAAATTCACTTTGAATTCTCACTTTAGTGTAGAACGGACTTATTAAAGGTGGTAGAAACAGATGGTAAGTGTATGAAGATATTGTGCCGAGAATTCTGATTATGGAGTCATTCAATCAAGATATGCTTGGGGTTTTTACTATTGATTTAGTAACTAAGATTTTTATGGGTCCAATTAAATACCACAGCCATTTTTGGAGAGTTCTAAAAAGGTACACTAATTGCAAATTACTACGTTTTACATTAAATGTCCTAAATTAGATCCTCCCTATGGGATGTGGGCTGTATTTATTTATAAAGGTAATGATATTTTATAAAAAAAAATGCATAATGAATGACACTGGTGGCTTGTTCACTTGTTTTTCTATTGCAAGTATTCCTGCTCAGAGTTACAAGAAATCATACTTCCATTAAAACCGCTGTATGGCCCTGATCATAAAGGGGGACTTTGCATAAAATGATTATACAACTATACTTTGGTTTTCCTATTTTAAGCTGGAAGAATGCTGCATGAATCTCTGGGAGATTTTATTGATACGCAAATATTAGACCTATTAAAAATAATTGGAACAAAGTATCAGTCAATTAGACTCTCTGGAATAAAATCCTCAAGAAGGATCGTGTTTCATTTTACATACCTACACATAGATTGAACTCCATAGTGAATAGTTAATGTGCTAAATCGTTGGAGATAATGTTAGAGTACAATGGTAACTGTCTACATCAAAATGGGAAAATGTTACAAAGGGAGATGGCACAGAAAGGCATAATACCAGCTGGTGACAATCTAGCTCAGTTCCTGGCATATGCTTAGCGATAAGGTGGAATTCTTTGTTTCTGTAATATTTATATTGTTTTGATTCCAGAAAAGATTTACATAGTAAAGATATACTTAATAGTGTATCAGTGGTCCGGTCTGAGACACAAGAAGCTGTTCTTTACGCTGGTACACATTTAGGTTAATGGAAAACTGTATATGGATTATTTTTGTAGAAACATAGAATGTGACGGCAGATAAGAACCATTCGGCCCATCTAGTCTGACCAATTTTCTAAATACTTTCATTAGTCCCTGGCCTTATCTTATAGTTAGGATAGCCTTATGCCTATCCCACGCATGCTTAAACTCCTTTACTGTTCCCTCTACCACTTCAGCTGGAAGGCTATTCCGTGCATCCACTACCCTTTCAGTAAAGTAATACTTCTTGATGTTATTTTTAAACCTTTGCCCATCTAATTTAAGTCTATGTCCTCTTGTTGTGGTAGTTTTTCTTCTTTTAAATATAGTCTCCTCCTTTACTGTGTTGATTCCCTTTATGTATTTAAATGTTTCTATCATATCCCCCCTGTCTCGTCTTTCCTCCAAGCTATACATGTTAAGATCATTTAACCTTTCCTGGTAAGTTTTATCCTGCAATCCATGAACCAGTTTAGTAGACCTTCTCTGAACTCTCTCTAAAATATCAATATCCTTCTGAAGATACGGTCTCCAGTACTGTGTACAATACTCCAAGTGAGGTCTCACCAGTGTTCTGTACAATGGCATGAGCACTTCCCTCTTTCTACTGCTAATACCTCTCCCTATACAACCAAGCATTCTGCTAGCATTTCCTGCTGCTCTATTACATTGTCTGCCTACCTTTAAGTCATCAGAAATAATCACCCCTAAATCCCTTTCCTCATATGTTGAGGTTAGGACTCTATCAAATATTCTGTACTCTGCCCTTGGGTTTTTACGTCCAAGATGCATTATCTTGCACTTATCCACATTAAATGTCAGTTGCCACAATTCTGACCATTTTTCTAGTTTACCTAAATCATTTGCCATTTGGCTTATCCCTCCTGGAACATCAACCCTGTTACATATCTTAGTATCATCAGCAAAAAGACATACCTTACCATCAAGACCTCTGCAATATCACTAATAAAAATATTAAAGAGAATGGGTCCAAGTACAGATCCCTGAGGTACCCCACTGGTGACAGTACCAAGCTTCGAATATACTCCATTGACTACAACCTCTGTCTGTCACTTAGTCACTGCCTTACCCATGCAGTCTTTGAGTTTATTAATAAGCTTTCTATGTGCAACAGTGTCAAAAACACATGGAACCAACTTTAAAAAGCTCTAGCATATCTTCTGTGAGGTTTGATTTTTTTTTTTTGTTTTTGTTTTTTTGTGTTTTTATAGGCAGATGTTCTGTTGCTTTCCAGCTCTGACCCAAACAGTCTGTGCTATGTGGAAACGGCTGAACTGGATGGGTAAGTCTACTCTGTATCTCTACTCTGTATAATTAGTAACTGTTAAAATCTGAGATTTGTGAAAAGCAATTTGATTAAATCCCCCCTCGCGCCCCCCCCCACCCATACACACACACTGCTGGTCAAAACTTTAATCTCTCCCCTAACTTCTAAACATTCTTAATCAGGAGCAGACTGAAACAATATTGTCATGCGGAGATCCCTACACAATGTGTGTTCGCAGTTGGATCACCTGACTTATGGAAATCTATTTCCCCGTGGCAAACCTTTTTTACAGAATAGCGTGAGCTGCTCGAATATTACAAACCAGTACAAATATGATATTTATTTTTAGAGCATGCAAACCTTGTCAGCGCTAATGTCAACAGAGAAACGGAACAAGTTAAGTTACCATTTTTGCCAGCAATACATTCATTTTGTTACACTAGGACAACATAATTTCTTCACTTACGGCAATCTAAAATCCTTTATTGGAGCTGTAAATATTTCATCATAAAGACATTATCTTTTATCACTAAGATTAGATTATGGATAATTCTACCAAATTGCTTTGAATCCTGTTGCAAATATTATGGCCTGTTCAACCGTAATTATTATTATAATTTTTTAAATAATTCTTTATTTTTGTTGTGCAGGGTATTACAGGTAAGATTGCAATGCCACAATAGCTATTGCAAGGCAAAAACATATCATAGCAGAGAAGTTATCTGCCATAATGACAACCGTGCACAATTTGTATAGTAAGATGTAGTGAGGTTAAGGATTCATATCCAAATACTAAAATAGACGGTCACTTTTTGTCTATGGTTAGGCTTCTAGATAAGATGTGGGTAAGGCAGTGACTATAACCTAGGCAAGATAATTGTTGGGGGTATCTCTTTAAACAAAATGTATTTTGTGTATAATTAATGAGGAAAAGTGCATATGACGGGTCACATCCTTTAATTCCAAATTTCTAGTAAAGTCTGATGAGCGTAAAATACAATGAGTGTGCAAATAACGACATGGTTTTATTATTTTGATTGTGTGTCAGGGCCAGGACACAGTGCTGTCCCCCCAACAAACGACCAAAATTCCACCTGTTAAAGATTTCATATACCCTCCAAGTTTTTTTGGGGGGGGATTCCTCTAATTCACAAAAATCTTGAGTTAATAATTATGCTTGTGCGCAAAAAAAAAGCAAAACAAACCTCATTCATTCAGGACCAGTGTAGGCTTTATTTCCCCCAAACTCTTCCAACTCTAAGCCTCAAACTCTGTTCCCTTGAAGCAGAGCGGTCTCTTCCTTTTGTGTGCCTTCAGTCCAATAAACGCTATTTACGTTTACTGGGTTAGGTAATGCAGCGAAGGTACGCATAAAATGTAACTCTGCTGCATTTATACTTTGCTGGGATTTGCCATCCCATAATTTTATTGTGCAGTTGGAAAACTAAGAGACATGCCATATGTGTACATGCAGTCTCTGCATTTCTCCAGTGGTGCCACATGTTCATTACACGTGTAGCGCGTTGTGCATGCAGAAATGCAAGGGTTCTCCTTTACATAAATTAAAACCAAGACCACTATGAAGGATTTAGCACAAACTATAGCTAAGGTTCAGTTTAGCCAGATTGTGTTAAAAATGAGGACATGACCGTTCCTCTTTAGTGTTATTCCATCCCATTTCCTTCACCCTAAAGCCCCCCTGTACTAACTTTACTGTATAGATGTCAACATGTTGTTTTTATTTATTTTGCATTGGCTCGATTTCCCCCTAGAAATAAGAATCTTGCTTCATTAAAACAGAGCCATGTTTATCAAGGACATTTAAAAAGCTATCTGTGTTTAAATGTATATGTAATGTAACATTTTTCCTCTACAAATCTGTTTCAGAGAAACCAACTTAAAGTTTAAAATGTCGCTTGAAGTAACAGATGAGCTCCTTCAAGAGGAAAGTGCATTGGCAGAATTTGATGGTAATTATTATGGAAATTTTTTTAAAATTTTTTATTTTATTTATTTAAAGGAACACTCTGGTTTCCATAATAACTCCATCTAAATAAAGTTGTTATGGTGCCAAAAGGCCCAAGGGCCTTCTGGCACCATAACAACTTCATTTTGATGGAGTTGCCTTCAGGGGATAAAATGTTTGTTTGTGAAGACTGCCTCCAGCACCAAATCTCCGGACCCCCCAGCAGCATCTGGCTTCTGAAACTACGTTTTATGAAGTACAGAGTGCTGCCAGGCAGGGACATCACTGATTGGATACATCGGTCAGCTGACTCTTTAATCCAACTTAAAGGGACACTGAAAAAATACAGTGTTTACATTGAAAGCTAGGACCACCTCCAGTTGTACTCACTCAGAGTAAACCAGAGGGACTTTGGAGTTGATGGAGGCATAACATGCCTCCATTCACTCAGATCTGCTGTCAGCAGAGCACAGGGCAGCACTGTGCACAGCATCCTGTGATTCAGTATCTCCTCCCTCTGCATGCAGACACTGAACTTTCCTCATAGAGATTCATTGATTCAATTCATCTCTATGAGATGCTGATTGGCCAGGGCTGTGTTTTAATCATGCTGGCTCTGCCCCTGATCTGCCTCTTTGTCAGTCTCAGCCAATCCTATGGGGAAGCACTGTGATTGGATCAGGCTACCACATGTCAGCAGACTGCTTGTTTTTCTGAGTCGAACAGCATGCAGATTTACAGCTTCTGGCTTGAATACAGTAAGATTTGAACTATATTTATGGAGGCATGATGTGCCCAGGGGGGCTAGATGGTGGTGTTAACACTATAGGGTCAGGAATACATGTTTGTGTTCCTGACCCTATAGTGATCCTTTAACTTTGGTAAACTCTCATTTCAGATTTCAACAAATGTACCGGAGAATAATCTGTTTGCAATTGCATTTCTTCTAAAAGATAAAAAAATAAAAATTAAAATTATAAGAATAATTCTCACCATGAGCAGGTTACGGAGAAATTCTGGAGGGAAAAAAAAGATGCTTTATGCGTTTTGGGCACTTAACCATAAGCCTGTGTGACTGTGAAAAGGAAAATTTACTAATAAATGAAATATACTTGTGAAATTCGTCACAAAAAATGTGTATTGTTCAAGATGGTTATTACATGTCTCTTTGTCACTTGGCAATGCCTCTGGATGCAGGATTCATTTAATTTTACAAGGGGCTACAGTCCATGTGTACATTTGATGGCCCTACAATAATTAAAGTCCATCCTAAAACCTGCCTTATACAATATCACAAGTCCAAACTGAAACCCTAATATGTTCTAAATAACTCTACTTCTTTTGTCTTAACCCCAAGCCGCACTAACCCTTCAACTCTCTGCAAGAAAACCCTGTGCTCTACAGTTAAATTGCAATATGGTATTATGGTAGGCTAGTAGTTGCTTTTTTCATATGTAAACTGATTGAAACCATAATATTTACTGTAGTATTTTTTGGTTTTGTATTTATTTGCAGTTGTCTGTCTCTCGTGCCTGTACATTTAATCAGACATTGTAATGGTGGAGTAATTAACATGTAAATATTTTTTCCTCTCAGGCTTAGTTGTGTGTGAAGAACCAAATAATCGTTTGGATAAGTTTCTTGGGACGTTATACTGGAGAGGAATGAGTTATGGCCTGGATGCTGATAAGATCTTGCTGCGTGGTTGTACAATCAGAAACACACATTATTGCCACGGACTTGTCATTTTTGCAGGTAAAAAAAAATGAAAAGGGTTGACTAAAGTGAGAAATCTTTCAAATATGTATTTGAAATGTATATATAAAATCTACTGGTGTGGTCTCTTTGTTGGTTTTAACAAATGAAGAGGTTTTTTTGATGGTCATTGTGTATCACAATTTCTTTATAGACCACATCATTATTTATTCTAAATTTGAATATCTTGCTCTTTTCGCCCAGTAATCTTTTGCATTGTTTTCTTGTGGAGTGAGAATTTGACACTGGTAACTGTATAAGAATTGGACACTCTGGTATAGGAAGAAATGAGGATAAAGAGTGTCAGCATTACTTACTAAAGTGAGATATTTAAAATTAATTTTGAATTCACTTTGAATTCCTGAGTAGCTGAAATGAAAGCATAGCTGACGTAGATAGTTTTTCCAATTTGGGTATTTTGACGTTAAATTTGAAATTCACTTTGAATTCTCACTGTATTGAATAACTGTGTGTGTGTGTGTGTGTGTGTGCACTCTTGAGTGAAATAACAGTCTGTTTGATTGGAAATATAAAATCCACAGCCACGTTTCGAACAAATGAAATTATTATTTATTTATTTTTAAATCCCTGATGCTTCCAGAAAACGAACGAGATATCCTGCCAAGGGGCCATAAATAATGTAATAATATGACCCTAATCTTCAAATGAAACATTATTTTATGGAAATGGTGCTTAAATTTAATTCATATATTTTGGGTGCTTTTGCTATGTTTTTCTGATTTATGCTATCCATGCCAAAGATGGGTTAACTAGTGTATGGGAAATTATCCAAGGTGAGAATGGTTTGTGATATAAGTGGATGCTTTAAACTCTGCAGGCAAGAGTGAGAAGTCCACAGTCCGAATATACCCTGACTGGTTACATAGAATACTGTTCCAAAAATTAGCAAATGTCTTTAGTGGCTCACAAATATCTACAGTAATTACAAAGTATGAAAAAGTGTTGCATATACAAAAATAAATGTCATGAATAGAGGAAAATATTACTTAACTATTTTATAAGTGTTATCATATTTTTATGAATTTTGTATAATGCCAGCATATTCCGCACTTAGGGGAATATAATAGCAAACTGACAAACAATGATAGATGTTAATGAGGGTTATGCTTAAAATGTAGATATTCACATTTATGTTTTAATATCTATCATTTTCACATAGCATATGTTTTTTTCCTTTTTTAATTAATTATTTATTTTGTATGGTTTAGGTGCTGACACTAAAATTATGAGGAATAGTGGAAAAACCAGATTAAAGCGGACGAAAATTGACTATCTGATGAACTACATGGTGTATACGGTAAATACAAAACTCTAGAATGGGGTGAAATAAACTGTCTAGCTGTAATATTCATTGGTTAGACATATGCACGGGTGAAAAATATATTTTTTACATTCATTTCCCCCCCCATTTCAGTTCATTTTATTTATTTATAAAATATTTTACCAGGAAAGATACATTGAGATTTCACTCGTTTTCAAGTATGTCCTGGGTCCACAAATCATTGCATTGTTACATTAGGGTACAACAAAATACAAAAACAATATTAATACACAATATATACAACATTTAACATAGAACAGGTGAGAAATATATAATCAACCATAACACATGCATTCTGTTTTGAGGTATGTAGAGATGGATCTCTTAAAGGACTTTATGCTTAGGGAAGATTTTAAATTTTGCGGGAGGTCGTTCCACTGTTGCAGTGCTCTGTAATGTATTCAAGTAACAATTTACTTATCCAAATTTCATTAAAGAAAATTTGCTTTGTGTATTGGCTTTGTGCTCTGCTTGTAATTTGCAACTTTTAGGTAATTTTTTTTTTTTATTTTTTTTTTTTACTTTATCCATTTGTTCATTACTTATGTCAATATATGATTTTGTAGCCTTCAAGAATAACGGTATCTATTCTTAGGGAAACCCAGTATGAAATTGTAAATTAGTCGGTATAATTGTCCTATAATGTTCTAAAAGATTTTCAGCTCCCTTCAAAACATGTTTTTTTGTTGGTTTTTTTTACCTCCAGATATTTGTACTTCTGATCCTTGCTGCAGCTGGTCTTGCCATAGGACAGACATTTTGGGAAG
This sequence comes from Pelobates cultripes, assembly GCA_933207985.1. Lineage (NCBI taxonomy): Eukaryota > Metazoa > Chordata > Amphibia > Anura > Pelobatidae > Pelobates > Pelobates cultripes. The sequence continues at coordinate 275,623,488 of OW240916.1, forward strand.
CACAGTATGGTGCAACAAATGTGTCTTGGTACCTCGATGATGGTAACAGTTATTCACCCAGCTATCGAGGCTTTTTAGGATTTTGGGGATATATCATTGTTCTCAACACTATGGTACCAATTTCCCTTTATGTGAGGTATGATTCATTGAAAACATTTCAAGCCAACGTATGCTCTTTAACAAAAAATATATCTGAATATTGTACTGGCAAACTTATAACATAACATTCCAGCAGTGATGGTGGGATGGGAGGGTTTGAGATACAGCACTAGAGGGTGCTTCATGTTCAATGTCCTCAAGCATTGCATGAGGTCATCAAAAGTTAAATTAATGTTTTCTATGAGAAGCATTTGATTGGAGGCGTGTGGTGCTTGTGCACAGGTGTTTCACCTCCACAATAATTGTCTATAAGAAGCATTTTATAGAAGTCGAAGAGATGTTAATGGGCATGAAGACAAAACAGGAGGTGGATTGTGTGGCTGCAAAATACTACTGTGTCTCATTGATCGTATACCATTTATGTAATGCTGTTGGGACATTAAACTGAAGCACCTATTTTACTACTAAAAAGTCCTGTGAGTGCATCCTTTATTTTTATTTTTTATATATTCGGATATTTGGGCATGCCGGCTACACCAAAGTTGGGTTGAGTGCCAAAATGTATGTGTGTGTGTTTGTTTTTCTTTCATGGGAAAATGAAAGTACTCTTTGAATTATATGGTTTTCCATATTAGGTCATAACAAATATCTGTTCCAAAGCAGGTGTTAAAATTCGTTAAATACAACATTACCCCATGTCATGATCTAAGATTTTTCGTTAAACTACAGGTTTACGGCAATGTGCATTATAGTAGCCAGGAGCCATTTGTGTAATTTTGAGTTATGTGGCAATCTAGAAGAGGATCATTTCATGTGAGAGAAAAACTGGTTCCCATGACTTGCAAAACAATTCTTCGAATAATTGTGGGTGTGCCTCCGAGTTTCCTGAAATGTTGTCCAACAATGTATGATTATATAAATACTGGTGCTGCCCAAACATGAATGTGGATATTCATACAACCACAATTTGACGTAACCATTTTTTGTCATTATATTAAGTCCATCAGCTTTCCTATCATCTTGATTATGTTGTTAATAGAAGTAAAAGCTTAGTCATTTATGTGACTGATGGTAGACCATCAAACATAGGTGAGATGCCACTATAGCACTAGGGCACCTCCTGTACCTCCTTTTTTTATTTTATTTTTAACATTTTAAAATAACTTTTACATTGAATCTTGAGAATTAACATTATTTGGTTTATTGTTTTATAGTGTGGAAATTATCAGATTGGGACAGAGCTACTTTATAAATTGGGATCTGCAGATGTACTACCAGGTGAAGGATACACCCGCCAAAGCCAGGACAACCACACTGAATGAACAACTTGGACAAATCCAGTATGTCTTCTCTGACAAGACTGGAACTCTGACACAAAATATAATGACCTTCAAGAAATGTACCATTAACCAGGAGACGTACGGTAATTCAATGCCAAAAACAGCAAAGTATAGGATTTTGCATTTATCCTGAATATAGTTCAGTGAAGATAAAGCCCTTTGGAACATTGACAAACTAAGTGGCCTATTCGGTCAGTTCTTGCCTACAAATTGGACATCACCAGCTTGAAAGTGGTCAGGATTCTCCAAACTGAGTAAAGATTCAGTTTGGGTTTAGAGTGGATGGAATTTCATGCATATTAATGAGATTCAATAGACATCCAGTCCACTTCATCTCAATAAAGTGATCTGGGTGCCATGCCCCCCTCATATTTTAACCCTGCTGCTGAAAACATGGCTGTTCTGCAGGAACAGAAATGTTTTCATTGCAGGATTAACCAGCCTCTAGTGGTTGTCCGTATCCCTGGACAGTCACTAGAGATGTCTCTGATAAATAGAGTAAAACATAACTGATTGATTTAATCAGATGGTCCAAAAAAGCCTGATTGACGCAGAGTGGCATTTTGCTGTGCATGCGTACTAGCCTCTAAATGATTTTCTGTGGGAAAGCATTGAATTGGCTGAGTTAATCCATCTTGATGTCTTCAGTCAAAGAGGTGGAACTTCCCCTAGGTGAGCGGGGCTGCGAGGGAGAAAGAGGTAGTTAATCGTGGCAGCGGGGCCTGGTCACTTAAACGGTAACTAGGGCATTGGAGCGTTAGGAATTCACATTTGTATTCCTAACCCTATAGTGTTCCATAAAGCCTCTGTCTGTCCCAAACTACTTTTGCATTATGAATATAGCAGGATTATTTGTAGTAATGTTAAATTGTATAACAATAAGTCTTTATGGAAAAATATAGAAATGTAAGCAAAGCCTACATGGCCACAAAAGCAATCTCAAAAGCATGCTCCTTGAGGATAAATACACGGATACTATACTCTGTTCTCTCTATCCACTGACATTTGTCATGTTAAAAGAGCTTTGTGTGTCTGAGGAAATAATTGGAATTCAAAGATGGAAAGTAGTGTGTGCGTTTATTAGAAACGTCTGGAATGTCATGTATTGTGCTCTACATCACTGAAATATGAAAGGCTGGATTTGACATTATTATGCATCTACAAATGTGTCCTCTCGTGGCATCCCATCTGCTTTTGTTATATTTTTGTGACAAATGGATTGGCAGACTTTGCATCTTTCTGTGTGTTCTTGATTGTATTGTAGCAATCAAAATGTGATGGAATGCAAGAACGAAACCCCTAAAATAGTTGTGTACCGGGAGGAAAACTCATCGTAATAATTATTTGAAATGCACAGGATTTAAAGTTGCTCAATAAAATGATTTTAGTAAATTGTGTAAGGTGCTCTCTGCTTCACTGCCCTTAGATGATGGTGGCTACATTGGCTGTAGTTGGCAAAACAGATCACTCTTACAATTAAAGGAAAATTTAGGGCCTGATTTTTATTTTATTTGGTGGGCATCTTTCAACAATTGGCAGTAATCTTGCATTTACCACATAAAAAAATTAAGTAAAGGTGAAGTAGAAAGTAACAAATTTGCAGCTAAAGACTGGAATGTTACATATAAACCAGTGTTCGACAGGAGTTTTATATAGTCCTTTTCTCACTACGAGGGCACAAGTCAGTCCGTATGGTAGTGAACTGAATTCCACTTTAAAGCAAATAAGTCTGATATGGAGAGATATAAACAGTCTATGAATACCAGTCAAAGGTTACCTCCTTTTACAGAGGAATGTGTACAACAGAGTGTTTTTAAACAGATACGGTGATTTACAAGCTGCTCGATACACTTATGTGGAAATATCCTCTATTCCACGAAACAAAATTAGAATTATTAGTGCGGTGTAAGTGACAAAAGACTTATACCAGTAAGTGGAGCGCTCTAACACATATAGCTTACCAAATGGTCTCTCATTCAATAATAGAGTATAAAGGTACATGTCGAGCAAAAAATACAAGAAATACAATATAGTGCAGACGGTTTTTAAAATAATAAAATTATAATAAAATTATGGTGGTGATGTCTTGATAAATGGAACACTCACATTTCAAGGAGCCTGTATGTAAGAACACTGGCTCCGTATTTTGGCTTGTGTGCTTTTTTAGGGTAGCACCGCCCGTCTGCTTCGGTATGGGGTATTCCTCAAAGACAAAAATAGGAGAAGCAGACCAATGTGTAGATAGTGTTTGTGGAAACACAATATTTTAGAAATAAGTGGTGTGCTCACCTGGTCCTGAGCCTGTGGGTCCCGGCTCTAGGTGTATAGGTAGTGCGCCAATTTGAATGGGGATGGCACTACCCCTGGGAAGATACTCTTGAGGTTTCCAAAAAAGGACTTTAGAGGATCTTAAATGAAAAGTAATGGATTTATTCAAATATAAAACAAATAAAAACAATAAGGGCAGAGAATGCCGGAGAGGATGTACACTGCTCCCTCCCCCCAACCTGCACGCAGGAATAGCGTGCGTCATGACGGAGGGGTTAGGGAACTTCCGGGTGGCAGCGGAATGGTGATCACGTGGGTCCGTGACGTCATTTCCGCCAACCGCCCGGATGCAAGCGGATAACTTCCGCCAACCACCACAGTCCACCAATGAAATTCGGAGATAAGAAAGGCGCCAGTTATTAGATCCAATTAAAGGGACACACATATAATATACCATATGAAGGACATGTAACCACCAACATGATTGGACAATATGGACTGCAGCCATTAAAGGGGAGGACCCCAAAAAACATTCAAAATGGAAGATCCAGAGGCCCAAACATCACAGCTGACTGAGGAAGCTCCACAACAAGGAGTGAAACGCGTATTGGCTATTTTAAAGGACTTTTTATTAAGGACTTTTTAGAATTATTGTTTTTATTTGTTTTATATTTGAATAAATCCATTACTTTTCATTTAAGATCCTTTTAAGTCCTTTTTTGGAAACCTCAAGAGTATCTTCCCAGGGGTAGTGCCATCCCCATTCAAATTGGCGCAATACCTATACACCTAGAGCCGGGACCCACAGGCTCAGGACCAGGTGAGCACACCACTTATTTCTAAAATATTGTGTTTCCACAAACACTATCTACACATTGGTCTGCTTCTCCTATTTTTGTCTTTGAGGAATACCCCATACCGAAGGAGATGGGCGGTGCTACCCTAAAAAAGCACACAAGCCAAAATACGGAGCCAGTGTTCTTACATACAGGCTCCTTGAAATGTGAGTGTTCCATTTATCAAGACATCATCACCATAATTTTATTATTATTTTAAAAACCGTCTGCACTATATTGTATTTCTTGTATTTTTTTCTCGACCTGTACCTTTATACTCTATTATTGAATGAGAGACCATTTGGTAAGCTATATGTGTTAGAGCGCTCCACTTACTGGTATAAGTCTTTTGTCACTTACACCTCACTAATAATTCTGATATGGAGAGAGTCTGAAACTTGGCTCTTACTAATGTTCTCACATTTAAATGGAATAAGTAGCTGAATAATGTATTATGCTTACCCATCTTTATGGTACTAAATTTAATGACATTGGAATATGTTACCTGTGTATTTTTTGATTACCGGTAGCTTGTCTAAGAAAGAAAGTGCACATTTAAAAGTTTAGAAAACTGTCCCTGATAATGTATTTTTTCTCTAGGTGAACAAAGGCATACTGATGGACATAAATCTGGCCACAGTGAGGTTTGTTTTAATATTTTATACTAAACTTCTAAAGACTTGGGTGTCATCGGTCTGATTGTCAGACTTTGTTTTGTTTCCCTGTGATCATCTGAAGTGTCCTATAAACGTGCTAGAGAACTCTTTACTCATGGTCTTTTTCCATTCTAATAAAATTACTTCTGATTTTCCTGAAATACGTAGGTTTGAAACTTAAGCATAATGTCTGTGGAATTCATTTTTCGTCCACTTTGTTTTCCCCAAATTGTAAACCTGGTTTTAATTTGGATTTTAGAGGAGAGAGCCTTTTGTATGACCCCTTGTCTTTGAAACATACAGTTTGTGTAACGTAATATCTTTTTATTTTTATTTTGTATTTATTTATTTTTGCTTTCTTTTTATTGTGGTTTCAGGATGTAGATTTTAGTTGGAATCCTTTAGCAGATGCAAAGTTTACATTTAACGATCACTACTTGGTTCAGCAAATACGTTCAGGGAAGGATGCCAGTGTCCATCTGTTCTTTAAATTGCTTGCTCTGTGCCATACTGTGATGGTTGAGAAAATAGATGGTAAGTTTACAAGTTCCACACATTCTTGATTGCTTTATTGTGTCTCTATTGGTTTTCTATATGGAATATATTAAAGTTCCATTTTATTTTTCCTCTTTTTTTTATTTTTTATTTTGCAACAGGTGAACTTGTTTATCAAGCAGCCTCCCCTGATGAAGGAGCATTGGTTACTGCAGCTCGAAACTTTGGTTTTGTGTTTTTGTCCAGAACTCAGAGCACCATCACGATTAGTGAATTGGGCAATGAGCAAACCTATGATGTTCTTGCCTTGCTCGACTTTAACAGTGATCGGAAAAGAATGTCTATAATAGGTAAGTGGGGTTGTTCATTGACCAAATAGAACTTCTCACGCATGCCTAACTAGCCATGTAATGAGACACAAACGCATAACTAGCTCCACACACATCTAATTAGCCCCCCTGTACACATCCAATTATCCACATCAACATAGGTCTAGATTTAATATTAAATAAGCTTTCCAAATTATTTAATATTTTTGGATAAACTTTCAAAATTATCTTTTAAATAATTTTGGAATATTAAAAAAAAATCCTATATAAAAAAATTTAATAAAAATAAAATCTAAATATTTCAAAAGTAAAATACTTTTCATAATATTAAATCTTATTAGAAGTTTATCCAAGAATATTAAATCAAGGCCATAGTTAAGGCATATAGTCTGGCAAAAATATAATTATTTTATATATAGACATAAATGTTTAGATAGATATGTATATGGATGGATATAGATAGTTAATTTTATTTTATTTTACAGTGCGAGAACCGAATGGTAAACTCAGACTTTACTGTAAGGGTGCTGACACTGTTGTATATGAACGTTTGCATTCAAACAACCCCATCAAAGAACAGACTCAGGAGGCTTTGGATGTAAGTTTGTACCTTGGTGATCTTTGACACATTTATGTAAGATACGTATATAAAGTCCTTTTGTTGGTGTCGGTACAAATACATTTTCCAAGTTCTATTCTAATGCAAGAACATCTCCAGAAATGTAAGTCTTCACTGTAGAGAGCGTTCCTTTTGGGATTTTGAGAGTGTCTCCATGCTCTCGATCACTCAATTCTCCATTGTGTTTGACAGAGTGCACAAGGATATGACATTCCATCCAGATGCACTGTCTCAGACTAAAACGTGAGAGCAGTGCCAGTTTCATATAGGGGCTATTGGAACTGAAGTTCCAGGCCCATGCATTGCTATAGGCCCAAGCTGCCTGATATATCTTCTTTCTTTTGATCTGTTGCTATATGGCATACTCGTAGCGTGTGGCCAGGGAGACACAAGTCTCTTCCATGGCCTGGATGAGAAACATAGAAAACACATCAATAAAAACTAAAGTGCTATAGAGAACATTGGCACAGTATGTACGAAAATCCATCTGATCTGTGACTTGCTTAAGAAATAGAATGGCCTTATTCTCTTGACCGACATTCGTAATCTACAACATCAGGACCTGTTAGGGGAGTGGCCATGCGTGGGTCTATTGCATGGGTCTACAGGCACTCCAGATGTTGGGGACTATGTTTCCCATGATGCTTTGCCAGCATTATGGGAGATGTAGTCCACAAGATCTGGAGTGTCTAAGGTTGCCTAACTCTGCTGTAGATCTATTGCACAAAGGCCTGACCTATATCTATATCTCAGCTGCACAAATACCTCCTGTTTCTAATCACATGTATGAAGGATCCCCTTAGTCCAATGACCCATTGGATAGACTGTGACTAATTGTACCTATTGCATTAACAGCAAATGTCTCTGTAACGCAGTAATTTTAATCATGTTCAATGTACCATACATCCTATAATTTTAGCTATGTGGTATGCATTTACCCTCCATAATATAGTAAGTGTACTCAACAACAGCCCTAGTATTTTGACACAGGGATCAGGTTATCTGTTCTAGAGTAAAACACATAGTCCATTTCAATTTCTTATTAATTCTTGTAAAATATTTCACTTTTTAAAAAAAAAAAAAATTAAAAATTTTTTGCAGACTTTTGCCAACGAAACTCTGAGGACCCTTTGTCTTTGCTACAAGGATATTGACGAGGTCGAATATGAGAAATGGAACAAGAAGTATATGGCAGCCAGTGTGGCTATGAGTGATCGGGATGAAGCTCTAGATAAAGTATATGAAGAAATTGAAACTGATTTATTGGTAGGTGAAACTAGCATATAACTAGAATGTGTTCACACAGGCACAAGTCAGGTTTTACGTTATTCTTTATATATTTGTATGATCTTTTTGGGTCATACTTCTACTGGTATATACAGTATCGAGCCTAAGTGGTGTATGCATAGTTTGGATGCCTGAGCAGCATTTGCCCATATTTGCCACAAGGGTTGCCATATACACAATGTTTCCCTGGGCACATCACTTGCACATATTAATGAGCAGTACTTGAAAATAACATAGAATGTATGTGTGTCCAGAAATACACGGTGAATATGGCAAAGCTACCATGGAAGAACGGCTATCACTCACTAAACATTCTATGAAGCTATTATTTGAATTCTTTGTACTTTCCCTTGATTGGTCCAAGGTCAGCTGATCTTTGCCAGTTTCCTTTAATTGTACTAGATCGTGATAAGTATAAAAAAAAATTTCTATGTTGAGTTAAGCATTTGTGAAAACTTCTCAATGTTTTATTTATTTATTTTTGGGGTGTGGGGATTTCTTTGTAACAGCTATTGGGAGCCACAGCTATTGAAGACAAGCTACAAGATGATGTTCCTTACACAATCTCCAAACTAGCTAAAGCAGACATAAAGATTTGGGTTCTTACTGGTGATAAAAAGGGTAAGTGCTTTAACAGGAGCTGCATACATCCCTGCTGTTTGTGCTTTTTTTGGAGAAATAGTCTCCTGGCCGTCGTTCGGTTGCGTTTGTGCAAAATGTACCATCGCCTCAGTCTTGCTCATGTCACATATGTTCTTTTTGTGGAGCGGAGACCAGTTTGGAAGCAAAGGGTGACCAGCCTGGTCTCCTGTGGGAATATTTGCCCAGAGAGGAGCATTCCAAGTTCTAGCTAGATATTAAGGTGTCACACATCATTCCATCTCATCTCCTTTTACTTATTTTTTTATTTTCGCTGTCTCTCATTCTGTTACTGCTCCCTGAACATCTGATGGCTGAGGGATATTCTATTGCTTTTATAGTATCACTTGTCTTAATCAACTTTTTATACATTTTTCATGATATTAAAAATAGTTGTAATTGCATTAAAAAAAAAAATATACGGTAAGTATGAAGTTAGGTAGAGGAAGTAAGGCACCTACCAAATATATGCATGTATTATACACACCTGGTGTAGTAAATTTTCTAATTAAATCACTTCCTAGCATCGATACGTATGGATGTGGGATGGGCAGGCCTTCAGAGAAGTGTTGCCAATGATTCATCTTGCATCACTGGTGTTCCCCATAATGGCCTAACTGACCTGCCCAGAAAGTGGGTGGTCATGACCACTGAAAGGATGTGCCATCAATCACACAAGAATGGAAACTTTTTGGCACGCCCTCACAAAACGGGACCATCTAAAGTGCAGAGGACACTAGGACCATGCAAGGAGCACAGCGCGAGTGCCTCTGAGGGGTTTGCACTGTGATGCCTGGGGACAGTTTACTAGTGTCCCTGGATGTGGGACACCAGGGAACTAAATTGTGACAGTAGGACAGGGAACTAAAATGGGGACTGTCCAGCCAAAAGTGAAAGCCTGATTAAATGTTTGTTTTCCCCCTTTGTTCTTAATGTATGCCAAATAACACTTATTAAAATGTAATACTGTGGTATCTTGTATCTAAGTTGTCTAAAGATATTCACTGTTCTTATTCTAGAAACGGCAGAAAACATTGGATTTGCTTGTGAGCTTTTAACAGACGAAACAGCGATTTGTTATGGTGAAGATATCAAGTAAGTTAGTCTTCCAGCATACAATAATTGAAGGGGCTCCAAAGGGGTGAAATTTTATTTTGTATCTGAATAAATACCAGCTATGTGATTCTGATGTGACAAGTACTGTTTAAATTGTGTTTAAAAAATATCACATTTAAGGCTGCTATGGTCTACGGGGAATCCTTAACTTTTGCTGAAGCTGTCTAGAACTTCATTGTGTCTGAGTATTCTTGTGGGTTTTTTCTCTGTTTCTACACATACATATTTGTCTGTAGTTTAAATTTCCCTACAATGTAGTTCTATTTGACAGAAAACTCCAGGGAACCACAAGACTTGTATCACCTGGGGAACTTGAGAAAAATATTTTATTTTTATGTGATGTCAAAGAAGCTACTCTTTTTCCATCCCTACATGAAAGAGCCCTTTGATCTATATTATGATATAGTAGTGTAAAAGTGTACATTTAAAAAAACACTGTTAAAGGACCCCTATAGTGCCAGGAAAACATACTTGTTTTCCTGGCACTATAGTGCCCTGAGGGTGCCCCCACCCTCAGGGTCCCCCTCCGTCGGGCTCTGGGGAGAGGAAGGGGTTAAAATCTTATCTTTCTCCTTCCTAGTGACGTCATCGGCTGAATGCGCAGGAGCCGCGCGCGCATTCAGCCGATGACGTCACTAGGAAGGAGAAAGCTTTCCTATGGACGCTGGCATCTTCTCACTGTGATTTTCACAGTGAGAAGCACGCAAGCGCCTCTAGTGGCTGTCAATGAGACTGCCACTAGAGGCTCTAGAGGCTGGATTAACCCTATTATAAACATATGCTATGCTTATAAAAAAAAAAAGGGTTAACCCTAGCTGGACCAGGCACCCAGACCACTTCATTAAGCTGAAGTGGTCTGGGTGCCTATAGTGGTCCTTTAAGTCCTTAATTCTATGTATATTCTAAGATGCACTCTTCTGTTTAATTAAATGTGTTTTGATACTACTGTGTTCATGAAATCCACTAGTTGCGGATCATGGGAATTGTAGTCCACTTAATGTTTCAGATTGCCTGTGGATGTTATTTTGTTTGTGTATTAAGTACAATTTAGACAGAAAATTTCTGATTGCGTCTCTTTTAGAATTTTCCAAGAATTTCTCATGTTGGTTAACTTCTTGCAAGTCTTTTGTCCTTAAACTTCTTGTTCATTCTGTTATCCTGCAGCGCCCTTTTAAACACGAGAATGGAAAATCAGAGGAACATAGTAGCAGGAAATCCGGGAGCATCAGTCAGCCATGAGCCTTATTTCCAGCCGGGCCAAAAACGTGCACTAATTATAACCGGTTCTTGGCTGGTATGTATTCACTGCACTGAGAGCCATACTTTAATGAAAATAATTGTTAAATATATAGAATGTTATGTAATTAGGAGGCAAAAGGGTTTGTGTATATAAACAAAGTATTTACACCGGCTGTGTGTGTGCACTTTATGTACAAATCTTTTACTTCATCCATTATACCGGTACATTTGTTCCTTTTTTTTTTTTTTTTTTTTTTTTTTTTTTTTTTTTTTTTTCTTTTTTTCCCTTTTTTTTTTTTTTTTTTTTACCTTGATGAATTTACCATTGATTACATTTACAGAAAAGGAAAACAAATTGCTGTAGTAAAAAATATGTACATTTTCAATTGAAAGGATATATTTTTTTTTTTATTTTTTTTTTATACATTAAGCAAAAAGGAAGACAACAGTGAATAGTGGTGAATATTTGTCGGAGGGAAAAGAACAAATTCAGTCTTTCAGAATTTTTTTATTTTTGTAAACATTAGGAGACACACATATTTTTTGTGAACCTAAAAAATAACAAAAACAGGGGGGAAATGCAAATGAGACCAGTCTTTGATGTCTGTAAGCTTAACTTCATAAACTTCCATCTGTGTTTCCATAAGTTGTAGGTGATCCGCCAGGCTATTTATTGTGTACTTCAGCATATTCAGCCAATTTAGTTTCAACGTCAGAGCTTCTGGCCACAAGTTCTTGTATGTTCTTCCTGAGGTCTCCCACTGTTTTTTGTAGTTTACCCATCAGCTTTTCACACACGGTGTCAATGAGAGAACGCAAAACTCGTTGGGTAATTGTCATAACCCCGGGATCTGAGACACTGTGTGAATGATCGTGATCCTCAGCCCCACCATATTGATCCTGCTCAAGGAGCGATGCCACTCTGTTGGACCATTCAGGCGACAAACAAACTTGTCATTTTTCCTGGTATGCTTCTTGCTCCTAAATTCACAGGGGAAATTATGTCCAAGTCTTCTAAAATTAGCTGTAATATCACTCTCTTAAGGGCTAAGTTGCAGCTTAGCTTCAGACTTTTGCTTCCATGCACCTCGAAGTCTAGACCTCGCCATGTGTGGTCCTATTTCTGAACACAGCTAGGAGCTTTTTCGGTTTGCAGCAGAGCATTGTATTCATATTCAACCAATTTGCTCACACAAATAAAAAAAAGGATTATAAACCGGTTACGTTTAAAAAGGAACATTGATGCTTTATACAATACAAAGTGAAATATTGGCATTTATGAACTACCTAAATATTTTAAATAAGCTTATCCAATTGTGTCCATCGTAATAAACTTTATTGTTGGACATCATTGTTTTAAACAAAAATTCTGCATTTGTATAGGCGTGCCATATATTCATTTTTTCCCATTATTATTTATCGTACAGAATGAAATACTCCTTGAGAAGAAGAAAAGGAAAAAGAGAGGTCTGAAACTCAAATTCCCCAAGACTAAAGAAGAGCAACAGAAAAATGTAATCGAGAAACAGGCAACCTATGCGCTAAAAGAGCAAAGACAGAAGAACTTTGTGGATCTCGCCTGCGAGTGCAGTTCGGTGATCTGCTGCAGGGTAACTCCTAAGCAGAAGGCCATGGTGGTGGATTTAGTAAAGCGATACAAGAAAGCGGTCACACTCGCAATTGGAGATGGAGCCAACGATGTTAACATGATTAAAAGTAAGAAAGTAACTCGTGTTAAGTATAATGCGAATCTGTAATTCTGTATCTGCAACATAAACAAATGCAAAAAACTGCACAAAAAAATGTGCAAACGTTATTTTAAAAAGTGAAATAATATACCGCCGTGTAAACGACACCATCATTATTAATAAATGTAATTAATACTTTCCATACAAATACATGAAAGATGTCTACCTTAGGACTATCAAGTCCTGAACCATAAAATCTTAGAACACAACTAGGGATGCGGCAAATATACTGATTCCAAATGTACTGTTTGTTCTGATCTACATATCTCAAGCAGGGCCATGGGAAAAGTCTACGTTGAGCACAATAATTGTAGAAAAACAAGTAATTTTTTTCAGAATTCCCAGCTAAGGAGTAAGTAGACATTGTTTCAGATTTCATTCTGCATCCTTAGCAACGGAGCACTGTTTTAATCATAGCTTAACCAAAACCAGAAGGTTTCTAAATAGAAACCAAACATGGACTTCACAGTTAAACTTTTGTATCTTGTCCGCATGCTGCTGGTTCTGGTATACTTGTCGCATTACTAGTAGTGTTCTTAAGTAACTATGTATCTTCTTGTGCTTCTTTTGCTGTAACTCAAGGATACGAAATTGATGAGCCACAACATATTATTTTTCGAACACACACTTAAATGGACACTATAGGCACCCAGACCATTTTATCTCACTGAAGTGAGTGAAGTGCCCCCTGCAGTGTAAAACAATGTCATTTAATAGACACAGCAATATCTGATAAATAAAAAGCATTCAATTGGAGAAGTGCAGAACTTTCTACGCACGTGCTTCTCCTCTCCAATACTCCTCTCTCAGGAGCATTGGATTAGGCAAGATGTAAGTGATCCTTTAAAACAGTACTGATTGTTTAGATTTATTTAAAAAAAATTATTTATTGTCACAGACATTGTAGAAGTCTTATTTAAATTCAAAAGAAAGTACCAGGGCACCACAATCACTTGTCTTTACCAGCTTGTCTCCAATAACTTTTAGAGGGAGACAAATTATAACTAAAATAAGAGATCAGTATAGTAAAAAATATAACCATTTATTCAAATTCATATAACAAAAAAATGCTCTAAAACTACTTTTGAAGGTTGTTTGAAAGAGCACCATGTGTAGGTTGACGGTATATTGTATCGCGGAGTCTTTTTTTGGTCTATTACATAAAATAACTATGGTAATCAAGTGCCAAAATGAGTAAACTCTGTGAGTGACACACAACAAAAGCAATATTGTAAGACTTATAGACTAGTATAATCTGCCCCCTAGTGTTTGTTAGCCACAGTGCACAATCTTTCATACGATCAGGATTCACGCTTCAAGTTCCTAATATGTAATTCATTGACTTACAATTCCTGTGTTCTCACGTTCCGTTCAGTTGAGGATTGTTGCTGGCAGTGTGTATTTTGGTTTCTCTCATTTTAGTGATTTGTCTCTTGCCATCTAATTCCTTAACGGGCAGTTCTGTTTTTCCAATTTGTTTACAGAGTTTTACCAATACTTGCTTGACTTGCCCATTGGCTGTATTTCTGTATTTTCATAATATCTTCACTATGAAGTACGGCCAGATATTTTTATTCAGATTTGTTTTAATTAATTTTTTTCAGCAGTCTGAAAAGCCATTTGCTGCCAGTGGCTAATAGTTTACTCAAATCTTTAGATCAGAGTCTTTTTTTCACTTTCTCATTTTGATCCACTGGTCCGGTTATGGGTCACAATAGTATACACATCCAATCAAGATATATATATATATATATATATAGATAGATATATAGATATATAGATATATAGATAGATATATCTCTATATATATATCTACGTTCTTTGACACTCAGTGAAGAAAATGGTTTTCACTTAAAAGGCTTTACTATTTTTACCACAAAGTTAGACTTTTTAGTAACTCTGCTTTCCTTTACAAAGTGCATTGCATAAAACACAAGTATTGTGTACATACAGTGCTTAAAGGTGGAGGTTCCTAGCAAGTTGCTCTTTTTATATCTCAAAGAAATGTAACCCCTATAACGCTTTACTAGTCTATGGTCTATTTGGTGCCCGTTACTGCTTTAGCACTTTAAAGGGACTCAGAAATTACTTTACATTGTGTTGGTTATCCCATTAGAGCTTAAAAGATCTTGTAAAGTTTACAAATGTATCCTTGTGTTTCCATTACAGCTGCCCATATCGGTGTTGGTATAAGTGGCCAGGAAGGAATGCAAGCTGTCATGTCCAGTGATTACTCCTTTGCACAATTTAAATATCTTCAAAGACTTCTCTTAGTCCACGGCCGCTGGTCCTACATCCGCATGTGCAAATTTCTCGGGTACTTTTTCTACAAAAACTTTGCATTTACATTGGTTCATTTCTGGTATGCATTCTTCAACGGCTTTTCTGCACAGGTAAGAAGAATTATGGAAAAGTATTTACTAATGCTGTACACGTAGATTTTTGAGTGGGTATGTTTTTTTTATTTTTTATTATATGATGTTATAAAAAAATTTTGGGCAGATTTACTCTTGATAAATGTAATTATCACGTTTGTCAAACATATTGTGGCCAATAGATAGAACATCGTAAATGTCCCTCTACTTTATATGTACAACCTGCTGATATTAAAATAGATATGTATTCAATTGTTACATTTTATATAGATCAGAGGTCTAGGATAATGCATACAATCATGTCACTTAAATTGAACCAAAGATAAATTGGACCAAATTCCTTACATCTGATATACATATAAAGAAGCTTCAGAAACTCAATTGGTTCACATGAAGAGCATTTTTATTGGCTCATAACGTAAAGAGCAACATTTTGACCATAACAAAGGTCTTTGTCAAGCATGTTGCTCCTTGCGTTATGATCTAATAAAACTGCTCTTTCTATAGTACAAGGAAGGTATCATCGTTTTAATGCATATAAGGTTAGTAGCTGTCAAAGGACAAAATACCACTGCACAACAGTATGCATTTTTTTATTTTTTTTTTTTAAAGTGCTCAACTTTCGATATTTTATCAGGACTGGGGTGCTCAAAAGATAGATCTCCAACTATTGTAGGACTACAACTCCCATGATTCTCATCTGTGCTACAGGCATTCTGAAACTTTGACATAATTACTCACAGTAACCTTATCTGTAATCATAAAAACGTAGAATGTGACGACAGATAAGAACCATTCAGCCCATCTAGTCTGCCCAATTTTTTAAATACTTCCATTAGTCCCTGGCCTTATCTTATAGCTAGGATACCCAACAGAAAATTGCATTAGGCTTGTCAGTAAAAGCAAAAAATTCAAGAAACCACTGTGGTACTCCGCAGATGTGGCCAAAATAGTTAAAAACAAAAAGTTAGCATTTAGGAATTATAAAAAAACCCAGAGTGAGGGAGACAAAATGATCTATAAGATTAGGCAGAAAGAGGCTAAGCAAGTTATAAGAGCTTCCAAATCACACACAGAAGAGAAAATAGCACAGTCAGTAAAAAAGGGGGATAAAACATTTTTTAGATACATAAATGAGAAAAGAAAAGTAAAACAAGGATTAGTTAGATTAAAAACAAAAGAAGGAAGGTATGTAGAAGAGGATAAAGGTCAGGCTGACTGCCTCAATGAATATTTTTGTTGTGTATTTACAGAAGAAAATGAAGGAAAGGGACCTCAGTTGAGAAAAAGGATAAATGAGTCATTTATTACACATGAGTTTACAGAGGAAGAGGTTCTATTTCAACTGTCAAAAGTAAAGACAAATAAGTCAATGGGACCTGATGGAATACACCCAAAGCTATTAAAAGAGCTTAGTGGTGTACTAGCAAAACCATTAACAGATTTATTTAACCAATCATTGTTAACAGGAGTAGTCCCAGAAGATTGGAAGTTAGCGAATGTTGTGCCCATTTACAAGAAAGGTAATAGGGAGGAGTCGGGCAACTATAGGCCAGTAAGCCTTACTTCAGTAGTGGGGAAAGTGATGGAAACCATGTTAAAGGATAGGATTGTTGAACATCTAAAAACACATGGATTTCAAGATCAGAGACAACATGGGTTTACTTCAGGGAGATCATGCCAAACTAATCTTATTGATTTTTTTGATTGGGTAACTAAAACTATAGATCAGGGTGGTGCAGTAGACATTGCTTACCTAGATTTCAGTAAGGCTTTTGACACTGTTGCACATAGAAGGCTTATCAATAAACTGCAATCTTTAAGTTTGGATTCCAATATTGTTGAATGGGTAAGGCAGTGGCTGAGTGACAGGCAACAGAGGGTTGTAGTTAATGGAATATATTCGAAGCTTGGACTTGTCACCAGTGGGGTACCTCAAGGATCTGTACTTGGACCCATTCTCTTTAATATTTTTATTAGTGATATTGCAGAAGGTCTTGATGGTAAGGTATGTCTTTTGCTGATGATACTAAGATATGTAACAGGGTTGATGTTCCAGGAGGGATAAGCCAAATGACAAATGATTTAGGTAAACTAGAAAAATGGTCAGAATTGTGGCAACTGACATTTAATGTGGATAAGTGCAAGATAATGCATCTTGGACGTAAAAACCCAAGGGCAGAGTACAGAATATTTGATAGAGTCCTAACCTCAACATATGAGGAAAGGGATTTAGGGTGATTATTTCTGATGACTTAAAGGTAGGCAGACAATGTAATAGAGCAGCAGGAAATGCTAGCAGAATGCTTGGTTGTATAGGGAGAGGTATTAGCAGTAGAAAGAGGGAAGTGCTCATGCCATTGTACAGAACACTGGTGAGACCTCACTTGGAGTATTGTACACAGTACTGTAGACCGTATCTTCAGAAGGATATTGATACCTTAGAGAGGGTTCAGAGAAGGGCTACTAAACTGGTTCATGGATTGCGGGATAAAACTTACCAGGAAAGGTTAAAGGATCTTAACATGTATAGCTTGGAGGAAAGACGAGACAGGGGGGATATGATAGAAACATTTAAATATATAAAGGGAATCAACACAGTAAAGGAGGAGACTATATTTAAAAGAAGAAAAACTACCACAACAAGAGGACATAGTCTTAAATTAGAGGGACAAAGGTTTAAAAATAATATCAGGAAGTATTACTTTACTGAGAGGGTAGTGGATGCATGGAATAGCCTTCCAGCTGAAGAGGTAGAGGTTAACACAGTGAAGGAGTTTAAGCATGCATGGGATAGGCATAAGGCTAGGGACTAATGAAAGTTTTTAGAAAATTGGGCAGACTAGATGGACCGAATGGTTCTTATCTGCCGTCACATTCTATGTTTCTATGTTTCTACCCTTATGCCTATCCTGCGCTTGTGTAAACTCCTTTACTGTGTTAACCTCTACCACTTCAGCTGGAAGGCTATTCCATGCATCCACTACCCTTTCAGTAAGGTAATACTTCCTGATATTATTTTTAAACCTTTGCCCCTCTAATGTAAGACACTGTCCTCTGGTTGTGGTAGTTTTTCTTCGTATAGACAAGATATGTGGTAATATGATTTTGTTCTGCATTCACACACACATTGCATAGTTCCTGTGAATTCTATGCAGAGGTTGTGTAACTTTAAGAACACAGTGTATTAATCTGCATCTCCCATTGTATTTTACTTTGTACCTCCAAGCTATCAGTTTTCTACATATACCCAATGTTCATCAACGCTTAAACATTCGCTGATCTGATATCCAATAAAATATAAAAACCAAAAAATAATCTGCTAATATTAAAAAAAATCTGTACTTCTGAATTGATCTCCTTGATCACAGTAGAGTGATAAATATGCTCAATATGCTTTTAATAAAAATCCTGGGGAGACTGGGGTCCGGAAAGATATTTCTGAGGTTCACTTTCATTCACAATTGATGCAGGAAACAGATTAGTGTTTTATTCACTTGGGGAGTGATTTTATATACCAAATAAACCAGAGAGGGAGAATTTGTCCTGAAGCAGTTGATTATTACATTATGCCATTTATTTCTCTTGAAATGCGCAGGTCAGAGTGCAATTAGATTTATTACATGTAAATGTTTTAACATAAAAACTGATTTAATTTGGATTGCATTCTCTTTCCAGACAGTGTATGAAAGCTGGTTCATATCGTTGTACAATGTACTTTACTCCAGCCTCCCTGTTCTCCTTGTTGGTTTGTTGGATCAGGTAGGAAAAAAATAATAATTAAGGAACGCTCCAAACACCTAAAGCTTGCTGAAGAATGTGTGCCTCCCCCCCCCCTTTTTTTTTCCATTTTACAAAAAGTTAATATTTCTATATAAATTAGCACTATTATAAATCAATCTTGTTACACCCTTGTTGCTGTCAAAAAGACAACAAGTCATGTTACTTCCTGGTTGTTTAGCTCATTGGAGCTAAACTAAAGGGCATCAATTGCCCAGAGCACCTGCCTTGCAAAGACCTGTCATTCAACTGCATTGGGAAGACTGTGATTGGACAGTCACAGAAAGTCTGGGCAGGGGAAGAAGAGGAGGGCTTACAGTCTGGGGCCAGATTTCCCATTAGCCTACAGGTGCCTGCACTAGGGGGCGTCGGTTTCCAGCACTAATAATGTGCATTTTTTAGCTTAAATAGGCTGATAGGGAGATACGTACCAGGAACCTTGGAAAGTGTCCTCTGTAGGCCAGTCAACCCTAATAGCTGAGCTGAAGCAGCTACACAGGGTGTAAAACTGTGTTATCCTAGCTCCTCCAGTGTTTTTTTTGTGTGGGGCTTGATAGGAAGAAGGGAAAACCATCAGTCAACTAGTAACCTCTCACAGAGGAAATGCTTTGTAGGAGAAGCCTTAACTGATACACACTGCATAACTGCTCCTGGATCTCGAATATCAATCTGACTGGTCTACAGAAGACATAGGAGGGTGAGTACTTTGTAAATAACCCTTCAAGTTCCAGCACTCAAAGCCTAAACCTTATAGGCACCCAGACCTCTTCATCTCATTGAAATGGTCTGGGTGCAGTGTCTGTTACCATAAACCCTGGTTTAATGCTTTCCTATGGTGAAGGCCTAATGTGCCCGCGCTGCGCTCTCCACACATGGGCAATAGGTTGCATCCATTGGCTAATGTCGGAGGAGGAGTGCTACCCACACTGGAATCAGCTAAGTGACTTAAAGGGTTTTTTACTCTTTCATTGAAGGGGAGCAGCATGGCTCCTAGGGCAAAGGGACTCCTTAGCATTAAGAATACATCTTTGTATACCTAACACTTAAGGTTTCCTTCAGAAACTAAACACCTCACGTACCCCTGTAATAAATTTAACCCAACTTTGGTCCTGAGATATAAATCCGGCCCTGTTTGCAAATAACTGTTTATTTACATATCCATTCTCTAAACATTGAATATCAACCGAATCAGTCGAATACTGTTTGGCTGTCAATATTGTTGTTGTTTTAACCCATTCAACTACTCAGAAATGGAAATTTGGTTATTTCAACTCCATTTACCAGTCTATTCATCTGCAGTTTAGTTAGTCTGTCAAAATTGTCCAAATAACATGACTGATTCAGCTATTCACAAACAGCCAAGATTGGGTTTGTTTATTTTTTCCTATCTTCCTAAACTAAACACCACTTAACCCCTAAGAACTCCAGCCCTAACTCCTCTCCAAACCTGACTCTGACAATAGTGGCGTCTTTCTCATCCCCTATGCCCCTTTCTCCTTTAGGAGGGAGAGCTTGCTGAAATCTGGTTTTAATTTGGTTGAGTTATTTTCAAATAAGACATACTGTGGCAACAGGATAGATTTGAAAGTGGCGGGGATCCAGCTTCGTTTGGTTAGCAAATTCTGTGTTTAATGAATAAATGTCTTTGTACAGTATTACCACTTAGATCCATTCTTGCTATTGTTTATATTAATATTGGACCTAGCAATGTTTTGACCTCAGAAGGCATTTGTCAAGACTCTTGGCTTTCTTTATTGTGTGTGTTTATTAGGGACCTTGAGTGGGTTCTAGATGAGGTGCATCTGATTGCATCCTATGATTTAGTGCTGCATGTTAAATGTGTTTCATTACCTTTCCACATTCCTTGCCACACTGAGGCATTAAAATAATTCTATAGTGTTAGGAATACAAATCTGTATTAAAAAACTCTTTAGATACTTACCAGATTCCAATGCCTCTTCTGATGGGCGGTGGGGGTGGGGGGGGAGGGGGATAATGCACATGCGCCACAAGTGCCTATGGCCTTCCCCAATGCTGCACTGCTTTCTTATGGAGATGTTATGGACGCTGAATGTACTCCTGCAGAGTGAGGACGTCCAGCGTCAGGTAGGCAAAAGTCCGTAAGCAACCAAGAAGTGCCTCTAGTTACAATTTCTCAAAAAACTGGAATGATTTGCAATGATTTGGTTAAATATTCGATTTTACTCCAGTATGATTAAGCAATTTATAGCAAGTGCAAGTTCTAATTAGGGACCAAATGTTATGTGTGAGAACAAACCATCGTTCTTGTATAGGTATTTTTACGTTCAAAATATTAGTTTTCAACTGGCAAAATATCGCTGTAGGCTTTTGTTAACCATTTTGTGGTAAGGTGTACAGCACATTTTTATGCAGTTTTTTGCTTAACTTTTAATAATCTTCTCTTGAAGGATGTAAGTGACAAGCTAAGTCTCCGGTTCCCACGTTTGTATATTCCTGGCCAAAAAGATCATCTCTTCAATTATAAGAAGTTCTTTTTGAGTCTGCTTCACGGTATAGTGACATCCCTCGTCATTTTCTTCATACCATATGGAGCATTCTTATTGACCATGGGACAGGATGGAGAAGCCCCCTCGGATTATCAGTCATTTGCAGTCACGACGGCTACAGCACTTGTCATTACTGTTAATTTCCAGGCAAGTAGAAACTCAAACTTAAAAAAACTAAACGTTTATTTTTAATATGATCTTTTAATGTGACAATACAGTTATATTCTGCAAGTGGTGTTTAAGCCATTGCGATCCCCATGTATGAGATTTCCTATTAGGACCATTCAATTATGTCAGGGTTATCATTTATAATATAGACACAGGTATACTAATTTAAGAGTGCCTGAGTGTGATTGTAAATGGAATACTCTAAGCACCAGAACCACAAACTGCTGTAGTGGTTATGGTATTAGGTGTGTCTTATCATGATCCCTGGTAAGATGGCAAGCTGATTCCAAATTGGTTGGGAAGCGGCAGGAAACAACGGTTATTCATATTACAGCATGCTGTAGTGGTTAAGGTTGCTTACAATACTCCTTTAATGACTAGTGACTTTTTGAATACATAATGACGCTTCTGCAGTATCTGTGTGAGTGAGGATTTCTGTGTGAGGATTTCTGTGTGTGTGTAGAACCATTGTGCATACATGGGACTCACATTGTATACATGCAGTAATAGTGCTTGATCACACATTCTTTATTTGGAGTCGTTTAAGTGTAGCTTCGACCTGTTGCATTCACTGTTCCCCCTTTTTTTTTTTTTATCTGATATGAACCTGTATATCACATTTTAACTTCTCTCTTAACTCCTGCCCTAAAGCCACTAATCCTCATTAGATTGAACATAAAATGCTATCTTTTTATCGATTTTTGTCTATTGAAAAATGATTATTACTATATTTATATAACGCCATGTACCCATGTATTTATATACTATAACTTGCATATGACAAATATTGTTCTTTTCTGGAAAGTATAAACTTTAATATGTCAGTTACTTTTATGCATGAAGACTGGATAATGTGTGCTGTTTCTATTGTTTTGCAATTTGCTTCTAGAGGCGATTGGGCTTTCAAGTCTGGAAAATTTACAACTAACTTGCCTATCGTTCTGTGACAACATTGTGAAAAGTTATGACAAACATAATAAAGATTAATAAAATATATATTGAAGGATACAATTGAGTTAACTTTTATTTATTTTTCTTGTTCTGGATAGATTGGGCTTGATACCTCGTACTGGACTTTCGTTAACGCGTTTTCAGTGTTTGGAAGTATTGCCATTTACTTTGGGATAATATTTGACCTCCACAGTGCTGGAATCCACGTTCTCTTTCCATCCACGTTCATATTCACAGGTATACTTAAGCCTTTCTCATTGCAAAGTTGTGTCTATGCATCTTCATATTCACTGCATATATAAACACTCTCTAAAGGTGCACCTTGCAGACACAGGATCTAGTGGTTGGAAAACTTCATGTGAGCCGTTACAGAAAGATTCAATTTTTAGTGTATTACTCATGTGAAAAATTATTTATACTTTGCCTAAAAATGGCATACGTCATATTCACTTGTGCAGTATATGTTGAAAAAGGATATCTGGCATTGCTTATTACATCACTTTTAGGCTTAGGGAAGGTGTTTTCAGAGTAGAGATGACCATCTTAGAATTGTTTTGATTGAAGGGATAAGAACAACTCTAGTGGCGGTCTTCCTGACAGCCACGAGAGGCGCTTGCACAGCAACAACAGAGTTTCATTAGGTCATGTGATATAACCGGTGCATCTTGTCCCCATTGCTCCTCTGTAAAGAGCAGTGGATTGGCCAATCATAGAAGAAGTAACACATCTAGGATGACATAGTGGGAGGAGGTTTTTTTTTAATTTTATTTTAATTTTTTATGTTGAAAAGGGGTTGGCTGAATCTAAATGTGGAGTAGGACACATTTGTTTAACATGTAAATAGCTCTTAATGTAATACAGTTCGTTTATCATACTTACTTTGACCAGGTGATATAATAGGCAGAGCTCTCGGTTTTGAACAAGTATTCTAATAATGCATCACAATGAATGGTTGGGCATAGGTTAACGATTTATCATGGGAGTTGTATTTTTACTGATGTAGTATTAATTTGATAACTAAAATATGCAACACATTTTTCTCTGCAAACATTCAGGCGCAGCACCAAATGCATTACGACAACCATATCTCTGGCTAACCATAATCCTTACTGTTGCCATCTGTCTACTTCCTATTGTTGCGATACGGTTCTTGAGCAAGATGATCTGGCCTACTGAAAGTGACCTAGTAAGTGACATTATTTCATCGGCAAGTTCCTACTACATTTCCTAATTCAAGAATAAATTATTTTATTTATTTATGGTATTACAGAGGACAACTGTGTAAGGGTGCTCTTTATGCCATAATGGCAAATTTGTTTGAGGCACAATACCCAAATTCCTACAGAAAAAGATCTGAAGGTTTACTGTTCATGTCGCACATTTGCCAAGAATGTTTTCTTTTGTTTGTTAGGTCACTACACCATTTATTTTAACACCATGTCTGCTGGTTGCATAAGCCTAATTATTTATTTGTGAGTTAGTTGTTTAGATCATAGGGTAATGATTTGAAAGTTTGAAACCTACGGGAGAGTGAGGTTCCTTTTGTTAATTAGCCAAATTTCTACAAATTCTCGTAACAATCTGTTTATTTTCAGGAGAACTGGGTGCACATTTGTAGCATAGGACATTACCAGGGATTGGGACACAAGCTACAACTGTATCACATCTGACAATTCTGTTGATCCAACACAGGGGTTCCTAATGTTTTTCAACATGGACCAAACTCTTAGCTTTCAACGCATCCTTCACTTCTAAAACGATCTCAATAACACATTCTTCAGTTTATAATTTGTAATATAATATATGCTAAACAAAACCTCTGCAGACCATCTTCACACACTGCTGTTGGATGTGTTTCCAGTACTATGAGGAAGGTAGGGCTGCTACAGGACACGGGTTGTTGTGAGCAATTGCCCGAGGGCTGACAAATGTGTGCCAGTTCCAAAAAGTGGGGACACAATAAATTGGCATGTGGTCCGGACCCAAAAAGTTAAGAACCACATTGATCAAACAACTAGTCTTCCAGCAAGTTAGACTGTACACCATGTTTAAATAGAACCATTAAATGATCACGGGAATGCCTCTTAATTTTGTTATAGTGAATTAGTAAGTATATTTTACAGGACCTATTTGCCAATGTAATTGACACCTTCTTTTGAACATTCAAATGTATTCTTTTATTTCTTTCTTTTCTTAGGTTCAGAAGAACAGAAAAAAATACAAGGAGGAAGCAAAGTGGAGACCGAGATTCAGTACAATTCGGCGTGGTGCAGCCGCGCGCCGTTCTGCTTATGCTTTCTCACACCAGAGAGGATATGCAGACCTCATCTCTACCGGACGCAGTATACGTAAAAAACGAGCAACACTTGACGCCGTCTTGGGGAGCAATGCTGCAGAAATTGTCCAGTCTGCTGGGAATATTTCATGATGCAATAAAACTTTCCGTTAGTCTTTCTTTTTTACTCAAATGGTTGCACATGGACTATGTGTATATATTTTTTTAAAAAGCCATTCTTTCTCTCAGGTTTTTTTGTGTTTTTTTCATTTTATAAAGCGGATACATATGTTACTATGTTCTACAACGCTGATTGCTTGAAACAAAAACTTTTCAAAACAAAAGGACTAATGTTTTGTTCAGGTTTTTTATTTTATATCTGTTCTACAAGAAGAAATGTTTTCTTAAGGAACTGTGGGTGCAAATTAGGGAGTGTCTTTCGAGGCATACATTAGTGATTGGTTTTGCCAAAGTTAAGCATGTGAATATGAACTGGCATTATACAAGCACAGCCAAATGTTTTAAATTCTGTGACTTCTGGATGTTTTCTCTGTACTTGGACATTTTTATTTGAACTGCAGCACCTGTAAAATTTGGTTTACATTTTAGCCTTTGGATATTTAAAAAGAATAATAAACTGTAGTAAAGTTATGTGTTCCTGTATTAATATCTCTATATTAAGGATTAATATTATCTATGATTTGTGGTATTTTTGTTTGGGGGGGGGTGAGGTTATGTATGTATGTGCAGTGGTGGAGAAAAGAAAGTACACTGTGAGTACTATAGTTTTACATATCGGGACATGATTACAATCATCTGTTCCTTAGCAGGTTTTAAAATTAGGTAACTACAACCTCAGATGAACAACAACACATGCCTTATTACACCATTTAATGATTTATTTAACAAAAATAAAGCCAAATGGAGAAGACAACATGTGTGAAAAATGTAGTACACCCTTACTGCTTCCATAGGAACGAAGAGGTAAGTAGCAGACAAATGACTTCTATATCATCAGTAAGTGTGACCACCTCTATAAAAGCCAATGTTTTAGCAGTTTGCAGGTCTGGAGCATTTAGGTGTGTGTTAACACAATACCAAGGAGGAGAGACATCAGCAATGATCTTAGAGAAGCAATTGTTGCTGCCCATTAAACTGGGAATGGTTGTAAGGCCGTGTGTGTGTGTGTGTGTGTGTGTTCAGGTGAGTGCAGCCCTCTTGGTTTCTATATTAGGGAGTCCAAGCCAACTCCCCAGTTTTGCACCCCTCTTTGTCACAGTGCATCATTCTAGGGCCCTATTTAATCTTGCACTGCAGAGCGCCCCGAGAGTAAGTTTTTCCTAAGTAACAGGGTTAATCTCGTAGTTCGGATAGGACCTCTCATTAATAGGGTACAGCCGTGCTTTGGCAAGCAAAGCTTATGCAATGTATGATCATATACTGCAATTAAACCCTAATTACTTTTGCCTAGGTAAGATGTTAACAAATAAATATTACATTCTGTGAGCTTTGAAGTTGCATTTAGTGATGTGTACAGTGGATAGGATGTATTTAGATTTTGCCAAGGCGTTTGATATGGTTCCACACAATATTATAAAGCGCTACGGAATCTGTTGGCGCTATATAAACGGCAATAATAATAGGCTAGGACATGTTTCGTCCATTTTTGGACTTTTTCAAGAGCTGAAAAAGTCCTGAAAATGGATAAACCCATTGAGCGAATCCAAATAGACGAATACACTGTAAACTTTGGTGAATTGGGACTGTGGCAAATGTGAGATACTGAATAACTGTGCTTTTCCAGCATATTGCTATTACTGCATATTATCCTGGGGACAGTGTGTACATCCCGGAGAAGTGGCCCCCTGCATATAAATATCACAATTTCTTTTGTGCGTACTTCTTTGTGAGTGTCTATTTGGCTATTTAACTTATGTTATATTAAATACTACACTATGAAACTTTTTTTGTGTGTTTTTCTCGTTATACGATCCATTATATATATATATTTATATACTTTGAGAGTGCTTTGACCAGATCTTTAAAGATAATATTTTCACTTTTGCTTACATCTTTTTCTGCATAGAATTGTGAGGTTTACACTGTGCACTTTATTATTGGCGCCAAAGACAATTTTTGGTTTATTGCACATGTTTTTTGGAACTATTAGAGGTGGTTCTGTCTTAAGGCTGCACAATTGCGCTCTCAGGGGATCTGTCTCCTAGATGTTTCTCTAGAAGTTTTATGCCACTTGCTTAATAGCCTTTTAAAGGAAATGTATTCGCTATCATAGTGTCATTTTGTTTTAACTGATTGTGGTTCATGTCTTTTGGCCTTTGTATATTGTGTGTTAATGTTGATGAAACCCCTGAAGCTGTATAAATGTATACCACTAGCCCTTTTACTGGGTAAGCGTGATGCCAGTGATGAAGTAGATTTTATCTATGAAACGCGTGCATTCGCTTATTCCAGTGGCACGTATTACATCACTGGCGGGCGTAGTTGGAACGCATGCCGAAACACATCTTCCAGAATTCACATGGCCGCAGGTATGAAGTAACAGTCGGTGCTTTGCTTGACTGACGCTGAAGAGGGGTAGTTTCTCATCGCCTACATGTGTAAAGAGTTGTACTCCTGAGATGTTTGGAATATTTTCTGTGCAATAAAGAATTTTTTTTAAGTGGTAAAGAGAAACAAAAATTTGAATTTTTTTCCCTGTCCTGATCCTACTTAATTAAAGGCAAACTATAGTTACCAAAACAACTTTAGTTTATTGAAGCAGTTTTGGTGTATAGAACATGCCCCTGCAGCCTCACTGCTCAATCCTCTGCCATTTATGAGTTAAGTCACTTTGTTTAAACACTCTAGTCACACCTCCCTGCATGTGACTTACACAGCCTTCCTAAACACTTATAACACCTGTAAAAAGTAATCTAATGTTTACACTTCCTTTATTGCTAATTATGTTTAATTTAGAATTTCTTATCTCCTGCTCTGTTAATAGCTTGCTATACCCTGCAGGTGCCTCCTGTATGTAATTAAAGTTCAATTTGCAGAGCAGGAGATGAAAACTTTTTTTAAAAGTTACATCTGATTGAAAGTAAAACCATTTCTTTTCATGCAGGCTGTGTCAGTCAGAGGCAGGGGAGGTGTGGTTAGGGCTGCATGGACAGAAACAAAAGCGACTTTACTTTAAATGGCAGAGAATTGAGCAGTGAGAGGCATGATCTATACACAGAAAATTGCTTCATTAAGCTAAAGTTGTTTTGGTGACTATAGTGTCCCATGTCCGATTCCAGTGAACCAACAGTTTAATTCTTACCATTTTTGGCATTCATTTTTTGGGTGTTGGTCTTGCTCTCTTTCGATTGTGAGCTTTTCATTTTCTAATTTAGCCTATCTAACTGCCCTTTTGCAAGTCCTATTAGCAGGCTTACATTTGTTAGTGGGTTACTATTGACCCATGTGATTTAAATGTTTTGAATGCCCTTTTGTTATTGTTTATCACTTGACTGACCCTTTAGTAAGCCATATTGCTTTTTAATTTCCTTGTTTTCTATATGTTTCCCTATGATCTGCATTGATAAATGCTATTTTGTAGAATTTGTTTAAAAACCTTCCATTTGTCCTCTGTGGGTTTGCTACAATAGTTCTGGCCAGTCAATCTGTAGTTTAGTTGCCCATATCCTATGGAAATTAGCCTTTTCTTAAATTAAGTTACATAGGCTTGCGTCCATCAAGTACAGCCTTCCTCACATATGTTTTTGCTGTTGATCCAAAAGAAGGCAAAAACCCAGTCTGAAGCGTTTCCAATTTTGCAACAAACTAGGAAAAAAATTCATTCTTCACCCCAAAATGGCAATCAGAAATCTCCTTGGATCAAGCAGCTTTTACCCTACTAATTAGAAATAATACCACTGTGTTATGTTTTTGCAAACATTGGTTTTGTAAAGCCCATGTAAATTATTTTTTGTTTTTTTAGTTAATCTTACATGATACCATATTTGACGGCATTTAAATTGGTCCTGACTGAAGGAGTACTACCACCCTGTTAGACGGGGGTGAGGGGAGAGGGGAAGCATGTTGATCTGTCTGATGCCAATTAACAGCTTGCACCACAAAACCGTGTTGATTAGATGAGATCTTAAAACTTTACTGTGACATCTAGAACTTTGGGTTTGTCTTCAGTACTCAGAAGGGTGCAAGCAAACAGCTCATGAAGTACAATACTCGGGAGTAATCCACCATTCAGATCTGGGTGGATCACATTATACTTTAGGTGAAGTGTGGGCAGGGCCGGTGCAAGGATTTTTGCCGCCCTAGGCAAAAGTAAAGTTTGCCGCCCCCCCGTGACATCACAATGCCCCACCCATATGACCTGCCATGTTAACTAACGCTAGTGCTGCAGTGCCACTCTGTTTACATTAAAAGGCCTGCAGGGACAGGCTATAGACACCAGGACCACTACATTAAGCTGCTGTGGTTCTACTATACTAGATTACCTACTTACAAGCGGATGAGGATGATGATGGGCTCTAGCTGCAGTCTGGCTCCACTGGTCTGGTGTATAACAGGATCTCTGGAGGCTGTTTGTAACTGTGGTCACAAAAATCAATGTTCTGGGAGAACGAGAAGCAGCTCCATTTTTTGGGGGCCCTTTACACAGCTCAAGGTCTGGGTCCCAGGGTCCACCTTCATGTTCCACCAATGAGTTTGTTCACAGGGGGTAGAGTGTGTAGGGGATGTCCTGATTTGTGTGTAAGGAATGCATTGTGTGAATCTGTGTTTGTATGTGTAAGGGATGTAAGGGATGAAGTGTGTGAGTCTGTAAGGGGTGCTTTGAGTGTGTTTAAGGGGTGCATTGAGTGTGTGTAAGGAATGCATTGTGTGTTTCTGTGTGTGTAAGGGATGCATTGTGTGTAAGGGTTGCATTGCGTGTGTGTGTGTGTAATGCATTGTGTGTTTTTCTGTGTGCAAGGGGTTCATTGTCTTTGTGTGTAAGGGGTGCATTGTGTGTGATTGTGTGTGTGATGGATGTCAATCTCTTCCCCCCTCCCTTGTCACTCTCTTCTCCCCCCCTCCCTTGTTGCTCTCATTCCCCCTCCCTCCCCTGTCACTCCCCCCTCCCTGTCAATTTCTCTCTCCCCGTCAATTCCCCTCCCTGTCAATGTCTCCTCCCTCCCTGTTAGTTCCCCCCTTAGTTTCTTCCCCCCACCTCCCTGTTAGTTTCCCCCCCTGTTAGTTTCTTTCCCCCACCTCCCTGTTAGTTTCTTTCCCCCCACCTCCCTGTTAGTTAGTTTCTTTCCCCCCCTCCCTGTTAGTTTCTTTCTTGTCGGTTTCTTTCTCCCCCCCCCTCCCTGTCGGTTTCAACCTCCCCCCTCCTGTTAGTTTCTTTCTCCCCCCTCCTGTCAGTTTCTTTCTGCCTCCTGTCGGTTTCTTTCTCCCTCCTGTTAGTTTCTTTTTCTCCCCCCTCCCTGTTAGTTTCTTTCTCCCCTGTTGGTTTCTTTCTCCCCCCTCCTGTCAGTTTCTTTCTCCCCCCACTCCTGTCGGTTTCTTTCTCCCCCCTCCTGTCGGTTTCTTTCTCCCCCCTCCTCATCCCCCCCCTGGTTCTTTCTCCCCCTCCCTGTCGGTTTCTTTCCCCTCCCTCCCTGTTTCCTTCTTCCCCTTCCCTCCTGTTTCCTTCTTCCCCCCCTCCCTGTTTCCTTCTTCCCCTTCCCTCCCTGTTTCTTTCTCCCCCCCCTCCCCTGTGGTTTCTTTCTCCCCCTCCCTGTCAATTTCTTTTTCTCCCCCCTCCCTGTCAATTTCTTTCTCTCCCCCTGTCAATTTCTTTCTCTCCCCCGTCAATTTATTTCTCCCCCCTGTCAATTTCTTTCTCCCCCTCCCTGTCAATTTATTTCTCCCCCCTGTCAATTTCTTTCTCCCCCCTCCCCTACCTCTGTTGTAACGTGGCCGAGCCCTGTATGGTCCGCGGATACATGGAGCTTTTGTTTCCTGTACCCGGACAGACTAAAAAGAAGTGCACACTCAGTGTTAGTCCGGCCGGGTACAGAAGACAGATGCTCCCTGTACCCGCGGACCATACAGAGCTCTGCCACACTACAGTGAAGGAGTGACAGGAGGGAGCACTGAGCGCTGAGCGCTTCCCTCCTGTCAGCCCCTCTCCTCGTGCTGCGCCCGGGTGGTGCGCCCTCATGGACGCACCAGCCCAGGCAAAGCTGCAGCCGCCTGAGGCTCTCTACAGAGCCAAGAAGTAGCTGACATGGTTAACAGAAGCAACAATCATTACAGATTAAAACAGATTGAAAGATCAGTCCTCAGAGTCACAGCCCCAGTACTGTAGTTTGAAGCTTCTCAACTTTTCAGCTAGCCACAACATGAGTGTCTCAGGTCTCAACTGTAGATTTACAGAGCACTTTAAAGGAATGTATCGGTATGTGCAGTAGGCCTTATTAAAACTATTAGTGACAGGCAGCACAGTGCTCTGTGTCACAAATGCCCCACTCTTCTTGTTACCCCCGGCTTTACATATATTATT